>CP139501.1:209174438-209811326 GCA_021014915.2 Artemisia tridentata subsp. tridentata
CACAATGTATTTTTTACCTTTTACTGTACACATTTTGTTCCTTTTTGTTATCTCTTGTTATCTTTGGTTTGGTAACTTCTGTGCTATTTTTATGGTGACAACCAACCAGCTTGCAGAAATTGTTGCTGCTTTACCACGGAAGTTAATTGTCTATGTCACTCACCATCACCGTGATCATGTTGATGGTAAGCAATAACAACAGTTAACACAACTGAACTATTGTTTGATTTACTATCTCTAAGAATCAGAAGCTATTTTTGCTTTGATGCTCTATTTGCTGTTTCTGTTCAGGTCTTTCCACTGTCCAGAAGACCAATCCTGATGCTTGTCTTTTGGTCCATGAAAACACCATGAATCGCATTAGCAAAGGTTAGAACTTATATAATTAAGAAAGCAGAGCACTGTAGGCCTTTTACATATTGTTGTTTAGACATGATTTTACTTTAATTCATGTAATGTTCATAACTTCTTCATTTTTTGGTTTTGGGGATGCAGATGATTGGTCTGGTGGTTGTACGATAGTTTCTGGAACAGAAGAGATCTGCATTGGCGGGGAGAGATTAAGAATTATTTTTGCTCCAGTAAATAATTACCACTTGATATCGTTCTGTATTTAATCAAGTTTACTCTTTGCTGTTAGAATTATTTTGTTGATTTTTCAATGTTCTATACATTTTCAGTTTATTATTACTTGTATAAGAACTGAAATCAAAATTTTAAGATATGTGACAAAAATGTAATTTTGATAATGTAGGGGCATACAGATGGACATCTAGCTTTGCTTCATGTTAACACTAATTCCTTGATTGTTGGTGATCATTGTGTGGGGTAAGATGCCGCAACTTGATATATGCTGGATAAGATATAACTCGGGTGAAGCAATCATATGCCATAATAGTAGTGGTACTGATTATAATTATTTTCTACAGACAAGGAAGTGCCTTCTTGGACATCAACTCTGGTGGAAATATGAGTGTAAGTGCACTCATACGTTATAAATTGTTCATGCAAATAATATATTTGCTATTTCTTCGATATAATTGTCACACTATCACTCTGTATTCATTAGTTAAGTTCTTTTGCAGGATTACTTCCAATCCAGTTACAAATTTATAGACCTTTCACCAAATGCTTTGATTTCCATGCACGGGAGGGTTAACCTGTGGCCCAAACACATGCTTTGTGGATATCTCAAGTATGAAATGCATATCAATTAAATATTATTCCCTTTTTTCTTTTTCTTTTTTTTTTTTTTTTTTTTTTTTTTTTTTTTTTTTTTTTATCAGAAGGGTTACAGACCAAGTTAACTCATGTAGATTAGTAGTAGAGTTGGCTAAATGAGTATGTGATCATTATGGTCAGTATCAAGTCAAATCTATGTGTTATATCTCAGGAACCGAAGAAATAGAGAAGATACCATATTAAAGGCAATTGAAGCAGGTTCAAATACTCTGTTTGACATTGTGGTGTATACATATGCTGATGTTGACCCTGCTTATTGGATTCCTGCTGCATCTAATGTGAGGCTCCATGTTGACCATCTTGCCCATCAGAATAAGTTGCCAACGGTAAACTTTTATCACTTCTGTTGCTATTTAACTTGATTTTGCTAAACTGTATGTGCTTCCACAATGCTCAATTTACAATGTTACATAAACTTCAGTGACAATTATCACATTTCATCTTTTCATTAAGCGTTAAACATTCGAAATGTGTTGAATATGCACAGCATGTATAATTTGTTGACAAAATCTTTGAAGCCAGTAACCCTCCATAAATTCATTTGGGTTGTGCAGGACTTCTCTTTATAAAATTTCAGTGGCAGTTGCTCTCACTTTACTGCCCAACTCCAAGTGGGTAAATTATAAACCAATGCATCGTCAGCTGCTCAATGCCACCTTACCTTAGGTTAACCTTTAAGACTCAAACCTAAACATTTTACATTCTATCTGTCAACTTCAGTGTTAGTCTTTGTTTTAAAGTTGTAACTGAAACAAGCTTGTGCATATTCAGTTAACATTCTAACTGAAATAAGCTTGTTCAATAGTTTCTACTCCCTCCATTCCATGAAACTTGTAACAATTTTCATTATTAGATGTCTTATGCTACATGCAACATTTCATATTCGAAATAATATCATTAGACGTGTTTCTTTTTAAGCTAATTCTTTTGATGTAAAGTTCGTAGATAAATAATTTACCCATTTGACCCGTTGGAGAGAAAAAAACATAACCCCTAATCGACCCATTATCAGTAAATGGGTCAAAATAACCACCGCTAATCAATTCCAACCATTGAGTAGATATTCCTTGAAAGGGTAATTCAGACTATTGACTGTGAGACACTTCTAATAAGTGCATGTATTGATTTGATACAGTTTTCATTGGACATAATTAATGCTTGTACATAAAAAAGCCAAACCGTTATGTAAAAAACATTCATGTTCTAACTTGGAGCTTTCTTTTGTTTGTCACGTGCAGGAATTTTCTCAAAGGAAATTTCAGTCGACCTGCACGGTGCATTTCTTCTCAAGATGGATTTGGGCATACCTTAAAAGTCGTTTGAGGCAAAAGAATATCAATTTCCGGGCGACTATGCTTCTTGGTGCGGTCACAGCATCAGGCATTGCCATGTTGTATTCTGTTAGAAACAATCTCAATTCTAGATAAAATTAAAGTGTTCATAATAGTCGTTTGTTATATCATGTCCACATAATAGTGAACTCACCGAGTGATCCGAAACATGAGCTCTGGTTTAGGATGGTGTAGCTACGCCATGATCCGTGTCAAGCAAGTGGTCAATGTAGTCAGTTTGTACAAGAATGTAAGCCCGTTACCCATTTTTAATTGTAATTTGATAACCAAGGTATTCACTAGTCTACTACTCTATAATATATTTGGAACATTCATAAAATGGAAGTTTTAAAATTTTAAACTAACACACTTACTAATAATGGAAAATGAAATTACGTCTAGAAAATGAAGTGCTCGGGGGGTGCGTGCAGGGCGGACGATTTTCAATTTTAAAGCAGACTCCCCATTCATTAGATAGAGAAGATGACCAAGATTGTCTTAAATTTTGTAAATTTGTAACAGCCATCCAATAAATACCTAATGAATTTTATTTTTAAAACAGGTAATAAGGGTCTTATATATTACTGATCTTGACCGGGTCCTCAGTAAATTATAGACCACTTCAAATCTTCATCCCCTACAATGACAAATACATGTTATTATGCATATTATACAAACTAATAAAACACACAAAGCTTCATACAATTTATATGAAAACAAGTTAATGGTACATATGGTTTTAAAAATTGGACCGGACCAACGGGTTCAACCAGAAATTGGAGTCATCACCTGTTTGGCTAGCCAATAAAATCCGTCCGAAAACGAACTTGAGAGAACCGTCGGAACCGTTAAAAATTGATTAATTGGGTCAGACCGGGATTATATTCTTCTTGTTTTTCTCAGGTTAATCAGCTCGTCATTGTTATTTTGTTGGTGTCTAGACTTTAATCACATGATACTCGCCGCCGCAACGCGTGAGTACCCTGCTAGTTTACCATTAATCCATTTAAGTAAACTCAAGCTTTGAAACCATCGGCATATCTGAAATATTGTGGAAAAAACATGCTTGTATTCTGCTTGTATTCTTGAATTTATTAGAGGTTATATTAGTAAGCCCAAGCCCGGTTTAAGGGCTTAGGGTTCATTAGGGTTTTAGGTCCTTCACATTATAAATACTCTATCAATAAAACATAATACCTACGGGGTTTCATTATTCAACATGATATCGGAGCGAGTATGATCTTCAGACCTAGGTGGCTACATTGAGCCGCCTCCCCTAAGCCACCCCGTCAAACCATTGTCACCACCTTTTATCCCTTATAAAAAAAAAAAAAAAAAAAAAAAGGTTCAATTTTCGGCTAAAACACTAGTTGCTTAGTGTTTTGGTCGTAACTTTTTAACCGTTTGGTGCTAACTAACGTGGTCAGCGCCATTCGCTTCGTTTTTCAATTCTGCACAAAACTCAACTTGAATCACCTTCGTCAGCTGCCGGACGCGTCGCTGTAAGTTGACTGCCGAAAAAAAAGTTTATGCTTTGCTTTTATTTTTGTTTTTATTTGCTTTTGCTGTTGCTGCATGATTAAGATTAATCTCCGCTTGCTATACGATGTATTCATCAAAATTAATTATTTGCTTTACTGTTTTTCCTTTGCTACCGCTTTATTTTGCTTTTGATGCAGCAAATAAAGATTTGTCTCCGCTTGCTGTCGAACATACTCATCAACAAAACTTTAATTGCTTTAATGTTTATTTAGCTTTATCATCCAATCCGAGTTTTTGTGATTTCGTCGCTCGGATTGCGGAAGAGTATTAGAGGATATATTAGTAAGCCCAATCCAGATTTTAGGCTTAAGGATCATTAGAGTTTTAGGTCATTTGCATTATAAATAGTCGATCAATAAAACATAATACCTACGAAGTTTCATAATTCTACATAATCCACATTGATAGTGGGATTGCAGCAAAATAAAGTCGATCAATTACCATCATGGTCATAACGAATTAACGATAGATCGTTTCTTCTTTAGGTTACGTAGATAATTATTCATATCGAAATTCTTCTAGCCAGTATTGATGACGTATAGTACGCATTCGGGTCACGAACCCGACCAATGGACGCTACTACCACCCAAGCCCATTACGAATGGGCTCAAGACCATCACGAATGGCCTATCACGATAACGGTTTGGGCTCACGAAGGCCTAAACCCGAAGTTATTTATGGACTTGATATAGGATATCTCTTATTTATGAGATATATATCAAACAACCGACCTATGCGGGATACGCTGAGGAGTGACGAACACGAAACCAACAAGGATTTCGTGTGTATATAAAGAGTCTCTCGACTCTCATTAAAGGTACGATCTACAACCCTAACTCTTCAACTAAACCCTAAAACCGATTACTTACTCTCACGCCGGAGGATAATCGTGGGAGACAATCCCACGATAAGCCTAACGGTGTCTTTTTGTTTTCTTAGTGCGCAAGTCTCAAGCATTAAGATCTGATTGGTACGGAAACAAGGAACGCCCAACTTTTGTATCAACAAGTGGCGCCATCCGTGGGACCATACACTAAGAACTCTACGGAGAACTAGAATGACGAAGCATGGAAACCCAAATCAGCGGACTCCGCAGACAAAGAAAACGCATGACGACCTACTGGGGAAGAAGCAGCAAACTGATTCAGCTGCTAAGCAGGCCTCTGGAACAACCAGTGCGCCCAAAAGCCTAGGATCATACTCAGATCTGGCTTTTACTCCAGTAGAACCGATCACAAGGACTACCCATGCTACTACAACAACCGCTAGCGCGGTAGATCTACTGCGCACTCCTCTCACCATGCCAGAAGTAAACTTCACTGAGCCACCAAATGCGCCCACCCGAAACAAGGGTCCTGATTTGGAAACAGACATCCTCGCGCTAGAAGGAGTCGCGCCTGAACTAGCGCCAAGTGATTTCGTGTCCCAAAACTACGAAACCTTGGCTGCGCTGATGCGAGAGGAAGCAAAAAAGAGGTCAAGTCAGAGCCTGCAAGCCAGGCTCAACTTTGATCCTGAGCATGAAGCATCCCCACCGCGTTACCGAAAGGAAAGGCGCGAGAAGGATAGCCGCCGACACCCTGTGTTTACTAGGATCGGAAGGAAAGTTGTCGACGATGAAGCAGCCGACTTACAGTCTCTGGAGGAGCATGAAGATGATGGACGGCGCACCAATGTCCACGCTAGACTTGGCAGTCGCAGAATCCAAGATAGACTTGGGCGACGATGCTCCCCAAGCGAAAGCCCTTCAAGCTCGGATTCCGAGGATAGTCGGCGCAAACGCCGCAAAAGGGTAAGCTCATCCTCAAGTGACTCCTCGGACAACGAGGACAAAGAAACAGGACACTGGAAGTCCAAGAGAAGATACCGCGACCAGGAGGACGAAGATATGTCTCATCCCTGGCGCCGCCAAAAGGTTGACGCATTCACTCCGCGCATCAGTGATTTTTCAGAAGATAAGAGAAGGCGCATGCCCGCCAATGTTAAAACTTATGATGGGACAGGTGATCCTAATGACCACCTAAAATTTTTTGAATCAGCAGCAACGATCGAAAATTGGCCACAACCTGTCTGGTGCCATATGTTTAACTCTACATTAGTGGGGAATGCGCGAAACTGGTTCAGTAAGCTTCCACGAAGAAGCATCGATGGGTTTGAAGAGTTGCGGAAGGCGTTTCGTTTGAACTTTACTCAGAGGAAGAAGTGCGCAAAGAACCCTGTCGAGCTCGCTAGGGTAAAACAGCGCCAAGGGGAATCCACAAGCGCTTTTATGGAGCGCTTTAAAGATGAATGCATACATTTCAAGGCATGCCCCGAAATACTAAAGATCTCAGGGTTTATGAACGGAATCAATAACCCAGAGCTTATAAAAAAGTTAAATGATAGGGTTCCCCAAACCTTTGATGAACTGATGAAGCGCACGAGGTCCTTCATCCAAGGAGAAGCCGCCGCTGCGGATAGCAAGAAAGGCTACTCAAACTATAGGTCACAAGAAGAGCCAAGGAGACAATCCAATGACCAAAGTAGCAATCGTAACAAAAGTTATCGCAGTCAAGGGGGCGGACGGGGAAACGACAAGTATACCCCACTAACGAAGACTCCAAAGGAGATATTTGCGACGGAAGGCGTGAACTTTCCGAGACCCCCACCGATGCGCACCCCAAAAGATCGGCGCGTAGGGAACGGATACTGCGAGTATCATGCACAGAAGGGCCACACAACCAATGAGTGTGTCCAATTGCGCCAATTAATTGATAAGCTAGTAAAAGAGGGCAGATTGGACCATCTAGTTAAGAACATTAAGGAGGGGAAAGTGTTGGGTCATGTAAAACCCAAGAATGCTTCGAACATGATTTGGACACAAATTAACTAAGTGTTAACTTAAACCGAGAACAATTCAAGTCACTGAGAGAACAGCCTCTCAGTGAGTCATCTTCAGGATGCTTAAGGCGAATTCAAGAAGAAGGATTCACTACTCAGGAAGGCGGTACTCCCTGAGTAGGACTTAAGCCAAAGAAGAAGAGATGATGGATTCAGTGAGTATTGGATAAGAGCTCACTGAACCCCAGTCTCCTCAACCAACAAAGTGATTGAATGACTGAGGAACCAACGCCTGAAGAAAAGGCGGGAACAATAGGGAAAAGATCTGAGAAGATAAGAGTGTAAACCCAACACTCTTCTCTTGTCAGACTCAACCTTCCCTATTGCGGCTAAAAGTCATGGAGTGTCAGCCAACAACTCCCAAAGACTTATTTAGCCCTTTCCTATTGGTTCTTGGAAATGACAATTACTATTTGTAATTGTCAGACACGCAACCTCAACAACTTGTATTATATTTAATCACTTATACTTAGAATACTTGTGTATAAATAGAGCAACTGTGAGAGAAGTTAAAGTGTGCTTTGTATAATTAAAGTCTTGAACTTTTACAAAGGAACTTCTCTCCTACAAAGAGTATACAACTCACTGAGATAGCTCAGTAGGGTATATTGTTACCACTCAAGCAAAACTTGAGTTTCGATAGGAGACACCCCATACCCTTGTCTATTCAATCCCAAGTGTTTGTTCCGCAAAACACTTGGGTATAGATTCTTGGAATTATTTCTAATAAGAATTTAAACGTTGAAAAATATTGTTGTTTTTACATTCACGTTTTATAACTGTTAGAATAATCCTTAAACATTGTATTCGTCATTAACACCAATAGATTAACTTTCTAGTTAATTCTAATCGTGTAAAGGGACCATCAAGTGGTATCAGAGCCTCTGGTTTATAAAATCTTTTAAACTAACCAAGAGTGCTCTAGGTTTTTAAAACCAAGATCCTACTATGGCTGATATCAATGTACCCCAGCTAGTCGACAAAAAGGGTGGCAGCTACTCAGCTGTTGCACCCAGACTTGAAACTGGGAAATTTAGCAAATGGAAGAAGCGTATGATTTGCTATCTTACTGGTATGGAACCCTACTACATCACCTGTATCAGGGATGGCCCATTTGTCCCTAAGACTGGCACAGGGCTAAACAAGCCTGAAGCCCAATGGACCATAGATGAGAGGAGGGTGGTCAATCAAGACCAACGCCTGAAAAGCATCCTTATATCATGTCTTCCTGACGATATAATGGAATCAGTCATCAACTGTCTAACAGCCAAGCAAACTTGGGATGACTTGGTAAACAGCTTTGAGGGTCCCTCAGATACCAAGGAAAATAGGGTCATGGACCTTAAACTTGAGTATAATACTTTCAGGGCAAAGGACTCTGAAAGTCTCTCACAGACCTACACCAGATACAAAACTTTGATAAATGAATTATCAAATGATGGTGTTGTACTGACCAAACATGAGACAAATGTTGGCTTTGTCAACAGTCTCCCTGAGAAGTGGCTCAACTTCTCACAAGGCCTGAGGAATGCTAACCACATTCAGACCCTTGAGCTCCCTGAAATTTATGGGAAGTTTGTCTATGAAGACAACTTGATCTCAAGGAGATACCCTAACTCAAAAACACATGAGTCCAAAAAGGCCTTAACCTCAACACCCATATCAACTGCTTTCTATTCTAATGGTGTTGTGCAGGATACTCAAGAGGTTTCTGAAGAAGAAATTGATGAAAGGACTGATGAGGAATACCTGAATGACCTGAACTTGGAATTCCAAGAGAGGGCACTCCTTGCTAGTTCAAAACGTTTCATCAAAAGAAATCAGTCCAACTTTACAAAATCAAAAGCAAATGAAATCACAGAATGCTTTAAATGTGGTAAAAAGGGTCATTTTGCTAAGGACTGTTATTCTAAAACTATCTCAGAACCCTCTTACAAATTTTCAGGAACTAGCAAGTTTCAACCTAAAATGTTTCAGTCCACCCAACAATACCAAAACAAGGGTCTAAAGGATTTTGAAACAAAATATAGGAATATCAAAGCTAAACTTGCACTTCTTGAAGCCAACCCCATATTGTCTCAGGCTGTTCAAACACCTAAACCTATTCAGACAAAGAACAAGGTTTTAATAGCTGAAGCATATGATTGGGATGATGAAGAAGTTTCCTCAGATGAGGAAATAAGAGTTAGTGCACTGATGGCACTTTCAGAAGAGGATCAGATGGCTGTGGGAAAAGGCCATGCTAGAAATGGAGAATGGGTCAACATCACCATGAAAAAGGTAAATACCTTACTTTCTATGGATGATGATTCTGATTGGCAGTCTTACATGAATTATATTTGTGTTGATTTAAAGTTTGTTGAAGAACAAAGACTTAACTTGCTTTCAAAATATAACAATATTGTGTCAGAATTGAACAAATGTAGAGATGAACTGCTTGTACTTAAGCAAGCCAAACTAGAAACAATAACTCTACAAATTCAGAACACTGAGATTTTGAAACAAAACCAAGTCCTTCAAACTGAACTTAACAAAGAAAAGGCTATCATTCAAAGCTGGACCAAGAAGAACCCTAAGGTTTTTGACACTATGGGATTAATCTCTCAGAAAACCATTGGCATTGACCCTCTTATGGTTGATCCAATTATGTGTCAAAATGAATTAAACTTTGTTCCAGCTGGCATATCTTTTGAGCAAGAAATGCTTCCCAAGTCAAATGACTGGATTGTCAGGGACAACCCAGTCAGTAAGTTACCAAACTTTGAGACTGGAAAGATCTTGCTTCCTGAAAGTCAGGCCTTGAAAAATATGCTAGGACTCACTGAAAAACTCAGTAAGCTTGAACTCACTGAACCAATCACTGAGTCCTTGGATGAGTCTGAATCAGAATCATACCCTCCACTTCCTCCACTGAATACCCTTCAGGGTGCTACACCTAACCTAGGCCTCCCACCTATGGTCTTCTCACCACACTCTCCTAAGGAGAGATCAGGAAGGGGAACAACCATCCTGAAGAGAGCAAACCTTGATGTCTCAGTAAATACTGATGACTCATCAACTTCAGTCCCTTCTGAAGAAACAACCCAAAGCCCTGACTCAAAAATTGATCAGTTGGCTGAAATGGTCAGGAAGCTAGGAGAGAAGATTGAATCTTCTAAGAAATCTTCTCAATCCAAGAAGGAACAAAAACCAACTTCCTCAAAAACCAAACCCAAACCCACCAAACCCCAGAAAAGATGTGAGCTATGCAACTATACAAATCATCTCACTGATGATTGCTATAGAGTCCTTTATTGCATGATTTGCAAAAAGGAAGATCACAGGACCTCTGATCATAAACAATGCTCAGTCATGTCAAACTTTTCAGGACTCAAGGCTCAGTGCCTGAACTACCCTTCTGATTCTAAGCAGAAACAGAAGCAAAAGGCCAAGCCTTTTCCTCCCTGCCCTTTGTGTGGGTTTAATGACCACCATCCTGACTATTGTCAATATGACAAACATGGTGAATCTAGTGGAAGCTCCACTCAGAAATCCTCAGAAAAAGACAAGGTCATTCAGTCAAGAAGAGGAATGAAGCAATCCTCTCAGACTACTGAGGCTACCCCTACTACCAAATGCAAAACATGTGGTAGCTCAATCCACTCAACCACTGACCATGAATCAATTAATACTTTCATAAGGACCTACAATACCAAACCCTCCATGAAATGGAGTCCTAGAAAGAACTGACCTAGTTTACTATTTGTGCAGAAACATGCTAGGGACCCTATTTGGCATCTAGATAGTGGATGTTCAAGGAGCATGACTGGTGTTAAGGAGTGTCTGCACAAATATGTGGAAGAACCAGGACCCAAAGTGATATTTGCTGATAACTCATCATGTCTCACTGAAGGTTATGGTTCAGTTAACTGCAATGGTATTGTCTTTACTAGGATAGCATATGTAAATGGTCTTAAGTACAATCTTATCAGTGTCAGTCAACTATGTGATGCAAAGTACATAGTTCAGTTCGATGATAAGCAAGGAACCATCTTCAATGCAAATAAGAAAATTGTCCTCATTGCACCAAGGAGACAAGATGTTTATGTATTAGACATGTCAATTCTAACTCAGGATGGAACATGTCTCTTTGCTAAGGCCACTGATGCACTCAACTGGCTTTGGCATAAGAGACTAACCCACCTGAACTTTAAGAACATTAACAATCTTGTAAAACAAAACAAGGTCCTTGGCTTACCATCACTTGTGTTTTCTAAGGATAAACCATGCTCAGCTTGTGAAAAAGGTAAACATCACAGAGCATCCTTTAAAACCAAAACCAACTTTTCCATCAGAAACTGCCTACATCTTCTTCATATGGATCTATTTGGACCTGTCAGTCCAAGGTCTATTAACCATGAGAAGTATACTCTGATCATAGTGGATGAATACTCAAGATACACCTGGGTATTTTTCCTGATCAAAAAGAGTCAGGCAGCTGAAACAATCATGTCCTTTGTCAGGAACATTGAAAATCAAAATGACATTAAGGTCAAACAAATTAGAACTGACAATGGGACTGAGTTCAAAAATAATGAACTTGAATGTTTCTGTGATGAGAAAGGTATTTCCCAAAACTTTTCCTCTCCATACACACCTGAACAAAATGGTGTTGCTGAAAGGAAAAACAGAACACTCATTGAAGTTGCCAGGACAATGCTATGTGGATCAGTCCTTTCCAACCATTTTTGGACTGAAGCAGTCAAAACTGCCTGTTATACACAAAACAGATCCATAATTGTCAAAAGACATGGGAAAACCCCATATGAGTTATTCAAAGGAAGAATCCCTGACATCAGCTACTTTCATGTCTTTGGGTGTCCTGTGTTTATTCATAATCACAAGGATCACCTAGGAAAATTTGATGCAAAAGCCGATGATGGATACTTCCTGGGATACTCACTTGTCTCAAAAGCCTTCAAAGTGTTCAACACAAGGAGACAGCAGACTGAGAAAACATTTCATGTTACCTTTGATGAGAGCACTGATACAATCAGATTCTCAACTGCCTCAGTAGAAGAGATAGGAATTGATAATTCTTCTAGATATCCTCCTGATGAATATCTATCTGAAAACAACTCTTCTACTCAGTATCAAGAAGATGCTAACCTCTCCTACTACATTATCCCTCACAACCTACCAAACCCAACCATCACTGAGTTTGTTGAAGCACATACAAGTACTGATGATATCCTTCAGTCTGAACAAAATACTCAGGACCCAAACAATCTCAGTGATGACTCAACCCACTTAGACACACAAGGAAATGGAAATCTTGTGTCTAATCCTGATCATACCCATCAGGCTTCTACAAGTTCTAACCCACTCCCAAGACCTCGGGATAGTTGGACCAGATCTCAGGATATAGAACTTGTCAATATCATTGGTGAGCCTTCTGAAGGCATGCTTACAAGAAGCATGGCTGCTGAACTGAGAGCAGCCTCATCCAATGAATGCCTATTTGTGGACTTCATTTCCACAATTGAACCCAAAAGTGTTAAAGAAGCACTTAAACATCCAAGTTGGGTTCAGGCCATGCATGATGAACTAGAACAATTTGACAGAAACAAGGTAATGACCTTGGTCAAATGTCCTGAGAATGTCTCAGTCATTGGCATGAAATGGGTATTCAAAAACAAAACTGATGAAAATGGCATAGTCATTAAAAACAAAGCCAGACTTGTAGCCAAAGGCTATAATCAACTAGAAGGCATTGACTATGAAGAAACATTTGCACCAGTAGCAAGGATGGAAGCCATCAGGATCTTCCTTGCTTTTGCTACATACATGAACTTCAAGGTATACCAAATGGATGTTAAAAGTGCATTCTTAAATGGTTCACTGAAAGAAGAAGTTTATGTTGAGCAACCTCCTGGATTTGAAAGCCATGAGTCTCCTGA
This sequence comes from Artemisia tridentata subsp. tridentata, assembly GCA_021014915.2. Taxonomy (NCBI): domain Eukaryota; kingdom Viridiplantae; phylum Streptophyta; class Magnoliopsida; order Asterales; family Asteraceae; genus Artemisia; species Artemisia tridentata. The sequence continues at coordinate 209,187,373 of CP139501.1, forward strand.
TCATGTCTATAAGCTTAACAAAGCCCTTTATGGACTGAAGCAAGCTCCCAGGGCATGGTATGAGACTCTCTCAGCCTTCTTAATCCAAAACAAATTTGTCAGAGGCAAGATAGACAACACATTGTTTATCTATAAGACAAATAATGATGTCATACTAGTACAAGTGTATGTTGATGACATCATCTTTGGCTCAACAAGTTTCAAACTTTGCAAACAATTTGAAAAACTAATGGCAAAGAAGTTTGAAATGAGCATGATGGGAGAACTGACATACTTTCTTGGTCTTCAGATCAAGCAGACTGATAGAGGAACCACTATCAGTCAAGAGAAGTATGTAAAGAATCTACTGAAGAAGTATGATCTCAGTGACTGTGCCTCAGTCAAAACTCCCATGGCTCCCCCAAACAACCTTGGTCCTGATCTAACTGGTAAACCAGTCAATCAAACTCTCTTTAGAGGAATGATAGGATCACTGATGTATCTACTTGCATCAAGGCCTGATATCCAATTCTCAGTATGTCTATGTGCCAGATATCAATCTGACCCAAGAGAATCTCATGTCACTGCTGTGAAAAGGATATTCAGGTACCTGAAGGGCACTCCTAACCTTGGATTATACTATCCAAAGTGCTCAGGACTTGATCTCAAAGGATACTCAGACTCTGACTATGCTGGATGCAACATGGATAGAAAAAGCACATCAGGCTCTTGCCAAATTCTTGGTGGGAAATTAGTCTGTTGGAGTGCTAAGAAGCAACAGTCAGTTGCCCTATCCTCAGCTGAGGCTGAATATGTTGCTGCAGCTAGTTGTTGTGCAAATGTACTCTGGATGAAAAGTCAACTCAGTGACTATGGAATTCAGTACAAGATGGTACCCATCTTTTGTGATAACACAAGTGCAATTGCAATCTCTAATAACCCTGTTCTTCATCAGAGAACAAAACATATTGATATCAGATATCACTTCATCAGGGACCATGTCATAAATGGTGACATTGAATTACACTTCATTCCTACTGAATATCAGTTAGCTGATATCTTCACCAAACCTTTGGATGAACCAACTTTCACAAGACTGAAAGCTGAATTAGGAATGTTGGATATAGAGAATCAGTCCACTGACTAATTTTTTCTCTCTTCCAACTAAAAGTGTAAATTCTTAACATCTCAGGTCCCTGACTGAATATGTATATCAGTGAAAACATCTCACTGAAGCCTCTTCCTCAGGAACTAAACCCAAGTTCCTGAATCCTTGTCTCAGGAATCATTCCTCATTCCTGAGTCATCAGTGACTAATCCCAAGTCCCTGAAAACCAATCACTGAATGAAAAGTCATTCAGGACCCTGAAAAGGACATTAAATACTAACTTAAATGCTCTAAGTATCTAGTTAGTAAATGTCCGAGGTTGGTAACTGAACACATATTTAATTCAAGAATATTTGTTCTTTTTTTAGCCTTTCTGGCTTCCACCTATGGGCCACCACATTCCCACTTGGCATTAAATGCCTCTCCAATCACATTTCAAATATGTGATGACTCATCTCTGCAAGTTGCACTTTTGCAGAACTGCTCAACTGTTCACCTCGACTGTTGCGCCAAACCAGGAAAGTGGAGTGTTGGCATTAAATGCGGATCCCAAAACTTATTATTCAAACCAATTTCCAAATAATTTTTTTTGAATAAATAAAGATTTGCTCAAATGACCAAAACACCCCCATCTCCTCTTTCCTATAAATACCCCAACCAGAAGAATACATACACACGTTTTTATAGAATTTTAAGCAAAACTCTGCCATTTTTTATTCTCAAAAACAAATTGTGTGTGCATTCTTAAGCTTTAGAACCCCTTTAACCTTAGTCAAACCCATACTTACCCATAAATGGCTTCTTCTAAAGCTGTGAAATATGCCCCCAACGTGGATTTCACAATGGAGGGTGTAGACCTAACCAAAAATAATGTGGTGGGAAATTTCTCATATCCACAAATCTACCCAGCCTACAAGAACGTTATGAAATATCTTCGTAATTGTTTTCTTGCAAAGGCTTTCACACATACCCCCTCAGTCATCTACCATGACTATTTGAGGGAATTCTGGTGTACGGCTGTGGCAACCAGCCCCAAAGACACCAAAGAGTCAATCATCACCTTCACGGTGATGAATGGGAGTAGAACCCTCTCCTTTGACTACTCAGCATTTATCAAAGCCACAGGCCTTGACTTTGCTGAAGCCTTTTCTCCCAACCCTACTGATCAGGACATAAAGAATGAACTGATCTTTCTTGCACCCCATGACCCCAGACGTCCAGGAATGTCTGTGGGAGGCTTACTGGAAAAGGCTCCAGTAGTCAAAACATGGTTCCACCCTATTTGGAGGATACTGATGACATTTGTCATTCAGGTCCTGGGTGGAAATAAATCCTCTACGGAACAGTTGAACTCATCACAACAATTGATGTTGTTCAGTCTCCTTGAGGGTACAAAAATAGACATCGGGGGAATAATCTTCCGAGACCTCGTTGCTAAGCTCTCAGGAAAACATAGGCAAAGGCACATGTCCTATCCTAGATTTGTTTCCTGTGTGCTTCAGGACCTACTCGGTTCTGACTATGTGAGGACTGATGCAGAAGGTACGAAGCCTGAGGTACTGCACAAGTCAAACTTCACTAGTGGCATCAGTGAGGTTACACTTATTGCCCTGACTGAATACATGCAATCAGTCATTCAGGGTAATGACGCTATCTCTCCAGTTCCTTCACCGACCAAAAAGGTGAAGAAGACAAAGAAGGGTCAGTCCAGCCAGGTGGTTAGACCCAAGCCACTCGCCACTGAGACTGATCCTCAAAACCAACTCAACCTTAAAAAGAGGTTGAAAAAGGCCGAGACCTCTGAGACACCCATTTCTGAGACCCTATTGACCTCAAAACAAAGGCCAACGGAAGTCACTGAGCAATCATCCTCAGTGACCTCGGGCACACCCATTCCACATGGTCCAACTGACATAAACAAGTCAGAAGGATCAGGAAGCATTCCCCCCTCACATCCCGATGAAGGTACTGATAAATCACAATCAGTGCCCAAGGGAGGAAAGGGTCCTGAACCCTCGGTAGGGCAGCACCACCCTACTGGGAAGAGGACCCACACCCCCTCACATCCCGATGAAGGAGCTGTCAAAAAACAATCAGTTCCCAAGGGAGGAAAGGGTTCTAAATCCTCGGTAAGGTAGCACTACCTTACTGAGAAGGGGACCCACAAACACTCACATCCCGCTAACGTTCCTGAGCAATCACCCTCAAGATCTCAGGAAGAAAAGGATCCTAAATCCCCTGAAGGACAGTAAAATCCTGATGGGAAGGGGGTCCACAAACTCTCACAATTAGTACCTAGTGATACTACTGAGAAGCACCCATCAGTAGTTGAAGGTGCTAAGGGGGACAAAGACTCAGAGGGAAAGAAACAACCCGCTGATATGGAACCCATCAACCCCTCAGGCGGATCCAGTCTTTCAGGAACTGCCCCCAAAAGCCAGGCTGGTGTTACCCCAGTTATTATGGCTAGTCAGGCTGAGACAACCCACTCAGTTATTATGACAAAGGGGTCAGGACCTGACCAAACCGAAGGCAAATCTTTTTATAAAGAGGAGCCGGTTGATTTTTTGGGTATTGAGTCCATGGGGGACTATCAGGCTTTTATGGAGTCTGATGAAGAGCTCAGGGAAGAGAGTGAAGAAGAAATTTTTGAGGCAGGAGAGGATATGGAAACTGATGTACAACCTGAACAACCTGATCCATCACATCAGTCCTCTCCAAGCCAAAGTGAAGAGTCAGGCTCTCAATCTTCTGATTCATCTACTGACATTCTCCAGAAGTATGATAACTCTCTTCCCCTCACTGAAAGAAAGTTGGTCAAATTCCTACTGAAGACCAACAATGCTCTTTTCACTGGTCTCACTGATGAGATGTTTGATCAACACACTGAAGCAGCTGTTCACTATGCCAACCTGAAGGCAGATGTTGAAAGTTTTCATGAAGATGTGATCGAAATCCAATCAGACACCAAACATTCCCTGACAGCTATTGATCTTCACCAAAAGCCTTGGTACTATTCAGTCAGCTGTTAAGGATGACCCCATACTCACTGAAAAGATCCTTCAAGCTGCTGAGACTTATCAGAAGCAGTCAGCTGAAATCCATGATCTCCTCAGCTTACTGAAGGATTCTAAACTTCAGGGTCTTACTACCTCCTTGGACTCAATCAGGACTTCCATGGGTCTTCAGGAAAAACATCTTGGTACTTGGGCACAATCTTCAACATCCTTGGCATGGTCTCTTGGGTCAAGGATGTCAGGCATCGAAGCTTCTCAGGCTTCTCTGGCAGATCAGATCTCAAGTCTTCAAAAAGACACCTCGGACATCAAATCAATGATGACTGAGATCTATCAGGCCTTCAAAGGTCCTACTGCTCCAGTGACTCCAACTCTTGCTATCACCATGGCTCAAGCAACAGTTGAGGGGGAGAAAGACACTGGAGTCTCAAGCCAAAGCCAAACAACCTTCTCACACTGAGGGGGAGATTCCTTCTCACACTAAGGAAGACATTCCTGAAGCCTCTTCCTCCCATCAAGATAAAGGCAAAGGCATTCTCACTGAGCCTGAGCCTCAACCAGCACCTATCACGGTTGCAAAGGATCCTGAATCACCACTCAGGATCCCATATGAAATTGATGGAGTTCTTTACCACTTCTCAGCTGATGAACTCAGTACTTATCTTCAGGAAGAGGAGGCAAAGAAGAAGTTGAAGGAAGAGGAGAAGGCAAGCAAGTCTGCCTTAATCAAGGTTGTTCATGAAGAGGCTGAGAAAATTGGTCTTGAGGCTAAGGATCTCTCAGGAAGAGAAGGTGGTATGACCTTTGTGAAAGCTCAGTCTGAGGAGATGACCACTCTCAGGCAGAAAAGGGAGGAAAGAGCCAAAAGGGCTGAAGAGATCAGGTAGAATAGGATTAAGAAATATCAGTGGTATATGACTGAAAGGATGAAGCCAGAACCAATCACTGATGTTCATATTCAAAGAAACACCAATCCTGCCGTTGTCACTGTCTACAGAGGTGCTGACAAGAGAAACTTTGACGTTCATTCACCTTTCAGATTCGCTGACTTTGGGATCACTGAATTGGACGAGTTGGGTCCATTAATAGCAAAGAAATCAAATGTTGTGGTCCCTAATCTGATGAAGTCATTGAGTCTGAGGTATGAAAGATTGGCAGCAGCACCTCAGGAACTTGGCATTCAATCTCTTCTCCCTGAATCTGCACAACCTGCTTCCTCTCAGTCTTCTTCAAGGAAAAGAAAGAAGATAGAAGCTGAGCCTGAGATCAAGATTCCTGGTCTTGACTGCAATAGGGCTCTCCCTGAAGGTGTTCCTTTCAGAAACAATATGGTCATTGAACAGCCTGAAAGAGGGTTGTTCTTCATTGATGAGTTTGGTGACAAAGCCTTCCAGAGGTGGAGTGATATAGATCTATCAGGGATCAAAGCTATGCTAGGCTTTCTAATGATGGCCTCTCCACTCAAGAGTCCTGAGAATGTGAGGTTTTGTCATGACCTGAAAAGAAAAATCAATGAACATCCTGACCAACATGAGCTGCAGTCGAAGAAGCCCAAGCTTGAAGCCCTTGGAATCAAGTTGAACTGATGACCTGCCTGAATACCCAACACTATCCCTTTTTGTACTTAGTTTTGTTAGGACTTGTAAATGATATTAATAAGATGATGTTTTTATTATTTCAGTGTCCTTATTTACATTCTAGTACATTCAGTATGAGCAGAAGTCGTTAGCTCACTCATATCTGATCAAAACACTTAGGAATAATTTATATCCAAATAGGGGGAGATTGTTGGGTCATGTAAAACCCAAGAATGCTTCGAACATGATTTGGACACAAATTAACTAAGTGTTAACTTAAACCGAGAACAATTCAAGTCACTGAGAGAACAGCCTCTCAGTGAGTCATCTTCAGGATGCTTAAGGCGAATTCAAGAAGAAGGATTCACTACTCAGGAAGGCGGTACTCCCTGAGTAGGACTTAAGCCAAAGAAGAAGATGATGGATTCAGTGAGTATTGGATAAGAGCTCACTGAACCCCAGTCTCCTCAACCAACAAAGTGATTGAATGACTGAGGAACCAACGCCTGAAGAAAAGGCGGGAACAATAGGGAAAAGATCTGAGAAGATAAGAGTGTAAACCCAACACTCTTCTCTTGTCAGACTCAACCTTCCCTATTGCGGCTAAAAGTCATGGAGTGTCAGCCAACAACTCCCAAAGACTTATTTGGCCCTTTCCTATTGGTTCTTGGAAATGACAATTACTATTTGTAATTGTCAGACACGCAACCTCAACAACTTGTATTATATTTAATCACTTATACTTAGAATACTTGTGTATAAATAGAGCAACTGTGAGAGAAGTTAAAGTGTGCTTTGTATAATTAAAGTCTTGAACTTTTACAAAGGAACTTCTCTCCTACAAAGAGTATACAACTCACTGAGATAGCTCAGTAGGGTATATTGTTACCACTCAAGCAAAACTTGAGTTTCGATAGGAGACACCCCATACCCTTGTCTATTCAATCCCAAGTGTTTGTTCCGCAAAACACTTGGGTATAGATTCTTGGAATTATTTCTAATAAGAATTTAAACGTTGAAAAATATTGTTGTTTTTACATTCACGTTTTATAACTGTTAGAATAATCCTTAAACATTGTATTAGTCATTAACACCAATAGATTAACTTTCTAGTTAATTCTAATCGTGTAAAGGGACCATCAGAAAGACAAACAGAAAACTGGGGGCAAGAAAGAAGCGCCTAAGGACAAGGCTGACACAATCTACATGATACAATCATGGCAGTGAAAGACTAGGCAAAAGGTCAGCCAGAAATTTTCTCATGGAAGCGAAATCTCTTTTCCCACCTTGGCTGCGGACTACGCAGTGGCAGAACCACTCACCATTGAGATAAATACGGGGGGTCATGATATCCACCGCATGTACGTTGATGGAGGGGCATCAGCGGATATAATGTATGAGCATTGTTTCAAGAGATTGCGCCCTGAGATACAAAGACAGTTAAGCCCTGCCACGATTGCGTTGACTGGCTTCATAGGAGAAAAGATATGGCCCATGGGGCAACTGCGACTACTACTCGCTGTTGGTAATAAGGAACACTCCACGTTAGCCTGGATGAATTTTATGGTGATTAGATCTCCTTCACCATACAATGGCATTATTGGAAGACCAGGAATTTCGGCAATACGCGCAGTACCGTCCACAGCACATGGGATGCACAAATTCCCGGTAGAAGGCGGCATTGTCACCATCTACAATAGCGCTGCGCCACCTAGAGAGTGTAACACGATTACATGCGAGACAACGCACACCCCAGAACAGAGCGCAGCTAAAGTATCAAACCTAAAGGTCGCAATTCACCCTGACTACCCGGAGCAAGAAGTATCGATCGGAGGATCGTTGTCTGACAAAGGAAGAGCGGCCGTGTGCGCGCTCTTGCAAAGGAATCTGGATATCTTCGCATGGGAACCAAAGCACATGACTGGTGTGCCACGCTCGATTGCAGAACACAAGCTGAAAATCCGACAAGGATATTCTCCAGTAAGGCAGAAAAAGCGCGGCCAGGCTCCAGAGCGCGCAAAAGCCATTCTGGAAGAAGTACACAAACTTGTGGACGCAGGCATCATGCGAGAAGTCTATTACCATGACTGGCTCTCCAATCCAGTAATGGTCAAGAAGAGTGATGGTAGTTGGCGGATGTGTGTGGATTTCACTGACCTCAACAAAGCATGTCCACAGGACTGCTACCCACTACCAGAGATAGACTGGAAGGTAGAATCTTTGTGCGGATATCCCTTCAAATGTTTCTTAGATGCATACAAAGGGTACCACCAAATCCAAATGGCCAAGGAAGACGAGGAAAAAACATCCTTCCACACAAGCCAAGGTGTCTTTTGTTATACAAAGATGCCTTTTGGCCTGAAGAATGCGGGCGCTACCTACCAGCGATTGGTAGATAATGAATTTGAAAAGCAAGTGGGCCGCAACCTAGAGGTCTATGTGGACGACCTTGTCATAAAAAGCCATACTGAAGACGAAGTGGTGCGCGACATTGAAGAAACATTTAGAACACTACGAAAGATCAACATGAAGTTGAATTCTAAGAAACGCACTTTTGGCGCTACAGAAGGCATGTTCCTGGGATACTTGATAGAACCAGATGGCATTAAGCCATGCCCAGAAAAAACAGAGGCTGTCATCCAACTCCCTTCACCACGCACGTTGAAAGAAGTTCAGTCTCTGAATGGAAAGCTAGCCGGTTTGAACAGATTCCTGTCCAAATCAGCGGATAAGTCACTTCCTCTCTTTAAAACACTCAAGAAGTGTACAAAAAAGGGAGACTTTCGTTGGACTACGGAAGCGGAAGAAGATTTCACACAGCTTAAGCAACATATAGCAGTGCTTCCTAAGCTAGTCGCACCCCGACCAGGGGAGGAGTTAATCGTCTACTTATCTGCGACTCATGGAGCGGTCAGCGCAGTGCTACTGACGGATAGGAACTCCGTACAAACACCGGTATATTTTGTAAGCAAAGCACTCAAGAAGACAGAGATTAACTACAGTCCAATGGAGAAGTTGGTCTTGGCGTTAGTATTTTCCGCCAAAAGACTGCGTAGATACTTTCAAGCGCACCCAATAGCGGTAATCACAGACCAACCTATCAAGCAAGTTATCTCTAAACCTGACGCATCGGGGCGATTACAAAAATGGAGTGTGCTGTTAGGCGAGTATAACATCTCTTATAGACCACGCACTGCGGTTAAGGGACAAATACTAGCAGACTTCATCATCAAAAAACCAGACACCGATGCCGCACCTCCACTGAGCAAGGTAGAACTACAAGAACCATGGGTCCTGTTCACGGATGGATCTTCATGCGTGGATGGGTCGGGCGCTGGCCTTATCCTCACTAATCCAGAAGGAATGGAATTCACTTATGCACTGCGCTTTGAATTCACAGCCACGAACAACGAGGCAAAATATGAAGCCCTAATCGCCGGGTTACGCATTGCAACTCGAATGGGTGTACGTAACCTAGAAGCAAATGTGGACTCCCGATTAGTAGCCAACCATGTGTTGGGCGAATATGTGGCTAAAGAGGATAACATGGTTCAATACCTCGACAAGACCAAATCACTAATCCAAGGTTTTGACAGGTTTACCATTAAACAAGTCCCTAGAGATGAAAACAAGAAAGCGGACGCGCTAAGGAAGATCGCATCTACAAGCTTTGCGCACCTGTCAAAACAAGTGTTGGTGGAGATTCTAAAGAACAAATCCATCTCGGAGATGGAGATATCTACGGTGATAGAAGACCAGGATCCTACATGGATGACCCCTATCATCGAATTCATAAGTAAGGGCAAATTGCCCGAGGAGCAGAAAGACGCTCGACGGATACGACGCACATCGCAGAGGTTCGAACTTCGAGATGGTATCCTATATCGGCGCTCATTTCTACAACCATGGCTTAGATGCGTTGGACCTCTTCAGGCAGATTACGTACTCCGAGAGATCCACGCCGGTTCATGCAGCATGCACTCAGGACCACGGTCCGTTGTAGCACGAGCCTTGCGGTCAGGATACTACTGGCCCACTATGCACCGCGATGCGCGCGATGTGATAAAGAAATGCAACGACTGCCAAGTTCATAGACCCATCCCGCGCAGACCACAACAAGAGTTAACGCCTATCACTTCCCCATGGCCATTCTATAAGTGGGGTATCGACATTGCGGGCCCCTTCCCTGTTGCAGCGGGGGGACTGAAATTTCTTATTGTGGCAATAGACTACTTCACTAAGTGGATTGAGGCAAAAACAGTGGCGACAATCACAGGTAATCAAGTAAAACGATTCGTTTGGGAAAATATTGTATGCCGCTTTGGATTACCTAGGGAAATCGTTTCGGACAACGGAAAACAATTCCGCGATAACCCGTTCAAAGACTGGTGCACTGAACTAAATATCACACAGCACTTCGCGTCAGTCAAACACCCACAAACCAATGGTTTGGTTGAGCGCGCAAATCGTAGTTTAGGCGAAGGAATTAAAGCGCGCTTGGACAAGCATAAAGGAAGATGTGTGGACGAATTGTCGCATGTCTTATGGGCGCACCGCACGATGATCAAAGTTAGCAATGGAGACACTCCTTTTTCTCTTGTCTATGGGACAGAAGCTGTCATACCAGCTGAAATCGGGATGCCAACTATTCGAACCGCGGAAGTTAATGTCGCAACCAATGACGACGAACGACGTATAGACTTGGACCTATTGGAAGAAAGGCGTGAACGCGCAGCTATACGTGAAGCAAAAGCCAAGTCAAAAATGAAGGGATATTACGCCGCTAAAGTTCGAAGCACCTCATTCAGACCAGGCGACTTTGTATATCGCGCTAATGATGCAAGCCACGTAGAAGATACAGGTAAACTTGGACCGAAATGGGAAGGACCCTATGAGGTCGTTGAAGCACTAGGTAAAGGCGCGTACAAGCTGCGTGATATGGATGGCCGCGAGCTACAACGCACATGGAATGTTTGCAATCTCAAGAGATGCTATCTTTAGGAAAGGTTACGACCTCACACACGGACACCTCCGCACTTTAGTAAGTGCTTAATAAATATCCGTGTATTTACATTTTGTTTCATTTAGGAAAATGTCTTTCTTTTTTACAAAAACTTGCAAGTATTAATTCAAATGTTGCGGTTTCTAGCTAATTCCGTGACACATTTCACTTTATTGTTTACATGTTATTTATGTCTCAATATTGTTGTTACTTTAATTTCTGCCTACATGGCGTGCATGCACTTATTAAAACCCACGATGGTAAAAGGATGAGTAAACCTACTAAAAAACTCGTTGAGTAAGAGGGTTGCAAACCCATCAACATCGGATCACGCATCCTTGTTAAACACCTTACTCTCAAGACGTTGGAGTAAGTTCAATGTGTATCCCACGACGGATACACAACAATGCACATTGTGCGCGTTTAAGAACTTAGGAGCTAAGACACTTAACTCCTTGATATGCTATTTGCAGTACGCTGCATATAAATCAATAAACTTGTAAATTTTATGAACTTCATACACGATTATGGATTTTTTATAAATTTTCCTAAGTATGTACACAACAAGTTGCTATGTTAGACACAACATAGACGTCTTTTACGCAAAGACAAAATAACTAAGTACAAACATTATAACCACAATCACATTTGATACAATATGCGTATAATCGTATTTTTTTCTAATCAACATGTTATTACGGACTACGAGTTCATACAAGATATAGACTTAACATGCACATGTGCAACAAAATGTTAATCTATTACAAAAATTACCAAGACAAGCTACGGGTGCGTCTAAGCCCTGAACCGCCAACATGGTACGCAGCACGACCAGTTCCCTCAAGCTCCTTCAGAAGACCACTATCTTGGGGCGACACTGTCGGTACGCTAACGGGTACTCCATCAGACCTAGGAATATGCGCAGCACCAACACCGCAAAGGATGGCCTTCCCCTTCACACCCTGCTTCTTCGCAAGCCTCATAGCATGGGCTTCCAAGGAATCCTTCAAAGAAATTTCCTTTTCAAGGGCAAAAGGATCCAGGATGTTGCGAGGGCGAGCGAAGATAGGTACCTGCAGCTGCGATTCATCTGGCTTGAGAAAATAGTCAGCTTGTGCCTCTGCGCCCTCCGCTGCATGCCTGGCCAAGGTTAACCCCTCCATAATAACACTTATGGGGTAATCCTGGTCGCGCTCCAATTGAGCAATATGAGGAAGGTCTAGCAGCTTCATCTTTTTCATAGCTGCGAAAAGCTCATCGAAGGAATCAGCATTATAATCGGGCACTTGTGTGGCAGGCACCTTCAACAAACCGCTCTCAGAGAGCTCCTCTATAGCTTGCGCCTTTCCACGAGCAAGCGCACACTCCACAACTTCCCCAAACGTTCCCCGCACCTCTTGGGATTCCAAAGTACCCAAAGCAGCCAGGCGTAACCCATGGCTGATAAGCCACCTACGCTCAGCGATAGAAGACACCAGATGGGGATACAGCTCTTTGTCATATTCGATACTGAGCTTGCGCAGCTTGATCTCTTGCTTCTCCAGCGACGCCTCCACAGCCTTGCGGAAATCATCTAGTCTGGCGAAGTGAGCGCTCTTGTTCTGCTCCATATACTTCAAGGCCCAAAGGCAAGTAGCCTTGTACTCTTTTGCGGCAGCGCGCTCTTGGTTCACTTGAGCAAACAAGGATAGCCTCTCATCAGCGAGCTTCTGAGCATACACAGTGGTGGACTCTACTTCAGCCTGAGCATCAGCTAACTGCGCCTTCAGTAGCGCAATTTCCCTATCCTTCTGCGCATTGCTGCTACCCTCACCCGCATACCTATCCTTTAGCTGTGCAACCAATGAGGCTTGATGCGCAGCAGCCAAGCATAGCTCCTCAATCAACTGGTCCGTAGGAACATCTTCGGAAGCCTTTGCCCCAGATTCTTGTCCCCCCTGCGCAAGATGAGCAGTAGGCGAAGGACTCGCCTTGGGTGGCGATTTCCCAGCGCGAGCAGCATCCCCAACAGCCTCAACACTGCATGTAAATGACGAGAGCCCGAGGTTATTATTGTAATCTCAGCGCAAAACATAAACAAAAATGTTGACGAAACGAGCATAATTACTTACTTGAAGAGAGGAGTTTCAGTTGTATCCTTCTGCGATGCACTCTCCTCTGATGATGATTGCTCACCAGTGATAAGATGGCGCCTTCTTTTGGACGTACCAGCGCCATCATCCCCAGCAACTGCCTTGCGCTTCACCCCTTGGGCAGCGCCCTCAGACTCACTCACAGAAACTCCCACGCTGTCTGACGAATCAGTCTGCGATAACTCTTCTATATGCATTTGTACCTCAGGAGTGGGAAAACTGCGAAGAAGAGTCGCCTCTAAAACAACGGGGGGTGTATCCTCAGGTTCTTCCTGCACGATCTCCATCGTGCGCCCTGCGGTAGCCTGTAGAACTGGCTCCTCGCCATCTCTCAAAGGGCGCACACCCACAGTCACTTGTTTCGGCCTCTCCAAGCGAACAACACTGAATAGATCCATCTCTGCGCAACAAACAATAAACAAACACAAAATAAGTTAGATAAGCTACAAAGGGAAGAACGCTTACAACTAATAAGCGAAGAGGAAGGAAGAGACAAGCACCCACCCCGGCTATTCTCGTCCAAAAAAGTTGGCACCTCCTCCGGACTACCGAAGTAATTGCGACTGATGCCCATGTGCACCAAAAACTCCTCTGGATACGCCTTGATCGGTATGCGATTGGCATTAATCGTCTCCGCATCCTCTGCGCTATACGTTCCGGGGATGGGGCGCTCATCTCTCGGTAATGATTCTTGAGTATAGAACTCAAAAATCCATGGAAAAAATGCACTATCAACCCAAAAGAACTTTTCCCTCCAAACCCTCAGTGCGTCTAACTTCTCCGTATAGCACTGCAGTGGCCCTGCGCGCTTGGAGAAGGACACCCACCCGTTTGACCACGACGTGTGGTAAAACGCGCGGAATAGATGGATTGTGGGTTCTATCGCTAACAAGCGACAATTCACTTCAAAATTAGTTATTTTTGCTGCACCTATACAGTGCAGTTGTGAAATATGTAGACGATAGTGGTTTAAAATATCGCACAAAAATAGGGAAATGGGCACACGTTGGTTAGCGAATTCGAAGAAACGTGTGTATACCCCTACCTTCCCTTGCGGGAAGTTCGCTATTGACGCAGTCGCCACCGGAACTACCGGGTGCAATGCGAGAGGGATGTAATAATCTGAGGTGAACTGACGAAGTTCGTCCGCAGATATATCGGAATTAAAATCGGATAACTGAAGCACCATGGTTAGAATTTAAAGGATTCTGAAGCGCACGCGCTATTACCTTAGCTTTCGTTGATTTTTAATTGCTGTTTGAAGGTTTAACAATGGTGGAAATGACGTCTTTTACTGTGGTAGCCACAGTGAAACGACGGCTAACCTTTATATAGGGTTACACATATTCGTGGATGGATGACACATGTACCCCACTTGTCCTAATCGTGTGGCTGGGAGGCAAAAAGGTGAAGCACTTTTTCACCCAACCCTCACGATTTACAAAGGAGATACGGATGTACTTGGACTAGATTAATTTGCTAATTTTGGCGGGAAACACTTAAAACTTCTCCGCTACGCATTCCGGGATACTTTTTTGCTACATTTGCTAGTCTAGCATCCACAGTCGTTACACTACGCATACTAGACTGGGGGGACATGATGACGAATAGTACGCATTCGGGTCACGAACCCGACCAATGGACGCTACTACCACCCAAGCCCATCACGAATGGGCTCAAGACCATCACGAATGGCCTATCACGATAACGGTTTGGGCTCACGAAGGCCCAAACCCGAAGTTATTTATGGACTTGAAATAGGATATCTCTTATTTATGAGATATATATCAAACAACCGACCTATACGGGATACGCTGAGGAGTGACGAACACGAAACCAACAAGGATTTCGTGTGTATATAAAGAGTCTCTCGACTCTCATTAAAGGTACGATCTACAACCCTAACTCTTCAACTAAACCCTAAAACCGATTACTTACTCTCACGCCGGAGGATAATCGTGGGAGACAATCCCACGATAAGCCTAACGGTGTCTTTTTGTTTTCTTAGTGCGCAGGTCTCAAGCATTAAGATCTGATTGGTACAGAAACAAGGAACGCCCAACTTTTGTATCAAAATTCTTCTTGCAAGTATTATTTATCTTTTCTTGCTTTTATTATGTTATCACCCATTGATTTATGTTAGAATTTTGGGTAAATTGCAAAATTTGTACCTAATGTTTCCCAAAAACGCAAGGATTATACCGAGACAATTTTTTTTGCAAAAAAACCACTAATGTTTACGTTTTTTGCAAAACAACCACTGAGAGGCACTGTTCACTAACTCTCGTTAGTTTTCTCGCTAAGTTGCCTCGTCACTGAGGGTAGTATCGTCATTTCATTGTTTTGGTCTTGACATCTCTCTCTCTCTTGCCAATTATACTTCATTTCCCGCAACTTATTTCAAGGACAATATTTGCAAAATATAACTTAAATCGACTAGAGTAGGCTTTTACAAAAAACAATAAATGCCAAAACCACCCCATTTAACATACTTTCAAACCAATAATCAACAGTAAAACCCTACATTAAGCATAAAATGAAATCGACACAACCCAGTTATCCATTCGTTACACACATCCAAACCAGCTATGGCAAATAATGATAAGGGAAAGTCTTTGTTAACTGGGGGGGAGCAATCATCGAAAAAGTCGTGTTGATCAAGTTATTTCCAAGTATGGTTAATGTATTATACTTCATTTATGTGTCATTTTTAATTTGCTTATATTGGTAGGTTTAGGATAAACAGGGTATTATGGTTCTAATTAGGCTGTTAGAATAAGAAATGTAGTCAATTCAATAGAGTTGTAGTGACAATGGGAAATGTAGTTGTTAGCAGTGGTTGATGTGTTTGCTTGAGTTAAAACTGTTTTAGTGTCGGTTAGTAAGAGGTATAATTCAGTAAAATGTCCTTAGATCAGTCAAGTGAGGTTGAAGTTGCTTGGTTGATTATAGGGGTGAATGGCTAGGAAATGTAGCTATGTTAGGTATAGCCCATCTCTTAGTGTGAATTGGGGCTATATCCTGCTTGATGATGCCTTCTCAATCTCAACTTAGACTATTGTGGATGTGGGTTGAATGGTTGAGTTTGAATTGAGTTTTGGAAATGTAATCAAGAGGATGTGGTGTTTGGTGCATAATAAAAGGTGAATAAAGTGTTACTGGATTTGCTGTCTGAACCAGTTAGCATGTTTGGGTGAACTTTGGGTGAAATTGTGAGAAGTAAATAAGTTGATGAGATGGGTAGGTTTGTGTGAACTTGTGAGAAGTTAATACTCCTTTACCTCACACAATGAAAGTCAAACGGGTGTATTTCAAAGTAGACTGGCACGATATTTGCCTACACAAAAGGTGCCATGAGTTATTTTCATAGTAGGTTAGAAACAGTGTGTGTTACGCTTGAAGTAAATTCTCCTACCAACTAGTATAGTGAAGTAAATACTCCTTCCAACTTGTCTTCCAACATAGATATGGCACACTCTTCAACTAAAAAAATAAAGAAAAACAATATGGTTTGTAATAATACATGTTGGATGACATCAGCGAATCAACTAAAATGACATGCATTGGCTGTTATTTGGAAGATCAAAATATGGCTGGTTTAACTTTTGATGCAAGCTTACCTGGACGAAAAAGTATGTGGTATTCATGTTGAAGGCATGCTTATAGAGGCAGATGTGTTGTTGCAGCTGGTGGAGGTGGTGGTGCAGTAGCTATAAGTCGTGGTGTTAGAGGCTTAGGTGTTAGAAGTGGAAACATAACTAGAGGAGGTGTTGCAGTGGGTAGTGGATATGGAAGTGGGACAAGAACACCACGTAAAGATCGGGAAGAAGAATTTATTGAAATAGACGATTGTAGATCTCCCCAACCTAGTGAGAGTAGTGAAGAAGAAGAAAATGCAGGAGCAAGTCAAGCAAGTGTTAGAAGTGGAAACATAACTAGAGGAATTGTTGCAGTGGGTAGTGGATATGGAAGTGGGACAAGAACACCACGTAAAGATCGGGAAGAAGAATTTATTGAAATAGACGATTGTAGATCTCCCCAACCTAGTGAGAGTAGTGAAGAAGAAGAAAGTGCAGGAGCAAGTCAAGCAAAAATAAGCCAAGAAACTTCATTCAAAACAAGAACACCAGTGGATGAGTATGCTCTATCAGTTTAATTGATTTTGTTGTATCAGACTTAGTAGTATGTTCTATTAGATATGTCTCATGATCAGAGTTGTATTAGTATAGTTGTATCATGGTCTTGGGCTTGTCCAAGCCACTTCTATTTTTATTGATGTAACTGTTGGTTGATTAATATAAGTTCACCTATTTACATTAATCATTGGTACTGGATATAGCAACAAAACAGGAAGAGATAGGTAGCATTCAGGAGGCCAATTCATGTTATTTGCAGTAATGCATATTTCCAATGTCCATAGGATGGTTCACTACTATCACTACTCTGTTTTTGCATTACCGATCTTAAGTCCTAATCTATTGTTCTAGACGTTTAAATCCTAATCCATTGTGTTTTATGGTTGGATTAATGCCTTTTTTATGTTTTGGTTTGATTAATGTGATTTTCATGTTTATGTTTGTGATAGTAATCAAAGACACTAAAACGGTGAAAACATATTTGAACACATTCTACAATGAAAATATGGATCAAACGACCCATTCTATTCATTAACTATAACCATATTTTTACAATTTTAAGATAGGGGAAACCACAACCCCTATCTACATCTACATCAGGCTCGGGGAAACAACAACAAAATAGCCCCAAGTCCTCAACCCCTACTTAATACCTACATTCATTATAAACAAAAGAAACCCATCCCAACCTCCATCAACCAACCCCCTCACATAAACCTTTGCTTCACAGCAAACTCAATCTTCTCAAGAATCTTGTCGTGAATTTGTTTTACCTTCCTCATCAACGCCCTCGCCCTACGCAAAATCAATAGTTTGGAGTCTCCTAAACTTCTTCGTATTGTCCCTTGCATTTCTCGAACATGAAAAGTTTCAAAGTTCAACAATCAGCTCCCCCTACGACCGACCATATCAGTAATCTTTTGGGTCTTGTTCATAAAATCGTGTGCCCGCTGCATGTCTTGAAGAATCTCTGTCTGGTAATGGCCAAACATAATTTCTGTTAACCAAAGGAGTTACAAGCAAGAGCGAGGTCAAAAAATGAGGCATGTTCATGGTTAAGGAAATGGGGAGTGTATGTAGTGATAGTGAGTTTGACTAAATTGAAGGTGTGTTTCGAAAGTTAAGCCATTGATATAAAGTCGTGCAATTGGAACGCAAAATAGTCAGGTGAATTAATTATGAACAGTGAAATGACATTATTACCCTCAGTGACGAGGCAACTTAACGAGAAAACTAACGAGAGTTAGTGAACAATGCCTATAAGTGGCTGTTTTGCAAAAAACGTAAACATTAGTGGTTTTTTTGCAACAAAATTTGTCTCGGTGTAATCGTTGCGTTTTTGGAAAACATTAAGGACAAAATTTGCAATTTACCCTTAGAATTTTTTAAATGTATACACACCACAACAAGTGATGTTCACACCACAAAATCATATTTGTAATGTACATGATACAACACCACGTATGTATGTTTATGATGTGCAGATCACTTATTGTGGTGTGCATATCATCTCCCTTTTTAAATGACTGGTTTATAATCTCGATTTGCAATACGTCATGCTAATTTGCTTTACTTCAAGACTACTATATGAAAATAGAAAAAGCACCCTTTGAATAGTTTATTGATGATACTTTTGTTACTCAAAGAAACACTTCTAATCCGCTTCTACACTTTATACACCTTTAGTAAAGTGAACTAACAACTTGGCTACCTAAACCAAATTTACTAATCTTTATGTCGATTATATTATTCAGTCCACTAAACATCATCATATCTTGTACTACGTAAAGCGTAATTTGTTATATATTTTTTAATAAACCTTTCTTAACTAGTAATGAAATACATAGAGCCAAAGGCGGAACTAGGGAACTGTGCAGGGTGTTGCACTAAATTTGTGTAAATCAAAGTTTAGCCAAAAAAGAAAAAAGTTGCACAAAAACACTATTAGGTTTGCACGTGTTAGAAAACGACACTTTTCAAAAAAAAGAAAAAAAAAGAAGAGCACATTGTAACTAAAATCACATCCCCACACCCAAGTGCATGTGTCCATGCCTAAATCATCGTTTGATATCTTAAAGTTACTAATGTTGGTAAATCACAATCAAATTTGATAGTACTTTGAAAGAGCAAGTAATTGACAAATATATAGGTTAGAGGGCTCGGTGCTATACGCACGTTACAGGGCAAAATTGGTACCTATAACACGGTTAAATTACACCGCCCAATGTGTTATGGGTAAGCTATAGGTACATATGTCATGTGTATAACGCACGGGTTGCGTGTGTGATTTTATTTATTTATTTATTTATTATTATTATTATTATTATTATTATTATTATTAATTTTTTGTTTTTTAGCGTAACATGGTGTTTTTTGTAGTATGTTATAAGAATGTTATTGGGGAAGGTGTTTCTTTGGTTTTGTGTTATAAGTTCATTATAGGGTAAAAGATGATGTGATAGATTGATAACTTGCCTTATAACTTTAACAACACCAAGCACTTTTAGCTAAAAAGAAAAAAACAGCTTTGTCAAAGGGAAAAGATAGGATAATATCAAACAAGTATATACTTGTTTTTGTTTAGGTTTATATAGGTTGCTCAAACATGTATGATGTATCAATTTTGTTTATATAAAAGTTGGAAAATATAGGGTGTTTGAGCGGTAGCTATTTTTTTTCTATAAATATGTTTAATAACATAATTGTAGTTGTAATCATAATATGTAAATGACGTAAAAAGAGTATACATATTCAAATAGAAAACTTTTTAAATAAATAATAAAGCAATTTTTAGGGTATATTAATAATTGTATATCCTCGCAACTCTAGTTATCTTTTAATTACTTCTTCATGAAGCGTTAAAAAAGAGAATTCTGGAAGCAAAAGAAAAGATAAAGTTATTTGATGTTTGTCAAACGAGCATTGCAATCACACAACGCTCGCCGCTCACTGCTGCAAACTATTTTTAAGTGCTTTGCGCAAAACACACCTATAATTTAGTGTTTGACGAAAATAACCTTACTTGATTATGTCATAAAGTAACTTTGTAGACTAATGAAAAAAGTAAATAGTTGGTTGACCTCTTAAGTGTTACCCCAAACAAATACGAATGCTTTTTTATTGTTGTCTTTCTTATAAGCTTTAAATGATAGTTTTCTTTTTTCTTCCTAATCTTTGTCTATTAGTAACTTTTTTGTTAGAAAGTCAACATATTATTAAGAACCTCGGACGAGACCAAAATACAATACAAGATGCCTCATCTCTATTAAACATAATAATTAAAAGAGGATGAGACTAAAAAGAAATTATAGATGTTACTAGTAATATATCAAAAGAAACATTGTTACACCAATATATCTAAAGGATACGTGACAAAATTAGATGTGTTAATGTATGAATATATAACTAGTGTAGTGTTAGTTGGTTTAATACCATTTTTTTTAATCTCATATTCAAATTTTATATAACTAATCGTGATTGTAGAAATCATTGATGTTTTAATTATATTATACTAGAAAGGCAGAATAATGGAATGACCAGAAGGATTGTTTCGAACGTGGATTCCACAACAAATCCGATTTCATCATCCACTAAGATTTAGCCACCAACATTCCCATCATTTGCACTTGTATATTACATTGCTTTCAAGTTCATATTTTAACAAACACCCTCATTTAGTTAGTTTGTTGATATATCTATTTCATCATATGATCAATTATCTAGATATTTCACTTTTGTTTATTAAAACTATTTTTGATTCTAAACAGTTTTTTCCAAAATAGCCATTACGACATCTAAATGCTAGAAATATTCACAAGACGTTGACATTAGATATTAAGCAATATAATATTTTCGTACTCGAAGGCTGACCTAGAGGGATCTCGAGGGTGTTCATAAGCCACATGTTTTTCCTATGTAGAGTAAGATTTCGTGAAAAATCTTTTCATTTATAAAATGTGCATTGTCCAAAGTATTTGTGTTGCAAGTCTAGTGTAGTTTCATTAAAATGCACCATATAGATTTTGGTTATAAGAAATAGAATTGTTACTGGAATTTAACTAACCTTTTTCTGGGCAAAATATTCAAGTAATTGGTGACTTGCTTAATGTTAATTGCAACATATTTCAGTTCCCTATTGGAACAAGCCATGTGGATATTAATGAATCTTGTGGTCGGTTCAACCGTTCAAGTATTAGGGGGCCAACATTCGGTCACTTCTTCTGTTAAAATAGGGGGACACGGAGTGGAGCACGGGTTGCAAACGGGTTGGAGCAACCCGCTGGGAACACCACTGCCGAGCCAAAGGGCTGCTAAACGGGTTGATTTGGGAGGGTTGAACAACCCGCTGCTGGCTGTGTGCTGCTTCAATTGTTTGTTCCAGAATTCCACTTAGCTGAACAATCATTGGTTCTTGAGAGGGTTGAAAAAAAAAAAAATTTGGGAGGGTTGAAAAAGTGATGAATGCCTGAGAATTAAGTTGGGAGGGTTGGTTGAGAGGGTTGGAAGGGTAAAATAAGTTGGAGAGATGTTATTGATGGAATTTGGGAGGGTTGAGAGGGTTGGGCTTCATGACTCATTGTGTTAAAATAGGTTTATATTCGGTTAACTACATCTACATATGTAGACTTTTGTAAACTCAAGGTTACATGTACTTCGTGGTTACTAATTATGTATGATTAGCATCTTTATATCAATATCACTTAATGAATCTAAAATTTTATAATAAATCAATACTTCAGCTTTATGCATAAAAATAGAAGGGTGTGTTTGTTTTTTTTTTAAAAAAAAATTTACTAGCCCTCTTACTCTTACCAGTAAAAGGTGGTCAGACGTTTTGCTTGTTTGTTTTTTTCTTTTAAGTAGACCCAGTTAGACATATAACATCTTACTCAGTAAGAGATGGGGGACTTGTCTTACTGCTTCTTACTCGATAAGAGATTGAAGACTCGTGTTAATATAATATATTTGATTGTTTATTAACTATGTTATATTTATGATAAAAAATCTTGTTTCATATCTACATAAGTTACTTAAATAAATTGCAGAAACGAGCACTTAAAATCATTCGGACAATTATAAAAAAACAAACAATATTATTTTGTTCATATTTACTGGTAAGATGTGGTAGTCAGATTCAGAACTAAAACATTTTAACGAAACAAACACACCCGAAGTTTATAGACTATTAAGGGGGTGTTTGATTGACGCTTAATAGGATGGGTCAACGTTGATTGCTGAAGCGAGCAACATACAATGTGTTTGACTATATATATATATATATATATATATATATATATATATATATAGCTATGACCGATTCCACCAAATATAGTCCCTCAACCATTCAGCGAGGGTGTTTATTTTTGTGTTGTCTTGTTCATTTATCATGGAATGGCTGACATATATATTTTCAAAACTGGTCATGATCGATTTAGATGTGTGTATACCCGTTTACTTTTTTTAACTACTCCTTCCGTTTTAAAATTATTGTCAAGAGACAATAATCACTCAGTTTAATAAAAGTGAGACCACTATAATTTTTAATCACTCAAATAGAATATTCTCCCACTAAATTCTCTTTTTATTACTTAAAATTATTTTCAAAAATTCTAAAAAGAAAATATGAACTATAATTTTGAGATAGGGGAGTAACATGTATAACATTTTAGTTGTATAAGTGAAAAAAAAAGGCTATTATGCCTTTATAATAACTATAAAATGATTGCCATCAAAGATTAAATCGTAATTTTAGTCATTCAGAATGTTGAATCATATTAGCTATCAAACAGTCAAACCAAAATAATACAAAGCTTTTGAATCATTCAGAAAACTATAGCATTTAATGCTAAATAATTATGTTTTAGAGTATCAAACAGCGTCTAAGAGTTTAACAACTATAGAAGCTTAAACATTAATTGATGTAATTAACTTATTTTGTTTTCCATTCCACCGATACCCCTCCGTCCCGAAAAGAATGCACATAAACAAAAATGGACATATTATGATATGTGTAATTAATGCAAGTTTTAATCGATAAAAATCATCTTTAAGTTTACGCTTATTAAAGAAATTTTAAATGAACAATTAATGCAAGGTTTAAATAGAATGGTAAAATAGGATATCTATAAATAAAAACTCAATATCTTTTTTTAACAAAAATAAATAATAAGTTAGAGCACTTTCTATGAGATGGAGAGATTCCTTCATTTTGTGCACATATTCTAGGACAATAGCTATCCCACCGATACTAAGTTACTAATCTAAATGTGTCATATTTTCTAGGACAAGAGGTAAGACGTATAACTAGAAGGGAAATGATTTGCACATTTCACTTTTTGTTTGTCACACTCTAACATGTGCATTACTGTTTATAAATTCTGTTTTAACTAGTTGTACATTAGAGTGTGCAAATCAAAGCCCAATATGTGCAAATCATCTCCTTAACTAGAATGATGTTTTATTATAAATTTTTAATCTTGTAAAAGGTCGTGTTGCATAAATTTCAGTGTTCTTTAATTGTCTTTATAGGAAAGAGATGGCATGTTATCCTCTAAGTTGATTCTTCAACTTAGCATACGTGGTTAACCGTGCATTTTCGTGACCGTTTTCAACTATCTTTTTAATTTGGTTACCCTTAACATGTTTACCTTTGAGGTTTAAAGCTAAGACCTCTTTCAAAGACATATGTTGTTTGACCAGTAAAGTACTTGGTGGTAATTAGTTTTACTAAACCGGCCTAACCGGTTATAACCACTACAAAGATTTTTCGTTTTTTATTCAAGTGGACAGGTACTAGCCTTTTAATTGACTTTCCAATTTGAAATGATTCTTTAAAAACCATACATGCAAACATTTTATTTTATTTGACTTATTAATTACCCTACATGACATTAATTCTACGTAAATATTTAATAGCATTGAAATCGGGGAAACCGAGTAGAATGTATGTGTCCCTTGGCAGGAATCCCCCTGTAGACTCCATACCCTTAAATTCTACTGTAGTATATAACTCAACATCCCATCTCATGGGGTCCTAAACAGATCACTCATTTTTCTCAATTTTTCTTCAAAATACATATTTCTTCATTCTATATAAAACAATCTCACTTTCAAATAACCAATAACAGATCACATAACATCAAAACAATGAAGAAAGATCAAATTCACAACCCAATAATCCCTTCACTATACAGACTCATTAACGCGCGATTACAACTAGCAAATCTCCTCTACACAATCATATTCTTCGGTTTTGGTTTATGTTTTGGTATAATCATCACTTTCCATCTAAAAAACGTATCATTTTACCTACAATTCACAAAATTCTCACTTTCTACCGACACTCACATTAACATTACACACGAAATCCCATTTTCGACACCACCACCGACACAAAAAATCAGGCTAGACACTTTCATACATCCTAAAAATATAATGCATGATCTCACGGACCAAGAACTAATATGGAAAGCATCAATGGTACCGAAAGTGGTTAACTATCCGTACGTAAGAACACCAAAAGTGGCATTCATGTTTCTGACAAGAGGATCTGTGTTGTTGTCACCATTATGGGAAATGTTTTTTAAAGGACATAATGGTCTTTTTAGTATTTATGTTCATAGCTCTTCTACCAATTGGACAGAAAATGAGGACTCCGTTTTCTATGGTCGGAGAATTCCTAGCAAGGTAAGAAATTTTATTTATGTTTGAATTTACTTTTTTAACCTTTGAAATAGTATGAACATATATGATTGGTGATGAGTAGTTTGATGGTTATTTGGTTGTAGAGTGTGCATTGAAGGTGTATATTCTACTTTAGGTAGTCTAGAAGTTAGTTTAACTGTTCATTTATTTATGAGATAATAAAAAGTTACACGAGTTTTGGTAAAATTAACGTTTATAAATCAACCGTTTAAATTTGACTTGTTATGTTTGATTTGGAAAGTGGTATCTCCACCAAAAAATTTGATGTAAACATAATAAAATTATATTTATAATGCACATAATACAATAATACGTATGTTTGTAGTGTGCACATCACTTATTGTGATTTACATATCACCTCTCTTTATAAATGAGTTAAACGAGTTTCTTGTTTTAATTTTGCAAGGGTTAAGTTTACATGAAATCATTTTGTTTTGTTGCCATCATTAAAAAGCAAGTTTTTTTTAGGTCCTTTTTTATGCTAAATTTTTATCCATTTTTTGAGAGGCATAATCATTATTAAGCATTAAACCATCAAAACTGTGAGATACTGTAACAATTAAAATACATTCACTACTGTCTAAAGGTACTTAAAAAATAAGGCCAAATTAAAGATATTGCTATTTTAAGTAAACACATAATGTACAATGCAATACATTCAATGTCATAAAGTACGTTTGTATCATTTGCATTTTTATTGGATTCAAAGTTTTTAGGTAGAATAATATAAAGGTTATACAAAAATTATTATACTAAACAAAAGTCGTCTTTACAGTTATGAACACTTTGATTGTAGCTATCAGTATTTGACTTTAAAATAGAAGTTATTAGTACAGGTATTATGTAAAGTTCAATACTTAATATACACATGGTTGACACTCATTTTCAAAATTAAATTATTAAAAAAAAAACCATGCAATTCATCTATAACGAATGTTTTTTCTTGATACTTGACATTTTTCTAATGAATTATAGGATGTCGAATGGGGAAAAGTCAGCATGATCGAAGCAGAACGTCGCCTGCTAGCCAATGCTCTTCTTGATTTTTCTAACCAACACTTCGTTCTCCTCTCTGAAGCATGCATCCCTTTATTCAATTTCTCGACAGTTTACTCTTATTTAATTAACTCCAACCACAACTATGTTGAGTTGTATGACTTGGAGGGGCCTGTTGGCCGAGGCCGATACAGCTGGAAAATGAACCCAACTGTGAAACTTAGCGAATGGAGAAAAGGGTCACAATGGTTTGAAATGAACCGTGATCTAGCAATTGAGGTGATATCTGATACGACGTATTTTCCTGTGTTCCAAAACTATTGCAATGGCTCGTGTTATGCGGATGAACATTACCTGCCTACATTTGTTAGTCTTAAATTTGGAGAAACGAATTCAAACCGGACTCTGACTTTTGTCGATTGGTCAAAGGGTGGACCTCACCCGACAAGATATACCAGGTACGACGTGACCATAGATTTTTTGGAAAAGTTAAGAAGTGAAAGGAATTGCGAATACAATCGGAGAAGTAATGGAATATGTCATTTGTTTGCAAGGAAATTCACTACACATGCTTTGGACAGGTTGTTAAGACTTGCACCAAAGGTTATGCAATTCAACCCATAGAATTTGGACTTTTAATTAATATATTCATTCATTATTCAGATTTGTTGAGCTCGTCATAAATTGATTTTTTAATCTTTCAAAAGTTGTAGTAAATATATAAATTTAAAGGCCGGTAAGATAGATGTGTAGGTCGTCGAATCATGTTTATGCGAGACAAAGGATACTATCAAAGTTTATTGTTGTGCTCATTTATATTGTAAATTCTTTAAAATCCTCAAGCATAATGAAGTAAGGAATTTCCCATGATTTATGTTATCCTCTGTTCAAAGAAAAAGATAGACAAAAATACACCGTTGGTCCCTAAACTTTCTAGAAAGCATCGCCAGGTCTCCAAACTTGGGAAAATCGTCGCCGTGAGTCCAAAAATTTGGTTTTTGAGACCGATAATGGTCAGCTCAACATCCTGTTAGATGTCCTAAAATCCCGTTATCCGTTTCGTTTGGAGGGTATACTCGTCTTTTTACCGAGAAGAATTTTTCTCTCTCTCGATGTACTATCCATCAGACGTCTAATTCATTTTCCCGCCATTATGCCTAATATAAGTAGGCCGTGTACTAATTGGTCATCCCCAAACTTGTTTTGGAAGCCTCCCAAAAAAACCCTAATGCAATGTCACTCAACAAGTCTAATAATCTAAGTAAGAAATCAACAAGCACCAACCTTGGATTTACTCTATGGCAAATCAGAGAAGAGCCTTTCTTTGATGACCATGAGACAGAGCGAATGTGTGCAATCAGGAGATACGGTAAGTGTTTTTTGGTGATAATCGTTTACACTCATATGTTTTTTTGATTGTTTAAGGTATTTCCATTTTAGGTAAGATAATCGTAACAGTGTTTTGTTATGTGTTTCAACAGCTGGTCGATCTGGTTCCGTTAGCATGAGGTTTCATCACAATGGCACATTCAAAAACTGGCCAAGGAGGATCTACGAATGAGGTAAGGAATGTTAGGTTGATTTTGTTGAAATGAATGAGGTAAGGAATTGTTTAAGGTCGATCTGGTTCCTTTAGCATGAGGTTTCATCACAATGGCACATTCAAAAACTGGCCAAGGAGGATCTACAAAGGAGGTAAGGAATGTTATATTGATTTTGTTGAAATGAATGAGGTATCGGTTGAAGAAATGGATGCTCTGATGACCGAAATCGGTTATGCATATGGAGAAACCAATTACTACTACTTTGTTAAGCCTGGTAGTACATTTGATGATGGCTTATTTAGTTTTCGTGAAGCTGTCAATCTTGACTTGTTGAAAGACATTGTCAAAGACCGTAAGTTGATAGATGTTTATGTTGAAATAGGTAAGACAAGATTAGAGTTGTCTGAAATGTCCCCATAGTCTATTAAGACTGTATTTTGGGAGATGGATGAACAAAGTAGAAAAGTAGCTAGTGCTGCTATCCAATCGTGTTGTGGACGATTGGTTTTAGATGACCTTGATAATGAGCCCGTCCTTCAGCCATTTATGCAACTTACACAAGTACCTATGGACGTCGATTATCTTGGGGAATCTAGTCAGTTGCCACACATTGAGCCTGTATTTTCAACCCTTGACATGTCCTTTGCCAGCCAACCTGTTGATAACAGTGAGGGTGCATTAGTACTTATTGATAAGGATAATAGTTTTCAGGACCCTGATAATTTTGAGGTTAATCTGTTCCGAGTGACTCAGGATAAGCCGTTAGAGAAAGTAGGAAGAGCACTTGTTGATGCCAATAACATATTGGAGGAGCCTGATGTGGATGTCACTCTATTCCAAGTGACTCGGGATAAGCAGTTAGAGAAAGTAGGAGGAGCATCTGTGGGTGGAAATAACATGGAAGAGGAGGCTGATGTTGATATCAATCTATTCCAAGTGAGTCAGACTAGTCACTTAGGCAATGTAGGTGAGGACACAATTCTGGCAAATAAAGAGAATATTTGTGAGGAGAATGATTTACAACTTGCTTTGGTCCAACGGATTCAGAGTCCTGAGTTAGGCAACGCAGGAACATCTACTAATATAAGTGATTACATGAATTTGAAAACTGAGTTACCTGTGATGGATGATGATGCCTTTTACATTGCTTATGCTTCTGACTCAGACATAGGTAACTCTGGGGGTGCCAAGGGTTAGGTCAGAGTTTGTTCATAATGGTGTTTATGCCACATTCTTTTATCGTGGTCAAGGCTTTGATAGTGCAAAACATGTCAAAGAGAAGGTAAGAGAGCATTCCATAGAAACAAGAAGGGAGTTGCTTTTTCAAAAGAATGACAAAAGAAGAATAAGGGTAAGATGTGTGGGTTGTGTTCCACTATCATGCCCAAGTGAAAGTGCTGGACTAGGTATAGGCCTAGTTAGAGGTCCATTAACCAGAAAGGGTTTAGATGCATTAATTGCAGTCAAAAATGACCCTTCCCAAATACTCTGCCCATGGCTGTTGGTTGTCGGCAGGGATGGTGAAAAAGGTCCTTGGATAGTCAGAAAATATAATGATCAACACACATGTTTGCAATCAAGGGCGCTCAAACATTTTGACCTTAACTTTATCTCAAAGCAAATAACCGAACAAATTCAAACCAATCCACAGATTCCAGTGAAGTCTGTTCATAATTAGCTTACCAACCAATTTGAGCTTGAAGTGTCAATGCAGAAGGTTTTAAGGGCCAAAAGAATATCAGTAAAAGGCATTAGGGGTTAATTCAAGCTACAATTTACCATGTTGAGAGAGTATATTCAAGAGTTGCATAAGAGAAACCCTAATACAACAGTTCTGCTGAATGTGGAACGACCTGCAGATGATACTCTTCCAACAAGAGAATTCAAGAGATTGTATGTTTGTTTAGGTGCATTGAAGGAAGGATTTAAAGCCTATCAGAGAAAGTTGTTGGGGATAGATGCTTTTCCTATTGATGGTCCTTTGAAGGATCAACTTCTAACAACTGTGGGAATTGATAGCAACAATGGTATTGTAACACCCCCAAAATGTGATTTAGCGGAAGCATACATGTTTGGGTGCTACTCAATTGGTATCACAACACAAGGTACAAAGAATGGTTTTTACCTCAACCGTTTAGAAGAAAATTTTATTATCAAAAACATTGAGTTTACATCATTCAAAATATAGTGCGGAAAAATAGGCACATAATAGTAAAACGGTCCCAACATATAAATAAATCAGAGTCTTCTATGACCATGCCATGCCCTGCCAAAAGCCGCCACAACTAGATTGTCGCCTTAAACCTAAAAATACATGCTAAAAGGGTCAACACGAGGTTGGTGAGTTCATAGGTTTGATGTGTCTCGCGACTACTAGTTTTAAATTTATAACACGAATTACCGAATAAAGCTAAGAACACACGGGCAAGTATGACCCTTTCGTATGTAGCTAGTTTTGTTTGGTAAGCCGAGGTCGTTCACTGGGATTTGGGTGCTTTCAGTTGTGAAGAATCTATGTAACAATAAGCAATTAAAAGGTGGTAATTGGTTGTCACGACCAAAAATACCATATAAGCAACAAGTAACACTAAGAATGATGATTATGTGAATTCAATAAGATTAAAAACAATACTTGTTTGGAAATAGTGTCTATTTCAATGGAGTGAATGGAGTATCGGGTAGATATTTAAGCAATATCAAACAAAATCTAAGTTCATACAATTCCAATTCAATGGGTGATATCATGAAATTCCATACATCATGGTTTAGTCTAACCCTTTCGGCCTGTTATTATAAACCAATTCATTATAAACCATTTGTTAGAAATATTAGTTTTACCAATTTGTTCATAAGAACCCTTTCGACCTAAACAAATCCATTTAACATGTTTATTCATAGTTGTCAATTATGAAATGCCAAACATATATGCGCATTAACATTTGGAACAAATCATAACAAGAAGTTCTTTCGACCTTATAAACCCGGTTATGATTCATCAACAAGTTGTTTAGACATGTTACTATTCAAACAAACTTATAAGCAAAACCATAATTCTATATTGCTAAATACCAAACACTCCATATCAATATTCACATGATTCCAAACAAGTATAAATAAAACTAACCACTCATGTCAACCAAAGACATAAACTCATAAATCATATCATTAACAAAGATCTTGAAATATAAAAGTAACAAAGTTTACCCAAAGTATGGATTACAATAGGCAAAGGTGAAGGATTATAGCAACCTTCAAGCCTCCAATCAACTACAACTTCTAACCAAGCCGGAAAATCACACCCGAACACTTCGTCAAGCACTTGAGCACTACTTCTGGAAATGGCAGAGGTTTGTGGCCTTTTGGGGTTGATAATAGTTTTTGGAAATTCGTCCTTAAGGGTGGAGGCTAGAATATCACACTTGAAACCATGCCAAAGTGGTCTTATTAATAGGTAGAAGTCACCCTTAGCCAACAAGTAAGTAACTTGGGCACAAAGTGTCATAAAGTAGCAGGTTTAGGAGTTAATAGAGGCACATGATCGGACTTGGGACTTGATGGCACTTAAATAAGCATTAAAAATAACTTGGATAAGGCAGATTCAGCCATCCGATCGGATACGGGGCAATACCGATCGGTTGGAGCTCTCGTAAAAGTTAAGTTTGCTCCATCCGAATCGGATGCGGGCTCCTACCGATCGGATGGAGCCTCCTGGCCAGAAGTGATAAAAACCAAAGTTGTAGATCTTTCTCTTAGCTTTCCGTGGGCGCTTGAATCAACTAAATCCGAGTTCGTATGCTCAAGTTATGGCCAAAATGGTGGAGGTGTGTCGGGAACAACGAGTCTTCCAATAATTCTTCGTTTGAGCTTCTTTTCTTCATTTCTTTCCTCGTTTTCCCTCTTGTGCTTTATTCTTGAGTCTTTGGAGTGACAACTTCATGACTTTATCTTCTCGAATATACTCCAAGAAACTCGCTTTTGTCGGGAATTCTTCGTACATGCATAAATCTTCGTTTATTGATCATTTCTTCGACTTTTTCTTCGTTTTCTTGTACTTGAGCTTCCATGAACCTAAAACATAAATTATACTCAATTAAGTACCATAAGTTCATAAAAGTGACCAATAAATATGCATAAAATCCACAATAACGCTCCTAAAAACATGTTAGATTTGAGCGTTATCACGAGGTTGGTGAGTTCATAGGTTTGATAAAACAGTAAAGATGATGCGAGTTTAATAAAAGTTCTGTGATCGTTTTGTGTCGCTCACAATGTCATAATAATAGGGTTTACTTAAAGCAGAATTAGAATTGTGGACCTAGTTTAGGGTATGTGTGACAAATGGTAATTTTCACGTTGTTAATTAATATTAAATGAGTATTAATTATTTTTAAGCTGAGCATTTCTATGCGCATTTGCATGTTTCTGAGTATTTTTGGGAGCTGTTCCGCATAGAATAGCTTACAGTAACTGCAGAAAAAGTATATTTTTGTCAGTAAGCATAAATTATCCTATTTCTGATAGTTACTGACAAGTCTCGTAATTAACTAAGAGCTTTCTCGTATTTTTCTGAAAAACAACCGCAACCTCGTACCGACAGCACAGTACACATGGTAACAGTCAAATAAATATATTTTTGAGTCAGTAATAATATTTTATTACATTTCTAACAAAAACGTGGATAAAAACTTTATTTTACGCATACGTGTCCAAAAACGTCAAACCGGGACTTTACGGTCACGTTTAAGCTCAAACCGACACACGATACACCAACGAGGAGTAAAAATTTAATCTTACCTCCCCAAGAGAGACCATAACCGGCACCTAATATTTCTTCACTACTAGAGTCCAAAATCTCCCCCACTAACTCAATATAATCATAAATATAATGCAAGTTTACTCTAAATACTACTACAACTAAACTCCTTATCCATTTAAGCTTATCAACTTTGCCTAGATCATTTCTCTTCTTCAAAACACACGACACAATCAAAGTTCTAAGATCCATGAGTTTTCTTTGAAGTTCAAGCTAATTAGAGTGTATATTCAAGCTTTACGGGTTATTTGGAACGTGGTTTGGGTAAATTTGGTGAAGCTTTGGGTGTTCTTGGTCTCTCATCTCCACGTTAACATCCTAAATCATTGTAAGGATCATCAAAATTTTCTAATCTTGTTAATCTCTTGTTCATTTGATGTCTAATGATGATTAAAAGTGTTAAATGTATATGTTTTGATAATATTGAAAAAGCTAGGGTTTATGTCCTTGTGGTATAGTGCTCGACATTTTTAGTGAGTTATGAACAAATTAGTAAATCTTGTTACATATAGTGTTAGTTTGATAATACAAACAAGCTTTACGATTATTACGCGAGATTAAGCAATATAATGACTTTTTAAGCTATATATATATGGATCGGCCATAATAAAAATAAAAGATTATTGGGGTTTTGAAAAACATAAAATTTTGGCTCAAATGGTGAAATGGTGGAAAAATATATTTAAGTGCTTATTTGGAATAGCTTATTGAATAAGCTATAAGTTATAGAAAATGACTAGTAAAAATAAGAAAATAAGTTGACACAATATGTATGGGTCGAATAGACTTAATTTGGTCATATTTGAATATTTGACTAAGTAGCTTATTTATTAGAGCTTAATTGATAAGCTTAAAGTTTAATACGTAATTAATATTTACTAAATTATCAAAAAATGGACTAAATGGATTTTTGGACCATAAAAGCCCACGTATGGACTGTTGGGCCGAGCCCAACAAAACATTTTGTAGTTTTGACTTTTTGACCAAACGGACTTAATGAACGAATTAAATGATTTTTAGAAACGCGACGATATATACGTTTTAACTAAAAATGTGTTTTGGACTAAAAGTGATTATTGGGCTTATTGTATGAGTTTCGGCCCAATAAGTAATTTAAATGACGAAAATGATTTTTGGAATATTTTCCGACTCACTATTAATATTATAACTTAACGAAACGATAAATGTAACGAAAACTAGTTTTGGACTTGTTTTGAGACGCTTAGTCTCCAAAAGGGTGAAAAATGACATTTTGACCAAATTAATATTAATATTGACTTTTGTTGACTTTTTGACTAAGTATTGACTTTGTGTCGAAATTTATTGTTAATAATTAAACGTAACAATAACGATAACTATAACGATAAAAATTACTCGCGACAACCAAAATATATATTACTAACATATTTTGCACACATACTTTACAAGATGAGTTATTTGGGAAAAATTACAACACTTGAGGAAAATGGAAACGTTGTATAAACAAATGGGTCATGCCCAAATTTTCTAAAAATCTAACACTTAGAGTATTTCAGTGGAAATACTTAACTTAAATAAATGTTCTAAAATTTCTTAACAATATTTTATTTTCTTATAAATTAAAATTGCATTATAAATAATAAATAATATTTATAATATAATAATCCTCCACTAATCCCATTATTTTATTAATTTCTCAAAAACCTATTTAATTAATTATAATCTTAATTAAATGCATAAGTACTTAACCTAATATATATATATATATATATATATATATATATATATATTATATATATATATATATATATATATATATATATATATATATATTATACAATCTATTTAATAGTGAGATTTTGGAGTTTGCACCAAAAATCTCCAAAGATCATTAAGAGGGTAATTAGTACATGAATGTGTGGTTGATGAGGATTCTTTATATGTGTTTCTACTGTTCATGCAACTGTTTTTTACTATGCATCAACTGTAGTTTTGCCATTTGCCATTAACAAAGTGATTAACACATCATTCCATACACCTTATCTTCCACAACCCTCCCATCTCTGATAAATAAATCCTCCCCCACACATTTTCTTCCCGAATCTTCTTCTCGCCATTCTAGCGCCTTCCTCCTCACAAAACACACACAGACACGCACAAAACAAAACCCTAAAAAGAAACATAAATTAAGATCTGATGATGATCAATAAATTAACCCAAGTATAAAAATCATATCCTCTCCCACAAATTGGCAGATTGAATAATCGATTTGAAACATGGTCCACGATGTATGTTCTTCTTAAGTTATTGTTTTGAATATTTTTGATGAAATTATTATTATTTTGTGATGGGTTTTTAGTTTGGTGAAATGGATTATAGTCTTTTTTATGTTGTTAGCTGGATTATAATCTTTTTATGTTGTTGTGTTGATTCATAGTTTTATGGTATGGGTTTTGTTCTTCTGTTTGGGGGTGTTTCAATTAACTTATTTTCCCAGCTTTTGAGTTTAAGATTAATGATTTTTTTATGTTATGCATAAACAATTAGCTGTCGGTTTAATTCTGCTGATGGGGATACTAAGGTATGTTTTTTTGGATTATTATGCTTAAATCTAAAAAATAAGCTCATAAGCTACAAAATAAGCCACAAACGTAGGTTGAACTGAATAAGCTAATGGGTTCCCTTATTAGTCTATTTACTGTAGGCTGTTTAATACAATGCCATTTTCTGTTGTGTTGCTGACAAACCAAAAACGCGCACTGTTCGCATTCTAAATTACACAGAAAATGTCAGCACTTGCTGAGAAATAACTTTTTTCTGTTTTGAAAGACCGCCAGTGTATCCTTACAAAGAAGGTAACCATCTTTCCTAGGCATTCAACAATTAACAATTTATTAGAAAAATTAAGGCAGTATGAACTTTGAACTACCAGTACTAACTTCTCAGTTAGTACTGTTAGTTATAACCATGAGCAGCTATGTTTGTTTATTTTAATTTTTATCCCAATTAGTTGTAATAAAAGACGTGTTAAGCACTACAGTATTTGGCTTATTTTTACATAATTAAATGAAGTTTGACAAATCATTATGTGTTTGTTTGTTTGTTTTTTTAGACAGAAAAGTATAACAATGATGTGCTTTCTGTATTCACGTATCTTAAAATATAGGCTTTTTTTCAAGAATGGTATGAAAAGGGCAGTATAACAAATGCAAAGATTAGTTATTGGCATGTTTTATGTAACTGATATATGATTTTGTGCAAGGATATAGAAACTTGAGACTAGCTCGCCATCATGTATTCATGTTGAAAAAGATGAAAATTTAGCAAAAGGGGAAAGAAAGAAAGATAAAACTGTATATGTTGGAAAATAGTAGAAGTGAACAAGGTGGTAGATGTTCTCATTTACTACGATAGAGCATAGAGTGCAAATAACTAAGTGACTTACCCCTTACTATCAATATAATCAACCTGCCCTAAAACACAAGCAACGATAAAAAAAATGTTTCTATACATCAGCTTTTCTTTATATTAATCACCAAATTTTATTCAAGTTATTTAATAATATTATGTTAAGAAGGTTAATGGTTAAAGTTGAAGGTTGATTGTGCACTGAATCTGCCATGTTTGCAATCTGTGTAGAACAGGATTATGTAACCCATAAAGACTTCATAAAGGTAACAATTTTCCTCACTTTTTCAGTTTTGTTACAGTAGATATTGAAAGATTGTAAACTCTAGATCCATTTATTTCAGTACATAGCATACAGATATAAATGCTTATTAGGTTATTATTTCACTATCAACTTTATGCTCTTATTTACCCTTTCTAATTTCTAATGTATTCCTAGGTCCTTAAGCGACGACAAACAAAATGCAATGTACCGAAGCTGATAACATGTAATGAAATCAAGAAAGAAGTATCAATATTGTGGTTGGGCCATTGTAGAAGCCTTATGTAGTGGAAGAGAGTGATGAAGAAGTAAAATAACCTCAAGAAGAGGAGGAGGATAAGATACTAGAATCAGACATTGACTTGAAGGTGAAACTATGGTGCCTAATAATAATCCTCCATAAACGGCCAGTCTTTACTTTTGCCATTTATCTTAACTTGCTTGATTGGTGTTTGTTTTATCTTTGCCATTATCTGATGTCTTCTTTTAACACAGGTGGGATATTCTTTGGTGGAGGTCTCAGAAGAGAATCGTTATGCTTTTCAAGAAGCAAAAGCAAAGGGTACGGAAGTTATTTCTGATATGATTTTTGAAGTACGTTGAGGTATGTTAAATACCAAATCCTTTTTAACATAATACTATTAAATAACTTGAATAAAATTTAGTGATTAATATAAGGTTTTTGTGAAGCGCAGTAACGTATTTGTACTTATGACCGTCTGAATTCACTGATCGATAGGTTCAACCAAGAAGAGGTGAAGATCCAACCTTGAGAGAATCATGAAAAGAGGAAACCCGATTCGGAGATGAAAAGAATGGAGGTAACAATATCTTAATCGAAGGGTTCACCTGCCGTTGTCCTCGGCACAACCACTCATTAGGCCTGTGTAATTATTCTGCATATTGGAACTTATCATTTACAGATGGGTGATCTTTAGTTGCATTATGTTATTCTTCGTACGCTAATAAATTATATAAAAAAAAAAAAAAAAAAAAAAAAAAAAAAAATTATGTTATTCTTCGTACGCTAAAAAAAAAAAAAAAACATAGTTATAAATAATAAGCCTCAAAATTATTTGCTCAATTTGGTTTTTGTAGGTGGTCTTATGTCTCCCCGAATGGAATGGCCTAGGCTGGGCAAATACAAGATACCTAGGTTTTTTGCAAATGCTTTAAGGTACTAATTGAGCTTACAATCTTTTCAAAGTTCAAATAAGCTAATCAACAAGTTATAAGCTGGAAAATTGAGCTTACAATCTTTTCAAAGTTCAAATAAGCCAATCCATACACCCGCTAAGTTATGGTTGTGGCCCTTAATTTTACGAAAAGTTATGGAATTTTCATTGTGATGTGTTGGTTTGGAAATTTGTGTTAGGGGGTTACAGTTTTGTCATTTGGTCAATTTGCGAACATTGTTGTGATAAAAATGGGTGTTCCGTGTTGTACATGCTTTTATTTCTTATTAGGTGGATAATTTAGCATAGTTCAGGTGGAAATGTAACTCAACAATATTAGAAATTGCCAAATAGTCTTTTTTGTGTTGCAAGAATACAGAATATACACACACGTTTCTGTTTTTTATCTTCTGCAATTTAGATTCGAAATTGGTTTTAATGATTTTTCTAAATTGGTTTTAATTTAGATTCTTCCTTGATAACTTGGGTAACATGGGTCAAATTGGGGACTGAAATGGGTGTGGAATTGGGAGCTGAAATGAGGGCTAAGACGGGTGCGTTTGGGTCCTAAAATGGGGACTACAATAGGTGTCAAATGGGCTGAAATTAGTATGTTTGTGTGGGTTTGCCCACGCACGTTTCTGTTTTTTATCTTCTGCAATTTAGATTCGAAATTGGTTTTAATGATTTTTCTAAATTGGTTTTAATTTAAATTCTTCATTGATAACTTAGTCACATCTACCCACCAAAATTTCTCAAGCTGTACCAACAGATTTATTATCAATTTGTTTATAAAAGATTTTATCACATTGATGCAGGAAGTAAAAAAATGAGCTTTTTGGTTTTCAAATTTTACATAAGTGCAAAAGCCAAACGTATAAGCTACAAATACCCCCTAGTCATTATACCCCTAAATAATCGAATAATAGCCATTCGTTAAAGGTGTTAGTTGTGACTTCAAATCGGTAATACGAATATCAGTAACAGAACTCAAATCCAAACGACCCCTAAATACCGTTTTCTGTAATATGCAGCTCCGTAGGAAGATAGATGGTGCATCTGTGACTTCTCTACTTCAGACGGAAAAAGTCTCATTAGACTATTACACCAGTGAGGAGATGCTAAAGTTCCAAAAGCCCAAGAAAAATAAATTAGTAAGAAAAAAAGATAAGTTGGACCTTCAGCTGCTTCCAGGATTGGGTTCAAGGGACCGTGGTTCATGTGGTAAGTGCCTTATTTGTAACCACAAAGATTTAACCCCTGAATGAACAGGTGCAGGGCTGAAATGAGTGCGTTTGGGTGTTAAAATGAGGGATGAAACGTGTGGGTTTAGGGGCTGAAATACCTGGGTTTTGGGGATGAAATGAGAAACTTTGGGCTGCTCAAATGAGTGTGACTTTGGAAACTGAAATGGGTGGTTTGGGAGTTGCATTTGGGTGCTGAAATGGGGGCTTAACATGTCCGTTTGGATGCTGAAATGGGCAAGGCAGAGATTGAAACTCCATGCCTTTGGATTTACCTGCCACTCCATTCAACAAAGCAATGAAGGTACATATCTTGCATTCTGAAAGTAGCAGATAGCTTAACTTAGTGAGTACAACTTTAGAAATGGTCTTTCAAACGAAGGTTCATTTTTAAAATAGTTTCATAAAAATGCCTAAACATGATAAAACAGTGGTTATGTGGCATAAGATTAGTTAGATCAAGATAATGGTCTTTGAGGCCTTGAGCTATATCCTTACAATATGCAACACACGCACATATATGTACATTTTATTTTATTTTATTTTGTTTGAGTATGAAGTTAGCAACACAAACTGATAGTCATACATAATTATATGTACAGGCAAGAAAGGGTCGAAGGATTGTTAGAAGCAATACTGTCAAATAATGAAGAAGAGGGGAAGATGAAATTCAGTGAATCACAAATAGCAGATAACATAATAGGTGTAATATTTGTATGCTGTTTTTTGTACCTTTTAAATGTTGTTTTTACAGCATAAATTGCTGCAGAAATTTGGATTTCTAGAATGTATGTCAACCAATAGTTTACTACATACTATTAACAAAACACTTCCGCGGCAACGCGCGGGCTACCCAGCTCGTGTATATGTATATATATATATATATATATATATATATATACCCAGCTCGTATATATATATATATATATATATATACGTATGATTATATATATAGCACTTGCGCATTTTAAACGGCGAATACTAGCACGGATGTTCCGTTACGTATTCCCACCGTGCACTTTTACCACGAGCCACCACCACCAAAAGTTACAACGATAAATCATTTTAAATATATTTTACCACACAGCAAGCAAGAAATACACGAGCACTGTTCACGCGTAAACTTTTCAAATAAAATAAAGACATATGAGACACGAATATTTCGCTAAGACTTACCGTACTGATTTAGGTTGTGTGTCGGCGCGGTTGCATTATTTTATTGATTAGCAGATTGCTGTTGTTTGCAAGGTGAGTTTATAGCCCCATATTTTATACGATTTTGTTTTATAAGCTTGGGGTGAGAAACATGCAAAACTGTTTTCATGGACCAAAAATGGAATTTGTTTTTTATACACACTAATATGCAGAAACCTAAGTTTAGCTGAATCCCATTGCGCCCACTATCATCAACCGTTAATTCCTTTCTAGGAAGCCGTTTGATATAAATAGATCTATTGGGGATGACACCCCCGTTCGGTTGGCTCGGCATAGCCAAGGCGAACGTATACCAATCGAATAATAGGCCGAGTGTCTGGGGATTAACACTCGCGGGCACCCTTTTTATGCTAATGCCAGTCAGGCACGTGGCAATGTCATAGATCGGTTAGATGAGGCTTAGTGTTTGCATAGCTGAGTAGTGTGTATTTGCCGAATTGTTTGTTGATTATTGCTATTGGTCCATATGTGCTATTTACTTTAAACCTATGAACTCACCAGCGTTAGCTGACTTTTAGCATGTTTTCTCAGGAAACTGAGGTGCGTTAGCTGAAGGCAGGGCATGGCGATGGTCATAATAAATGTTGGAAATGTTTTTAATAATGCGTAAACTCTGAAATTTGGACCTCTTGTTTAATGGGCTACATTTTCATTTGAAATGGATTTTATGTATGACAACATAACTTAAATTATGCAATGTATTTTAAAATGGATTTTTAATCCGTTCCCTATATCTTGTGTTGTGATTATCGATTTAGTAGCACCCAAAGTGTATGCTTCCGCAATATTATGATTTTGGGGGTGTTACAGATTGGTATCAGAGCCAGGTTATAGATGATGATAGGGATAGGGATACTCCTATGGACTTGGATCAGGGTATGATGCCGAGGGCTGGTAAGGGCATCATGGAGGATGTTCAGGGTATGTTTGAGGTTGGACAGAGTTCCAGGGATGCACAGATTCAGGGTATGTTTGAGGTTGGACAGAGCTCCAGGGATGCTGAGATTCAGGGTATGAGTGAGAGTCAGTGGATAGATATTGCTTGTGATGTTGGCACGGGTGTACGTGCAGCTAGCCTACACACCGTCATCTCCTTCATTCATGCCTCCATCTCCGATGCCTACTCCACTTCCATCACCAGTGGTTTCTCCGCTTGCAGAGCTCGAGGAGCCCACTGAGATGGAGCAGATCTGGATCCAGCTGACGAACCAGGCGAATTTACTTGATGTACATTCAGACCAGCTTGGGAGGTTGGAGCAGTCCGACCGTATCCAGGATGTGGAGAGGAGGATTGGTACTGTTGATAGGGCAGCTTGTGTTCTATTTGAGGAGATGTACTCTGATCGGAGGGTGATGATTGGATTGAGAGCTAGATTGGATGCTTTAGAGAGGTTGCATGGTAGAGAGCTTAGGAGTTTGGATTTCAGGGCTATTGGCTTAGGTAGAGGTCAGAGCAGGATACAGGGCATGTTGAGACGAGCCAGAGGTGTTGACCGTACTCAGTGGCAGAGGATTATGACTGCAGAGTACACTATTGGAGCAGTGATGAGAGAAAACCAGGAGCTTAGAGATCGTGTTGGCCAGTTGGAGACTACTATTGGAGGATTGACTTTAGCATTTGACCAGTTACGCCTGGATAGTGACCGAGCCTAGATTAGTAGTAGTTGATGATGTATTCATTAGGATGACTAGTATTTCTGTAGCATTCCAGACCTAACTTTTAACCAAGATTGTAATTTTGTTAACCTTTATCTTTTCGATATATATAACAAGCTTAGTTTTTCCTAATCGATTATTCGTTTTTCCTCTGTGGTTGACTTTATTCTTGTATTCTGTTTTCGCTATCCG
This sequence comes from Artemisia tridentata subsp. tridentata, assembly GCA_021014915.2. Classification (NCBI taxonomy): domain Eukaryota; kingdom Viridiplantae; phylum Streptophyta; class Magnoliopsida; order Asterales; family Asteraceae; genus Artemisia; species Artemisia tridentata. The sequence continues at coordinate 209,228,512 of CP139501.1, forward strand.
TATATTCATATATTTCTTTCCTCCCATAAAAAAAATCTCATTTATCGCCATCTTTTGTGATGCAGATAAATGGCACCTAAACGGAAGTCAACCAGAGTCACACGAGGACAAACCGCCAACACACCTATCCTAACAAGGTCAGTAAGGGGAAAGACTGCTGAAAATGTCACCCCGACAAGAGCCGCACAGGGCCAAACTACTGAGAATGTTGCCCCGACCAGGGCCGCAGCTAGTGCCCCAGGGGTGAATCAAGCAACACTGGATCAGCTTGTTGCTGATCATGTGGCCGCCGCTCTCGCAGCCGTAAACAATTCGACCACCAACACTGGAACATCTAGGCCAGTGACCAACAGCCATGGTTGTACTTACTCTGAGTTCCGAAAAATCATGGTTGGAGGATTTGGAGGAATAGAGGGAGCCGTTGGTTTGACTAGATGGATTGTGAAGCTAGAGACCGTGTTTCGCATCAGTGGTTGTAACGATGACGACAGGGTCAAGTATGCATCTTTCACTTTTATGGATGCCGCTTTGACCTGGTGGAACAACTACATGAAATCTGCTAACATGGATGTTGCTTATGCCATGCCGTGGGAAGACTTTAAGGAACTAGTGATTAGGAAATATTGCCCGCGAAATGAGATCAAGAAGTTGGAGATTGAGTTTTGGAATTTGAAGGTGCAAAACAACAAATATAGTTGCTTACAACCAAAGATTTCAGGAACTAGCTTTACTATGTCCCGAAATGGTTCGGACTGAGGCCAGATTGATTGAGAGGTATATCGGTGGTTTACCGAGGTCCATAAGAGGTGATGTGACTACCTCGAGAGCTGCAGATCTTCATGAGACCATGGAGATAGCAAACAAGTTGATGGATCAGGAACTGGAGGATGTTCCAGAGAAGAGTGCTGACCACAAAAGGAAGTGGGAAGATCACTCTAAGGGTAGTAACAGTAGCCCTCAGAACAAAAAGCAGAGTATAGCCAAGGCATATGCAGTTGATTCAGGTGATAAAAAGGGTTATGACAAGAACACACCTTTTTGTAACCGCTGCAAGTTACATCACAAGGGACAGTGCACAGTGAAGTGTAACAACTGCCAGAGGATAGGGCACTTGGCAAGGAACTGTAGGGCAAGACCCTTAGCCACCGCTCAAGCAGCACCACCTCACAACCGTAAGGCGGAAGTCACCTGATTTGGGTGCGATGAAAAGGGTCATTACCGGAATGAGTGCAACAACCCCCGAAACCAAGGAAATGGTGGTGGACCAGGCAACCAAGTAGCAGTGGTCAACAATGGAAATCAGGGTAATGGAGGAGGAGCCCGTGGAAGAGTTTATGCTGTGGGCAGAAGGGAAGCCCAGGACGACCCGAACGTGGTGACGGGTACGTTTCTATTAAATAATCGTTATGCTTCAGTACTATTTGATACGGGAGCAGATAGAAGTTTTGTGTCGACCGCTTTTAGTCCTTTAATCGATATAACCCAAACCACCTTAGATAATGTCTTCGACGTAGAATTAGCAAACGGAAACCTAGAAAGAATAGGCACCATTATAAGGGGTTGCACTCTAAACTTACTGAACCGTCCATTCAACATTGACCTGATGCCAGTAGAATTGGGTAGTTTTGACGTCATCATAGGGATGGATTGGCTATCGAAATATCATGTCGTCATCGTCTGTGATGAGAAGATCGTCAGAGTACCCTATGGGAATGAAGTTCTGATCATTGAAGGAGATCGGAGCGATCATGCGAGTTCGTCGAGATTGAGCATCATCTCGTGTACGAAGGTACAGAAGTACATCGAGAAAGGATGCCACCTCTTTTTAGCTCATGTGACTGAAAAGAAGGAAAAGGAGCCCGGAGAGAAACGATTGGAAGATGTGCCATTCGTAAGGGATTTTCTGGAAGTCTTTCCAGAAGACCTACCTGGACTCTCACCGGCCAGACAAATCGAATTTCAAATCGATTTAGTGCCAGGAGCCGCGCATGTAGCACGAGCATCCTATCGGTTTGCACCTACGGAATTACAAGAGTTGTCTGATCAGTTAGCTGAGCTATCTGGAAAAGGTTTTATCAGACTGAGTTCTTCGCCTTGGGGAGCTCCTGTCTTGTTTGTTAAGAAGAAGGATGGATCCTTCAGGATGTGTATTGACTACCGAGAGCTAAATAAGCTAACCATTAAGAATAGGTACCCACTCCCGAGGATCGACGATTTATTTGATCAGTTGCAAGGTTCATCGGTTTATTCTAAGATAGACTTGAGATCGGGTTATCACCAGCTTCGAGTCCGGGAAGAGGATATCCCGAAGACCGCATTCCGAACCCGATATGGCCATTACGAATTCCAAGTTATGCCATTCGGCTTGACAAATGCACCAGCTGTATTCATGGATCTCATGAATCGGGTGTGTAAGCCGTATTTGGATAAATTCGTGATAGTGTTCATTGATGATATCCTGATATATTCCAAGAATGAGAAAGAGCATGAGGAACATCTCAAGATAATTCTGGAATTATTGAAAAAGGAGGAGTTATATGCTAAGTTTTCAAAGTGTGAATTCTGGATATCGACTGTGCAGTTTCTTGGTCACGTGATAGATAAGCAATGGATTCACGTAGATCCAGCCAAGATTGAGGCAGTTAAGGATTGGGCAACGCCCACAATGCCGACTGAAATACGACAATTTTTAGGACTTGCCGGCTATTACCGAAAGTTTATAGAAGGTTTCTCTAAGATAGCTAAGCCATTGACGAAACTGACCCAAAAGAATGTGAAATACGACTGGGGAGATAAGGGGGAGGAAGTTTTTCAACTCCTTAAGGAAAGATTGTGTAGTGCACCTATTTTGGCTTTACCCGAGGGTAGCGAAGATTTTGTTGTGTATTGTGACGCATCACACAAGGGTTTGGGAGCTGTGTTGATGCAGAGAGAGAAGGTGATAGCATACGCTTCTCGACAACTGAAGATCCATGAGAAAAACTACACAACCCATGACCTAGAATTAGGATCAGTTGGGTTTGCACTGAGGATTTGGAGACACTACCTTTATGGGACTAAGTGCGTAGTGTATACTGATCACAAAAGTCTACAGCATATCTTGAACCAGAAGGAGCTGAACATGAGACAGCGCCGATGGTTGGAGTTGCTTAGCGACTATGATTGTGAGATCCGTTACCACCCAGGCAAGGCAAATGTTGTTGCCGACGCCCTTAGCAGAAAAGGGCGGATCAAACCCCTCAGAGTCAGATCGTTAGGGATGACGATCAGTTCGCCGCTTCTAGCGAAAATTCTTGAGGCTCAGGGTGAGGCACTTAAGGACGAAAATCGACTACGTGAGAAGATTCACAGAATGCCAGAAATTGAGAACAACCTTGTAAGAAGATCCGATGGAATATTGTGTTATGGAGACAGGTGTTGGATTCCATTGTAAGGAGGAATTCGTGATTTGATCATGCACGAATCCCACAAGTCCAAGTACTCCATTCACCCAGGATCTGACAAGATGTACTTAGACTTGAAGAAGTTGTATTGGTGGCCAAACATGAAGGCCGATATAGCTGAGTACGTTAGTAAGTGTTTAACGTGCTCGAAGGTCAAGGCTGAACACCAGAGACCTTCCGGTCTGCTTGTTCAACCTGAGATCACAGAATGGAAATGGGAGCGTATCACTATGTATTTTATCACCAAGTTGCCTAAGACGTCGAGCGGTTATGACACGATTTGGGTAATCGTTGACCGTCTCACTAAATCAGCTCATTTCCTTCCTATAAAGGAGAATGAGAGCATGTATAAACTAGCGCGAATGTATGTGAAGGAAATTGTCACAAGGCATGGTGTGCCTGTTTCTATTATCTCTGATCGAGACAGCAGATTTACGTCCAATTTTTGGAGGTCGCTTCAGGACGCGTTAGGAACCGACCTTGACATGAGTACAGCTTATCATCCTCAGACTGATGGACAGAGTGAGAGGAAAATTCAGACGTTAGAGGATATGCTAAGAGCCTGTGTGATTGACTTCGGGAACGGCTGGGATAGGCATTTACCTTTAGCCGAGTTTTCCTATAACAACAGCTATCACACCAGCATTAAGGCTGCACCGTATGAGGCACTTTATGGTCGTAAGTGCAGATCGCCAATTTGTTGTGCTGAAGTTGGAGAAAGCCAACTTACCGGACCAGAACTAGTCCACGAGACTACTGAGAAGATCGTGCAGATCAAGAGCCGAATGCAAGTGGCTCGTGACCGTCAAAATATCTATGCCGACAAGAGGTGGAAACCCTTTGAGTTTCAAGTGGGAGACAAAGTGATGTTAAAAGTCTCGCCATGGACCTTTCGAAATTCTTGCCAGAATCGGGCCGGTATCCTACCGACTCGAATTGCCATCTGAGCTCAGCGCAGTACATGACGTTTTTCATGTCAGCAATTTGAAAAAGTGCTTATCTGATGATAACGCCGTCATTCCTTTGGATGAGATTCAGCTTGATGAGAAACTAAATTTCATCGAGGAGCCGATTGAAATCATGGACCGGGAAGTGAAACGGCTAAAGCAGAGTCGTATCCCAATTGTGAAGGTCCGTTGGGACTCTCGCAGAGGCCCCGAGTATACATGGGAGCGAGAGGATGAAATCAAGCGAAAATATCCTCATCTCTTTTCGAAACCAACGAGTAACGTAAATTGAAATCCGGGACTGATTTCCCGATTAGATGGGGAGACTGTGACAAATGGTAATTTTCACGTTGTTAATTAATATCAAATGAGTATTAATTATTTTTAAGCTGAGCATTTCTATGCGCATTTGCATGTTTCTGAGTATTTTTGAGCATTTTTGGGAGCTGTTCCGCATACTGTAGCTTACAATCACTGCAAAAAAAGTATATTTTTGTCAGTAAGCATAAATTATCCTATTTCTGATAGTTACTGACAAGTCTCGTAATTAACTGAGAGCTTTCTCGTATTTTTCTGAAAAACAACCGCAGGCGCGTACCGACAGCACAGTACACATGGTAACTGTCAAATAAATATATTTTTGAGTCAGTAATAATATTTTATTACATTTCTGACAAAAACATGGATAAAAACTTTATTTTACGCATACGTGTCCAAAAAGGTCAAACCGGGACTTTACGGTCACGTTTAAGCTCAAACCGACACACGATACACCAAAAAGGAGTAAAAATTTAATCTTACCTCCCCAAGAGAGACCATAACCGGCCCCTAATTTTTCTTCACCACTAGAGTCCAAAATCTCCCCCACTAACTCAATATAATCATAAATATAATGCAAGTTTACTCTAAATACTACTACAACTAAACTCCTTATCCATTTAAGCTTATCAACTTTGCCTAGATCATTTCTCTTCTTCAAAACACACGACACAATCAAATTTCTAAGATCCATGAGTTTTCTTTGAAGTTCAAGCTAATTAGAGTGTATATTCAAGCTTTACGGGTTATTTGGAACGTGGTTTGGGTAAATTTGGTGAAGCTTTGGGTGTTCTTGGTCTCTCATCTCCACGTTAACATCCTAAATCATTGTAAGGATCATCAAAATTTTCTAATCTTGTTAATCCCTTGTTCATTTGATGTCTAACGATGATTAAAAGTGTTAAATGTATAAGTTTTGATAATATGGAAAAAGCTAGGGTTTGTGTCCTTGTGGTATAGTGCTCGACATTTTTAGTGAGTTATGAACAAATTAGTAAATTTCTTGCTTGTGTGGTAAATCTTTTTACATATAGTGTTAGTTTGATAATACAAACAAGCTTTACGATTATTACGCGAGATTAAGCAATATAATGACTTTTTAAGCTATATATATAGATCGGCCATAATAAAAATAAAAGATTATTGGGGTTTTGAAAAACATAAAATTTTGGCTCAAATGGTGAAATGGTGGAAAAATATATTTAAGTGCTTATTTGGAATAGCTTATTGAATAAGCTATAAGTTATAGAAAATGACTAGTAAAAATAAGAAAATAAGTTGACACAATATGTATGGGTCGAATAGACTTAATTTGGTCATATTTGAATGTTTGACTAAGTAGCTTATTTATGAGAGCTTAATTGATAAGCTTAAAGTTTAATACGTAATTAATATTTACTAAATTATAAGAAAATGGACTAAATGGATTTTTGGACCATAAAAGACCACGTATGGACTGTTGGGCCGAGCCCAACAAAATATTTTGTAGTTTTGACTTTTTGACCAAATAGACTTAATGAATGAATTAAATGATTTTTAGAAACGCGATGATATATAAGTTTTAACTAAAAATGTGTTTTGGACTAAAAGTGATTATTGGGCTTATTATATGAGTTTCGGCCCAATAAGTAATTTAAATGACGAAAATGATTTTTGAAATATTTTCCGACTCACTATGAATATTATAACTTAACGAAACGATAAATGTAACGAAAACTAGTTTTGGACTTGTTTTGAGACGCTTAGTCTCCAAAAGGGTGAAAAATGACATTTTGACCAAATTAATATTAATATTGACTTTTGTTGACTTTTTGACTAAGTATTGACTTTGTGTCGAAATTTATTGTTAATAATTAAACGTAACAATAACGATAACTATAACGATAAAAATTACTCGCGACAACCAAAATATATATTACTAACATATTTTGCACACATACTTTACAAGATGAGTTATTTGGGAAAAATTGCAACACTTGAGAAAAATGAAAACGTTGTATAAACAAATGGGTCATGTCCAAATTTTCTAAAAATCTAACACTTAGAGTATTTCAGTGGAAACACTTAACTTAAATAAATGTTCTAAAATTTCTTAACAATATTTTATTTTCTTATAAATTAAAATTGCATTATAAATAATAAATAGTATTTATAATTTAACAATCCTCCACTAATCCCATTATTTTATTAATTTCTCAAAAACCTATTTAATTAATTATAATCTTAATTAAATGCATAAGTACTTAACCTAATATATATATATATATATTATATATATATATATATATATATATATATATATATATATATATATATATATATATATATATATATATATATATATATATAGTGTTGTATTCTATGCAGTACCAATTTTAGATGCAGTACTTTACAGTACCCTTTTAGACCAATCTTGGCCTTTAATTTTTTTGATCAACGGTTGTAATTGATGGTGGCAATTGTGTAATTATTTAATAACTCATATCAGTTTTCATAAAAGGCAGAGGGGCACTAATGGAATTTCGCATCCAACTTCTCAATAAACTGAATCCCACATTATTAGGTCACATTAAAAAAAAAACACAGATCTCTCTATATCGATCTCTCACATGCGCCTCTCTTCATCTTCATATCCTGTCTTCTTCGATTTGTGTAAACGATCCCCAAACCCCCGTTAATCATAAATTCAACCACCACAACCACCATAAATCATTTTCTTTTTCTACCAGTCGCCATAAACGATTTAGTCTCTCTTTCTTTTCTTTTTTTTTCTTCTTTTTTTTCCTTTTTTTTTTTCAACAAACATAGCCGTCATCAAAGATCTGTGATTGGTTTAGATTCAAGCATCCCGTTCAGATCTGTTATGTAGTTATATAACTGTTTTTGATGAAGTTCGGGTTAAATATTGTGAATTGATTTGATGGTTCTGAACGTTTTTTTTTTTTTTTTTGTAGATCTGTATATTGTATTTATAGATCTGTGATTGGTTTAGATTTATGCTATCTGGTAGATTGTAGTTTTGTGAAATTTTCTTCTTTTTCTATGATTATTGCTTAGGTGATTCATTTGTCTGTTATTGGTTGTCATAGTTTTCAAGTTTGTGGAGCCTCCAGAGAACAATGAAAAACCAATGGAGCAAAAGAGAAAGGTGAAATTCAAAATCATGAGTCTGAAAGTGAAGGGGATGATGGATTATGTACCTGAGCTAGTGAGTTCCACACTTTCTTCCTTGATATTGTCTTTAACTGATCATACTGTTTTTGCTTAAAAAATTTATTTGCTTTCTTCGTATGATTAATGACTGGATGTGCTTGAAATTCGAGTTACTACATTAGTCAAAGTAGCAGAAGTTTTCTAAAGAACTAATTAATTTGCACTTGGGGCTATTATTTTATTTTATCAAATTATAATATTCACTTATGATAGTTATTAACTGAATATACATTAATCCATCACAATTAACAACAAAGATTGTGGGTTGAGTAATGCGTTGAGTACGTGCTTTGCAGTGTAATACGCAAATCACATGCTCACAGCCACTAATAGAAACATTTGTTCCTTATGGTTTACTTTATCTTACATGCATTTTGATCTACTCCAAATGTTTGCTTATTAATTTATTCTGTCTGATTCAGTTTGACGAACAGAAAGATCAAGTGGCAGTGGAGCAGATATTGCAAGTTGTTTTTCTAGATGTGGAACGTCCTAGCCCGGTAAGTTTAAATTGGAATAGGTTACACTGAGGGTCCCTGTTGTTTATACCGGTTTTGGCCCTTTTTTAATAAGCCGACAGTCCCTTAAACTTCTTAAATGATTGGTCTGTTAAAAATATTTATTAACAATTGTAACACGGATGGTCACTAAAATGGATATTTCCGTAAAAGTAACAAGGATGCAGAGCACCTTTTTTACACCCTTTGTCAGATACAAAGTTCAATTGCTATATTTGTGGAATGTTCAGATCAGCCAGACTTCATGGTCAAGTTCTAAGCTAATATCTCCTAGTTGTCCCAAGTCCTTATAACATAAAGACACCTCATAAGACACTTACTCTACTCTTCAAGATTTGATTTTGGATATTATTGGTGTTATTTAAATATAGAAATTGAACTGGAGACGAGAAGTCATAGTACTGGAATAACTGAATGTCCCTCGTACAAGTAACAAGTATGCAGAGCACCTTTTTTCATACGGTCAACTGTCTCAAATCAAAGAAGGTTGCTAAGAGGGGACTCAAATGGGCTTTACTTTTCCTAAACTCTATTGTAATGCATACAGTCTCTTAAATTTTATTTGTTGTAAGAATATTGCCCTAATGATACAGTCTCTTAATTTTTAGCTGGTTCGCCGGAATCTCCACATGTGCATGCGTGTTTAAAGGTTAATCTAAAATCAATGGAAGAGTGCATATGTGTATTGTGGTTCTAACAAAGTCAATGAAAGGGTTATGCATATATGTTTTAAAGTTGATATGAAATAAAAAAATATTTATGCATATATGTTTAGATTGTGTAGATTGTGCATATGTGTTTTTATAGATGTTCATAATAAAAATAATTATAATTGTTTTGCAATTACAGGTATTGAACATATTTTTGGAAGTCGTGCGAATATGTTTTAATGAATTTGACGAGAAAGCGCAGCATACATATATGTTTTTGGAATGGTACTCATATGTTCTAATGAATTTGATGAGAAAGTGAAGCGTGCATGTATGTTTTGGAATAGTGCACACATGTTTCTGAATGACGGACACATCTATATTAAAGAAGATACATTTGTATTTGAATTGTATTTCATTTTGTATATACTATTTATGTTTTTGCTTTGTTATAAATTTAGAGTTTACATGTATGCGTTTATGTTTTTTATTATAAATTTTGAAGATTAAATAATATACACTAGAAACATATGTGCAATTACCATTTTGAGCAAAACAATTTTGGTATCTAAACAATTGTACGCATAAAACATATGTAAATTTACAATATTAAAAAAAAAACATATATGCACTTAATTTTTCGTAAAACATCTATGTAAAAGAAAATTAAAAAAAAAAATCTGGAAAAAAAATTAAAAAAAAAAAAAAAAAAAAATTAAATTCCGAATATTAAGGTGTTTAAAAACATTTTTTAATTAAAAAAAATTCAAAAACAAAGTTAAAATGTGTTTTACTAATATACCCTTATGAATTAAATAAAATGATTTAATAGTACTAAATTCTTATTGGTCAAAAAGAGTACTGTAAAGTAATGTATCTAATATTGGTACTGCATAGAACGCGCCCCTATATATATATATATATATATATATATATATATATATATATATATATATATATATATATATATATATATATATATATATTAGGTTAAGTATTTATGATATAGCACTTGCGCATTTTAAACGGTGAATACTAGCACGGATGTTCCGTTACGTATTCCTACCGTGCACTTTCACCACGAGCCACCACCACCAAGAGTTACAACGATAAATCATTTTAAATATATTTTACCACACAGCAAGCAAGAAATACACGAGCACTGTTCATGCATAAACTTTTCAAATAAAATAAAGACATATGAGACACGAATATTTCGCTAAGACTTACCGTACTGATTTAGGTTGTGTGTCGGTGCGGTTGCATTATTTTGTTGATTAGCAGATTGCTGTTGTTTGCTAGGTGAGTTTATAGCCCCATATTTTATACGATTTTGTTTTATAAGCTTGGGGTGAGAAACATGCAAAACTGTTTTCATGGACCAAAAATGGAATTTGTTTTTTATACACACTAATATGCAGAAACCTAAGTTTAGCTGAATCCCATTGCGCCCACTATCATCAACCGTTAATTCCTTTCTAGGAAGCCGTTTGATAAAAATAGATCTATTGGGGATGACACCCCCATTCGGTTGGCTCAGCATAGCCAAGGCGAACGTATACCAATCGAATAATATGCCGAGTGTCTGGGGATTAACACTCGCGGGCACCCTTTTTATGCTAATGCCAGTCAGGCACGTGTCAATGTCATAGATCGGTTAGATGAGGCTTAGTGTTTTCATAGCTGAGTAGTGTGTATTTGCCGAATTGTTTGTTGATTATTGCTATTGGTCCATATGTGTTATTTACTTTAAACTTATGAATTCACTAGCGTTAGCTGACTTTTAGCATGTTTTCTCAAGAAAATGAGGTGCGTTAGCTGAAGACAGGGCATGGCGATGGTCATAATAAATGTTGGAAATGTTTTTAATAATGCGTAAACTCTGAAATTTGGACATCTTGTTTAATGGGCTACATTTTCATTTGAAATGGATTTTACGTATGACAACATAACTTAAATTATGCAATGTATTTTAAAACAGATTTTTAATCCGTTCCCTATATCTTGTGTTGTGATTATCGATTTTAGTGGCACCCAAAGTGTATGCTTCCGCAATATTATGATTTTGGGGGTGTTATAGTATATGACCCAAAATAAGATAGTCTATTACGCTAGCACTAAGTTCATGTAACTGTAGCTTGACATTGTGCATGCTCTAGAAGCACGTTAAATAAAGCCCTTGTAAGTGCTTATCCCGTGACACTCGAGTTTCGATATGTTATACGCTCGTATTTGGTCACCCTGGCCAAACCGAACAGGGGTGTTAACCCCAATAGATCTATTTATAGCATTCGCGTTTCCCCGCTGGAATTGACGGTACATGAATTTGGGCATGTGGGATTTAGTGTCTTAGGCTATCCTACGTAATAGTTTGATAAAAATAGTGTTGGTCCATAAAATAGTTTTGTATGTTTCCCACCCCTATTGTAAAATAAGTGTAAATAGAATGGGGCTATAAACTCTCAAATATTTCAGTCAAACATTAAGCAAACAGTTTGCATATTCCAAATAAACAGTCATTGAGTTTTGTTAAAAACGAGCATGTATTCTCCCCCAAAACAGTTATAAAACAAGTAAAGGTAGGGGCCATGAACTCACCTTAGCTTGCAGCAACGCAAAAATATCACAATGGTCACAACTAGCATCAAGGGCAAAACACAACGATATCGAGGGTACAGGCACATTGGTGCCGGATCGGCACAACCTAATATATATATTTATCTCAGAATACGTCTCGAAAAATAAAGAGTTTTGAAAAGACAAGTGTTTTAGTTTTCGTCGTTTACTCGTATTAAAGTTTGTAAAAAGTTTAGTGTTAACGTTTCGTGTGGTGATAAGAAAACATGGACTCAAGAATACTCACGCCAAAAAGGAAAAGGAAATCGACACAGTCGAGAAAAGTACGGACGAGAACTTGAGTCGAGAAAAGGAATGACAAACGAAATCAAGGAAAATAGTGACAAGGAAGATGTCAACAAAATAAGTCAATTAATACGTTTTCTGTGTTTACCCAATAGACCCAAATAGTTTGGAACTAATCAATAAAGTTTTGGAAAGGTAATTTAAGTTTTAAAAGGAAACTTAAATTAGTATATTACATGGTAAATGTTTTTCATGTTAATAAAACTACAAGTTTCGATTATTGTCGGGTTCTTGTAAGATAAAAGGTTTTTGAATTATAAGTTATAAGTTTAGAAATTTTATAAATCATGTTGCGTCTATTTAGACCACGTTTCCAAGTCAAGTGACTTTATTATAATCAATTTTCTCAAAACCATATCTCCCGACAATTTATAGTTTAACACATGTATTTGTGTTGTTAATCCAGTCACGATACAATAATAGACTAACTAAATTATTTATTAGTTATTGGGTTTTACAACTCGTTACTAGTTTAATAAGTGTTGATTGCATATTTACTTCCGTTACTAGTTTAATTAAATTCGTCTCAAGTCCAAAATGTTCAATGTATCCAATATCAATTTCAATCCCAAAATATATCCATACGTACCAATATCACTAGGACAAGTCAACACGTTGATTAGATATTTCAATATTCGATATACACTATTACAAGTCTTTTAAAAATTTAGGCAAAACTAACTCCTTAATTAATTCACATTTTCACCTTCTTAGTACACTAATGGGCTTGGCCCATTCTAAAGCCAAACGCATCCTATGTTTAGTTAACCCAAAACGCACCCAAATGGAATAAAAATTTAACACAGGTTCAAACAATAATAAACTGAAAATGAGACATCAAACATACACCCCATGGGTTTGAACCCGAGACCCCATGCGGGCTGTTTTGTGTCGAGACCACAAGAACGCGGAATAAGCTCTTTTGAGCTTATTTAAACCAAATAAGCCATAAGTTTTAAAAATACGTTCAAGAGTAAGCTAAGTGTAGCAACCCGTAGAATTCCCTAGTCGTTAGTAAATGTTAATCTAGTATTAACCCATCGTTACTGTTTACTTAACCATTTTACGAGCAAAAATTGAAAATTTTATTTATTACATATCTATAATTCAAACTTTGTTACACGATACTTTGGAACGAGCTCACACGCGCGCCACGATAATTCATATCACAAATAATAACTAAATGGATCCCTAAATTCTTAAATTTCCAGCCCAACACTATTCCTAGCCCAACACAAATCAAGCCCAACTTGTGTTTTCCTTTTATACCAACCGAGCAACACACCGTTACTTTACCTCTTTATCTCCAAATTTCGACACACAACTCATGTCAAATTTTACATGATACAAATCCTTATACTCCCGAGATATAGGAATGATAAACCTCATTATTTGAATCGAACGGTTGCAATGTAAACGAGACCCAAAGCTAAGCTCATTCGACCAAGTACAAACTCTTTCAAGACTAAACCAAATTCGATCTAAACTATATTTTGTCTAGGTGATTTACATTGTACTTAGTCTAATGACGTCTATGGAAATTTTTTTCACACTTTTCTTAAATCATTGGTCACGTTCACAAGTCATTTGGACCCTTATCATATATATTTTGAAACTACATGTGTGTTTCGCACTTGATCTAGCCGAAACACTCATACACCTCTTCCTAATATCTTTTACAATAGAATGCTATCTATTTTATTCTCCAAATCCTATCACTCTTACTGCCACCATCGGACAATATCTCATCATGTCCCCAACTTGTGTTTAAATATATATGTGGACACATTCATGCATGCATACATACGAACACCCTTTACTTGCATTCACACACATACATTTCCTAAGATCTTATCCCCATGCGACAATCAAATAATATCTCCAAATGTCTCCACTTGTATCTTATTTTATCAATATATGTGGTATACGTGTGTATGTATATATGTACAACATATACACTCAACTCCCTTTCACTCTTGGATTTTATCTCATATCTTCTCTAGTTGTTCACTGTCAAGATCGAATATAGGTACCAACTTGGTGATTTTTATACTATATACTACACTATACATGAATGTGCACAACTTACACACTCAAACCCTCTTCACTCAATCTCATTTCTCATTCTTTTGTTCACCGCCGAAGGAAAAGAAGAGAGAAAAAGAAGCATTGGCCATAACTACAAGGCTATTACGATTCACTAGAGTTTGGTTCGAGTACGGGTTTGATTTGGAAGAAGAAAATTCGGGTTTCCTTGTTCTCTTTGGTTCTCATCGCCATCCTTTCCATTCGATCCTCTTCACCACCATTCTAGGTGTCGTAAGTCTCGAATCTATTTCAATATATCTAGTGTAGCATGAGTTTTCGTTGGCTATATACTTTGTGTATTCGACCCACTTTAATAACCGAATCCAAACTTGTTTTAACGAAACATGTTACGTACACTTCTTAAATAAAATTCTATGCATGAACATTAAGTGTATATATATACTCGAATGAAGGATAAAAATCAACAATATAGAAAACTAACTCGAACATGAAATGGAAGTCGAAACCCAAATGAATTCATGCATACTCTTCTGTGTCGAAATGAATGGCAATATATGCAACCCAGTTCGAGACCCTTAAGATACGTACGAATACAAATCATAACACAAAGGAGCCTTGGCTCATTTGATGGTGTCATTCACTACCACACAACAGACCTAAGATCGAACCTAGGGGGTGACAGTGGAAACTATACTGCATAGTCCTTCCTTCTTTTTGTTACAAACCAAACGCCACCTTGTTGGGCTCATAAGCCCAAGGACGATTTCGAATTATATTAAAACCACACAGTTTCGATGTTGGGCCCATTCGTCAAATTTATATCCTTTTCAAAATAAGCAGTTTGCTTTAAGCCTAAAAATAAGCTCTTTATGTCGAACAAAGAAAAAGGAAATATAATTTTATGATTATGAACTTTTGGACTAAACATGCAAATTTTGCGAATTATGGGTTAAAAGTGTCAATTCTGAAAAGAAGGTGTTTCGAAACAGAAAATATAAAAATTTGAATAGAAACTGAGGGTTAAAACTGTAAATTGGATGTTTTGGACTAAAATTGTGAATATTTTAAGTATTGGGTTAAAAGTGAAACTTTTATATGAGTTAAGGGTGAGATTTGTAAACTTTATAATATTATCAAAAACTTATATTTCCAACTTATTATGTCAAAGATTCTTTTTCTTATATAAATACAACAAAGTCGAAATATATAAATCAACGTTATTTTTAACGAATAAACATAAATCACTATCGAATATACAATCAATAATAAAACCCACACAACATGTTTACAACAAAACATTACGATTATATTTATATAACGTAACTTATCATCCACCAACTTTTGATGAGACGATAAATACTGATTCCAATAAACATAAAAACATGATAATATTATGTATAATATTATTTTTGAACTTTAAGCATTTTAAACATGTCATTCATTCACATCACAATCCAATTCGTTATTCGATATTCTTTCACAATCATTATTCACATCCTGTCAATCTTAAACCATCGAAATCTCAGACTTTCCTATTATTCAGGTCGTGTGTTGGAGCCGTTCCCGTGATACGTTTGACTTAACATTACTTTGACCTTTACAGCTAAGGTGAGATTTCATAGCTCCTACTTTTATACGTTTTGATTTACTATTTGGGGGAGATACATGCCTAGAAACACTTTACACGTTTATCAAATACATGATTTTGCTTTGTGATGCAATTACTCAAACATTTATACTTTTAAGACAATACATGCTTAGAAATACTTTACTCGCTTGATTTACATACATTATTTGTATTTACATAAATACTAGTATACAAACTTGATTTCACTGTTCTTGATTTCTATTGATAACTGTGACTAGACTCGATTCAGACATATATCCTGACATGGCTATG
Source organism: Artemisia tridentata subsp. tridentata (assembly GCA_021014915.2). NCBI lineage: Eukaryota > Viridiplantae > Streptophyta > Magnoliopsida > Asterales > Asteraceae > Artemisia > Artemisia tridentata. Next base: position 209,244,472 of record CP139501.1, read on the forward strand.
TCGGTAGACCATTAAATTGGGTGCAGACATATATCCTGACATGGCTATGTCGGTAGACCATTAAATTGGGTGCAGACATATATCCTGACATGGCGATGTTGGAAGGCCATTTATTTGGATGATTCATGATATACATACTATGTTAGCAGTGGATTGTAAACACACAGGTTGCAAGTCTTGTATAGGCGGGGCTTAGGATTGAGTGGATTTACAATGCCTTTGTTGTGTAATCTTTATTCAAATGCTTTATAGTCAAACTAAACTTTATGAACTCACCAACTGTTGGTTGACTCTTTTTAGCATGTTTATCTCAGGTTAATAAGGCGATAGTGGATGCATGGATCTTAGAGTCATTGCATACTTCGAGGACTCATATCTTATCTTTATAATTCGATACACTTTGAAAACATCTATGTAACTTCATACTTTGAATCTTTTGTTTAACTCTGATTTTAATAATTCGAATGATAATATTTCAAAACGTCTCATTTAGAGGTCGTTTTCTATACCTTGATCTATATTATGAAGTAATACCCCCTTGACACTAATGTTCCGCTATGGTGATTTGGGGGTGTTACCCTAAGGAGTATGAGTCGGGAAAACATGAGAATAAACAAATGCCCCTTATGGTGTTATTGCTAGACCGAGACAAACAAACACCCTAATTCGGCTAAAACAATTGATTATAACATCAATTCAACCACCAAAACTTCAATTTCAAGATTAGACCATTACTGATTCAACTTGGCTGAGTCCAAATCCAATCCGTAACCCAAGGACTAGCAACACAAATGATTAAGTGACTCCAATATACAAAACGAGACCAGATAAACAAATAAGTATACCTAGAGTCAACTGTGACCAATACGAGTCTTGACCCGAATATCCTAGTCGGGTTACACCCGACCCGAACCAAAATAATCAATCCAAACAACCTTTTTAGACCTTAAACCACATGATACCAAAATCAAAACGTTTTAAATTTGTTTGCTTAATCCAAGAAATGTTTTAACTCGTTTTATATTCGAACAAAACAATAATAAGGTTTGATTTAGAGTGTCGACATACCAAACAAAAGACGAGAAGAAAAAGAGACGAGGTGAGGCGGAGGAAGTGGCCACGAAACCCACACGAATCCAAATCAAAACCCTTCTTCTTCCATTGTATCAAACGAACACACCCTTGACTCTTCAAATGGATGATGGTGGAGACGGCTGGTAACGGCGGTTTGGCCGAAAAAATTAGCAGCGGCGGCTGCTAAAACTCTAAAAGGAGAGTGAGTGTGTGATGTATATGAGATGTGAGTTGTGTGTCCCCTCCTGTTGTTTCGACCAGAATATAAAGGAAGAAGAGAAGCAGTTTTTGACCTAGCTTTCTTGGTGGATTCTTGTGAAGGGACGAGTTGGGGAAAGATCACTATCAAGTTTCCCCCTCCAAAGCTCTCTCGTGATTCAGTTTGGGAAGAAGAGGCGATAGACAAAAAAAAGAAAAGGTGATGGTGATGGATCGAAGATTCAGAGAAAAAGAGAAAATAAAAAGAAAGGAAGAAGATAAGGGAATGGTGAGTGGGGCTGTGGGAATTTATTTATTGAATGGTTAGATTTTGTTTTATTATTACCCCATGTATCCCGTGTCCCGTTGAGCTAAATTTTAAACGTGATCCCTCGGTTTGGTAAAAATACGAGAAATACATTTCTGGAAACGTTTTTATAAAAATGGTTTAAAAACAAGGTCATTGACTCCGGAAATTAACTATAAAATTTAAGTAATTACTTATGTGGTGTCGGTACGCGTGTGGCATCACGTTTTTCAGAAAAATGAGATGACTTCTTGGTTTTGTAAATAAATTGCCAGCAAGTGATTACTTTACTTTTTTTGATAAAATTAAGTAGTTTGAAAGGTTACTTTATGCTACAGTGTGCGAAAGAATTTTCTGAAATAGTTAAATATGCTCAAAATGCTCAAATAAATTGTCAAGTAAAAATAAGTAAATTTTTATTATTAAAATAATGTTTGAAAATTACGGGTGGTTACAAGTATATACCCATTAGCTTATGCTTTTGCAGAATTAGAAAACATAGGACCATGGACTTGGTTTCTTCATTGTTTATCTGATGATCTTGAACTTGAGCCAAACTCAATATTCACTTTTATTAGTGACATGCAAAAGGTACTCCTTTAGACTGGTACTGATTTCAAGTTGCTCTGTTTTTAAACAGATACTAAATATATGTGTTTTTGTGTAGGATATCATTGCAGATTTAAGAGAAGTTTTTCCAAATGCAGAGAACACATTTTGTCTTAGAAGCATTCATGAGCATATGAAACTTAATTGGAAAGGTAGGGCCTTCAAAGACCATCTTTGGAGATGTGCAAACTGTTGTACAGTTTGAGAAAGCTATGGCTGCCTTCAAGATATTTAGTCAACCAGTCCATGCTTGGTTAAGTCGGATACCACCAATCCATTGATCAAGGTCACATTTCTCATGTAAGTCATCTATCTGTGTAACTTAATTGGTATGTGTTAAAGTACTATGAAATGTATAAGTAATACAACTTTATTTGTCTTGTTTTAGGGAGACCTCATTCTGATGTGTTACTTAATAACATGTGTCAAGTGTTTCATGGGAAAATAATTGAGGGTATAAACAAACCAATTATTACAGCCTTAGAATACATCAGGGAATACTGTATGAAGAGGATAATGCATGTTATGATGGTCATTGAGAAGAGTAATGGGCCACTAACACCAACTGCACAACACATGTTAGATGGTATTAAGAAAGAGGCTGTTAGGTATAATGTTTTATGGAATGGGGGAGATAAGTTTCAGGTTAGTGGACCATGGGGAGACCAATGTGTAGTTAATGTTGTAGACAAGTCTTGTACTTGCAGAAGATGGGAGATAACAGGTTTACCATGTAAACATGCTGTTGCTACCAATTGAAATATGGCTTTAAATGGACAACAAGTAGGAGTTGTGGAAACATGGGCTCATCCTTGTTACTATCTTAACACTTGGGAAGCAACCTACAAACACCATGTCCAACCCATAACTAGCAATGAGCATTGGAAAAAATCATATGTGCCAACAAAAATTGTTCCACCAAAACCTCAAACAACCGCAGCTAACTCAACTAGTAAAAAAAGAGTAAGGTTAGCTCCTGAAACTGAAGAGATTGTGAAGAATGGTAAGATGTCTAAGGCTTGGAAGAGTGTAAAGTGTAGTGTTTGTGGCATTGCTGGACACAACCGAAAAACATGTCTTGGCCATGGTGGAACTCAAAGTAGTCAAACTGGCCCTAAACAAAAATGTTCAAGTGCTAAGGGAAAAGGTAAACATGTACCTCAAAAGGTTGCATCAAAGAAGACACATCCTACAGCTAACAAAGTTGCAGCAGTGGTATGTGCTTAAACACATACCATTTCTAGACCAAAACCGGACCCAAAAAGACCAAAAACCTGACCAAAATGCCAAATATATTGTGTTTTTGTGTTTTTACTTATGCAGGCACGGATATCGAAGAAAAGGACAAAATCAAGCAAAGAACCGGGAAACCGAGCACGAGATTTGGAAGAGTGATAAAAGCCGAAGCCGGGAAGCAATTGATCAAAATCTATGCTCAAAAAGTCAAATTCAACCCCTGAAGAATCATCAGTTGTCACTAAAAGCCCTTGGAAGCATTTTTTAAGATTGGCAGAAATGGCCCCTTGAAATTCAGAATTTACACTAAAGGTCCTTGTCAAATTCATTTCCATACTTATACTAAAAAAACCGGATCCTTTTATTAATCCTTACCCAGCCCAAGACAAAACCCACTAGCCCACTTTTATTACACCTAGCCCACCACCTTTACCCCAAGACCCGACCCAAACCACCATACCCGGTCAAAGTACCCTTCAGTCAAAATAAAGATAAAACAAAATCCTCTTCCTCTCACACTCACACGCCCGCCCTTTTATCCCCAATCCTTTTCACCACATGAACCCTAATATTAACCATCCATCAAATTACCTCACCCCAAGTATAATTACCCAATCATAAGTATTCTAGAAGAGTCTGACAGGAGGAATGACACGTGGGAGCAATTTATTGGACCGAACACGCATCAACTTTGATCAAACGGTGGGAAACTAAAGATTGAAGTGCAAAGATGATCTAAGGGTGGATTGGAGGTGAGATAGCACACGGATCGCCAAGGTGGCAAGACCTAGAAGCTTCACCCCGAGGCTATAAATAGCCTCCTCAGCTCACGGATTCGTTTGGTTAGGTTTTTAGTTAGATTTTTAGGGAATTAGGAGTAGGTTAGCTTATTTTATGCTTATTGTAATCACTTAAATTTTTGTCTATTCAAGTTTTTAAATCTGTACTCAGTTCGTTAATTTTAATGAAAGTCATAGTTTGGTCAAAAATTGCTTATTTCTTCTGTACTGCTTATTCAGTTAATTCTCAACTTCTTTGTTGCCATTTTCTGTTTTTTAAAGTTATTTGATAAGATTTAGTTGGTTGGTTTACTTACTGCCTTTAAAAGTCTCAAAATAGCTTAAATAAGCCCACAGCTTATCTAGCTTGTTCAGTTTCCTAACTGATGTTGCTTCCTCTTGATTTTTATCTCAAATTAGTCTTAAATGATTTGCAGTTTATTTTATAGTTTAAATAATGTGTTTTCAACTTTAAACTCCAAAATTCAGTAGTTAAGAGGGTGTTTGGGGTTAGGTACTGTTTTGTTTTAAAACCATCTTTTACTGTTCCATTGCAAGAAGAGTTGGTTTGATTAAGTGTTTTTGAAGTTAAATAATATGTTAGTGATAGATTTTAAGTAATTGTGTTAAGCTTTGAGGTTGATGATCCATTAGTGCAATAATAGGAAATCATTACTGCCGTTAGAGTCCCACACTAAGCTGAGCTTATTTGATCTCCATTTTTCATTTCAGAGTTGTTTTTAAGTGTTGCAGTTAGAATTGAATAGGACTTGGTTGGATTTGCACCTAGCTTTCGCCAAAATCGGTTACTGCAGTCACATGTCTGATCAGCAGACTTGTTGCTGCACTGCTGAATTAGGCTTCAATTAGGTGATCAATTGGTAGTTTCACATAGGGCTTTTTGGTTTTCTATAATCTCAGTAGTGTAGTTGAGCTTTTGCCCCCATTAGCTCACTCTTATTAGCTTTTTAAGCCAGCTTATTAGGCCTGTATAGTTGCATGGTTTAGGTTTACATCTGTTTTCAAATATAAGGGCTGGAATTGCTATAAATTGATTTGATTCTGAGTTTTATTGTTCTCCTGAGTTCATTTAACCATTTAGAAGCTCATTTCACTGTTTTGGAGCCATTTGCGTAATCTGCTTGGTTTATAGCTTATTCACATATTGCTTATTTCCAACTGTTTGATCCATATCTGTGTTACTGAGTATAAATTGGACTGAGATCTGTTCCAATAAGCTTATTTTAGTCCCATAATCAGTTGGTCTAAGTTTGGTCAAACCTGGTCAGGAGTGCTTATTAATAAGCACTTATAATAAGCTGTTTTTAAGCCAAAAAGCACTTTTCAGCTTATTTTTCTAGTTTTCTTATTTTTCCTAGATTTCAAATAATATGTTAGAATTCTCCTAAAATTTTCATAATTTTTCTCGATCATTTACTATTTCTTTTCATTTTTAAATAGTTTTTTAGAATTTTAAATAATTTTTAATTTCAATTTAAATCACAAAAAGACAAAAATAGTTTCTGATTTTATTTTTATATTTAATTTTCAGTTTATTAAGATTTTTCAAAAATTAATTTGTAGAATAAATCTTTTATTTCATAATTAGTTTAATTTTCTTTTATTAAATGAAAATACAAAAATAGTTTTTAATTCTTAATAAATAAATAAAAAGTAAAAAATATATTTTTCTTTTTCCTATTATTTTTCTTTTATTAAAATTTTTGAAAATTCATTTTGCACCCGTAGGTTTAGATTTGTCTTAAATTTGCATTTTAGTTGTTCACTTTACTTGTTTTACGTTCTTGTGTATGATTACTTGTTTTTGCTTATATTTTCATATTATTAGTTATAAAACTCAAAAATATTCACTCATTCACTACACGAATCACGTTCCGGGAACACAAATTCCATTCGATCTTCGTCGGGACAAACGACTCGGGTTAACACATATTTCTACGTGTGTTTTCCTTGAACTATAATTGACACGTATCAATTTTTGGCGCCGCTGCCGGGGAAGATTGAAGTGAGTTCGTGATTTCGTTCGTCGAATCGTGTTTTGAAGACCCTTCCTCGGAAGTTATCGTTTTTATAAAAATAAAAATACAAAAAGAAAATAATTAAAAAACACTTTTCCTAAAGTGTTTTCACCATTAATAATACATCCTCGGTCTTCCGTTGAAGGAGGGCGGTTGTAAACCATTCCAAATAAACAACAAAAGAGATCGTGAAGTTAAACGTTTCTTGGATTATTTCTTTACTACAACCTAATTACGGGGTTTAAGGAGGTCTTGACATTAAATTGCAGACCGAAGAGAGATCCATTCTTCTCTCCCGCCACGCTGCGCGTAGTTTTGAAAGAAACGAGTACGGTTGATTAACGATCACCAAAAAGATAATAAATCTAATTTTTTATAAAAAACCAAAAATATTTTCTTTTTCAAATTGATTTTTGTTTTTATGAAAAACCCAAAAATAATCTCCGTCTCCTCTTATATGTTTAATTCTTAACTTCTAATCCTCTAAACCGATAATTCTTTCTCTTCACCCTCTTATGTTTAATTCTTATGGATCCGACTTGTGTTAAGTGTGGTGAACCGTTCTTCGAAGGTTCATGTGTTTGGTGTACGTGTGAACAATGTGGTAGTGATATTCATGATGGCGTTTGTTTGAATTGTAATTCTCCCGAATATGTTCACAATTCGTTTAACAATTTTTCAAACGTTCCCGATTATTATCCGACACCACCACCACCACCTTCGTTCACTTGTTTTAGTTGTGGAAACCCATCCGATGAAGGATCACCGTGCGGACAATGTTTTTGTAATCAATGTGGATACACGAATTGTATGTGCTACGTCCCGAGTGCTGAAACGTCTTATGCTTGTGATACGAGTTTTGATAATTATCCTCAAAACGATTTCAATTTTCCTTTTCAAAACTCGTATGAGCAAGTACCGTATTATAATGGTGATTCATTTCAAAGTTCGTCAAATTTTGAAAATTGTGGGGGATCGTTTGATAATTCTTATTTTGAGCCAAATTTGTGTTACGATTCTCATGGTTTTAACCAACCCCCACAAAATCCTGGCAATTGTCCAAATCAAGATAGAATGCGCGAAATTGAAAGAATTTGGGAAGACTTCCAAGAAGTTAAGAAATTGGTGGTTAAACACTATACTTCTACTCCCGATCCTCATGAGAAGTCTATAGAAGAATTACTTGCCGAAGAAAAAGAGGCTAATTTTCGGAAGGCCTTACAGAACTGTGCTGACGAGGAGATACGTGTTTCGTTAAACGTTTTCCCTGCAATTGCACCCGTCTTTTCTATCCAAGAACCCGAGGACTCTTTAATAATGGGGGACGAGCATCTAAACACTATTCCGGCAACGGAATCGGACGAATTCCAAAAGTCTAGTGTTGAGAACCTCGTCCCAATCCAAAGTGAGTCCGGGGACAATTCTAACGGTGATTGTGATTTTGTTGAAAATGATCGTTTTGATAATCTCGTTGATACGAATGATGAGCCGTGTGATGATATTCATGTTGAGAAGAACGATGATGAGATGTACTCCGATTCCGACAATGACGATTCGTTATCTTGTGGAGACATCGATTATATTGATGAGTCACCTTCTGAGCTCGTCAGTTTAGAAGAAGAGAATGATGAAGAAACAGAAATCCAAGATGATGCTCTTCGTGAGAAATTATCTACAATTTATCTTCTCATTTCTAGGATCGAGGCATTACATGATCCTCCGACTTCTTCATTTCCTATCCCCGTTATGGATAGTGACTTCTTACCCGAACTTGAAATTTTTCGATTTGAAGAGAAGAGTAGTGGCAGTCCCACTATTCATGCTGATATTTCTCTTCCGGATTATGAGTATTTCGACTTTGAGATCAATTCCGAACTTAATTTGAGAAATATTTCTGATAATCCGTCACGTGATCCTCTTTTAGAGGATGTCGATCGATTTCTTGCTTCGGATGACTCGATACCATCGGGTATTGAGAATGGCGAGAATGGTTTTCAAAGAAACGTACTTATTGAAGAAATTAATGATGATGTTTTACTTTCTGAGGCTGATTCATTTATCTTTGATTTACCATCTCCTCGTCCACCCGCGAAACCACCGGATGTAGATTTTGAATCCAATGCAGAAGAGGATATTTTTGGAGTGGTGGACGAGAATTCTGAACATGATGTTCCGGTGCTTGATATTTTTCCCACCCAACCCACCCGTGATTCCAATGATGTTTATGCTTTCACCATCCGAGTGTTTCACCCTTTCTTTTCTTATCCCCTCCTTTCTCCATCTTTCCACTCCTCCGGGAGTGAGGATACCGTCTTCGACCCCGGCATCTCCGTTTTTCATGCCGGGTGCCCGTTGCAGTGTTGATTCTCCATTTGCTCCCCCATGGACAAATAAATTCGGGGTCGAGTCAAGCTCATGTGACTCGGTTACCAAAAACAAGCGCTTCGTGTGAGGCACCCCATGCTTATCCTTCTATCTTCTTTTCTATTTTCTAATAAGTGAGTGAGGAGGGCTTCCTCTTCCATATCTTGTGTTTCGTGTTTTCTGTGATATGTCCAGGAATGCCGATGATGAAGACTCTCGTGCTCATAGTTTCCTTCACGCTACTCGAGTTTCATCATTCGCTGCTTATCGATATCCTAAATCTTATCGTTTACATCTATCTTTTGGCATAATTAATAAACGGCCTTAGATTTATGTAGGAGAACCCTTACCTTTAAGACATTGAGGACAATGTCTCGCTTTAGTCTGGGGGGGTAATCTTTCGATTTGATTTTTGCCTTGCATTTTTGCCGTTTTCTCATGCAACCCCGTTTTTCCTCCAAAATTGAAAAAATCCAAAAAAAATGAGAAAAATTTTAAAATTTTTGTGCAAAAATATAATAAATTTTGACATTTTTGTTGACTTTCCGCTGGAGAGAGTAGGAATAAAATTCTGACTTGACCGGGCGTGTTGAGCCCTAGCTTGTTCCTTTAACCATTTATAATCTATAAGCTCGTGCTAGTCTTTTACACAAGGAGCTAGAAAACGCGAATTCTTTTTAAGAATTTGCAAGTTCCCGTATTTGACTTTATATATGCATGGCTTGATTATTTGGCTAAGCATTCGCGGATCTTATTACTTAAGATTTTAAATTTGCAAAGAACGAGAAATGATAGAGTTGTTTATAAGTTAGATTGCTAAACGTGGAGTAGTTGGTTCTCTTTAGAGCTCATCGAAGTTATTTGTGGCTTTTTGTTCCCATAAGCTTGTTTCACTCAAAAATAGTAATTTAGGAATAATTAAAGCTATTTTGGTTTTGGCGATAATTAGTTTTCATTTCTTCCTTAGAGAATTCTTGCTTATGGAAGTTGGGTACACATCAAGGTACTGCCAGTGTTACGGTGTAATAGACTATTCCATCTTGCCGGCTCGCAACCGATGTTGGGATTGTTATAAAAAGCCGTAGGACTCGGGATTTGGCAAAATATATAATGAATAATATATAATAATAATCCAAAGCCATAAAAAGTTTTCTGCATCTTGCCGGTTCGCAGCCGATGTTGTAGACTTCTAATAAAGGCAGAGGAAAAATTCCAAGGTCATAATAGACTATCACATCTTGCCGGTTCGCAACCGATGTTGTGATTGTTATAAAAGGCCAAGGATTAATAATATGTGCTTAATAATGTCTAAAAATGCCAAATTTCGACTCCGAGGTATCCTAATAAAGGCTTCCATCTCTGGACTCGTAGATGAGTTGTTTCGGTCGCAAATAAAAGGGATATTCTCAAAATCGTGTTAAATCAGAGACCTTGATGTGGACCTCATTTTTGTATGCAACGATTTTCGAGGGAAGGTTTGGAAACTACTTAGCGTCTAAACTAGATAGCTTTATCAGATTAAAAATTTTCGAAACGAGAACTTGAAGAAATTCATTTCTCACCAAAAATAAAAAAAATAGAGGAAAATAGGAATTTGGGAACAAGGTGCCCACAATTAGCTTTCTGAGTAGTGTTGGCAATCTAACTTGTAAATGACAATGATCTCGTTTTTAAGCTTAGTTTGGGGACTTGTGAAAAATCAGGAACGACGAATTTTATCCGTATGGTCACTTCTTTATGAGTCGTGTTTCCTGCTCCGTGATCCTAAAAGTTATCGTTAGATAATGATTGTCGACAAAGCCGTCACGTGAAAAATAAGAAAATACAAAAATAGAATAAAAAGGAAAATCGGGGAGTTCTTATAACATTGCATGAGGACATTGCAATAGCTTAGTCTGGGGGAATTTTGGTATGTGCTTAAACACATACCATTTCTAGACCAAAACCGGACCCAAAAAGACCAAAAACCCGACCAAAATGCCAAATATATTGTGTTTTTGTGTTTTTACTTATGCAGGCACGGATATCGAAGAAAAGGACAAAATCAAGCAAAGAACCGGGAAACTGAGCACGAGATTTGGAAGAGTGATAAAAGCCGAAGCCGGGAAGCAATTGATCAAAATCTATGCTCAAAAAGTCAAATTCAACCCCTGAAGAATCATCAGTTGTCACTAAAAGCCCTTGGAAGCATTTTTTAAGATTGGCAGAAATGGCCCCTTGAAATTCAGAATTTACACTAAAGGTCCTTGTCAAATTCATTTCCATACTTATACTAAAAAAACCGGATCCTTTTATTAATCCTTACCCAGCCCAAGACAAAACCCACTAGCCCACTTTTATTACACCTAGCCCACCACCTTTACCCCAAGACCCGACCCAAACCACCATACCCGGTCAAAGTACCCTTCAGTCAAAATAAAGATAAAACAAAATCCTCTTCCTCTCACACTCACACGCCCGCCCTTTTATCCCCAATCCTTTTCACCACATGAACCCTAATATTAACCATCCATCAAATTACCTCACCCCAAGTATAATTACCCAATCATAAGTATTCTAGAAGAGTCTGACAGGAGGAATGACACGTGGGAGCAATTTATTGGACCGAACACGCATCAACTTTGATCAAACGGTGGGAAACTAAAGATTGAAGTGCAAAGATGATCTAAGGGTGGATTGGAGGTGAGATAGCACACGGATCGCCAAGGTGGCAAGACCTAGAAGCTTCACCCCGAGGCTATAAATAGCCTCCTCAGCTCACGGATTCGTTTGGTTAGGTTTTTAGTTAGATTTTTAGGGAATTAGGAGTAGGTTAGCTTATTTTATGCTTATTGTAATCACTTAAATTTTTGTCTATTCAAGTTTTTAAATCTGTACTCAGTTCGTTAATTTTAATGAAAGTCATAGTTTGGTCAAAAATTGCTTATTTCTTCTGTACTGCTTATTCAGTTAATTCTCAACTTCTTTGTTGCCATTTTCTGTTTTTTAAAGTTATTTGATAAGATTTAGTTGGTTGGTTTACTTACTGCCTTTAAAAGTCTCAAAATAGCTTAAATAAGCCCACAGCTTATCTAGCTTGTTCAGTTTCCTAACTGATGTTGCTTCCTCTTGATTTTTATCTCAAATTAGTCTTAAATGATTTGCAGTTTATTTTATAGTTTAAATAATGTGTTTTCAACTTTAAACTCCAAAATTCAGTAGTTAAGAGGGTGTTTGGGGTTAGGTACTGTTTTGTTTTAAAACCATCTTTTACTGTTCCATTGCAAGAAGAGTTGGTTTGATTAAGTGTTTTTGAAGTTAAATAATATGTTAGTGATAGATTTTAAGTAATTGTGTTAAGCTTTGAGGTTGATGATCCATTAGTGCAATAATAGGAAATCATTACTGCCGTTAGAGTCCCACACTAAGCTGAGCTTATTTGATCTCCATTTTTCATTTCAGAGTTGTTTTTAAGTGTTGCAGTTAGAATTGAATAGGACTTGGTTGGATTTGCACCTAGCTTTCGCCAAAATCGGTTACTGCAGTCACATGTCTGATCAGCAGACTTGTTGCTGCACTGCTGAATTAGGCTTCAATTAGGTGATCAATTGGTAGTTTCACATAGGGCTTTTTGGTTTTCTATAATCTCAGTAGTGTAGTTGAGCTTTTGCCCCCATTAGCTCACTCTTATTAGCTTTTTAAGCCAGCTTATTAGGCCTGTATAGTTGCATGGTTTAGGTTTACATCTGTTTTCAAATATAAGGGCTGCAATTGCTATAAATTGATTTGATTCTGAGTTTTATTGTTCTCCTGAGTTCATTTAACCATTTAGAAGCTCATTTCACTGTTTTGGAGCCATTTGCGTAATCTGCTTGGTTTATAGCTTATTCACATATTGCTTATTTCCAACTGTTTGATCCATATCTGTGTTACTGAGTATAAATTGGACTGAGATCTGTTCCAATAAGCTTATTTTAGTCCCATAATCAGTTGGTCTAAGTTTGGTCAAACCTGGTCAGGAGTGCTTATTAATAAGCACTTATAATAAGCTGTTTTTAAGCCAAAAAGCACTTTTCAGCTTATTTTTCTAGTTTTCTTATTTTTCCTAGATTTCAAATAATATGTTAGAATTCTCCTAAAATTTTCATAATTTTTCTCGATCATTTACTATTTCTTTTCATTTTTAAATAGTTTTTAGAATTTTAAATAATTTTTAATTTCAATTTAAATCACAAAAAGACAAAAATAGTTTCTGATTTTATTTTTATATTTAATTTTCAGTTTATTAAGATTTTTCAAAAATTAATTTGTAGAATAAATCTTTTATTTCATAATTAGTTTAATTTTCTTTTATTAAATGAAAATACAAAAATAGTTTTTAATTCTTAATAAATAAATAAAAAGTAAAAAATATATTTTTCTTTTTCCTATTATTTTTCTTTTATTAAAATTTTTGAAAATTCATTTTGCACCCGTAGGTTTAGATTTGTCTTAAATTTGCATTTTAGTTGTTCACTTTACTTGTTTTACGTTCTTGTGTATGATTACTTGTTTTTGCTTATATTTTCATATTATTAGTTATAAAACTCAAAAATATTCACTCATTCACTACACGAATCACGATCCGGGAACACAAATTCCATTCGATCTTCGTCGGGACAAACGACTCGGGTTAACACATATTTCTACGTGTGTTTTCCTTGAACTATAATTGACACGTATCAAAGTTGCAGCAGATACATAAGCTGAAGGTACAGGTGTTGTTGAAAGTCAAGATGATGCAGTTGAAGGAACTTGTGTTCAATCTGAAATTCAAGATCAAGCTACTCAAGATGTTGCAACAGACAAACAAGGTGAAGTTCCGGGTGTTCAGCCTGAGAGTCAAGTTCAAGCTACTGATGATCCCAGCATACATGATGAATCCCAGTCTCAATCCCAGCAACATGATCAATCACAGGTCCTTTCAATTAGTGTGCAAGCAGTTTCTGTTTCATCCCAGCCTATTGCACGAAGAATGACTAGGCAGCAGGTTGCATTGGATAGAATGATGGCCTCACCATAGTTCAATTCTATTATGCTAATGAACTAGATAATATTTCTTTATGTTTGCTATGGACAAGTTATGTACTATAATTATCACGCTTTGAAAAGTATGAAATTTTATGCATTTGGAATTATATCTATTTGCATTATCTATGGAACCATGTTATGTTTCTGTATTTTCATTGTGTGCATAATTTGCATCTTGTATGGACTGTATATTATAGCAAAGTATATGACTGTATCACCTTCTACTGCAAATTGATAAAGGCAAAACTAACCAAAGTCAATATTTCATAAGAAAGTTGACAGTTAAAAGTCAAAACTAACCAAATTGATAACCATCAACATAAACATGAGGCAATAAAGCCAAAACTAACCACAGTCAATACTTCATAACAATGTTGACAATTAAAAGTCAAATCTAACCAAATTCATAAGCATCGGCATAACCATAAGGTAAACTCTGCAAAAGAACAAAATTCATATCTATGTAGGAGACAAATTTACTACCATTCAAGAGAATCTAAAGTTAAAACATACTACATAATAGTTTGGTCAATGTTCTAACACTACCATGATGGCCTAACAAGTAATTAATGTTAGCATTTAATTTTATTAAATGAAAAGTGATGGTCATTTGCAAATGTATCTTGTGTGTCAATTGTAATAAATAGTTTAAGATAGTGGGCTAGTGGTATTAGTTAAGTATGTAGTTTAAATGTATAAGTGTGATACATACATTAGCCCACACCAAGCCCAAGTAAAGCCGACCAAAGCCCTTTGGTGTTGGGAGTGTTTGCTATATCAACACACACACTCTCACAATCTAAGTATGCCTCAAAGTCTAGTGTAAGAGAGTGTGTGTGTGTGTGCTCATTGAGTCTTTGTATTATTTCTTCCTAAGATATAATCATTCGAACATAGTTTTATCCCACACGATCCATACATACTCTTCATCTATACATCTCTTGTTAATTTGAGTGTCACGTGTTGTGTTTGTGTGTTAAGGTTAGATATTGAGCTATAACAAGTGGTATCAATCGCCATACAACAAGGTAGGAGTTAGTTTGTGTTCGGTTTGTGCTACCAAGAAACCGTCAGTCGCGTTTTTGGCTTCATAAAAACGTGGCATTTGGGTTTTTTCATGGAATCGTTCGCAAACATTAAAGATCAAGGTTGTGTTTGTTTGTGTTTTAACGAGTTGGCAAGTGAAAATCTCATAGTTCTTAAGTCGAATCTTACATTTAAAGGTTGGAATTTTTTGGTGTTCTAAGTGTTTTGATTGAAAAAATTAAAGAAGATTGTGTAAAACTTGTTTTTGGATTTTCATCATTATCTTCCTTGCGTGTTATTCTTGTCAAAAGAATTATTGGTGAGTTGGTGAAAGTTGGTAAGATATCTCAGTGGACAAAGTCAGTGGATAAGGTCCAGAAAGTCAAGAGTTGGTAGGCTTTCGAAATTGGTTTTCGCAATTGCAGCAATCTTCCGCAATTGGATCTGCTTTCGCAATTGCATAGGCTTTCGCAATTGCCACCGGTTTTCGCAATTATCGGGCTTTCGCAATTGGCTACATTTTTCGCAATTCACTGAGTTTTCGCAATTCACTGAGTTTTCGCAATTCACCAAGTTTTCGCAATTCAACAAGTTTTCGCAATTGCCACAGGTTTTCGCAATTGCCACAGGTTTTTGCAATTGGTTGGTTTTCGCAATTGAAACTGAAAAAATTCTCTAACGCAATCTCAAATACTCTATCACAATTGTAAGGTTTAAAAAAAAAAAAAAATCAATTTTTTTGGCGGGAAAATCCGAGTAAAATTTAATTTTTACAGGAGACTAAACTCTTAATTTTTATGCAAAATTCAAATTTTGGTACAACGGCGAAAATTTTGGCCCAAAATTCAAATTTTTAGGCCAAAATTCGAATTTTTTTGGGCGAAATTTGACGTAAAAATTTTCAAAACTCAAAATTTTCTAATAACCTTAGAATTGCATTTTATGGAGTATTTCAAATTCTGGTAGAGAAATTTTTCAGATTCAAATTTTGGAGGGAAATCTGAAATCACCAAACCAACAACCAAGGATAACCTTCAACAACAACAACTCCTATTTTGTTGCCACGATCCTTCAGCAACTTTATCATACGTAACATCGACAATGACTACTCAACAAGACATTCATGCAGCCGGTGCAGAAAATCGTCCTCCAATGCTAGAAAAAGGTGGTTACCTTCCATGGACGAGTCGTATGCTCCGATACATGAAAACCAAGCCTCAAGGTCAAGGGAGACTCTTGATTAACTCCATCGAGAATGGTCCATTCAAGCCTCGTCGGATTCTAGTAACAGCTGGAAATCCAACTGCAACACCTCCCACTCCAGACACCTTTCGGGAACAAACGGAAGCTGACTACACACCAGAAGATTAGAAGCAAATTGAAGCTGATGACTTGGCAATGCATTTAATCCAACTTGGTTTACCACGAGAAATATTTTGTGCTGTAGACAGTTGTGAAACTGCCTATGATATGTGGGCACGAGTTAGACGGCTTTGTCATGGCACAGAAATCGGTAAACAAGACATCGAAAACAAGCTTCTAACTGAATGGGAGAAGTTCACATCAACTCCAGCTGAACCCATTGAATCTTACTATACAAGGTTTTGCACTCTCATGAACGAGTTGATCAGAAACAAGTTGACACCAGCTCAAATTGTTCAAAATATCAAGTTCCTCAACAACCTACCCGAGGAATGGGGACGATATGTCACTATTGTCAACCAAACAAAGAACCTTCACGAGGTGAATTATGATCAGCTTTATGATTTCCTAAAGCAAAACCAGGAGGAGGCAAATGAAGTCAGAAAAGAGAAGCTTGCAAAGCAACATGATCCTCTTGCACTCATGGTCCAAACACCTACACCTGCAACAGTCAATACACAACCCTCCTCATCATCCAATCAGCAATTCATGCAACAATCGTATATTCCACAGTCACCGTTCTACCCACAACAACAACAACAAGTAATCCCACAACAACAATACCCGCAACACCCAGAACCAGATTTTCATGACAACGATGAGTCAACTGATGCTTTGACTCAAGCCTTTGCTTACCTAACAAAAGCATTCCACGGACGCTATTCAACACCCACCAACAACAACCAAAGAATCTCATCGAACACTTGCAACAAGCAAATTGCACAGCCGAGTTTCAACATGGGACGACAAGGACAGATGGTTAGGGGATATGGGAATCAGCAGGGATATGCTCCTCGATATCAGATGGGTAATCCGAATGCAGGGCAGTATGTTGGTAATCAGATGGGTCAGTATGCAGGGAATCAGATGGGTACAGTTGGTGGTAATCAAAGGGGTCAGAATGCTGGGAATCAGTTTGGGAATGTTGGTGCTCAGGGAGCTGGGAATATGAATCAGGGTAATTTGATGAAGTGCTTCAACTGTCAGGGTATCGGACATATGGCTAGGAACTGTCCCGACAAGCCGAAAAAGAGGGATCCAACTTATCTGCAGAAAGCATTAATGTTGGCAAACAAGGAAACGGCTGGGTGATGAAGCGAAAAGTGTACCGCTTTTAGGGGGTTATTTAAGCTCTAAATCGTATTTATTTGATCAAATATTGCCCTAAATCGTTCCTTTTGTCATTTTAGGTACTTTGGAGAAGAAATCTGGAAAAGGAAGCATTTTGGACTTTTTGGAGCATAAAAGTGAAGAAAACGACAAAGTCTCAAAATTGGCTGGAAAAGTACCTTTGACGGCGTCAGGGATTGTTCCAGACGGCGTCATGGCTTGGCAAAAGAGGTGGATATGAAAAATACACATGATAAGCCAGGGAGTTTTACAATGGAAAGTCTGACGGCGTCACCCTTTAAGGTGATCAAGGCCATCACGGTTTAAGTTAAAGAGAGACGGCGTCAAGCCCATTTCTGACGGCGTCAAGCCTTGATAAGCCAGAGCGGATTTTGGAGCACTAAAGAGGGACGGCGTCAAGAAGGCCATCCGGGAACCCTAGACACGGCGAGGTGACGGCGTCAAGATCTACAACGTGACGCCGTCAGCCACTAAGCTCTATATATAGTTTTGCAATTTTTTGTCATTAGTGTGCAACTTTGTGAGGAGAAACCCTAAGACGAAGATAAGTATTCATTTAATCAATCAATATGTCTATGTGTTGTTTGATTATATCTTGTTCTTGTCTTTTGATTAACATGCTAGGCTAGATTTATCTTGTGTTTGCTTAGATCTAATGAAACCTAACTATTGATTATTGGTTATTAGTGTGTTATTTATTGTATTGGATGATTGTTTATCGATGTTAGGCTTAAGAAAACTGGCTAACTTCCTATACGGTAACTTGCTTGAACGTCTTAAGAAACATGAACCAATGCGTACTAAGGTTTTTATGGTTGTATTTAATGCATGAGCGAATTCTAGTGATCCCATGTTAGGAGCTTCTTAGCCGGCTCGACATAGGAGTGAAGTAGGAGCTTGTAGAGTTGGGGAAGTACGTACGCCACCCCACGATTGGTATTAAGGAATACACCCGTCATCCACGCAATTAATACACACTAATTAACCGGTAAAAGATAGTTAGGGAGTAAGGAAATCTAAGTAAACACATTTCTCTCCACATAAGTTTCACAACTCTTTTCATTTTCAGTTATTTTATTTTATTTGCATTCGTAGTTATTTGGGTTAGTTGACTAGCAACTAATTCCGCCCACTCCTTCAAACCCGAGATTTTACTTGCTTTCATAAAAATATAAAAATACAAAAAGAATCTTCCCTCACCCTTAGACCTATTAGAATAGTTTTTTCAATCCTAACGACACTATTCCCAGTGGAGAACGATCAATCCCCCGTACTTACCACTACACTATACTACATCGGTCAGGTACACTGCCTGGTGGGGTTGTAAGCCTCTTGAGATCCCTCGAGAGGTAAAACCTGTTGTAAGGTCGCAAAACCACGCATCAAGTTTTTGGCGCCGCTTCCGGGGAATAGTTATTGTTTAGGTTGAATTTTTATTTTATTAGGTCTACTCATTAGATTCCTATCTAGTGAGATTTTTATTTTCTTTTTATTAGCTTTCTCGTAGTCTATCTTTTCTTTGTGCTTTTGTTCGTAAAGTTTTTCCATTGACTCTTCCGTTCGCCATTATGGAGAACGTGAATCTACCAAATCCGCGACTAGAGTTTTACATGAAGAAATATAATTTTACTTATTTGGATAAATCAAGATGGTGGAATGAAGTAATGAGAATAGGATCTTACATAGATTTTAGTGAGTACCTTGAGAATAGAGACCAAGTGCATAAAACTTTTGAGGAAATCACCTTAGGAGCCCCATCAAACCCTCAAAATACCTCATTAAGTGAAACCTATGCACCATATGAGCCTTCACCTAGGATAGTTTCTTATGAACCCGACCAAGATTGTGAGATGGTTAATGTTGAACTACCTAGGTGCATGCTTGGATTAGATTTCACCAAGACATATGATGAGTATGAGGAATCCTTTAGGCAAATGGAACATAGTGATCAAGTTATTGAGAATGATTCTTATGAATCGGACCAAGAATTTGAGATGAATAGAAAAGGATTTGAGATACCTAGGTTCATGTTGGGGATAGACTTCAACAAATCACATAATAAGCACATAGGTAATCAAGATAAGATGGAGGATAAAGTAGAAAATCCAAGTCCACCAAGTACTCCACAAAACCCACCATCATTTGAGGCACCCACACCGCCCGTGACTTACCCGGAAGAAGTAGAAGAGACTTTAGGAATCCCAATGGAGGTAGAACCCTTGGACCAAGCACAACTAGAGGATATAGGTTTGAACACTTTTAGTGATGACCTTACTCTTAGTTCTAGGGAATTTCCTAGTGTTGATGAACCGGAACCTCAACCTTTACACAACTTTCCATCCTTAGATTTACATCTAGGAGACAAAAGAGGAACCGACCCACCTATCAACCCTTATTATCCGGGTAGTTTTAGGATGAAGGAAGCCATTCACTCACCCCCTTCACCTCACGTGGCATATTTCCACCCTAAGGGTGTGTATCGCTACTTTCACCCACACTTAATCCTAAGTGTAGGAAAAACCTCCCCTATTTCCTTTAAATAAGGGTAGAGTCAGGCTCGTGACTCGAACAAAAACAAGCGCTTATTGGGAGGCAACCCAAGCTTTATTTGTTTAATTGTTTGATGTTTTTATTTTATTTGTTTGTTTGTGTCATATATGCTTAATCATAATTGTTTAATTTTCATGTTTCGAATAATTTGTGAAAATGCTTTATCTTGTTTTTAACCTCGTCTTAATTGCATATAAAGGTATTTTACAAAAAGATAAGTGTAGGGAAGCTTATATTTTGTTAAAAAGAACGAAATTCGAACATGAAAAAATTCACAATTTATGATTAGCATATATACTATCTTGTTTGTGTGTCAATACTTGTGGACATGATTTATGAGTTCCTATTTGTAATTCATCCCGCAAGTATCCTATCCTTTTATTGTTTTGTTTTGTTTTTATTTCTAAGTCTGGAAATACATCTAGTTGTGGTTTTTCTTTGTTCGGTTTGATGCTTTGGTTTTTTGTGTTTGTTGCTTACAGGTTATATTTGACAAGAAGATGATTATATTTCTGGAGTGAAGCTTTTCTATGCTCGTTTTCTTGGAGGAAGATTTAACCATATTATCACATCATACATACCGAGCGAATCAGGGGAGTATTAGTTTCTTTCATTTTCATTTATTTTTACTTTTACATCTTTTGTCTAGAACATTGGGGACAATGTTCGGATTAAGTGTAGGGAGGGTAAATTAGGATGCCTTAGAAACTACAACTTCGCTTGATTTTTGTTTTGTTTAATAGTGAATGTGTAATAAAGCCAAGAGAAATATTGGTTAGGGCAATTTTAGCACCAAATTTAAATTTTTTTACAACATATAGGAGTGAAACTTTGGTCTTAATAAGCGTCTCATGGATAGGAGTTATATGACTAGCACAAAAACCGTACCACTAAAAAATTTTCCACCCCAAATATGTGAGGTTCGCCCCTAGAATTGGTAGGAAAAGCATTTATGCTATGATGTGTGTACCGGTAGCACTTAGATTCTAGAACTTGCGTTAGGACCATTCCGAGGCCACAAGTGAGACTACATTCGTGTAGTTAGATTTACTACATGATAAGAGGCATTAGGATTAACCCATTGTTTTACACCTGTGTTTTTGTTATAATTACATTGGCTACATTGGTCAAGTAATTCTCCCACACCCTTTGCGTTGTACTCATTTTTAGTACACGATACCCCTAGTACACCCCTCAGAGCCTATCTTTTCGTTTCTAACTTTAAGCATTTTACTTAAAGGAAGAATTTGTTTACACCCCACTTAAATGTACACCCAAATCGCCTTAGCCTACTTTGTATGCACTCATCTTTAGTGCATTATTGTGATAACAATTGTTTAAACCCCAAGTTAATTATCTAATTGATTACATGGTTGCTAAGTCGAGTCATATCCTTGTACATATTGTTTTGGGACGATTGGGACTCATGGGTAAAGTACTAGTGTAATGGAGTAATGGGGAAGAACTACATTATTACCCCCATATGTGCTAAATATTTCAAAAGTACTCCAAGTGTTTCGATTATCTTAATTCGAGTCATTAGAATAGTTATTTGTAAAGTTATGTAAAAGTTCAAGTGTAAGGGGATGCAACGCCCCTATGATGTATTATTTTGGATGATAGGGCAAAAGTGTATGAAAAAAAAAAAAAAAAAAAAAAAAAAAAAAAAATTCAAGAAAAATACAAAAAAATGAGAAAAAGAAAAGTAAAAAAAAAAAACATACGGACTACCATCCCGTTTCATTTTATGTTTATTTTATGTTTTTGTTATTTTGTTTTTAGCTTAAGTCGAGTCTAGTCTTGGCTTAGCAACGCCATATTGTACATGTAAGTAATCAAGATCTTTAACTCGCCACCAGTAAAATATCCCTTATCCAACAAAACCGTGTTTATCATATCCCTACACCTCACGTTATAACCCATGTAAAAGCCCTCTTTGATAGTCTATCTTAGGTGCTTACGCCTAGTGGAGGAGGTTTTTGACCCTTTCCCAAGCCTATGGTAATCTATTTGCTATGACAGGTAGTGAGAGATATTATCCGTTTTCATTTATGAGATTTATTTTGATGACACCTGAGAGATGTGAGTATCTAAACACTACTTGTGAGGTGCTAGTTTGTAATCTCCGTGCTTATTATGATTAAAGTGGAACGACTATTTGTTGTAATTACTTTTATATTAGCGTTAAATGACCCCTAACTTGTATTTTGATTAGAATAAAAGCGCATTTGCTTGAGGACAAGCAAATCTCAAGTGTAAGGGTATTTGATGAAGCGAAAAGTGTACCGCTTTTAGGGGGTCATTTAAGCTCTAAATCGTATTTATTTGATCAAATATTGCCCTAAATCGTTCCTTTTGTCATTTTAGGTACTTTGGAGAAGAAATCTGGAAAAGGAAGCATTTTGGACGTTTTTGGAGCATAAAAGTGAAGAAAACGACAAAGTCTCAAAATTGGCTGGAAAAGTACCTTTGACGGCGTCAGGGATTGTTCCAGACGGCGTCATGGCTTGGCAAAAGAGGTGGATATGAAAAATACACGTGACGCGCCAGAGAGTTTTGCAATGGGAAGTCTGACGGCGTCACCCTTTAAGGTGATCAAGGCCATCACGGTTTAAGTTAAAGCGAGACGGCGTTAATCTCATTTCTGATGGCGTCAAGCCTTGATAAGCCAGAGCGGATTTTGGAGCACTAAAGAGGGACGGCGTCAAGAAGGCCATCCGGGAACCCTAGACACGGCGAGGTGACGGCGTCAAGATCTACAACGTGACGCCGTCAGCCCTTAAACTCTATATATAGTTTTGCAATTTTTTGTCATTAGTGTGCAACTTTGTGAGGAGAAACCTTAAGACGAATTTCTGCCATTTTTAAGGGTTTTCATACCCTTGGATCTCCCATGTTTAATTGAAGATAAGTATTCATTTAATCAATCAATATGTCTATGTGTTGTTTGATTATATCTTGTTCTTGTCTTTTGATTAACATGCTAGGCTAGTTTTATCTTGTGTTTGCTTAGATCTAATGAAACCTAACTATTGATTATTGGTTATTAGTGTGTTATTTATTGTATTGGATGATTGTTTATCGATGTTAGGCTTAAGAAAACTGGCTAACTTCCTATACGGTAACTTGCTTGAACGTCTTAAGAAACATGAACCAATGCGTACTAAGGTTTTTATGGTTGTATTTAATGCATGAGCGAATTCTAGTGATCCCATGTTAGGAGCTTCTTAGCCGGCTCGACATAGGAGTGAAGTAGGAGCTTGTAGAGTTGGGGAAGTACGTACGCCACCCCACGATTGGTATTAAGGAATACACCCGTCATCCACGCAATTAATACACACTAATCAACCGGTAAAAGATAGTTAGGGAGTAAGGAAATCTAAGTAAACACATTTCTCTCCACATAAGTTTCACAACTCTTTTCATTTTCAGTTATTTTATTTTATTTGCATTCGTAGTTATTTGGGTTAGTTGACTAGAAACTAATTCCGCCCACTCCTTCAAACCCGAGATTTTACTTGCTTTCATAAAAATATAAAAATACAAAAAGAATCTTCCCTCACCCTTAGACCTATTAGAATAGTTTTTTCAATCCTAACGACACTATTCCCTGTGGAGAACGATCAATCCCCCGTACTTACCACTACACTATACTACATCGGTCAGGTACACTGCCTGGTGGGGTTGTAAGCCTCTTGAGATCCCTCGAGAGGTAAAACCTGTTGTAAGGTCGCAAAACCACGCATCACTGGGTTACAGTTGAGTGCAGAAGAGAATTACTTCATGGCTCTTATGGATGATGCAGAAGATCTTGAAGACATCGATGCAAACTGCATTTTCATGGCAAATCTCCAGGAGGCTAAGTACGACACGGATTCGGAAGCACCTCCTGCTTTTGACACCAATGCGGTTTCTGAGGTACAACCATATGCTACATGTCACAATAATGAAATGTTTGATATGTCACCTCAAAATGAACAGCATCCTGCGACTCCTAATCTCATTTACGATACATATATGGACGAACCAAGTTATAGCAATACTAATTTGGTAACTCCAGACATGGATTCTAATGGAGACTTCGAGTCACAGCATACTGAGAATGCTGAGGAAACACGTGCTTTGTTTGAATCATTATTGCAAAATTGTAGTATTGAAATTGAAAAGGTCAAAAAGGTCAATCGCGATGTTAAGGCCGCGAATGCAAAATTGACCACTGAGCTTGAGAGTTATAAGGATAATGCAAGAGCTTATGATTTTAATAACAAACGACAGTCAGAACTTGAAGTTAGTTTAAGAACTTCTGAGTTAAAAGAAAAACATTTGCAAATCAAATTTGACACTCTAGACGTTAATTTGAACATGCAAATTAAATCCCTAAACAAGGAAATTTCTAAATTAACCAACCAACTTTCTAAACAAAAATCAACTTGTTCTAATCTTGAAAAAGAAAAGAATGAGTTGAATGAAAGGTTTTCTAAACGGGAAAAGGATCTTCTTAAAGAGATCACTGACAAAAAGGAAACCATTGCAAAGTTGGAAGATTTACTTGTAAAAACGGGTCATTCTACACAAACAATTAATTTGTTAATCAACGATCCAAACCCGATTTTACATACAATAAAGAAAATGGCTATCGGTTGTGAAAACCCTTATAATCTCAAGAAAGCTCAGAAAGAACAGAATGTGCTTTATAATGGTAATCTGATAAATGATATCCATGACCCTCCCGCGGGTTATGATTCGTGTGAAACGATTGAGCTTTCCGAAGAGAGTAGAAACAAAATGCGACAAATGAACAGAGAAATAAAACCCATTGACTATAATGAACTTAACAAACTTTTTGGGGTTCATCTAGTTCAAAAAGAGTCACCACTGTTTTTAAAAAAACCAGTGGTTGTCGCAAAACGAAAATTTGTTTCAAAACATCTACCTAACATCGAACAAATGGCATCTAAAAACACTTATGATACAAGTGCAGCTAGACTATATTTGGTTGATCTTAAACAGAGAATTGAAACACTTCAACGTATTGTGGCATCCAAAACAAACAGTCAACAGCTAGACTGGTTTCCAAGTGTTAATACTGAACTGAAAAAGATTTTTGAAAACGACATTAATCCTCATATAGCAGCAATCTATGCGGTTGTTCAAAATGTGGAACATAATCTTTTGAAAGAATCAGCAGAATTCGTTAAGGACCATAAATCCTTAGTGAAGGAAGCTAATGAATACTTGGAACATATAAAAGTTTTGGAAAAACAAAATGACTCTCTCTCCTTCGAAGCTCTATCGACTGATATTATGTCTATTATTTACCAAACATATTCTGTTGAGGATGATGAAAGACTTATGGCTCAGACTTCTGAAATTGTTATAAAATATGAAAAGGCACTTGCCAAGATTGAAAAACAAAATGTCACATATTTTAAACAACTTGATCAGAAAAAGGAAGAATGCAAGTATGACAAATTGTCGTATGAGCGTTCTTACCACAACATGCAAAAACAAATTGATCTTTTGAAATCTCAGCTTGAAAGTCAAAACGGGAAGGGTGAGGAAACTAAGGGTATAACACCATCAACCCCCTTGCCTAATGAGAAAGGAAATGAGAAATCTGTTGTCCAAACATCGAATGTAATAGCGTCTGGCCTTTATAGGATTAGTCCCATGATGCGTGGTTTTGCAACCTTACAACAGGTTTTACCTCTCGAGGGATCTCAAGAGGCTTACAACCCCACCAGGCAGTGTACCTGACCGATGTAGTATAGTGTAGTGGTAAGTACGGGGGATTGATCGTTCTCCATAGGGAATAGTGTTCGTTAGGTATGAAAAACTACTCTAATAGGTCTAAGGGTGAGGGAAGATTCTTTTTATGTTTTTATAATTTTATGAAAGCAAGTAAAATCTCGGGTTTGAAAGAGTGGGCGGAATTAGTTGCTAGTCAACTAACCCAAATTACTACGAATGCAAATAAAATAAAATAACTGAAAATGAAAAGGTGGTAAAACTTATGTGGAGAAAAATGTGTTTACTTAGATTTCCTTACTCCCTAACTATCTTTTACCGGTTGATTAGTGTGTATTAATTGCGTGGATGACGGGTGTATTCCTTAATACCAATCGTGGGTGGCGTACGTACTTCCCCAACTCTACAAGCTCCTACTTCACTCCTATGTCGAGCCGGCTAGGAAGCTCCTAACATGGGATCACTAGAATTCGCTTGTGCATTAAATACAACCATAAAAACCTTTAGTACGCATTGGTTCATGTTTCTTAAGACGTTCAAGCAAGTTACCGAATAGGAAGTTAGCCAGTTTTCTTAAGCCTAACATAGATAAACAATCATCCAATACAACTAATAACACACTAATAACCAATAATCAATAGCTAGGTTTCATTAGATCTAAGCAAACACAAAGATAACCTAGCCTAACATGTTAAACAAAAGACAAGAACAAGATAGAATCAAACAACACATAGACATATTGAATGATTAATTGATAACTTATCTTCAATGTAACATGGAAGATCTCAAGGCAAAAAGCCTTGAAAAAGCTGCTAAAATCGTCTTAGGGTTTTCACACACAAAGTTCCACAATAAGTTCCACACTAATGACAAAAAATTGCAAAACTATATATAGACTTTCAGATCTGACGGCGTCACATTATGGAGTGTGACGCCGTCACCTCGCCACTTTTAGGGTTCCCGGATGGCCTTCTTGACGCCGTCCCTCTTTAGCTCTCCAAAATCCGTTCTGGCTTATCAAGGCTTGACGCCGTCGGAATTAGGCGTGACGCCGTCCCGCTTTAACTTATACTGTGACGACCTTGATCATTCCAAAGGGTGACGCCGTCAGAATTCCCATGCAAATTTCTCTGGCTTATCATGAGTAATTTTCATATCCACCACTTTTGCCAAGCCATGACGCCGTCAAGAACAAATCCTGACGCCGTCCAAGGTACTTTTCAGCCGGTTTTTGAGACTTTGTCGTGTTCTTCACTTTTATGCTCCAAAAACGTCAAAAATGCTTCCTTTTCCAGATTTCTTCTCAAAAGTACCTAAAATGACAAAAGGAACGATTTAGGGCAATATTTGATCAAATAAATACGATTTAGGGCTTAAATGACCCCTTAAAAGCGGTACACTTTTCGCTTCATAGGATTCATCCCACTACTGCGTCTGCCTCTACATCTAAAACATATAGGGCGATAGACAAAAGTAACAAAGATAATCCAAAAGAATTTAGGACAACAACATCTCAGGACAACAACATAAATTCTAATGAGTGTGCCTTACCTTCTACAGGATTAGAAAGCAACTCTAGGAGTAGACGAAAGCCTAGGAGCAATACCAGGAACACTAGAGTCTCGCTTGTCTCTGAGAGTGAATGCATGGAAGTAGAAGAACACCCTAGGAATTTAATGCTTTCAAATAAGAAACATATGTCATCTGGATGTAATGTTAAGACCAGTGTTTTGAATGCATGTAATGACTCTGTTTGTTTAATGCACAAGAAATCGTTGTCTGTAAATGCTTGTGATGATATTGTTTCTAATGCTGTGAATGTGAATGATATGCCTGAACATAAAAAGGTTCATTCACTCACTAGGGCTAAGTTTAGATATATTCGAAGACTTATTGCAAAAGCTAGGAAAACCACTAGCAGCTTATTGCCTAAGGATCACCTTAAGTTTTGTGAATGGAAACCAACGGGTAGAATATTTGCACTTAAGAATGGCACATTAGAAATTGTTCCAACTGCAACAATGGAAACCATCTCTAAGTGTGATTCACATGTTACCTCTAACCCCTTGGAACCAAATGTTAAACGGTTTCCATATACAAAATCATCTGTTCTTCGCAGGTCATTGAAATTTGTCTTTGGATCGTCGACTCGGGTTGCTCAAAGCACATGACTGGGAATTTGAAGTTGCTGATCAACTTTGTATGGCAGTTCATGGGGACTGTACGGTTTGGGAATGATCATGTTGCAGCTATTCTGGGTTATGGTGATCTTCGGTTTGGAAATTACTTGATCACTCGGGTTTACTATGTCGAAGGGTTGGGACACAACTTGTTTTCAGTTGGGCAGTTTTGTGATGCGGATTTAAAGGTTGCATTTAGGAGAAACACTTGTTTTGTTAGGAATTTGGTGGGGGATGATCTCTTAATTGGGGATCGTGGCACCAATCTCTATGCAATAGACATAAACCATGTGGAAAACTAGAAGGGGGGTTGAATAGTTTTACGTCTTTTTAATTTATGAAAACTTTTGTTTACTTTTTAAAACTTCGATTCTATCTTATGTGAATTCAACTCTTGATCAATATGAACAAATATAAACAGATATAGATAAGCAATGCAAGTAAAGTAAATATAATGAAATGAAAGATAGAGATGGAAAGATCAAACCACAACACGGAGATTTATAGTGGTTCGGCTACAAGGACACCTTCCTTGCACTACTCCACTCCTCGAGTCACCTACTCGAGAGTTTTCTTCACTATATCAACAAACTCCCTTATGGCGGAGAAACCTTACACGACTTTAGCTTACACCGGCTTAACGACACAAAGCTAGATGTCGAGTTCTAATCGTAGCTAGAACCAATCTCACAACTTATACACGACTTCTACACAACTAGTTCACACCTTCTTCACGACGGCTTCACGACTTCTTCTTCACAACTATTTCAAGACTTCTTCACAACGGCTTCACTACTTCTACACTACTTCTTTACAAACACAACTACTTACTTACACTTAGATCTACTTATCACAACTATACAACACTTTACACAACAACAAGAATGATATGAGTTAAGCTATAATACTTCTTCTCTAGATGAAGGAGTATTCTTCTTTTGCACTTTGATGGTGGAAGCTTGGATCACTTGGAAACCAATGCTTAAGAGAATATGATCAAAGGATTTTAGAAAGGATTTACAAAGATAAGAAGAGAATTAGAACAGAAAGTTTGAGGTGCAAAAGGTGAGGAAAAAGTCCAGAGATCAACCAGTATTTATAGGCAAAAACTGGAGCCTACAGGAGCGGGGGCGGTCCCCTTAAATAGGGGGCCGGTCCCCTTAATTTTAAGGGGGCCGCCCCTGCTGAACGTTGGCCAGTTTTGTCCTTTTGTGGGGAAGGTTTTTCTGGAACATTTTTGCCATTTTTGGTTGAAAATTTGAATTCATATTTTTATAAAAGATTAAACATATTTATTTAATACCAAAAATGTTTTTCAAAAATATATAAAATGTTTAAGACATTTTGTAAAATGTTTAGTGATTAAGAAAAACTTCCTTTGATCATATAATGCATTAAGCACTTGTTTATTCATACCTTAAGTGATTGAGTTGTAAAAATAGATATTTACAACTAAATACTTGTTTACGTCATAATTTTTCTTTTTAATGATTTTACATTTTGTGATTATCAAAACGTAGAGATATCGAGAAATATTAATAACATGTTTAGGCATTATTTATATCAACAAACCAAATGGCCTCTTCATCACCAATTTGTCTCATGATTAGGGCAAGCGAAACAAAGTCCTGGTTGTGGCATAGACGTTTGTCTCATCTTAACTTTTACACCATAAACCAACTTGTCAAAGACAACATCGTCAATGGTCTCCCAAAATTCAAATACACCAAAGAACACTTATGTCCATCCTGTGAGCAAGGAAAGAGCAACATATAAACCTAAACCCGTACCTAGTTCGGTTGATAAGTTACATTTGTTGCATATGGACTTATGTGGCCCAATGAGAGTTCAAAGCATAAATGGTAAGAAGTATATTCTTGTAATCGTCGATGACTATTCAAGATATACATGGGTAAAGTTTCTGAGGTCAAAAGACGAAACACCCGGCATCATCATCACCTTTCTGAAGCGGATTCAAGTTCTACTTCAAGCTCCAGTAAGGATAGTAAGAACTGATAATGGCACGGAATTCACAAATCAGGAGTTAAGAACATATTTTGAAGAATTTGGTCTCACTCACCAAACATCAGCTGTTAGAACTCCACAGCAGAATGGGGTAGTTGAAAGAAGAAATCGAACTCTTGTGGAGGCTGCTCGCACAATGCTGATTTATTCTAGTACACCGTTATTCTTATGGGCTGATGTTGTTGCCACTGCTTGTTTCACTCATAACCGATCCCTAGTTCATCCAAGATTCAATAAAACCCCGTATGAACTAGTAAACAACAGAAAACCGGATATTTCTTATCTTCATGTATTTGGCGCTTTGTGCTATCCAACGAATGACAGGGAAGATCTGGGGAAGTTGAAAGCTAAGGGTGATATTGGAATCTTCATTGGTTATTCAGAAAACTCGAGGGCATTCCGGGTGTATAACAGGAGAACGAAAAAGATCATGGAGACGATAAATGTGAAGTTTGATGAAATTTCACAAATGGCTTCTGAGAGACTCGCTCTAGAACCCGCGCTTAACCCGATGACTTCTGGACATATCAGTTCAGGACTCGCACCTCAAGGAGCTCAATCAATTCATAACGAACAACCCACAAATCAGGAACTGGATAATTTCTTCGAGTTTATGTATGATGAATACTATGGTAGCGCTTCGACAAATGCAACTAACCAACGCTCCGCTGCAGCCGCTCAACATCAACAACCACCACCACCACCACCACCTCAAGATGCATCCACAACATTCGAAGCTGACGCACCAACTCCCTCCACGTCATCCACATCTACTCCAGCAACTCCAGTAATTGAAATTGTTCTACCAAGAATTGATGAGCAAGAACAAAATAATGCGGTGTTAGACGAAGAACCATTCGAAAACCCGTTTGGAACGAAATCTGCTGAATCATCTTTCAGATTACATGAACCATCTAACACGCATTCGTCCAGTCCAAGGTACCCTTCTACGTTTCAGTGGACAAAAGACCATCCAATAGAACAAGTTATTGGTGAACCTTCAACGCCAATTCAGACGAGAAAACAACTAAACACCGATTGTGACATGAGCATCTATGTCTGCTCAGTCAGTCTCATAGAACCTAAGAACATTCGGGAAGCAATGGCAGATAATGCCTGGATTGAAGCGATGCAGGAAGAACTTCTTCAATATCAGTTACATGACACCTGGGATTTAGTTCTACCACCAATTGACAAACTCGTCATTGATCTTAAGTGGTTATGGAAAAACAAAAAGGATGAAGAGATGACTGTAACTCGCAACAAAGCTCGTCTGGCGGCAAAGGGATACAGACAGGAAGAGGGGATAGATTTTGAAGAGTCATTCGCGCCAGTAGCAAGGCTTGAAGCATTCAGGATTTTCTTAGCATATGCAGCTCACAAGAACATCACAGTTTATCAGATGGACATCAAGACAGCTTTCTTGAATGGAACTCTGAAAGAAGAAGTGTACGTGAGTCAGCCAGACGGTTTTGTCGACAAAGATCATCCAAACTATGTCTACAAGTTGAAGAAAGCTATCTATGGTTTGAAACAAGCCCCAAGGGCGTGGTATGACGAGTTATCATCTTTCTTGTTGTCAAATAATTTCACCAAAGGAACAATTGATCCGACCTTGTTTACAAGAAAATTCAAAAATGACATTTTGATTGTTCAGATTTATGTGGACGACATAATTTTTGGGTCCACTAATCCGACACATTCAAAACATTTTGAAAATCTCATGAAAAGCAAATTTGAAATGTCCATGATGGGTGAATTAAAATTCTTTCTAGGTTTACAAATTCATCAATCCCCACGTGGTATTTTTCTAAATCAGGCTAAATATACAATTGAGATTTTGAAAAAACATGGAATGGAAAATTGTGACTCTGTTGGTACACCAATGGTCACTTCACCCAAAATAGGCGCTGATCTATATGGGAAACCCATGGATCCGAAGAAATATCGGAGCATGATTGGTTCTCTCATGTACCTAACTGCTAGTCGACCTGATATACATTTTGCTGTTTGTTTATTAGCACGGTTTCAGGCAAGGCCTACCGAACTTCACCTCCAAGAGGTTAAAAGGATCTTTCGGTACCTACGAAGAACCATTAACATGGGATCCGAAGGATTCGGAGTTTACACTAATAGCATTTTCAGATGCAGACCATGTCGGTTGCCAAGTTACAGCAAAGAGTACATCAGGCGGAGCACAATTTTTGGGAGAAAAGCTAGTAGGCTGGTCATCAAGGAAACAAGACTGCACTGCACTATCAACCGCAGAAGCCGAGTATGTGTCTCTATCTGCGTGTTGTGCCCAAGTTCTATGGATGAGGACACAACTCACAGATTATGGTTTCTCTTTCGACCGCATACCTTTGTACTGCGACTCGAAAAGTGTCATAGCCATCTCGTGCAATCTAGTGCAACACTCGAAGACCAAACATATTAGAGTCCGCTATCACTTCATAAAGGAGCACGTAGAAGAGGGTACGGCTGAATTATTTTTCGTGAAGACTGAATACCAACTCGCCGATCTATTTACTAAAGCCCTCCCAAAAGAGCGGTTTGATAACTTAGTTCATCGAATTGGAATGCGAAGCCTAACTCCTGAAGAGTTAGAAAGTCTTCTCGAATCTTCTTGAATTATCTCATCCAACTTCGCATGTAAATATTTTTGAAAAACAAAATACAAAATTTGAAAAACCAACAAAAGCAAAATATAAAAATAGAAAATTTTCAAAAATACAAAAACAATATAAAATCAAAAAACCAAAAATATTCTTCTCACGACATGTCTCTCGTATAATCGATATTCTGTACGTATCTAGAAATGTCATTCAACAATGGTACGGGCATGTACAGATGCTTGAGCGAGAGTTCATTTAAAGTTTTTCTAAAACATGTCGTTTCTCAAAATTTCTTCACCACGGCTTTCGTACATTTCAGTACGAAACCCGCGCTACATTGATGACTTCTGATTATTTCCGATCAGGACTCGTAATGTTAATGGCAAAAAGCAAATCCATGAACACATGATCAAGATTTTTCAACAAGATTTTTCAAAATCTTTCTCATAAATTGTGTGCTCAAGATAACTCCCTCTAGACCCTTAAAACTGATTTTAAACTACAATGTTTAAACACATGCGTTGTTTAAAGGGGGAGTACAAAAAGAAAAATGTTCCGATTTTCATGCTAAAATCAGTCTTTCTCTCCAAAAAGTTTCATTTTAATCAACTGATTTCAAAAATATCACTTCATGCTATTTTTGAGGGGGAGATTAGGTATAAGGGGGAGAGGACGTGATTAAAATGTGATCTAAGACCGTGGATTGAATCTCAAGACTCAGTTTTAACCCTCGAATTGACAAAACTAAATGTCCGTTATCGAAAAGACTTGTCCTGGACGGGTAATAATTTCAAACTGGTTTTCCAGTGATGTAAGCGTGTCTCGCAAAGGACTTGTCTGAGTAGAATGTACCAATTCGAGAGATGATCATTGAATATGACCAGGACGGGTAATAATTTCAAGCTAGTCTAACTAGTGATGTAAGCGTGTCTCGCGAAGGTCATGTTCATTGAAAATCGATCATTTCAAATGTGCGAACTCTACCCAACATGTGCATCTTATCTTAAAATGCATGAGCACGTGTGAAGGGGTAGTATTTCTAAAATGCAAAACTCTCTAAGTGTTATCTAAATGTGTTTTCTCATAAACACTTTGAGAGATTTTCACAAGGTTTTATGGCATGTGATCAACAAACTTAGGATAATCATGAAGTAATAAGGTGATTATGGTTAGGTTATGTCCAATGATCCGCCAGAACCGGAGGGATCTACCCAAGGACAATTCCATTAGATTAGAATTAGAAGTCCTTAGGTAAGATTGAAAAAAGGAGCAAATGAGAAAGGAGAAAGAAGGGGTTGAAGAATTAAAAAGAAAAGTTTAATGAAAGGGTGAAAAGAAATAGCCCTCTATGAAAACTTAGGTCAGAAACCGGGTCAATACATCTGCTATCGGTACTCACTAAGGTGATACTGATATTGAAGACAAGACGTCATGGACCCAGTGATGCGTTGCACCACCCCTCCTAGCCACTCAGATATCTCTTAAAAGATATTTGTTTCATTTCTCACGGAGAACACTACATAATCTATCGACCTCTCATTCCGAGATGTGTTGATATTGAAAAGGTGGCACTCTGCTCCATGCCTCCGACGACTAAATCAAAAAGCACATTATAGAGTCTAGAGACATGAGATTCATCAAAGATCTCTTAGGAACACTTCCAATGCAATACACGTGTGTTCATCAAAAAGGATACAAGTTGTATGAGTCTTAATGAGATCTAAAGATCTTGCCTTATGTCATGATGGTAACGTGCTTCAAACGGTCTACAGTCTTGAAGTGATACTTCGGTATACTTCAGAGGCTCTCAACGGCCTTGGTAAAGATTAGAGAAAGTTTTCACACTATGCTGATAACGATCTCGAAATCTGAACCTATAAGCGCTGGACGATTTATTGCTAACTGTCTTATGCAGGTACTGACGAAAGTCCATTTACCATCATCATCTACAACGACGACGCATCTGGACAGAAGAAGTAGATCAAGGCAAGAACGACCAAAAGACGATTCTTTGAAGATCACAGTGCATGAAGGAACAATGAATGAAGACTATTATACATCGACACACAAAGTTCAAGACATTGAAAGCAAAAGACCAATCACTGGGAGCATCATTGAAATGACCATCCCTTAGGGGGAGATTGTTAGCATTTAATTTTATTAAATGAAAAGTGATGGTCATTTGCAAATGTATCTTGTGTGTCAATTGTAATAAATAGTTTAAGATAGTGGGCTAGTGGTACTAGTTAAGTATGTAGTTTAAATTTATAAGTGTGATACATACATTAGCCTACACCAAGCCCAAGTAAAGCCCACCAAAGACCTTTGGTGTTGGGTGTGTTTGCTATATCAACACACACACTCTCACAATCTAAGTGTGCCTCAAAGTCTAGTGTAAGAGAGTGTGTGTGTGTACTCATTGAGTCTTTGTATTATTTCTTCCCAAGATATAATCATTCGACCATAGTTTTATCCCACATGATCCATACATACTCTTCATCTATACGTCTCTTGTTACTTTGAGTGTCACGTGTTGTGTTTGTGTGTTAAGGTTAGATATTGAGCTATAACAATTACATTTTCACATAACACAAAACACGGCCATCATACATTAAAGCTAAAAAGTTAACCAAGTGCATAAACAATCAAGAACAATATCCAACTGAGCACCAGGTAAATCTTTCACTTCCACACATCACCTTGAGCAGCTTCTAAACTTGCCTCGAGCTCATTTCTCCCCCTCAAAAGGCCTGGTATGATCATTCTTGAAAGAGCACACATTTCAGGATCATACCATCCTATCCACCGACAAGAAGACCCCTAATCATGAATATGGAAAGTCATTAAACAACCATCATTGTTACAATGTACTTTGCTACTTGCGAAAACAAACTAATACACTAAATCTTAAAACGCACTTACTTCATCAGGACTGCCATAGAATTGACGCCCTGGGTTGGCCGAGGTCTACGAAGTGTGAGTTATAGTTTGCTTACCACACCAGCAGCGTACCATGTGGAAAGGTTTAATGATTTGAAGAAGAAAGGTTTTGGAGGAAAGTTTAGGGATGATAAGTGACGATACAATTGTGGTTCAAAGTAATATAGGGAACTTTGACACTATACAAAGCCTTGAAATAGGACGCTACAGTGAAAGACGATTTTGCCCTCACCAATAATTCATTGAGCTGACCATTATGGGGCGAGGGACGCAATCGGCCTCAAAAACCCATGTTTTGGACTCACGGTGACGATTTTCACAAGTTTGAGGCTCTGACGATGCTTTCTAGAAAGTGTACGAACGAACAGTGTATTTTTGTCAAAAAAGATATATACTTGAAACAGTAATTGAAAAAAGAGACCATAAAAGCCACTCGTAACAACGGGATTCGTCCACAAAGTATCACAAAGGTGTTGAGTAACACTTTATTCCCCTTGTCAAAGATTCAAGAAAGTAACAAACTACCTAACAAAAAAGCCTAAAATGTCAACATATACTGTCTTTCATTTTTGATTTTTGGCAAAACTAGCTGTAAACTGTATGCTGTAAGCTGTAAAGTGTAGGCTGTAAGCTGTAAGCTGCAAAGCTGTTAACATGAGCTACAAACTGTATCTTTTTTTTAATAAAAGTGTTTGGTAAATTAGCTGTTAAATATAATTATAAGATGTAAAATGACATAAAAGGACATATCTATAATTGTAAACAAATGTTTGGAGGGTATATCAGTAATTTAAAGTTTTAACAGCTCCAAGATGTTTAAAAAGCTACATGAATCAGCTTTTCATTTAAGAGCTATTTGTTTGAAATAAAAGCTTGAAGTTAATGTATCCAAACGGAGCTACTTAGTTTAGATGAGATTATTTTGTAACAAAAAGCTAATAGCTCCCTCAAAAAGCCCCTACCAAACAGGCCCATACTGTCTTTCATTTTTTGCCATCTGTTGCCACGTTCTCCTTATCGTCATGTCCAAAAATCGACGCTTAAACAAAACAAGAAAAACTAAGGTACAAAAAACACAAAAACACACTAACAATACTGAACATAGACGAATAGAAATATATTTTATATATGTTGTTAACTATTTTGTTGATCATGATCTGGTTATATGTATAGGGAATTTGACAATTAAACGTATTACATAGAAACCTGCGAATGATGATAACCAATTTAAGTGGATTTCATAACAAAATCTGTGGCGATGAGTTAATTCTGAGCCCAAGAAGTTAAACAAAGCCCAAGTATGTGTGATCTGGATGAGTTTCTGAGCCCAAATCGGACTACGGGCTCACAATTCACAAGTTCACAACCAATGCATGATGAGGAGCAACTGAGCAAGTGACCAAACTGCATAGATTTATATAATTTATATAATACTTGTCAACTAATAAAACAAAACACTACAAGACATAAAAACTGCCCCAAGATAATTTTAACAAGACACAATTTTTTAAAGAATTTTGTCAACAACAAGTAAATAACAGCCAAAATGATCAATTAAAAAAATTAAAGTGAACCCTACTTTACAACACTGCAAATAGATCTATTGAGACAAAAATTAATATCCTTAACAGCTCATAATTAACTACTCACTGGCCCGGCATGTGTCATCTGAGATTGAAGGCGAGTCCGAGACTGAGTCAAGCATCTCGTGACTCGGTGAGACCTCGACTCCACGTATCTCCTCGATCATTTTCAACACATAGCCCATTGTAGGCCTTTGATCCGGCGCAGCTGCAGTACATGACATAGCAATTTGCAACAAGCCTACCATTTCTTCCTCGATATCTTTATACCTCATTAGCTCCAGATCAAAAACCTCAGCTGTCCATTCTTCTCGCACGACGGACTGCACCCATCTCGGCAGGTCCACAGCCCCACCGTACCCGGTCCCACCATTATCCATTACTGACGGGCATTTGCCTGTGAGTAGCTCCAATAAAAGAACCCCGAAAGAGTAAACATCAGATTTCTGAGTTGTCTTTCGGACATCCATAGTTAATAGTTCGGGTGCACGATATCCATTGGATTTTGGGGCAGTTGTTGGCGGGGCAAAGGCGGATAAGCCAAAGTCGGAAACACAGGCATTGCCAGTTTTGTCAAGGAGGATGTTTGTGGACTTAATGTTGCCATGAGTTAGTTTTAGGGACCTACAAGAGTGGTGGATAAAGACTAGTCCTCTAGCTGCACCAGCTGCAACCTTCAACCTTGTGGTCCAGTCAAGAGGTGTTCTGCCTGGTCCTCTGTTTCCTGTTTCATGACATAAACAAAAATACCCACAAGAATCTTAGTTCTGTGAAGTCCTTTTCATAACAGTGTACATCTTTTAATGCTGTAGGTTCAACTCATTAAAGCATCTTTTACCATAGTACAGTTTTATAAAAACTATCACCAATGCTAAACTACATGTTTAATGTAAGGATTTTCAAAGACGATTTTTTAAGAGGTTGTACTTAGGAGGACTTTAACAGAAAATAGGTCAAATCTTTTTGGAATATCCAAAAGAGTCAAAAAAATGGGTGAAGATATACCGACCCTCCCTGGAGGGTGGGTGTGTTGACTTTACCGCTGCCGCCGCTTGTACTGTCTGCTTTATCGGATTGTACATTCAATCAAAAGTAAGCGGGTCCCATGTGTAGGGAGGGTCCGGTTAGTATACCCCTCAAA
This sequence comes from Artemisia tridentata subsp. tridentata, assembly GCA_021014915.2. Lineage (NCBI taxonomy): Eukaryota > Viridiplantae > Streptophyta > Magnoliopsida > Asterales > Asteraceae > Artemisia > Artemisia tridentata. Next base: position 209,282,488 of record CP139501.1, read on the forward strand.
AAATTTGCGCTCATGATTGCGCTACTCGGTGACTAAGAATTTGACACGTGTCGATGGGGAATCAATACTTTGTGGCGTACATGGGTCAAATTCTTAGATAGTTGCGCAGCAGTGTAATCAGTTGCGCAAATTCTTTCACTCTTTTGTACAAATAATTGGCCTATTAAGTTTTGCCAAATATATATATATATATATAATATATATATATATATATATATATATATATATATTTGGTAATTTTCTCATTTGAATTCCTTTTCTAAAGAATAATTTATGATTTGAGAGTACAAGTAATTGATGCATGAAGAAGAATACAAACGAGGTCATTGATAGAAGGACATAAAAAGAAAAGAAACAAACAGAAAAAGAGAAAAGTAAGGGGTATGAATGGAAAAAGACAAGAAGTTGGTGGGGTAAAACAGGTAAGAAAGAGAAAAATACAACAGATTTTTCAGTTTCCCAGATCAAAAGAAGGTGGGCAGTGAGCAGACTGGTCATCACAATTTCGGCCACTACCCATTCTACTAAATATTTAACAGAAACACTCTTCGAGGTTAATATAATATTGTGGCAAATAAACAACATTGCAAAATCGTGAATAGATAGTCGGACGGTCGATCAATTTGCAGTGATTAATCGGTCAAGGTGAGATTAATCGGAAATTAATCGGATTTGCATATTTTGCAAGTTTTGCGTATTTATGGAGACCAAACTAAAGATCTTACAAGCTTCCTATGTTTCCAAACCTCAATAAAAGGCTTCAATTCTGATTATGAGGCCCATTGTGCATTATAAGTGAAATAAACGATCCTCAAATTAAGTAGAATGACTAAATTTTTTTTTTTTTTTAAGTTGACCAATTCGGCCAATTTTTTGCCGATTTGGCCGATTTTTGACCGATTCAGCCAATTTTTTATTGATTAGTGGCCGATTTTTGCCTAGGCCTATTTTTTTCACCGATTTTAAAAAATCAACACGGTATAAAGCCGATTACCGATTAATCGGCCGATTCGGCCAATTTTTGCAACATTGCAAATAAGTCAATAAATATATACTCGAGTAATTTGTAAGAACGGTCCTTAAGATTTGTCCGAATCGCGCATACAGTTTCAAAAACTTCGAAAGGGCGTGCTCATTTCTTGACTAGGGACATATCGGAACCAAAAGTTTCTCACACAAACTATTTCAACACTTTCGAAGTTTAAAAGACTACTCCTGTCACTTAAAAGAACCAGAAAGACGATTTTTGCAATTTATATACTACTAAGATATCAAATTCTTACTGTCAAAACTTGTTATTTGGTAAGTTCATTTGGCAAATTTTGCTGATCATATGTAACCCTTTTAAGATAATGGTAATACAAAAGGATACTAACATAGTAACATGAAACCTTTGACATCAGTTCTTCAAACTTTATCAATTAATCCCTAGAGGTTAATCACTAGGTATGCATTGAAACAAGGTGTAATGAGTAGGCTGAATGCATTTATGCCAAAAAGGATTAGACAAAGAAAAAAGTGCAAGGTATAGAGACTAGAGATTGTATATTTTAAGGATGATTGTGATCATTGGGCACCCTAAACCATGTTTACTTTTCACTTTTTGTTTCTTTCACAAACTTTACTTTTTTAACTTTTTGACCCTTTCATTATCCAGTGTTTTTATGACAAAAAATAAACACTATCTGAGTTTAGACAACACGTTTAAGATACCCTAAAGATTACTTGGTATTTTATTTCAATTGACTCATAGCATAGAGTGTTAGCATTAGTTTATAACTTTATATGGTGACCATTTATTGCATTGCTATCAAGTTTTGGGTTTCATCAATTATGGATTTTTAATACTTATACCCATAAATCTCAGAAAACCAACTCATTTTATAATAGCAAACCCATAAATGTCATAAGCTGAATTTCATCGTAAATTTATAACTACCACATGCTTATATAATTCCATAATTTATTACATAGTACTTCGTTGTCTAGACGTTACATAAAAACAATACTTTTTTGGGATACCCTATCATGTTTGGCAAGAAATAGTGAATTTTGTGAGACTTGTTACATCATGTCATAACAAACAGGTTAATTTCATAAATGCGCAATTTAAACCTTAAAAACATACGCACATAACAAATAACTAACGTACCGTGAAGTAGCCAAAACAAGTTGCCGTTACTCATGTACTCATAAACCAACAGCTTCTCATCTCGCGCAAAATAATACGCCTTCAAACTAACAACATTCGGATGCCTTAACCTCCCCAGCACATCCATCCGGTCCTCGAACTCTTTCCTCCCACCAATCGCAGCCTCCTTCAACCGCTTAACCGCGACCACATTTCCATCATCCAAGACCGCCTTATACGCGGTCCCAAACCCGCCTTTCCCCAACATCTCTGCGCTAGCTCTCAATAAATCCTCCAACTCAAATTTCCTCGCACCTTCAAAAAAGACCATCCTACCCCTCTCGAACCCGGTATTTACACCCCCTACCGGGTTCAAGTTCGGGTACGGACTAGATGAATAAACTATTTTTTCACCTTCTAGAATCTGACCATGACCAGTTGACTTTGACTTTCCGTTATAATTCCGCCAGAAATAACAATATAAAATCAACGAAACTAACCCTAACGCCATCACATCTCCGACTATAATCGCCACTATCGCCGCCGTACTAATCTTACCATCACCACCGGACTTTTTCCGACTTAACGGTAACGACGCCGTAGACGGCATTGAGCTCGGCGACGACGCCACCACCGTACTCGCCGGCTTACCTTCACCCTCACCTTCACCTACTCCCGGTAACCTCGGTTCCGTACAGTTACCTAACGGCGCACCACACAACAACTTATTATTCTCAAACGCCGTCACCGGAAAACTCGCCAAAACCGCCGGAATTTCGCCGGAAAACTTATTATTCGAGATATTCAGTTCCTGTAAGTTATTCAATTTGAAAACAGTGACGTCACCGGAAAACTGATTATTCTCAATTCGTAACGTTAAGAGATGTATCATTGTGTTCAAAGTAGCCGGAATCTCGCCGGAGAAGTTGTTGAACGACAGATCAAGGCGGTAGAGTCCGAACAACGACGGAAGCGACGGCGGGAAGCCGCCGGAGATGAAATTGTTGGAAAGGAAGAGCAGTTTGAGTGAAGTTAAGTTGGAGAGATCAGGTACAGGGCCAGTGAGGTGGTTGTTTTTGAGAGAGAGGATACGGAGGTGAGTTAGCGAGTTGAGTGAGTCGAATCGGCCTTGGAGGTTTAGGTTTTCGAGGACGAGTTTAGTGACTCGGTTGTGGAGACAGGTTATGTATTGGAATGAAGTGCATGGGTTGTTTGAAGATGAGTTCCAGGTCGTTAGTTTGTTTGCCACGTCGGATGTGGATTTGAAGGAGAGTAGAGGTTGGAGGTCTGGGTGGTCGTCATATGCCTGGAGGATGCTGACGTGGAAAAGGAGGGTAAGGAGGAAGAAGAAATGTGGTGGTGGTGACATTGTTGTGTGTGTTTGGGAGTGGAGCTAGGGAGAGTGAAGTAGTAGTGTTGAATGGAGTGCTGTGCTGTGGGGAAATGTGAACGTTAATGGTAGGAGATTATTTTATGCTTAAGGTCCTTGTAGGTATATGCAATTTTAAGATTGACCCTTATATTTTAGGGGTGGTCGTTTATTAAGATTTTAATTTAAGACTAATGCTCATGGGAGGTTGCAAGGCAATCTAGGGCTCAGCAAAACCGATCGAATCTCGAAAACCGAGTAAAACCAACCGATACTGATTGTCTCAAAATTGAACCGAACATACTTGGTTTGGGTTTTTCAGGATTTCGGTTTCGGGATGGATCGGTTCAGGTCGGTTCGGTCCGAAAACCGAGAAAACACAACCAAAAACGAGAAAACCAACCGAAACCGACTCGTCCCGAACCGAACCGAGTAATTTCGGTTCCGGATTCGGTTTGGGTTTTTCAGGATTTCGGTTTCCGGTCAGGACGGGTCGGTTTCGGCCTGATGCTCACCCCTAAGGCAACCACAACTCCCTAGCCAACCACAAACGCAATGTGTTCCCCCTAGCCAAACTCCAAGCGACGCGTCTCACCCTAACCATATCAAAGTTATGGTTGCCTACACAACCGAAACTTTCAATTCTTTTGTGTGTGTAGTCTTTTACTTATTTATTTTTGTGTGGTATGTTTTTTGTTGTGCTTGTGGTTGTCTTATTAGCAAATTGTGGTTGGGGTGTAGTCTTAGAGAGAGAAAACTAAGTTAGCGTTGATGTGGTGGGGTTACTTTTATGAAAATGTGGTCACCAATAGCATTAGTCTAATAAGGACTCTTTGAGCACACGGTATCGTGACTTGAGCGATTTTTATTTTTAACGTCATCTAGCGTTATCTCAGTATCTTAGGCTAGTAGCAGTGGGATGGATTAAATCGGTCACACCCTCAATTCGACCGATATTAAAATCGATCAAGGCGAGTGTGGATATGTGGTCAAATATCGCTCGAGCAACCAAAGAAAAAACAATTGGTCTAAATATCGACCGATTGTGAGACACACTTAATTCAAAAAAAAAAAAAACTATCCGTTTCATATTTAAAAAAAAAAAACAACTTTACCACTTTACAACCTTATAAATACCAACCTCAAACACACTTCTAAACACACAATTTCAAACAACATTTCTATCAATACCTTCAAACAACTTCTTTTAATTATGTCTTACGAGCTATTTTTTGGTTCTTCGTCTTCCGACGATGATGAAGTTATGAGTGAGTTTACGGAGTTTGCTTGGGACGCTTACCAAGCAGTACAGCCAAAAGTTCCACGAAGGTACATACGTAGGGATCATGAGGGTGCTCATAATCATTTAGTGGCGGCATTCTTTTCCGAAAACCCGCAGTTCGACGAAAGAACATTCTGTCGGTGGTTCCGAATGAGCCGAGAACTATTCACACAAATTGTTCGAGAGGTAACCGATTATTCTCCTTATTTTCAACAATATATGTAATGTTTTTATTTTTAATGAAATTTTAAATTTGTTGTTTAAAATATTTGAATTAAAAAAAATAAAAAAAAAATAAAAAAAGGAAGAAAAGAAAAAAAAAAAGAAAAGAAAAAAAAAAACAAACTCAGTTATCGACTGTGGCAACTTAGTCATATCTGGTCATCGGAGAGACAAAACAGATGTGGCAGGGGATGATCCGAGTCACCTCTGTGCCCAGCCTTAGGGTCCGTTTGGTTCATGGTTTTAGGATGGATTTTTAATTTGACACATAAAAAACCCATGTTTGGTAAGTGAGAGTGGGCCCAAGGATTTGGCATCAATGATAAATAGTTAAATACTGCTATACTCGAATCCGGTACAAAGAGCCAGGGATAGAAATTACTGCCATTCCTTGTCCTTTTTCAAAAGTGATGGGCCATACTTAATTTCAACCTTTCATTTTAGTTTAAAAATTAATTTGGGCTAATTTATAATAATAAATTTATTATTCTTTTTTTTATGAGATTTTTGCATATATATCTTTTTGAAAATGCATAATTGCATATATATTCAAAGCATGCATAAAAATTATTGTACTATGTGCATCAAAAACTTGTACAAAGGATATATATGTAATTATTCACTTTGAGAATGATATATATGAAATTCTGCCTTCATTTTTTTTTTTAAATAAAAATATTATACCATTTAAATATTATTTTTTCTCTCTTTATCTCAAATCAAAATTCAAATCCTAAACCAAATTTAAATCCAAATATAAATCTTAATCATAAATCCATCTACGAACTAAACGGGCCCTTACTTTTAACACTCATATATCAAAATACCCTTTCTTCATGGCTTGAGTCATTTCCACCTTTTGAGACTCGCTATTTAATTTTCTTTTTTATTTTTTCAAACAAAATAATTTTTCATTCAATCAAAAATATATATATATACAAATTACAATATAAAAATAATAAAAGCATACGAAATTTAGAATAACATATGAATATAAACACAAAAAATATTAAGAAAAATAATATTGTAAAAAAATTGCATAAAAAATACTACACATTTAACTACTTAATATATATATATATATATATATATATATATATATATAAAAGAGCCTTCTTCTTCACTAATACACACAGTCACCACGTACAAAAACATACACTCACAAAATCACAAAAACACAAAACAAACACAACCCCAGTTGTAAATAGATTAAAAAAATAAAAAATAATAAAAAAATAAAAAATAAATAAATAAAATAAAATAAAAATCGAATTGGTGTTGAGCCAATTACTTGACGTCCAACTTGGCTCATGTGGGGGGGGGGGGGTTACGGTGGAGCTAGGCTAGCGGCGCCAAACCTGAGGCCACGTCGGATATGGCGGGGTAGGGCGTCATAGTACATGGTGCTCTTATGTTGGTGGTAACAGTGACAGTGAATATGACCAGTGACCGTGAATATGACTGTTAACTCATGTCACGTTATCTTCTCTCCTTTTAACTAACATCACAACCAGTATAGTATAATAACACAAACAACATCACCACCTAAATATATCCGCTTATACACAAATATACCTCACAAAATACTCATACACACAAAATGAAAGAAAAATAAGTCGGTCTTCGGACGACCGACTTGTGCTAAAAAATGGTCCAAGACGTGTCAAAGGGATTTAGTCTTTTAGTGGTGACGTGTCGAAGGTGGTGCCACCTAGGCAGAAGACGCGTTGTGGTGATCTTATTACCGTAGCCTTATAACCCAAAGGGGGTTTTCGGAGGTTTACGAGATCCTCGTGGATTTATGCCTCGTAGCTAGTGTAAATTTTTATCTGAACTTCTGATTTTTTAAGATGAACCTCGTCCTCAAATTTTATGTCACATTTTGTTTATTAGTTCATTGTATTATCGTAAAAATAATTGTGAATCTGATCACTTATAACCATGGGTTCACCTCTGCACCACAAACCTTATTAACATTGATTAATTGGTTAACCGTTAATGTAAATGAGTTAAATGTTTTGTGTTTTAGTTATGTGAAAACTAATAGTTAAGTATGGCATGTGTTGCGGCATTTGGTTTAGTTATTTAGATTCACACAGTTAAAGTGACTTGATTATTGTCTCTTTGGTATAAATTTGTTATGATGTTACCATTTTATATCAAAATAAGTTTGGCTTGTATTTTAGTGTTGATATATCTAAGATGTCATTTTTCATAAAAGATATAGTGCAATATATTGTGAAGAATGAAGATCAAAGTTTACTTAATGCATTATGTTGATTTTAGGATGGGTTGGTTATACACACCCCCCTAAAAGGATATTGGCACCCTCCCTATATTTTTATTTATTTTTTATTTTATTTTTGTTATAAAACTACCTAACTGAAAGTATGAAACATAAAAATAAAGTTTGATAAGTCAAAAGTATTAAAAGACAGACAATACGGAACAAAAATGGTAAACAAATGGTATTTTCCTGTCAGCAGAGTGAGTGAATATGAGTTGGGGGGGGGGGGGAGTTGCCACTAACCCCTCGGGTGTACCAATAACAACACCCTTTTATGATAAGCAACACAATAATTAGACTTTAAGTGACCATTGCTTAATTCAAAAAATGCAGGATGATGCGTGGAACATCATGGTATGTGTCAAAGCAGCTCCTAGTTTTAAAGGTTAATCTTTAGTTTGTCAAACTTTTACGTAATGCATGGTAGATGAGTGTTGATCATGACAGATTTAGAATAGGTTTTTGTAACTTGAAGAAGTTTTAAGATTATGTATGAAGTGTTCGAGTGCAATACAGGCTCTTTTAATTTTATTGGGTCTTCAATTGTGGATCGTCTAGACCACAAAACAATTGTTTCATTCTCAATGTTTCTTCTAGGTATAGACTAGGGGTGGATACGAGCTGAGATGAGCCTGGTCCTGTCAGAGCTCAAACTCAGCTCGTTTAAGCTTTATAAAGCTTGAGCTCGGCTTTGTTCGAGCCTTATTTTTAAGCTCGAGCTCAGCTCTGTTTGAGCCTTATTTTTAAGCTCGCGCTCGGCTCGTGGTATGTTATACTAGCTCGGGCTCGACTCGAGCTCGGCTCGTTTATACGTTTGGGCAGTAAAAAATTAAAGCTTTGTTCGAGCTCGGCTTGTAATATATTTATTTTGACCTCGTTAATAAGTTTGTTATTGAGCTCGTTAATAAGCTTGTTATTGAGCTCGTAAATAAGCTCGCCTATAATAAAAATGCATAATGTTTTATATATGTTTATACTTAAAATATCCTAGTAACATTTAGGCTCGCAAGCTCAACGTAGCTTTTTATATAAAGCTCAGACTCGAGCTCAATTAATAAATGAGCCGAAACTTAGGCTCGAGCACTTTTAAGCATGAAATTGGTTATTGGGATCCCATTTGGAGTTTCAACAATGGTCCATATTTTGCCAAAAGAAACATCAGCCAGTGACTAAAAAAAAAAAAAGAGAAAACATATGAACATAAGGCTACTGACAGTGGTGACCAGACACGACTATGCCACATCAGCTTTGTCTCTCCGGCTACCTGACGACGACCAAGTTGCCATAGTGGCAACCAAGTTAATACGATACGAAGAAAAAAAACATACGAACTAAAGTAAAATACGATACGCAATACATAAACATAGTTTAATCTCAATGCTCCCCGCATGCAGAATCATACTCTGGAGACGACACATACTCAGGAAATTCCTCAATGAACGCCACCCATTCTGCTTCTTCTTTCCTGAGTTTCTCCTCCCACTCTTGTTGAATCATTGCTTGTTCTGCTTCAACTTCTCTTAAAGCCTCTTCGCCACACATAATTTCATACTGCTGTTTTGCAGTTAAGCCAAAAGGATTAACTGCCTCGTCTTCATATCCCGTAAATTGATGATGTTGCTGCTCAACAAATTCATGCGCATCAGATGAAGTTGATGCATGATGAGTGTCTAAATACTCATCATTTCTGTCACATTTTATCTGCAAAAACATTTAAAAACATGCAGATATGCTTCAAAATACTGAAAATATCATAAAATGTGTTTTTATATAACTCAGGAACAAAAAGATTAAAAACAAGTGAAAAAACGAACAAAGTTTGCATAATTGTCACTTTCAGTCCCTGGAGTTTCACAAATTGGCAGATTTAGTCCCTGAAGGTTTAAAATGAAAGAAAAGTCAACTTTAGTCCTTGGGATATCAAAAATATTCACTTTTAATCCCTGGATGAAATTTTTCTAAAAATGACAACTTTTACCCCTCAAGTTTCAAAATTGGCAAAACTAGTCCTCGGGTATTTAAAAATTGGAATTTATCAAATATTACCCTTGTGCTATTTATAATTGGCAAAATAAACTCTTTTGATAACTTTGGAAAATTGTCTACTCAACCCTTCAAGAATTCAGTAATTACAACTATGGTCCTTGTGATTTAACTACAAACCAAACCGGACCCTTATTAATAAAAACCCAACCCTTTTAATATCAACCCAACCCATCCTAAACATAACCCAGCCCACTCACTAACCCAATCCACAAATAAAACCAGCCCAAACCCGACTCCCTTATTTAACCCAGGATTTGACTTGGTCAAATCCTTCTTCTTCTATACTTTGACCCGCCAAAACCACAAAGCAATACCACCATCCTCCACCGCCTCTCTGCAATACCACCCCCCATCCTATCCCACTTACCTAACAAAACAAGAAGCATTTAAAGCTTCTTCTCCACCTCCACAAAATGCATTAAATGCTAAAAACCTGCTCGAATCCACTATCTCTATTTTGGCGCCAATTTTCATTTGAAGGGCTCAGATTGATTAGAAGCAATCCAAGGGTGCAGAAGAGTTCAAGGATGTCGGCTAAGGGTTTCCCAGCATTATTTAGTATATATAGATCAATGTAATAGAAAATAAAAGAGTAGTTAATTTTTATTTAATCGTCTTTAATTACCAGTCATTTCTTTATTGTAATTTTCATTTCCAGTAATCAATATAAGCAATTTACAGTCATTTTGATCTCATTTTAATACATCTTGCATTAATTTTCAGTTACTTTACAATTTCAAGTTCTACTGTAATTCGTATTAAGTTAAATGTTAATTGGAAAAGTTTATTATCTGTTTACATAAGCTTATATAAGCTAATTATAGCTTACTGTGAGCTTATGTTAGTTTAATCCTGCTCTAATTCAAGAAAGAAGAAAAAGTCAAAGAAAGTCAACTGAGGAGGTCAAAATAAGCTGTATGGGAATAGAAGCTAATCTGGATGGCTTTTCTGGTTTCTAGCTTGTTGACAACAAGCTAGGAGTGGTTTCTGGTCCTTGTTCATCTTTTAATAATCCATTTTCAGTTGTAAGCCATTTTTAAGCATTTTCTTAAATTTCTAAGCCTACTGTCATACTGCTTATTATTAGCTTATTTCTATAAGTTCTTGCTTATTTATAGTTCTTAAGTGTATTTCATTAGTTAAATCAGTCTTTTATAGCTTTTGTATCATTTTCTCTAAAAACACTAAAAAAGTCCAAAAATAGCATAACATAGCCTAGCTTAATTTATTACTTATTTCTGTTCTAAAGTTGCTTATTATAGTTTATATAAGTTATTTAATCAATAAAAATCAGCAATCAATAGTTAAATTATCTATTTCCTTTGAAAACCCAAAACAGACACTTTTAAAGGAGTGTTTGGTTTGAGCAGTCAAACCAGTCAAACAAGCTTGTTACTGTTACTTTGCAACTAGCCCAACTTTGTTCAAGCTTATTTTGATCCTTATAAGCTGTTTTCAAGTTTTGATTAGCAACATAAATAGAAAAACCATATTTGAGTGCCCTGTGCACTTTTCAGAAATCAAAAAGCTCAAATAAGCCATTTATAGCCACAAGCTTATTTGGCCCTTTTTCATTGCTTGTCTGAGTTCCTTGTGAACCATTTAGAGTAGCTACAAGAGTTGGTTTGAAAGCCTTTGGCTTGTGCTCATCTGCACAACCCTGCACATCAGCAGACTCAGTATACACTGAGTTGTTGATGCTGCTGATCTCATCTCCTTTGTGGCTTATCCACATAAGCTATGGCCATGATTTTTGCATTTCTGAATAGCTCATAGTACTAGCTCACTTTTGCCCCCATATTATTCAGCTTAAGAGCTTATTTGAACTGCTTAAATTGCCTTGCAATTTGGGCAATTTCCTGAGTTTCTGCTGAAGCTTTGCTACTGCTTATCTTCTTATCAGCTTAATTGCTTGTGCTAATTTGTGTTTTCTAGTTGTTTTAAGCTTATATAAGTGTATTGAACCTGTCCTGAGCATTTGGTTAAGTTTTGTGCTTATTAGCTTATTTTTAGCTTATTTGCTAACTGCTTATCTGCCCAAATCAGCTCATTAGGCTTAGATAACTTTTGATTTTAATTTTCCTAGCTTTTAAATATTATTTTAGACTTATCCTGAATTTTTTAGATTTTTCTAAAGTCATTTGATATTTTTAATCTTTTTAATTAGTTTCTATTAGTAATTAAATCATAATAAATAGAATAATAATCAGAAAAATATAATTTTAATTTTCATAATTTTCTTTTATTAAATAGAATCCAGGAAAAATATAATCACATTTTTAGACCTTAAGAAAAACAAAATAGAAAATAAGTGATAGCTTCTATTGAATAGATTTTATCTTTTTAAATTTTTAATTAAGTAATTTTCATTTTTATAATTTTCTTAACTTCTTTTTACTTAATAATATTTATAGAAAAAGTTTTAGATTTTTCTTTGTTTATTTAGTATTTATTATAATTTTAATTAGTTTTAAATAATTATTAAATAATAAATAGTTAATAATAATTAAATAAAAAGTGTAAAAAAATATAATTTAAGTTTTTAAATAAGTTTTTAGTCATTTTACATTTTTAGGTTTTAAATTTCATAAATTTCAGTTTTAGTCCCATTTTAGCTTTCCCGTTATGCGTTTTAGTTTATTTTTATTCGCGTTTAATTTTCTTGTGCATATTTGTTTATCATTTGTTATTTAGAATTATAAAAAAGCAAAATCCAAAATATCTAATCACATCAGTCACTCTAATCCTAACTTTTCACAGTTTGCCCATTCACACCTCGTTGGGAAACGATTCGGGTAATTACTTACCTGTCTTCACACTACACACGAACGTGAGTTTTTGCAAGTATCCTTTTTCACAAAGGGGTAATTTGTAATTATTCACGCGTATCCGCTGTCTGCATTTATTTATAAGTGTATTCAGCACGGATCAAATTTTGGCGCCGCTGCCGGGGAGGTGTGCTGCGACAGTTGTGTAAAGTTTTAGCGATTAGTGATTTGAGATCCTTCTTCCAAGAAGTTCCTAATTCCCATAAAAAAATATAAAATACAAAAATATTTTTCTTTTCTTTTCTATATATATTATATATTATTATTATTATCATATAAAAAATAAAAACACCAAAAACATTTTCCGTTTTCTTTATTTAATAAATAAACAATAAAATTAACCATCGAGAACCAAGACAGAGTACTACCTAACTGGGGGTACGACCATAATAAGTTACCAAACCAAAGATTTAAAACTTGCCTTTATATCACTTGCGAATATCGGCTCACATTTGATTGATAAACAAACTATAACGGAGGTTTAAGGATAGTTTGACATTAAATTGTCGGACTGAAAGAAGCGGGTTTTTAAGGAGCATTAATTGCCCACCTTTGCTTCTCCGCCACTCTGTGCGTTTATCTTTTAGAGAGCTACCGTACGCCTGTTGATTGTTGGTTTAAGTTCACTTGTGTTTTTTCTCGATCTTGATTTTAATTGAAAAATTTTGCTAAAAGTGCATGCGCACTCGTTCTTCTAGGTCATCAAGCCCTTTTCGTGAGCTTGGAAACATACCTCGAAGACGTCGTAGACGTTCTGCTCCGTCAGTCGTACCCGAGATACGTACTGATCCCAAAACCCCTGTCATCATGGCAGAAGACCGTCCTATGAATGAGCTTCTCCAAGCTCCCACCATTGGGTACGGAGATGCCATTGTTGTTCCAGCCATCGTAGCTGAGAATTTTGAGCTTAAGACTGGGTTGATAAACCTGGTAACCCAGCGGCAATTCTATGGTTTTGACAAGGACGATCCCCAAGATCACATTAGATGGTTCAATAAAATCACATCTACCATCAAATGCAAAAATGTCCCTGAGGAATCAATCAAACTTCTTCTTTTCCCGTTTTCCATGGATGGGGCAGCCCGAATTTGGCTTGACAAACAACCCCTTCGATCGATAACAACATGGGAAGATTTGGTTCAGAAATTCGTGAATGAATTCTTTCCTCCTTCTAAAACCGCGTATCTCAAAAATGAAATCATGAAATTCTCTCAAAGGTTTGATGAACCATTTGGAGAAGCATGGGAGCGTTTCAAAGAATTGCTCCGCAAATGTCCTCATCACGGTTTCACCGATTTGATGCAAATGGACACTTTCTACAATGGGTTAAACCCATCTGACCAAGATTCTCTTAATGCCTCAGCTGGAGGTAATTTTCTGAGCAAATCCACTAAGGAAGCCATTGCACTTATTGAAAATAAGTCAAAGGTCCGCACTACACGAGCCAGACCATATAATTCTCAGGCTAGTGCTGGTCCTTCTACTTCATCTCCCGTGAGTTAGTCTAGTACTGATACTCAGCTTGCTGAACTCACGAAGGTTATTCAAGCTTTGGTTTTCTCCACACAAAAGAAAGAGTCCGCTCCGCAAACTTCTCACACTGCTGAAATAAAAAAGGTAGAAGTTTGTGTTACTTGTGGTGGTCCTCACGCTTACTACAATTGTACTGCCACCGATGGCAATGCATTTGAAGTCAAAGCTTTAGCCGGATCTTCCAATCAAGGAGGTGGCCAATACCATCCTCAAGTGGAAACAAATTACCGTGCTAGCAATCAGCATGGACCACCCGGATTTCCTCCTCCTAACAATCCAAATAGGATTAATCCTAATCAGCAAAGAGGGCAAAACACGCAGAATCAATATCATGCCCCGAACAATCAATACCCACCCCAAAGGGGTAATCAAGGGTATTCAGCTCCTAATTCCCAAAGGCCTCTCTCGAATGAACTTGATAGCTACATCAAGGTTAATGAGACCAATATGAAGGCAATGCAAAATCAAATCTCTAATTTGAAGAATGAATTTCAGTCCTCAATACACAAGCAAGGAACTGAACTTTCAAACAAAATCGATCATTCTCAAAGCGAAGTTAAGAATATGTTTGCCAGTCTCATGGACCATCTCAATCCACCTTCTACCTCGGGAGGTCTCCCAAGTAACACTGTTGTCAACCCAAGGGGTGAACTCAAAGCTGTCACTACAAGTAGTGGTAAAGCTCATGATGGACTCAAGGTGATAAAGGACCCGGTACTTCCCACTAACAATGGAAGTGCTAAATACGTCCAACCCTCGGTCATCCAAAATTCTACACCCACAATTGCTCCTCAACCGTCAAGAATAGATCCTACTCTATCACGATTTACGGTTAAAAGTTTGTCAACCAAACTTAGTGAGCAAAGAACAGCCAGATATTATTCCGATATGCTCAATGCTGTTCCTGTCAGTGTGCTTGATGACAGTGATGATGATGAAGATACCACTTTCGTCAAAGCTATCACCACTCGGAGTGGTGCTGCTTATGAGGGACCCTCTGGTCCTATTCCTCCTCCGTTGTTTGAAATGGAAAAAGAGACGGAGGATACAACGGACAAAGTGCAAATTCCAAACCCACAAAGTACAGCACAAGTCTATCCTCCGGTTGTCCCGAAACAGAAATCCAAACCAGGAGTTGTCTTTGAAACTGTTGAGACTCCTGAAGTCATTGCCCCTAAATCCAAACCTTATATTCCTTACCCATCGCGCTTAAATGAGCAAAAGCTCCGTGAGAAGGCTAGTCAACAAATGGACAAATTCTTTCAAATCTTTAAAGAATTACATTTTGACATAAGTTTTGCGGATGCTATCATTCTGATGCCCAAGTTTGCATCAACAATCAAACACTTGTTAAGCAACAAGGAAAAACTGATTGAAATGGCTAAAACTCCGTTAAATGAGAACTGCTCAGCGGTTATCTTGAAAAAGCTTCCGGAGAAGCTTGGAGATCCTGGAAAGTTTCTACTACATTGTGTATTTCCGGGAATGGTTGAATGCTATGCCTTGGCCGATCTTGGTGCAAGCATCAACCTGATGCCTCATTCAGTATGGAAGAAACTTTCCCTTCCGGCTCTTACTCCTACATGCATGACTCTTGAGCTTGCAGATCGAACCATATCTCATCCATGCGGTATTGCCGAAGATGTGTTTGTTAAAGTAGGTAAGTTCCATTTTCCAGCTGACTTTGTGGTTGTTGAATTCGATGCAGATCAAAAGGTTCCTCTCATTCTTGGAAGAGGATTCCTAAAAACGGGCCATGCTCTTATTGATGTATTTAAGCATGAGATCACCTTGCGTGTGGATAACGAAGCTGTTACCTTTAACCATGATCAAACTTCGAGGTACTCCTCAAATTATAATTCTGCATCGGTTAACCGAATCGATGTCATTGATGTTGCTTCAAAGGAGTACTCTCATAAAAGTCTTGGTTATTTTCATAATTCTGTGAGTGGTAATCCCACCACATCTTCTCTACCTATCATTTCCGACTCTTCCCCTTCTCTCACTCCGTTTGAGGGAAGTGATTCCAATTTGGGAGAGATCGAGGCTTTTCTCAAGTGTGATTCATTTCTTGAAGGAATTGATAACGCTGAGATTGATCTGGAGGGAGATATTCTTTCTCTTGAGAAATTGTTGAATCAGGACAATTCTCCTCCTCTCCCTCCCGTTGAACTTCATAAAAAGGAAATTAAGTCAGTTGAGAAAACTGATAAATTTCCAGAGATCAAGTTTAAGGACTTGCCTCCTCCACTTGAATATACAATTCTTGAGGAGGAAGTTCTTATCTTAATTGCTATTCAGATCTCTCTTCTTCCCTTCACCTACCCGGTGATTTCCCCTATCTTTCACTCATTCGGGAGTGAGGATATTACCTTTGACCCCGGCATTGTCCATCTAACATTGGTTTAAATGCCGGATTTATCTCATCGGTGTGGAACTTTCTTATGTTCAATTGGTTATCCAAACATTTTGAATGAAAGTCCGATGGAGATGGTTTCTTCCACTTACTTCCCCATGAGCCAATGAATGCGGGGTCGAGTCAAGCTAGCGACTCGGTTAATAAAAACAGTAGCAAAATATGGGTTTTCACCCATGTCTCACCTTAGTGTGGGGGAGATGCCCCACATGTTGTATATATGTAAATAGTCCAAAAAAAATAAAAAATAAATAAAAAATGTGTGTATATAAAATAATGGCTATTAGTATTTCCCTTTCACGTTCTAAGTGTTGGTTTAACAACCGGTTCTTTGAATATTGAGGGCAATATTCAGTTCTAAGTGTGGGGGGGAATTCTAGCGAATTTGATCAAATGTACCATCTAGTACCCCTATTTTAGCCAAAATTTTAAAATTTTTTCTCACTTAGAACGCAATAAATGGTTATCAGTCCGCCATGTCTAACCCACATAAGGATCGGCTAATCCGAGAGCAAACGGCTCTTGGTAAAGATGTCTCAAATCCGTTGATGGCTTACAATTTGCCGAAAATTGTATGGTATTCGACTCACCATATCTTTATAAGTAAAGAGTTGGCTAGCCAGCAAGGTTATGACTTGTGGTAAAGGCAGTGAAAAACCATGATTGGTAATCAGCTCACCAAAGATAATAGTTGTAATTTATCTAAGAGTTGGCTAGTCCAGAAGCAAACGGCTTTTGGTAAAGACAAATCAAAACCGTTGACAGCTGATGGTTTGCTCAAAATCATTTGGTTATCATTGTACCAAAGTATCACATACTAAAACATTGGCTACTCCAGAAGTAATGGCTTTTGGTAAAGAGAAAAATCCATTAAAACTTCATAAAAGATTGCTAGGGACTAGCAATAGTTTAGTGTGGGGGATTGATGAGTGTCTAAATACTCATCATTTCTGTCACATTTTATCTGCAAAAACATTTAAAAACATGCAGATATGCTTCAAAATACTGAAAATATCATAAAATGTGTTTTTATATAACTCAGGAACAAAAAGATTGAAAACAAGTGAAAAAACGAACAAAGTTTGCATAATTGTCACTTTCAGTCCCTAGAGTTTCACAAATTGGCAGATTTAGTCCCTGAAGGTTTAAAATGAAAGAAAAGTCAACTTTAGTCCTTGGGATATCAAACATATTCACTTTTAATCCCTGGATGAAAGTTTTCTAAAAATGACAACTTTTACCCCTCAAGTTTCAAAATTGGCAAAACTAGTCCTCGGGTATTTAAAAATTGGAATTTATCAAATATTACCCTTGTGCTATTTATAATTGGCAAAATAAACTCTTTTGATAACTTTGGAAAATTGTCTACTCAACCCTTCAAGAATTCAGTAATTACAACTATGGTCCTTGTGATTTAACTACAAACCAAACCGGACCCTTATTAATAAAAAAACCCAACCCTTTTAATATCAACCCAACCCATCCTAAACATAACCCAGCCCACTCACTAACCCAATCCACAAATAAAACCAGCCCAAACCCGACTCCCTTATTTAACCCAGGATTTGACTTGGTCAAATCCTTCTTCTTCTATACTTTGACCCGCCAAAACCACAAACCAATACCACCATCCTCCACCGCCTCTCTGCAATACCACCCCCCATCCTATCCCACTTACCTAACAAAACAAGAAGCATTTAAAGCTTCTTCTCCACCTCCACAAAATGCATTAAATGCTAAAAACCTGCTCGAATCCACTATCTCTATTTTGGCGCCAATTTTCATTTGAAGGGCTGAGATTGATTAGAAGCAATCCAAGGGTGCAGAAGAGTTCAAGGATGTCGGCTAAGGGTTTCCCAGCATTATTTAGTATATATAGATCAATGTAATAGAAAATAAAAGAGTAGTTAATTTTTATTTAATCGTCTTTAATTACCAGTCATTTCTTTATTGTAATTTTCATTTCCAGTAATCAATATAAGCAATTTACAGTCATTTTGATCTCATTTTAATACATCTTGCATTAATTTTCAGTTACTTTACAATTTCAAGTTCTACTGTAATTCGTATTAAGTTAAATGTTAATTGGAAAAGTTTATTATCTGTTTACATAAGCTTATATAAGCTAATTATAGCTTACTGTGAGCTTATGTTAGTTTAATCCTGCTCTAATTCAAGAAAGAAGAAAAAGTCAAAGAAAGTCAACTGAGGAGGTCAAATTAAGCTGTATGGGAATAGAAGCTAATCTGGATGGCTTTTCTGGTTTCTAGCTTGTTGACAACAAGCTAGGAGTGGTTTCTGGTCCTTGTTCATCTTTTAATAATCCATTTTCAGTTGTAAGCCATTTTTAAGCATTTTCTTAAATTTCTAAGCCTACTGTCATACTGCTTATTATTAGCTTATTTCTATAAGTTCTTGCTTATTTATAGTTCTTAAGTGTATTTCATTAGTTAAATCAGTCTTTTATAGCTTTTGTATCATTTTCTCTAAAAACACTAAAAAAGTCCAAAAATAGCATAACATAGCCTAGCTTAATTTATTACTTATTTCTGTTCTAAAGTTGCTTATTATAGTTTATATAAGTTATTTAATCAATAAAAATCAGCAATCAATAGTTAAATTATCTATTTCCTTTGAAAACCCAAAACAGACACTTTTAAAGGAGTGTTTGGTTTGAGCAGTCAAACCAGTCAAACAAGCTTGTTACTGTTACTTTGCAACTAGCCCAACTTTGTTCAAGCTTATTTTGATCCTTATAAGCTGTTTTCAAGTTTTGATTAGCAACATAAATAGAAAAACCATATTTGAGTGCCCTGTGCACTTTTCAGAAATCAAAAAGCTCAAATAAGCCATTTATAGCCACAAGCTTATTTGGCCCTTTTTCATTGCTTTTCTGAGTTCCTTGTGAACCATTTAGAGTAGCTACAAGAGTTGGTTTGAAAGCCTTTGGCTTGTGCTCATCTGCACAACCCTGCACATCAGCAGACTCAGTATACACTGAGTTGTTGATGCTGCTGATCTCATCTCCTTTGTGGCTTATCCACATAAGCTATGGCCATGATTTTTGGTTTTCTGAATAGCTCATAGTACTAGCTCACTTTTCCCCCATATTATTCAGCTTAAGAGCTTATTTGAACTGCTTAAATTGCCTTGCAATTTGGGCAATTTTCTGAGTTTCTGCTGAAGCTTTGCTACTGCTTATCTTTTTATCAGCTTAATTACTTGTGCTTATTTATGTTTTCTAGTTGTTTTAAGCTTATATAAGTGTATTGAACCTGTCCTGAGCATTTGGTTAAGTTTTGTGCTTATTAGCTTATTTTTAGCTTATTTGCTAACTGCTTATCTGCCCAAATCAGCTCATTAGGCTTAGATAACTTTTGATTTTAATTTTCCTAGCTTTTAAATATTATTTTAGACTTATCCTGAATTTTTCAGATTTTTCTAAAGTCATTTGATATTTTTAATCTTTTTAATTAGTTTCTATTAGTAATTAAATCATAATAAATAGAATAATAATCAGAAAAATATAATTTTAATTTTCATAATTTTCTTTTATTAAATAGAATCCAGGAAAAATATAATCACATTTTTAGACCTTAAGAAAAACAAAATAGAAAATAAGTGATAGCTTCTATTTAATAGATTTTATCTTTTTAAATTTTTAATTAAGTAATTTTCATTTTTATAATTTTCTTAACTTCTTTTTACTTAATAATATTTATAGAAAAATTTTTAGATTTTTCTTTGTTTATTTAGTATTTATTATAATTTTAATTAGTTTTAAATAATTATTAAATAATAAATAATTAATAATAATTAAATAAAAAGTGTAAAAAAATATAATTTAAGTTTTTAAATAAGTTTTAAGTCATTTTACATTTTTATGTTTTAAATTTCATAAATTTCAGTTTTAGTCCCATTTTAGCTTTCCCGTTACGCGTTTTAGTTTATTTTTATTCGCGTTTAATTTTCTTGTGCATATTTGTTTATCATTTTTTATTTTGAATTATAAAAAAAGAAAAATCCAAAATATCTAATCACATCAGTCACTCTAATCCTAACTTTTCACAGTTTGCCCATTCACACCTCGTTGGGAAACGATTCGGGTAATTACTTACCTGTCTTCACACTACACACGAACGTGAGTTTTTGAAAGTATCTTTTTTCACAAAAGGGTGTTTTGTAATTATTCACGCGTATCCGCTGTCTGCATTTATTTAATAGTGCGTTCGGCACAGATGAGATGAAGTTGATGCACCTAGCCCAAGTTGATTCGGCTGTTGTGATAACGAACCAACAGTTTTGTTTTCTTCATAACTCCAACGGATTTTGTTGTAGATGTTGTCTTGTATTTGTGAAACGCACGTCCACAACGTTTCACTAATGGTGTTATCTTTGTTGGCTTCTTCGCTAAAAAATCTGTCGATCACAGCTTGTCTTTCTGGCGAAATGTCTTTGCACTTCGCGTATCGTTTTCTAAAACGTTCTTTCTTTGCCTTTGCGAGCTCAAACAGATTGATAACTTCGATAATAGCCTTTTGTCGAGCCGCATCGTTTTAAAATGTAAGCTTGCATTTCTTCGACGGAATGGGGGAGACGACAAGCCATAATTTTGTGTTATAATGATTAATAGTTGAGAGAATTGTTGTTTGAATTTGTGAATGAAATGAGGAAATAAGTGGGGTATTTATAATGTTGTAAAAGTTGTAAAGTTTAAAAAAAATGTTGTTTTTTTTTTTTTTTGGTTTTTAGTGTGTTTCAACTTGGCTGTTGAAACGACCTAGTTCGTCCAAAATGAAGCCCACAACCAAGCAAGACCAAAACCCCACAATGGGGGACCGACCCACGACCGAGCATGACCGAGGTGGACGACGGATCCACTGTGACTAGCATAAGGGTCTTGATTCGTTTTAACTTTTAGCTAGGACGTCTTCTATTTACTTGTGAAAACCTTAATAATATCCAGGACACTTATTTGCCCACCTACTGTAAAATGCATCCTCATCCGAAACATGACACTTAGGTGGTCAACACTTATTAGCTTGACCTACGTACACAACCTATCTCTATTTCCACTACAAGTATGCTCCTCAATAAATGGTCCAAGTCCAATTTCAATAAAAAAGTTACGCCCAAAATATGGGTTTCGTATCGTTATGATTACAACGTTACTCCATTCCGTCTGAGCGAGGTATAAGGCTATGTATCATTATGATTATAACAGTGAATTCATGATTTTTTAAGATCATATAAACTGAAAGATGCATAAATGAATATAGATAATTCCTACTTGTGATAACACCAAATATAACTTATAAGGTCGTGTAATTATGTAAAGTTAAGTAAACCATAACCATGATAATTTCTGGCAATGAGTTTTTAATCTCTGATAACCCCCAAAAACACAACTCCGTATCTAACATTTTAAAATACATCTCAAACATATTTCTAAAAAAATGCTAAAAGTCATCAGTCAAACCGTAGTGCCTTTGTTTTGGTTCATAAAAAAGGGTCGTTGTCTAGTTCTTTATAGCTTTCTTGAAATCGCCTTGTTCATCCCAAGCCCTCACAAAGAAAATAGTGTACCATTTTTGCCTAACGTCCAAACGCTTATAGATGGCTATTTTTTTTAGAATGACAACTAAGGGGCTGTTTGACAAAATAATATGATTTAGCGCTGAGTGAATAATGGTGCTGAATGAATCAAAGACGCTGAATGAAATATGATTCTGAATGAAAATGATTGTTTGATCAGCATTCTGAATACGGAAAATATATTAAGTTATTATTATTAGCTATCAAACAAACTATTTTGATCAAACTATCTTGATCGATATTTGTAATAATATCATTTTCAAAATTATTACTGTAGACAAAAATCAAGAAACGCTTAAAGAAAAAATTAAGAGGATTATAGTCTATTTGCAAGAAAATAACGTAAGCTGCTATGTAAATTTAGTTTGAGATCAAATATAACAAAATGTTAGTATAAGACTATAAACTATCATAATTATTGCATAGCATCATAATAAAAAATTAATATAAAGTAAAAAGAGAAAAGCAAATTGTGGTGTCATTATGTCACGTGTGTATGATTCCGAATGGCAGAGCTACATGTCCTTTCCTGTCTCATTCAATAGTAAGTTGCACAAGTCAGCGTCACTTTTTTCTCTATCAAACAACTTTGCCTCTGACCGACTAGGTGTTAAGTGCTGAGTCACTTAATTAAGCTACTATCAAACACCCCCTAAGTATCTCATAATATACAACCACAACATATCTCATGTTTTAAGTAAGACTTCAACCCACAACCATTTGATTAGAGTGATTCTCACACAAAGTATACCATTAAAATACAAGCCCTTTGGTATATCTGGCTATTTTATTATGTATCCACTTCCCTATCATACTTTTCATTAAAAGTAGAGAAATGTGATGAATAAAGGTGTCTCTCAGGGACGGACCAAAATTTTTTAAAAATGTGTTGCACAAAAGAAATGTTGGACTAACTAAAGTTACATCGTAAGAAACGAAAGTAGCCAAAAACAAAATTTGAGGGTTGCATATATCACAAAAACGACAGTTTTGAAATCTTTTTGCACTTCGTAACCTAAAATTGGGTGTAGCCCGTGGCACACCCGGCATACATGTGGGTCTATCCATGGTGTCTCCGATGAATGATTTTGTTGATGATAAATGCATGATACTGATTTTCCTAGATATATAAGTGCCTTTCAAGCGTATTAGCCTAGAGTTTAATCACATTTTCTTGCCCAAAAAAGGAGAAGTTTAATATCACTTAGGGCCCGCTTGGTTCAGTAGAGGGGAATGCAAAGGGAAAGAGAAAGTGTAAGGGAATGCAAAAAAATGTGTGATGGTGGGTAATCATTACCTTACCCCTCAATTTACTCTATAATGGTTGATTACCCAGTACTAAGTAATCATTATGTTACCCCTTTCATACCAAGCATCATTATTCATTTCTTTTCCCATTACCCACCTCCTTTACCCCCAACCAAACACCCCTTTATATTTACTACTATTTAGAGAATGCGCATAAGCATGCATCTATCACATGTTTACTTATCTGTCATCGAAATTAAATTATAAGTTGCTTTTTAACCACTTCTCAATTGGTTTACATCTAACTTGTTTTGGCTTTATTATTTGCAAAGTCATTTTTTATTTACTTGTATTAATAATTTTTGAAAGACAGTTGCCTGTAATAAGGGCACTAGGAGTCATGCCTTCAAGTAATCCACACCTCCCAAATTCCACCAATAAGCTTCAGCCAACTCATACCCATAAATTCTCATACCTTCCAACCTAAATCACTGGCGGCCATAAATTCTCATACCTCCCAAATTTTTTTTTTCCTTTTATCTACTAACACTTCAAAGTCAAATTGACCAGATATATACCAACCAAACAGATGAGTATTATTCCTACCTAAACATCAAAAACAGTTTACATAAATACATCTACCAGATCAAAATTTAGAAACACAAGAATATTTGAATCTGAAAAACACAATTAGCACAGCTTGATCAAGATAAGAGATATACCCAATCCCTTAAATAAATCCAACCCACCTACACCCACTTTCCCAAAACTTTTCTGCTACCTATCTCCTTCCTCCCTTGTCGCCATCTTCATCTTCCCCAAAAGAGGTAGGTTTAATTTTTTTTTTGGGGTCACCAACGTCTATATTTGTTGGTACAGACGCTCCAACGTCTCTTTTTTTGTCTCAAAATAATTTTATGGTGAGCGGGGATAGATACCGGCTTTCACAAAATTTTGTCATAAAATCAACATCGGCGGCGGTGTTACCGCCGGTGTGATTGAAACCGCCGGGCCAAACCGCTGCCACTCCGACCCCCTAACTTCTTATGATCTTGTCATCTTAGGCTAAACACAGTAATGATTTTTCAATCGATCAATCCACCAAACGATCTAGATCTTCTTACAGTGGCAATCAATCCATCACTCGATCGATCTCCACTTTTGGAGATGTGGGTCGTCCAAGCGATCTAGATCGCCCAAGTTGTTGTGTGTAGTAAATTAAATATAAAAGGTATTTTTGTAGGGTATGTTTTTTGTAGTGTAGGTCGCCTCACTGTGTCAATCAATCGCTTGTAGGTCGTCGGAGAGAGAAAGCTGACGTGTCGGATAAAATGAGGGTCAATCCTCCCTCTTACTGTGTTTGGCGATTATATTAAGCATCTTTAGTTTGCAGGATGTTGAGGCATTTAGATGCTTTTGTTCAAGAATTTGGTGTAAACGATTTTCTATGAAACCATGTAGTTACATTTCCCCGAAGAAAACTTCTCACATCTACTTATAATAGAATTTTAAAGTATTTTTATGTAACTTTTAGTCATCAATTTTGGATAATTTGAAATCATCTTAAAGAGATGTAACATTATTACAAAGTTACAAAGTGATATGCGCGCCACATTTGAATTATCACGAGTATATGTTTTGGAGAACACATGGAAAGAAGCGTGGAATTAAATTTGGTTAATACTAGTATATGATAACCCATGTTGGAGACAAGACCATGCGTTAAAGTTATGTGTCACATTATTTACCAATTGAAATTTAATATTGCATCATGGAGTAATAATATATGTCTGTTATTAGTAGAAATAACTTTTCAGCACATACTCCTAACTTTCTTTTTTGTCCTATTATACTCATTATTGAGTTTCTAACTCTTATACATTTTTTACAACCAGAAAGTCCGATTATCAAATAAAATAGTTTTCTTGAAGCTAATTTTGTCAAGATCACTAATATTCTTTTTACATGATAGAAAAGTTATAAATTAAACCTTTATTGTTACATTTTAGATTGGATTCTTTATTACAATTTTACTTAAAAAAAATTATATATGGAAAATAGCTATTTCAATGGTTATAGTCAATTCAGTTTCATATCTATATAGCCAGGAAGAAATTTCGATTCACGTGTTTTCATTTGTATCAAGAATATAATGCTATGGTAAAATCATGTATAGCAAACATCTAGAACTTGTCATGCAAGTGACATCTGGACTAGTAAGGTTTTTTCCGAGGAACAAGAATCGACTATGTTACTTATGAGACAACTTACACGTTATAATACTGTACATGATATTATATGATAAAATTGCAACAGGAACCTTAAGTGTTAGGCTTAAGATCGGTGTAATATTTGAATAATACCCGTTAAAGATGCTATTCGTTCTCATTAGAATTATATAGGAATACTTAGGTATAATGTTACACTATAAATTCACAGATCCTTTAACATTTTATAGATCAAAGCCCCGTACCATTAATAGCGTTCTGAAGAGAGGATGGCATTTGGTCAGTACCGTATAGATACGTACTTTGCCCTAACTTGCTTATTGATTTATAATGTAAGTTATTGTAAAAGTTATGCTTCCTTGATTTGTGGTATGTGCTGATGTGCATATGGAAGATTGCTATTCACATTACATTTTCAAATTTACTTTTACTAATCAAAATAATAATACATGATATTGGTGTGAAAGTTATCAATAGTCATTGCAAGTTGCTGATGATTTTCAACAAAAAAAAAAAAAAAAAAAAAAAAAAAAAATCTAACCCCATTGTATGTATAATTGTATTATCTAAAAAACTATATTTTTTTTGAACGGTCTAAAATATATATATATATATATATATATATATATATATATATATATATATATATATATATATATATATATATATATATATTAATCATCCATTAGTAAAATCATTCTTGCTTATTCATTGACCATAAAATATTACTCCGTAATTATTTAAGTATGATGAAGCGTATGTGTCTACTACCTAATTAACTAACCTCAATAAGTAAATAATTGTAATAATTAAAAAAAAAAAGTTTGATGCCAACATTTTTTCTGCTTCATTGGAATATTAAATATCATAGCAGTACTTGAATGAGAGAAAAAAAAGTTTATCAACAGAGAAAACAGATAGGGAAGCAATTAGTCTATAGTTGAAGACTCGACTGATCTTGATGGAGAACACATATAAGGTTTTGGAGGAACTTCCAATAACTCTAAGCCCCCTTCTAACATTTCAACTACCTTGGTCATTGTCGGACGACTTAAGGATTTCGTTTGTATGCACCACAACCCCACGATAATCATCTTCCTTGCCATCTCACTTTCTACTTCGCTCACAATACCGTGCAGTTCAAGTTGTTCTTCATGTAGTTCAATCTTTTTGTATATCCAATGAGGAAAGTATATTTCACTTGTATGATCAACTTCAACCTCGACATTTTTTCTCCCTCCAACCATTTCTAGAATCATCATTCCGTAACTATAAACATCTGATTTGTGTGAGACCCCTCCAAAACTTCTAGAAAATAATTCAGGAGCAATATACCCGGGGGTCCCTCTCATATCAGTCATGGATATCATGCTCCTTTTCTCAGGGAACAACTTAGCCAGCCCAAAGTCAGATATCTTAGGACAAAAATCTTGATCCAATAGAATATTATGGGGCTTGATGTCAAAATGTAAGATCCTTGTGTTACATCCCCTATGTAAGTACTCTAATCCTCGAGCAATCCCTATTGCAATCTGGTGCAACTTTTCCCACCCGAGATGGCTATTACTTGAAGAACCACGACCATATATGAACTTTTCAAGGGATCCGTTAGGCATATATTCATAGATCAAAGCTCTTCGACTACCCTCCAAACAGAATCCCACAAGACTTACTATATTGACATGGCAAGTCCTGCCAACGCTTGCAACTTCATTAACAAAATCTTTCCCATTTCCTTTTAGTTCACTTAAAATCTTCACTGCCACAAGGTTTCCACCGCTTAGCTCTCCTTTATACACAGAACCGAAACCGCCTTGTCCTAGTTTGACCTCAAAGGAGTTTGTCATCTTCTTGATTTGTGAATAAGAGTATCTTTTTGGAGCCAGGAACTCTTGATTCTTTAGAAAATTCTCCACATTGACATTGTACTCCGCCTTTTTTCCACATCCATATTTCTTCTTTAGACGCAAGATTATAATGATTAATATCGTCACAGTTCCTGCACCGAGAGCTACAAAAAGAGTTCGATAGATGTGGTTGTTTATAAAAATTAGAATGGTTAAGGCAACAAAATTGATGGCGATGACAAATTACCTAAGAGAAGAATCACCCGCATCAAATGTCTTCCTGTTTCTACACCAAAGGAATTGAACCGTTTATATATCATGTTAGTGCACGATAACTATCAAAATAAGGTGTGATTTATCGCTTTACTAATAAGATAGAAGGGACATTTCTGGGTTAGGAATGTTTGTGAGTATCCATTTGATTATAAAAAAATACAGTTAGCATCATAGGGAGTGCTCAAATATGCCTATGTGGCATATGTTCCTGAGCGGGAATACCATTCCACCCTCTTCTATACCTGAAAATTTGGTACAGATCATTGGGAATTCTTCTCGAGCCTTAAGGCTTTATGGCTCTTTTCAACAGGGCTCTATGGCTCTTTTCAACAGGGCTCTATGGCCATTTCTGTAGTAGTGTTTCCCATGTGTTTATGTGAGTGACCCCGCCACCCTTACTGTGAATGTCATCCTGTCACCATTCCTACACCCCCTTTACCGTGTTGTGTGTGCATGTGTGTTGTGTTGTCCATGCGGGAAAACTCAAGCACTCCCCATTCTCGATATAGCCCTATCTAGCTACGAACTAATAACTTTTTCAAACATGATCTTTAGGTATAATGAAATATTACAAACAAATAGTATAATTAAATAGAGCTAGTGATACATAAGTTATTGGTGTTTGTCTGTTTTATATTCATAGCAAACAACATTAGAAACTTGACACACATGTTTGTATATCAAACAAGAGAATGGCTTCTTATTTTATTTTTTTTTTGTTTAATATACAACAACAACAACAACAACAACAACAAACCCAATCCCGCCGGGCAGGGTATGGGGGAGGTAGACTGTAGACAGACCCTACCCCTACCCCAGGGTAAACCCGGGAGTAGAGAGGCTGCTTCCAAAGAGACCTCCGGATTATTTTGTTTAATATATGTCAAGTAATTTCTGGATAGACACATCAAGTTTTATAATGTTTGTGAAAAAGAAGATCCTTTACTTGATAATCATAGACTGATTGTGACTTAGGAGTGTTTGAATTAGCTTATTTTATGTGCTTACTGAATTTGGAAAAGCTTAAAAGCTCACCTTTTGGGCTTATGAGCTTATGAAACAAGCTTATAGACCTAAATAATCCATAAGCTCATAAGCAACAAAAAAAAAAAAGCCAATGAGCTTATCGAAATTCAAATATGTCCATAATCCTGGAAAATAAGCTAATCCAAACACCCTTTCCAGTAAGCAAAGACAATTCTTGTAAAAACTGAATAGTAGCACACCGAAGAGGAACGCAGAATACAAACGATATAAGTCTTGCTTCATGCTACATTAGATATAGGCCTCAGAAGATCAATAACTAATATGCTAAGTAAGCGTACTTTGTCTTAAATAAATTACCACAAACATTAGAAATGTGAATTCATATATGAGTTAATTAAATGGTTTAGTGAAAAAATATTTACCTTTAAGATAATTATATATGTCCCCTTAAATTTGGAAATTTCATATATACTCAAACATGCTTTATTTGTACATTATGCATTGAATGATTGCACTTTGGGTGATATATAACTAAATGGTAATAGTAATAGTTGGTTAATAGTGAGTAATTGTTGCATACGATTTACTCAATTAACTTATGAATAATAGTTTCTGACCCTAGAGCTGTGCTTTTATACGTGTGTGTGTATGTGTGTGTGTCCATGGAAATTGCATGCAGCAGAAACATAATATACAGTGCAGAAGTAAATACCCTTTTTGGCATCTAAACAGTGAAACTGTCCTTTGTTAGCATGACAGTGGCCGCCCTTGTTGTGACACTTTTCACAGGAACGTGTCAATGAAATTGAAATACGGAACGTACCCAAGAGAAGGGAAAATATGTTGGTTGTATTATATTTTATATATTCCAATCTCATTGGCAACTGTATTACTTCACATGTACGTGGGAGATCACTTGGAACTGTTGCATTGATGATTGAATACTCATAGTAGAACATGTGATCTTTGCATGTGTTGTAGCTATTATAATTAGGTTGGTTAAAATAAGCATTCACTCCTTGAGCATAACTGGTATTTTTTGTGCATTTGAAGAGAGTGAGGAAGGGATATATTGAAATGGAATATACAAGAGGGTTTGGAGAAGTGAAATTATTCATAAGCGCCTCACAGCTTGTATTCTTCACAAGTTTTTCAAATGTTGAGTTACGGATCACAACGGCAGAACTACTAGAATCAAACTTGGCAACAATTTCATATTTCTTTTCCCCAATTTGAATATTCCCACCTTTTGAGTTACATTGGACCTTGATCAACCCACATCTTGCGTCAGTGACATTGTAAAAGGGATACTTGAAAGGGGCAAAATTTTGGCAGCTAAAAGTTTCCGGACAGATAGGTTTCGACGTGTTTTTTTCTGTAGCAGAGTGAAGAACAGGTAGACAAGAGAGAAAAACAGACACGAAAACAAAGACAACAATCATTTCAATATTATCCAACACAACAGGTTAGAAAACTAGCCAATTTATCACCTGTGTTTTTAAGACTATATAATACATCTTTCATCTCTATGCGTATATAAGCCAAAGACAGACAATTCTGTCACTTTTGTAATTTTTCTTCTTATTGACTAAAACCATCAAGACATTGACTTCATTGACTAGTTCTCCTCCATTCATTGGCTTATAACCCATTTCAAACGCTAAATGTACATCCCCATTCTAATCCCATGTGATACGTATCAGTTTTGCATCACTCAATATGGTCAATATCTGGATAATATTTGCTGATGCAATAAAGCAATAAATGTATGATGATAGCAAACCGATGACGAACCTCTAACTTATTACTCAAGTCTTGACTAATCTAAGTAGACTGATTTTAGTCAGGATTGATCAGTTAACTTTAATTTTCCTCTAATATTGTTGGTCAAGTCTCATTTACAAAGCTTTGATGCCTATATAAACCGAGTAAAGCCCTTCCCTTTTTTGGGAAGGTTGGTGTGGCCACATTAGGGTTGTTAGCGCCAAGCAATGTTATCCCGGTCGATATAAGTTGCAAGATAATTTACTGAGTAATAATTGTATTATCGATCTAACCTTCAAACGTTTACAGTTGCTTCGTTTATATAAGGTTCAAAGCGAACCATCGTGACTGTTCGGTAAAAGACACAACCGAATAACTAACTACCATAACTAACTTTTAACTACCAATAACCGAATAACGGTTATTAACTAACTAACTAACAAGTTCAGCCCTTAGGCTTTTTCGTTTGTTACATATACACCGAGCAATGTCGAGATTAGAGTCCACATTCTCCTCCTTAATCTTGATCGTTGCTTCGTCCTAGATCTTGAACTCCGAGCATTTGACGCATAGTGACAAATTTCAGCCTTGGTAAAGCTTTAGTTAATATATCTGCTCTTTGTAGTTCGCCACTAACGTGTTCCACATTGATGTGTCCATTCTCTACGCATTCACGAATGAAATGATAGCGAATGTCGATATGCTTACTTCTTCCATGAAAAACTGGGTTCTTGACGAGTGCTATTGCTGAGATGTTATCAACCTTTAGTGTTATTCTTTTCTCCTCCCAACCCGTTAGTTCACTAAGTAGCCGTTTTAACCATAAAGCTTGACATGCTGCTCCAGTAGCTGCCATGAATTCTGATTCACATGATGAGAGTGCCACTGTTGGTTGCTTCTGAGTGCACCAGGTAATAGGTGATTCTCCAAAGTAAAATACTATTCCAGTAGTTCCTTTTCCCTGATCAGTATTGATTCCATAACTACTGTCGCTATAACCTGTAATTTTGCAGCTGTCGTCCTTCTTGTATATAATTCCATGCTCCTTTGTTCCTTTGATGTATCGGATTACTTGCTTTATTGCCTTTAGGTGATGATCCTTTGGGTCTTGCATAAATCTGCTGAGTAGTCTGACTGAGTAACTGAGATCTGGTCTTGTATGTAGTAGATACCTGAGACATCCTATTAAGCTTCTGTAATAAGTTGCGTCAACTGAGTTTCCATCTTCCGCCTTGACCAACTTAGTACCGGGATCCATTGGTATCTTCGTGTCATTACTTTCCATCATACTCGTATCTTTTAAGATCTTGTTGATGTAACCTGTTTGCTTGATTGTAATCTCTCCTCCTGTCTTAGTAACTTCTATCCCAAGGTAATAAGCTAACAATCCTAAGTCGCTCATTTCAAATTTGTCTTTCATCTGGGATTTGAACAAGTCTATTTCCTTCCTTGGAGTGCCCGTGATTATCAAATCATCCACATAAACTCCAACTATCAGTGTAGAAGTCTTGCTTCTCTTCGTGTAAACTGCTTGTTCGAGATTACATTTCTTAAAGTCTAATGACTTTAAGGTTTGATCAAGTTTCATATTCCAAGCTCGTGGTGCTTGCCTTAAGCCATATAATGCTTTAGTGAGCTTGTAGACTTTCCCTGAATTTCCTTGTTGAATGAAACCTTCAGGTTGTGTGACGTACACTTCTTCCTTCAAATCTCCATGTAAAAATGCAGATTTAACATCTAAGTGATGTACTTGCCATCCATGATATGCTGCCAGTGCTAAAATCAAACGAACTATCTCGATACGTGCAACTGGTGCAAATACTTCGTCGAAGTCTATTCCCTGTTCTTGTACATATCTTTTTGCTACTAATCGTGCTTTGTATTTGATGATTTCTCCTTTTGCATCCCTCTTGGTCTTGAAAACCCATTTGAGTCCTATTGCCTTCTGATTTGTAGGCAAAGTAGTAAGAGTCCATGTGTTATTTTTGTTGATTGAATCCAATTCAATTTCCATGGCCTCAATCCATTTCTTATCTGTTGATGCTTCCTTGTAATTACGTGGTTCTTCTTCCGTAAATAGCAGACTTCCAGTTTCAACTTCATGTGCTTCCTTATATATTTCCGTTATCTCTTTGAAACCTCGTACTGGTGTATCATCAAATCCTTTTTCTGAGCTCTTAATTGAACTAATAGTAGCATCTTCCTCTTCTGAGTGTGGGTTGTAAGTGTATGTTTGTGGGGTAATTGGGGAGTTTGGAGCAGTGATTGGTTCCTGTTCCTGATAGGTATCATTATTGTTTTTTGAGTTGACTGATGTAGTGTTTCCATTGTTGACTCCTTCTTCCACAAAACTTGCCCAAAATGAGTCTTGTGCACTTGTTTCCTCTCTGTTATTATCCCAATCCCACGGTTTTGTTTCCATAAACTTTACATCCCTGCTAACATGTTTCCTTTTTCCTTTTGTATCATATAACCTACATGCTTTTGATCCTTCCTCTACTCCTAAGTAAATCATGGGTATGCTTCTATCATCCAACTTTTGCAAGTGAGGTATTGTTATCTTGGCATAAGCTGTGCATCCGAATATTCTTAGGTTTTCCAGATTTGGTTTTCTGTTGTAGAGTCCCTCATATGGAGTTTTATCTACCATGGCTCGTGTAGGTACCCTGTTTAGTATGTAAATGGCGTGTCTGACTGCTTCCGCCCAAAAGTTTAATGGTAACTTCATTGCTTTCATCATACTTCTCATAGTAGATAGCACTGTTCTATTTTTCCTCTCTACAACTCCATTTTGTTGTGGTGAGTACGGTGCCGTCAATTGCCGTGCAATTCCATTTTCTTTATAGTACTTCGTGAATTCATTAGATGTGAACTCACCTCCCCTATCTGTTCTTAGCATCCTCAACTTCAATCTCATTTCCATTTCAATTTGTTGTCTGAATTTCTTGAAAGTGTCAAATGCTTGATCTTTCGATGCCAGAAAGTAAGCCCACAAAAACCGTGTACAGTCGTCCACTAACAAGAAAATGAATTTCTTTCCGGAGTGTGTGGCTAGACTTATAGGACCACAGAGATCTCCATATACTAAATCCAAAGGGTTCTTTAATCTGAACTTAGCTTGATTTGGAAATGGTGTCCTACTGTGTTTTCCTAATAAGCATGCATCACAAATCTGTCCTGCATGATTTATTCTTGGTATTCCTTCCACTAGACCCTTCCTTGTCATCTTATTGATGTCGTCAAAGTTTAAATGACCTAATCTAGCGTGCCACAACCATGCTTGGTTATCTATATTTGCTAAGAGGCATATGGGTGTGTCAATTTGTAGTCTAATACTCTAAAGTCTATTCTTCGATCTTTCAATCTTCATCAACAACTTCTTATTCTTATCATACAAAGTCAGTTGGTTTCCATCCATGATGATTTTACATCCTATCTCTGTGAGTTGTCCTAAACTTAGTATGTTGCTCTTGAGGTTGGGAATGTAGTATACATCCGATATTATTTTTTGTTCATGGTTCCTACAACCTAACAATATAGAACCTCTTCCTTTATCTTCACATACGATCCATCTCCAAAACGAACACGTCCTGTTATGCTTTCGTCAATATCTCTAAAATGACTCTTAGTTCCCGTCATATGGTTACTTGCACCATTATCTAAATACCATATGCTTGCATCTATTGTAGCATATTTTCCGGGTTGAATTTGTCCTTCATTCAGTAGTACTTCCTCGTGTTCAGTTTCGTGTGTTGCCATTAACAGTGATGGTTCTTCGTCTTCTAAGATAAGGTTTGATTGTTCTTGTGTTGTCGATGATTGTGTGCAGTCTTTTCTAAAATGTCCAAGTTTCCTACACTTGTGACATTGTATTTTGCTCATGTCCCACTCACGCTTATTCCACTTTGTCTTTCCTTTGTGAGTTGAGTCTTCCTCCTTTGAGTCATATTTATTTCTATTACGTTGCCAGTTTCCTCGTGAAAAGTTTGATCTACTTCCGCGATTACCAAATCGCCTTCCTCTTTTCGAGTGTTCGCCATGTGCGAATAATAAGTTTTCCTGGCTTTCTACTTGTCCTCCTTTTCGAAGTTTTATTCTTTCCTCAAATGCCTTGAGTTTTCCAATGATCTCGTCTAAGGTAACGTCGTCAAGATCACTGTTTTGTTCTATGGATGCGACTATTTGAATGAACCTATCTGGTGTGGAATCTAATAGTTTTCGCACTAAAAGTGATTCATCCAAAGTTTTTCCTAATTCTTTCGCCTTAGTGGCATAGCCGTTTAGTTTAGCCGTAAATGCATCCACTGAATCGTCCTCCTTCATTTGGAGTGTTTGAAATCCAATCATCAATGATTGTAGACGTGCTTGTTACACTTTCTCTTCTCCAACGTGTCTCTTCTTTAACGATTCCCATAGTTCTTTTTCCGATTTACAACCCGCGACTTGTAATATCACATCTTCGGTCAACGCTTGATATAGGAAGGACGTCGTTGCCTTATCCTTTTTCTCATCTACTTGCGCATTTTCTTTAGATTCTATCACTTCCCATAAACCGTGTGCTTCTAGTATAACTTTAATTTGGATTGCCCAAACGGTGTAATTTGTGGTTTTCAATTTAGGACATTTATATTGTGTGATTGGTGTTACGGTTTTTTGGTGGTGTCGAAGTGCCATTTATATCATCACCAGACATCTTATATGTGCTTATGATCTTCACTTTCTAATGTATGTGATTTTCCTACTAGTATAGGATTTCCTAATAGTACGGGAAACAGAAATAGTTTTTCCGGGAATTCCTAATAATATAAAATTAAAACTTCTATACTACTATATGATAGGAATCCAGAAATTTTGATTTCTAACCGTGTTGTTGTGTTTACAACCACAAACGTATTCCCTTTTTCTGTGTCGGTTCTTATACGCGCTACCCACATAAATTTTCTCCGCTCCTTTTTCTTTCGGTATCACGTCAATATTGCCAACTGTTATTGTTGTTTTCTTTGTCAATCACAAACGTTACCTACAGAAACTAACGTACAACAATTTCTTCTTCTCTTTTCCTTTTCATGTCGGTCTCCAACTAACCGTTACCCACAAAAGTCTCTCGGTCTCACGCTTATAACACGAAGCGTTGTTTTTTTTCTCCTTCCTTCTGTGTCGCTTTTCAGCAGCAGTCACCCACAAAAGTCTCCCTTGTTCTCTCTCGGTATCACGCTTCTATCACGAAGCGTTGATGCTTTTCTTTTCTTTCCTTCTGTGTCGCTTTTCAGCAGCAGTCTCTCTTGTTCTCTCTCGGTATCACGCTTCTATCACGAAGCGTTGATGCTTTTCTTTTCTTTCCTTCTGTGTCGCTTTTCAACAGCAGTCACCCACAAAAGTCTCCTTTGTTCTCTCTCGGTATCACGCTTCTATCACGAAGCGTTGATGCTTTTCCTTTTCCTTTTTGGGTCGCTCTTCAAGTAACCGTGTCCCACAAAAGTCTCGTCCACCAAATCGTTGGTGTTTTTCTTGGCCGTATAATCTTTCCTTCAATCAATCATGTGTTCCTCTTCTTCTTCAAGAGTAGATTGAAGTCGTTTCAAGTCTGCAAGTTCCGTTGGTTCTGATCGTGCACTACCGTCTCCAACGTATTCCAATTGTTATTCAGGTTGGTGGACAACGAGTTCCACTGAGTCCTTTTCTTGGCCAGCGTATTGCTGTCTTTCGTTCACAGCTTTTGGAATCAAAGAGCGTGCGTAGGCTCTGATGCCAAATGTTGTCCCAGTCGATATAAGTTGCAAGATAATTTACTGAATAATAATTGTATTATCGATCTAACCTTCAAACGTTTACAGTTGCTTCGTTTATATAAGGTTCAAAGCGAACCATCATGACTGTTCGGTAAAAGACACAACCGAATAACTAACTACCATAACTAACTTTTAACTACCAATAACCGAATAACGGTTATTAACTAACAAGTTCAGCCCTTAGGCTTTTTCGTTTGTTACATTATACACCGAGCAATGTCGAGATTAGAGTCCACAAGCAATAATTAAACTTGAAACCTCTCACATTTTCACAAAAAAAAAAAAAAAAAAAAAAAAAAAAAAAAAAAAAAAAAAAAAAAAAAAACTTGAAACCTCACACCTTGTGTTGGTATTTTGGGTTCCAATTTATCTTATAATGTGTTAACAAATTAAGTATGGTGTACTTGCCGTTTATTTGGACTCAAGGGGTTTAATTTCACCTCTATGCGTATTACAGTAAGCCAAAGACATAAACAATTCTGTAACTATTGTAATTTTTCTTCTTATTGACTAAAACCATCAAGACATTGACTTCATTGACTAGTTCTCCTCCATTCATTGGCTTATAACACATTTCAAAAGCTAAATGTACATAACCGGAGACTTGATATGGTCCCCATTATAATCCCATGTTATACGTATCAGTTTTTTTTTTTTTTTTTTTTTTTTTTTTTTTTTTTTTTTTTTTGCAAAGGTGAATTATATTAATACCAAACGATTTACAACATGAGAATAACATAACTGATAATGGACATCTCCCATATCAGATACAAAACCACAGCTTACAATCTAAAACTATACATCAGTAATCAGAATACCAAACAAGACATTCATAGTCCTTAGACTCTTATGCAAAACAGAGGAAACCACATACACAGCAACCTCATTACTCTTTGTATCCATTCTCATTCACTGAATTCACCTTTTTGCACTTACTATCTAGCTACATTTCCATTACTTCATTCCACTAAGCCACTCAACCTGCCACCACAGTAGTCTAGGTGGAAATGAAGAATGGCATCACTAGGCACCCATAATCCATCCATGGGGGGGGGGGCTCTGCCAAAGCAACCTACATTTCCCTCTCATAAAATGGCTTCAGTTGCTTGGGAACACTCTCCCTCTATGATGACCAACCATTACCTCCTATGCCAATGTATTGAGCGGACCAAGCAGGTTCATCTTTCACACCTCGCTATTCCACTCAACATACATTGCCCCCCCCCCCCAAAACCACTTACCCTTCACAAAGAGCAACCCTACTTTATGGTACATCTCTTTGAATTAGACCTCATACTTTCACCACATATCTTGCCAAACTTCCTCCCAAGGCCAAATTTCGAAAAGAATATGGGCTAAAATAGGTACAGTCATACCAAAGAGACTCCAAGGTACAAGGTGCTGCTTCAATGTAGTGGTCTGCAAGAACTTGAAACACTGATAACAATGGTCCAAAACAACTTAGGACCCACTGCATATAACTGAGATTCCATTATCTATTCTAACTCACATTCTCCCAAACACCCCCTTAAAACAGATCTGCCTTAACACACCTACACCAAAATTGCAGGCACCAACTTATCCTTCTCCCATGTTAATTTCTAAATTTTAGCCACCATCAGAACAACTCTTGACTTCTTTACTCTAAGGCTTTGGAGAACATCTTCCATGTACTTGTTAATCACTGAGATCATCTCATCCTCAGTCCTTCTAGTATTTTGAAACATTCTCTTATTCCTCTCATTCCACAAAAAATAAACAGTAGCTGCTGTGAGAATTTTATCCACAATACTCCAAATACTGTTTTTATTACCACCATCTGCAATGTAAGATACCAAACTATTCAGATCTTGACAATCCCCCCTAAACCTTCCTTTTGTTTTCACTTCCTTCCACACTTTCTCTGAAAATGCACACTCAAAGAAAAGATGTTGATGACTGTTAATGCAACTATTGCATAATGAACATTTCAACTCTTCACCGGCTGATGCAATAAATGTCAATATCTGGATAATCATCGGCTGATGCAATAAATGTATAAATGTATGATGATAGTTAACTGATGATGAGAACCTCTAACTCATTACTCGTATCTTGACTAATCTAAGTAGACTGATTTTAGTCAGGATTGATCATTTAACTTTAATTTTCCTATAATAGTTTGTCAGGTCTCATTTACAAAGCTTTACAGATTTTCTTTTTGAAAGAAAAGAAAAGAAGCGGGAAGAAAACAAAATAAATTCGTCTTCTTGAGTTTTTTCCGAAGAAAAGAGTAAAGAAGAGGAGAAGACATTTGGCTAAATTTCTCTTCAAAACTTTCATCCCAACAGTAAGTTGATTTCAAATGAAGCTATATTAGAAAGCTTCTAATAAATACAATTACTTAAATAACCTAATGTAAAACATAGATGTTATATACAACAAAGAGTATAATTGTAAAATCATCAGTTATCTCTTCTTTTCTCTTCTAACTCGAGAAGACGATATACAAAACCAAAATATCGTCCTTAAAAGGTGCCGTGACCACATTAGGATTGTTTACACAAAGTAGGAATTGAACTTGAGACATCTCATATTTCATAAGCATTTGGGTTCCGATGTATCTTATAATGAGTTTACCAATGAAGTATGGTGTGCTTTTCGTTTGAGTTTGGTTAAATAACATTAAAAAAAATTAAAAAAAAAATCATTTTGTTTTAAAAGTTAAATATCTCGCAAACCAATAATCGTTATACCATCTCATATTTCACAAGTATTTGGGTTCCAATGTATCTTATAATGAGTTTACCAATGAAGTATGGTGTGCTTGTCATTTGAGTTTGGTTCAATGAAAAAAAAAATAAAAAAAAATCATTTTGTTCTAAAAATTAAATATCTCGCAAACCGATAATCGTTATACGAAACCTAATCATACCATCGTGAAAAACATAAAATTGTCTTTCATATGATATCCACATCATATACTCTTGACGAAGTTTTTCTTTGACTTTTTTTCAGGTTTAGGGCTTACAGTTAGAGTTTAGGTATTTAGGGGTTAGGGTTTTTAGGGTTTAGTGTTTGTTGGGTTTAGGGGTTATGCTTTAAGGATTTTAGGCTTTAGGGGTTACGGTTTTGGGATTGTGTTAACATAAAAATGTATGTGAATTCTCAAAATTTTCATTTATAGTGTAAAATATCAAAACCCACGTAAAATGATATAAAAAAAACTTCGTCAAAAATATACATTGTTGAATCTCTATAGAAAGATGATTTTATTCTGGTCACAATGGTTTAAATATTTTTACCTAACGATTAACGGTTTATAAGATATTTATTTTTATAAAATGAAGATGAAAGTTGTTTTATTGTTTTGATAAAAAAAATATTGGTTATTTGATCTTTAGTTAGCTTTTTATTTTATTTTATTTATTATAATTATTTTTTTATCCCACCCATTGTCGTTTATTTGGACTCGAGGTGTTTCTTTGTAGACACATTGGTACTTCTCTAATTTGTTTCCTTTTTTGTCATTCCGGTAGGATCAAATGAGAAAAAACTTAAAATGAGAATGATAAGAAGAAGGGTATGTTTGGCAACAATAGTTGCTGCTGGTGCTGGTGCTGGTGCTGTTGCTGAAACAGATTAAAATTATAGATTTTTTTTTTTTTTTTTTTTTTTTTTTTTTTTTTTTTTTTTTTTTTTTTTTTTTGTAGTGATGTTTGGCAAACTAGCTGAAATTATAAATTAAAAGTGTAAAATGACATAATTGAAGATTATTTTGTGGAAAAAAAAATAAAATAAAAAACTGTAGCCCCCATAATCTTTCATAAGTTGGTTCAAAGAGCTTTTATTTTTGGAGATTATTTTTACTATAATCTTTCATAAGTTATTCAGCCAAACAATGCTACTTTTTAGACAAAAGATTATTTTGTGAAAAAAAAAAAAAAAAAAAAAAAACTGTAGCCCCCATAATCTATCATAATCTGCGTCACCAAACACAGCCGAAATCAGAACCACACATTTCAGATGCACCTACAAAAGTAGATGCATATCCCCTTAAAATTCTCACTCTTATTTGAAACGTGAGACTAGAAATCCTTCTTATTCTTCTCATTTTAGTTTTTCTTCTCACCGGATCCCTTCCCGCTGTTATGTTCTTAAACAGTAGGAAAACGATATGAAAACACGAGTTAATATTAGGACACAAGAATATGATGTAAACTTAAGTATATTTAATATCTTCAATTCTTGAGTTATGGTAAACAATTCAAATCAATGCCAAGCTTCCTTTTTCAACATGATTGCACTCACAATGTGACAAGTGTCCACCAACAATTCCATCCTTTTTTTCTTATTAAATTTAGTTAGGGGGCATTTTGGTCCTTTTAACCCTTTTTTTTATTCCACCCCAAAACTTTAAACGTAAATAACTTTCTAACGATAAACTTTTATGAAAAACCGATTTCACCATAAGTTTTAAAAATATAATTCTCTTTAATTTGGTATGCATTATGATATATGAATCGCAACTTTTTTTTTTCCAACTTTTTAAGTAGGTGTTGATTTTCTTGAAATTTTCTGCCTTTTCAGCTCTAATTTTGCCTAGTTTAAAGGCCGAATTTTGCAAAACTTAAAACATGAAAGTTGTAGCTTTTTGGCCATTTTTTACCCATAAATTTGAATTACTCAAATCCGATATAATATGAGTGAGATATTGCACGTTAAAGATGAACAATAACTGATGAACGTTATCAAAAATAACTGATGAACCAAAACACTTTGAAAAACAACCGACGCTAACTGATGAACCTAAACACTTTGATAAACAACCGACGCTAACTGATGAACCTAAACACTTTGAAACACAACCGAAGGTAACTGATGAACCAAAATACTTTGAAAAACAACCGACGCTAACTGATGAACCAAAACACTTTGAAAAACAACCGACGCTAACTGATGAACCAAAACACTTTGAAAAACAACCGACGCTAACTGATGAACCTAAACACTTTGAAACACAACCGACGCTAACTGATGAACCTAAACACTTTGAAAAACAACCGTCGCTAACTGATGAACCTATAACTGATGAACCAATAATTGATGAACCAACAACAGCACAATAACTGATGAACAAAAAAAAAATAACACAACACAATAACTGATGAACCTATAACTGATGAACCAATAATTGATGAAACAAAAAAATAACATAACACATGACAATAATTGATGAACCAAAAACACATAACAAGGGTCAATAATTGATGAACCAAAAAGACATAACACCATGATAATAATTGATGAACCAAAAAAATAACAACACAATAACTGATGGACCAAAAAATAACACAACACAATAACTGATGAACCTATAACTGATGAACCAATAATTGATGAACCAAAAAAATAACATAACACATGACAATAATTGATGAACAAAAAACACAACAACGGGATAATAATTGATGAACCAAAAAAATAATAGCACAATAACTGATGAACCAAAAAAAATAACACAACACAATAACTGATGAACCTATAACTGATGAACCAATAATTGATGAACCAATAATTGATGAACCAAAAAAATAACATAACACATGACAATAATTGATGAACCAAAAACACATAACAAGGGTCAATAATTGATGAACCAAAAAGACATAACACCAGGATAATAATTGATGAACAAAAAAAATAACAACACAATAACTGATGAACCAAAAAAAAAATAACACAACAC
The DNA here is from genome assembly GCA_021014915.2 of Artemisia tridentata subsp. tridentata. NCBI lineage: Eukaryota > Viridiplantae > Streptophyta > Magnoliopsida > Asterales > Asteraceae > Artemisia > Artemisia tridentata. Next base: position 209,324,064 of record CP139501.1, read on the forward strand.
AATAACTGATGAACCTATAACTGATGAACCAATAATTGATGAACCAAAAAAATAACATAACACATGACAATAATTGATGAACCAAAAACACATAACAAGGGTCAATAATTGATGAACCAAAAAGACATAACACCAGGATAATAATTGATGAACAAAAAAAATAACAACACAATAACTGATGAACCTATAACTGATGAACCAATAATTGATGAACCAATAATTGATGAACCAAAAAAATAACATAACACATGACAATAATTGATGAACCAAAAACACAACACCAGGATAATAATTGATGAACCAAAAAAATAACAGCACAATAACTGATGAACCAAAAAAAATAACACAACACAATAACTGATGAACCTATAACTGATGAACCAATAATTGATGAACCAAAAAAATAACATAACACATGACAATAATTGATGAACCAAAAACACATAACAAGGGTCAATAATTACTTACTTAAGCCTAAAATGAAAAACATTATTTTACAAACAAACACTACAAAACTCATGTCACCAAAAGTTAGAATGATTTTTCTTTACCCAAATCGTGGTCCCATGTGACAATTACAACTCTTCCATTTTCAATTTACAGAAACCAAACCAAACCAAATCTACACTTTACACAACGATTAATCCCACCTTCTTCGCATCTCAACTCTTCAATCAAACTAAATACAAATTATTCTTGAAATGTTGGGTTCTTGCCTCCATCTGTTACATTATCAATTCCAATTCACTTAACGAACTTGTACCCTATGCAGAAAAACTTGTACACTAACACAAAAAGAATGTCAATACCATATATGAACAAAAAAAACTTCTTTTACTGTACAAATCCTTCAATCAAACTCAATAAAATATTTTATTGAAATGTTGGGTTCTTGCCTCCATCTATTACACCATCTTTTACTGTACAAAATCCTTCAATCAAACTAGATAAAATTTTTTCTTGAAAGGGGTTCTATTTTTCCGTTCATCGTCGTCGTCGTAGTATTCTTCTGATGATGTTGGTAATTGTGCATCGTTATGGTTGCGGCGCGTGGATCTCACGGGTCGTTGTTGTTGTTGACGTTTTTGGAGATCTCACGATTATTATCAACCTCCGATTATTATCAGATGGTGGTTGTTGATGAAGGAGAACAGATCTGATGGTGGTGTTGGTTGTAAAGGTGTTAATAGATCTGATGGTGAGTGTGTGTTTTTTGGGTGGTAGTTAGAGAAATATGATGATAAGTAGAAAAAGGGAAGAAGAGGATATAGCGGGAAGGAGGGAAAATTACGTAAGTATCCTTGGGGGAAAAAGGGAGGGGGACACGTGGCAGCACCAAAATACTTTTTAGGCTTTGCAAATTTGTGATACTTTGCAAATGATCCGGAACCTTGATTCTTAAAAGGCCTACCAGAACTCTTACATGCATCACCATGATTTTCAAACCTAGAAAATAACATATCCGGTGTCGTAAAGTACAAATCATTTACTCAAAGTTCTTTTCTTTTTTTTTTTTTTTTTTTTTTTTTAAAAAAAAACACAGGTTTTTTTAACCATACGATATCCCTCCTATTTCATCAGTTTTATTTCTTTTTACCTTTGCTCGTTTTACTCTTCTTTCCCTTGTTGCTTCCCTTCCTTTTCTTGTTATTACCATCCTGAGTGTTATCACACATTCACTTTCATTTTGTAACACCACTGAATCACGTGTTTGTTTAACCTTTAATGTCTGTTCATGGAAGAACGGTTCAAGAAATTATCTAGCTTTGGCCTATGACTTTGTAGCCCCTTGACAACACGACTCACACCCTTCAATTTAACTGAATGCTTCAATTCTAGTTGACTGAAAAAAGATCCAAAAACGAAAAAAAGCGTCTTAATACAAATTCAAGTGTAAATTGGTTTGAAGTTTAAAAACCGCTTCAAAATTTACAGTGGTGCAAGTCTAACCTTGTGTCAAACGCAAAAGAAAGCAACTTCAGACCTTCATTTGCATCACATATAGCTCTTGCATCTTCGTAAGATCGAACAAGAAGTTTGAGCCACTAGTACAAAACGTATTTATTGAAACGGTTAAAAAAGGTTTTTTAAAGCGGTATTCAACCGTTTTATAATAGAGCGTTATAAAAGATGAGTTGATTATTTAAAACGGGTTTGAACCGCTGTAAAAAATAGACCTCTAACAAATATAAATAAGTTTATATAGACCTTTATACAACGGTGTAGAGCAACTGCTATAAAATATCTAACAATAAAAAATAAGCTTATATATTATATTTTATTGTAATTTACTTGTTTGTGAGTTATCAAAAAGATAGTACGGAACCACTTGCCACAAATGAATTACCATTTACAAGATGAACAATCCTCAATCGTCAAGAACAATTTGATTATTACATCAAGTCTCAAAATGATCATTCTATCATCTAAGTCTCTCTTTAAACAACCAAGTACTAAAACCCATAAATTAAAAAACAACCCATATTATATCAATAATCAACATTTTTACATAAATTGATAGATTATGTCTAATTTCGTTTGGGTATCTATGTATATTTATAAAAAAACTAAACCCATATTTTTACATCTACAAAGTGAGAAAGGAAAAAATAGAACACGATCTATAAGTTGGAGGCCCATCAAATCCATGTCCATGTTAACAACACCTGAAACAATAAAAAGTCAAAAATTAAACCTCAAAATTGAATTATTAGATCTTAAACAAACATATCTTAAGACTAAAAATATAAATTTATTTAGATCTACAACAAAGAAACCTTATCAGGTGGCAGACTAGCGATTGTATGTGGGTTACGAGTCCGACGAATTCAGTTGATGATAGACAACGTGCTCTTGGTTTTCGGGAAGTGGCGGTGATGGTTCAGCTAGTGGAGGCGGTGATGGTTCGTATGATGCACACCTGTAAAAGATTTGTTGTTTGAAGATCTGCCAAAATAATAATAATAATAAACATATGAAAAGCTTGAGTTTGTTTTAGCTTTTTAAGATAAATAAAGAGGAAAAAAAATACACTTGTTGTTGATATAACAAAGAAACTGAAAAAGTGATTTTAATAAATAGAGAGAAATAAGGCTGAAAAGATAAAGGAGGGAAAATTCCCGCTCATTTGAGGTGAAAAAATCTTGAAAAAATTTATATATTTTAAAACGGTAATAATCAACCGTTGTAAATAATAAAATTAAATTATAAAATATTAAATTATTTAAAACTGTTCTAATTAACCGTTCCAAATAACAAGTATAAATTATAAAATATTAAATATTTTAAAACGGTAGTAATCAACCGCTGTAAATGATAAAATTAAATTTATAAAATATGGAATCTTTTAAAACACTTATATTTAACCGTTGTAAATGGTAAGTGTAAATTATAAAATATTAATTCCTTTTTAAAGCACTTGTAGATACCCGTTTTAAATAATAAGAAAAAGTTAGATAAAGTAGTCAACCGTTTTAAATGTAATATTTTATATTACTTTTTGTGTGATATAATGTTTTTCAAATTATTTAATACGGTTTAATTGAAAACCGTTTTTAAAGTCCATTATAAAATGGTCTTTCTCTACTAGTGAGAACAAGAAGTTTGAGCCGCAAAGGCAGTAAGTAATGTGCCCCTATTTATATCAAGTTCATTATGCCGCAAGTAACAGACAAAAGATAAGGCATCAAACTTACAGTTAAACGATATCATTAACAGAAATCATTTGTTACAAACAATCATGTATATTTTACCTCAATCATAGTTGCACCAGATGACTTGTTCAGTGCCACTCCCTTCTTCCCATTAATAGCCTCAGATATTTCTTCAAATACTTTCCAATTAATTTGAAGTTCCACACGATTCATAATGTTAGTATCTTGCAATGTATCTGAAGACAATAAATCAGGAATTGTCCTAGCGTTAACATTATTTGATGGCATGTGGACATTATGTGTGTTCTTCCTTGGAAACAAAACGCTCATTATCTCCTCTTTAGATTTCTCAAGTTCAACAAATTTAGCACAAGGAGCATTGATTTTAGGACTCACATTTTCCGATCTAACAATCAGGAGAGGATCATCAATGCTCAAAAACACTTCTGCAACAACTTCTGGATCCAAGTTCAATTTTTGGTTTATCCTTTTCCTTAGAAGACTAAACACAAACTTCTCTGGAAGAAAATAAGCAATATTGTCGTAACCAGACAGAAAGTCAAGTAGCTTAGGAGAATAATTTGGTGCCTTCAGACATATTAAGGAAAGCATCATAACCATCTTTAGTACTAACAGTGGATAATAAGAAACATCAATCTTTGATCTTTTAATCCATACCATACTAATTTCACTAAAGCAGAGAATATCATGGATTCTTTCAACAAGAACGCTCAGATTTGGAAAAGAAGGGCCAATAGATAAAGTTGAAACAAATTGAATATGTGTAAATGATCCAACAAAAGAAGATCTTGTTGTGTAAGAATTTTCTGAAGTGAAAGTTTACCTGAAACTGTGAGTTGATAGGAAACCGGAGGCCACTCTAAAGATATCTTCTAAAGCACATTGAAGTGTTGGAGCAACAAAAACATCTTTCAATCCACCATCCCTAAATTTCTCAACAAATGATTTAAATTGAGGTTTACTCTTGAGCTTATTAATGAGATTCTCGTAGACTGCTACTGATACTCTTGAACATAGACATATAATAATCACCCTCTCGAAAGCTTTGATGTCAAGAGTTTGAAGAATAATCTCCTCGAGTAAGTTCATCGACAGATCAGTCTCCTTTAGGGAAACCAAGTCCTCATCGACTGATTTTCGCCAGTCTAATGGAAACACAATATCAATGTAACTTAATGAAATTCCAAGGAAATACTGCAAACTATTTTTAAAAGGATTTGTGAGGTTATGATAAAAATTTAAAAGAAACTTGGAGACCTCAAAAATGTGCAGGAGAAATGTGCCTTGGTGAAATAAAGAACCGTTTGACTTTGACTTACGGAGGGCATCAAGAGTTTGAAGTACCTTTATACCCACAGAAAGTAACTCGAACTGCCAATAAGACCGAATAACAAACACCAACTCCCTGCCATCAAAAGCTATACGATTTCGGTCCTTATGAAGACCCTTGTTATCAGTGTTTCTTATCCAATCAGCATCTTTGTTGAGTGACAAGTACACCGTTCTTCCTTTTAGAGATAGTTTCCTCACCCCAAAATAATATAAACAAAAATCAGCATGCCCGGAGGGCTTACATAGATCATCATTTTTGGGACTTTCAATAATTCTGAAGATATCATTGATATGCTTCTTCCACAGATTCCAGTAACAAACAAGAGTTCTAACAGAAACGTGATTCTGAAACATCTTGTCATCACAATGCTTATATATATCCACCAGTAAATTATCCTCCCAATCATACTTTGAGGAATTCATCTGAAGATGCTTATCTAAGATTTTCCTTATCAACAAGATTTCTCCCCTCAGACTGCTATTTTTCTGAGAAATAAACAGATCATCCTTCAGCTCAGACAAGTTGTTGTGCGGATCAGAAGGTATTTTAAGTTCACTACAAACAATATCATACATAACGTCGGAGTACATTTTTGCAAGCAACTTTACTCTATTACAGAGTTCTTCCTTTTGAGCAAACTGCTTAAGTTGCCCACCTCTGTTTCCGTTTCCCCACCAGCTAAAAAACACATACCAAAGTAACAAAAGACCAGCCTCCTTGAAATATCCAGCCTTCTCCAAAAGATCACCCCACGACCTCGCTAACTCAGCAGCTTCAAGAAAATGACCCGATTCTTCTTCCAACAACAAAAGTTCATCAAGGCACCCCAACGACCTCAAAAGTATACGCTTAGATTCTATAGAAGAAAATGCTTTGACTAATTTCATCATGGATTCAGAATCTTTATGTCCATGGTAATAAAGAGCACAACTCTCCAAAAATTCCTGTTTAACTTCTAATTCTTTACTTTTAACATTAGCATGTTGTTCCCAGTTTTGTATATATAGCATGCCTATATAAAAAAGTTTCCCTCTTTTGCAAACTGAAAGACAACTGGTGAACTGATCTCCTTTGGCATAGGCTTGTGAGGCTTCACTATAACACCCTGCTAGAGTGAAACACTCCGCTGCTGCGTCAAACTTTCCACACTTATGCATATAGATTTTTCCTGCAGAAACACACAAGTTCAAAATGGGTAATGTTTCTTGATGAGCTCGGGTTGACACAGGTCCGTTCCAACCCGCTTACACCTATTTGCTCTTTCTTTGGAAAGGTATTTATGACTAGATAAAGAAGTTACCAACTCTTTCATACTCCCCTAAATCACAATACGATGATGCAGCGGACTGAAATTTCTCAATAGACTCGAACAGTCCCGCTGCTTCTCTAAGATAACCGAAATAAGATTCCGGATGTGTTCCCTGTATTTGATCAGCCGATGCTCTTGGACCACAAGCCTTTGCCAACTTCTCCCACATTGTGTCTCCAGCTCTTTCAAAACACAATCTTGCCATCACAAAATTATTCTCATAGAAAAGCTGAAAGCCATATAAACATCATGAAAGCATATCAAATAAGATACTCATATATTTATACAGAACTAAGTAGAAAATCAGTGACACATATCTCGTTTATCATGTACGATCAATAAATTAGTTAATGAAGAGATTAGTTATACGAATAAGTACTGAAATTTACAGTTTTCGTATGCTCTCGCAACCTAAATAAACTTTTAGTTTATATACTTCAGTCAAACTCTACGTGTCTGTTTAAGTAGCCACTTTTCCCCTCGGCCTGTAGAGCATTGGAAAAGTGGCGACTGATTTATAAATAAACAAAACCTATCAAAGGTAACCTCCCTTAATCTTATAAAACTTTGCAATGCAACAGATCTTGAATTTATATGGTTACCATGAGAACTTTCTCTTGCCTCAAGGAATCTTTCAAAGAACGAGTTCCCTAATGTGCCATCCAACATCATTAGAAACTTATGAAATGTTATAACAAGAGGGTACATATTCCTAGGGATGTCAATAAATGTGTCTGGGATATCACTGAACTCCGATGTAACATTATCAGCATCAAGACCGATCTCTGCTAATGAATTCCCGTTACTTGAGATACTGTCAAATAAGTCAATTCTTGAAGTCAGAAAATACATTCATAGCAAAATTAGTTAGAGAAGGAAAAAAAAAAGTATTTACACACCTTGTCAGGTGGGAAAGATTTTGTTTAACACCATAACACAGTCTCGGGCTAAATGTCACAAAAAGCTGGCGAAGAACACTCGGGTTGCTATTTACAGGATCGTTAACAACCACAACATTTCTAAATTGGCTGTTTTCTCCTTCAAATGATCCTTCAGAGCCATTGCAAAAACGTTTTTCGTTTTGGAACAACTTTGTTGTCAAAATAGAGGTTTTCCCGGTTCCTGACCGCCCAGTTATAAATGAACTTTTTCTAAACAATAATACGTCCATCTATTCATCGGTCAATTGCATGGGTAGATCAACTTCATTATCAGATAGCAAATGGCACACCACTTCATACGAAAATGTGTAGAACTTCATCAGCAATAAGCTTTCCCTCACTTTAGAGTTTTCAACAAGATTTCTACCACCACCAGAATCCAAACTCACTTCCTTATCATCTTCATCATTGACCAAATGACGAAATCGGATAATTTCTTGAGATGCCTCCCAACACCTAGGAACTACCAAATTCCTGAATAACATTAAAACAAAACAGCAATATAAATAAATTGGAATAAGCATGTAAAAATCATCATTGCTATTTCAAAATAGTAGATGGAAAATGATCATATACCCTTCGAATAGTTTTTCTGTGCAACGACTAATAAAATCTCTTGTATATGCAGAAAATATGTTTTCAAGTCGTTTTGTCAATTTTGGAATCTCTTCAAAGGGTAATATATCCCAAACCTTGATAACTTGTACATAGTTGACATCCTTGATGATGTCAATTGTACTTATAATATAATACCCTTCAACATTAAACTGTTTCAAACTTTGTGAGGAATTCTCACGAGTCAAGCCTAAGCTACTCTCGGGACACCAGCCATTAGAAAGTGTCAATAAAAGATTTAAGACAAATTTCTTCACACGATCACTTGTAAGCTTTCCAAATGATCTTCTAAAGTCATCACTGAAGAGAATCTGTGGCATTAAGTACAAGAAATATGAAGAACATGTTACATAATAACATATCTCGCTTACATAAAATAAATACTTAAATACCTTCCATTTTGCATTTTTATAAGGTACGCTATTCCTGTTAACCAGATCATCAAGTGGTTCTAGCTCTTTTTCCACCTACAAATGATGCATCAAGTCATCAGAAAGATTCAAGTAATGGATATATTTTTTAAAAAGCAAACCGAAACGGTTTTATACAACAGTATTCAAACAAAGTTCATGTTATTTTTATAATTTTCAGCACAAATAGGGTTGTTTGGGATTACTTAAAGTAATTATTGACTTAGAGATAAGTAAGTACCACACTTTCAGTGTTAAGTTAGCAGATAATCGGTTTTTGCAAAACACTTGAAACTTTAGTATGTACATAAAAAGATAAGCATTTATATAAGTAATCCCAAATTACCTCATAAACAACAAATTTCATGTCAATAATCAAGGAAAAAAACAAGAATGAACTACCTCAACTACCTTTTTGCGCATAATCGACAGCCCACAAGACTAACCTGTTGGAAAATTTAGTGCACTTGAGGGATTAATTCACACTTGGTAATGGGCTTGGAGGTACGGAGTGTACACCCATCAGGTCAATGTTTACCCTGACTCAATTGAAGTGGTTTGATAGTGTAAATGATAATGCTGCTGATGCAGTTGATACTGCTGCTAGTATTATCAATCCTGCTGCTAGCTTTATCATTTCTGCTGCTAGTATTGATACTGCTGCTAGCATTATCAATTCTGCTGCTAGCTTTATTGTTTCTGCTGCTAGAACAATAATGCTGCTGCTGAACTGTTAGGCAATGGATTCTGCTGCTTGCACAATTTATTGTGCTGCTAGGCATAAGATTCTGCTGCTGGTTATAACCACTGACTCCTACTATTATGGAAACTATTATGATATAATTAATGGGCCGTTAATTATACATAATTCCATGGGCTAGGGTTTGAGTAAACTCTATTATAAATAGAGGTCGTATCATAACTGCATGGATATACAGAACACAAACCCTAAACACTTGAATACGATTTGGTTCTTGATTTGTGCCTAAAACAAGAACATCACTTGGTCTTATCCCATAGAGATATTCGTGCAACCCAGGCATAGGGTCGAATAGTTTCTATTGGAAAGTGATTACACGATTTCAAGTGAATATCCGGTACCTTGACTGATTATCTTAACCCTGTTCTGGGAACACCACGACACAACACCACCAACAATCAATAGAAACTATTTTAGTGATAATCAATGGCGGCTGCAATGAGGCATATGGCTGCTAACTTTTCCAAACTGGAAAAGTTTGAAGGTGTCGATTTCAGAAGATGGCAAAAGAAGATGCAATTCTTGTTGTCAAGCATGCATGTGGTCTATGTTTTGACTACACCTATTCCTGAAGATTATGGGGATGATGCTACGATGGAACAGATGAGGAGCAGAAGCAAATGGGAGAATGATGACTATATCTGCAGAGGATTAATTCTTAATGGTATGTCTGATACTCTCTTTGACATTTATCAGAATGTTGAATCTTCTCGAGAACTGTGGGATTCCTTGGAAGCCAAATATATGGCTGAGGATGCATCAAGTAAGAAGTTCCTTGTAAGTAATTTTAACAATTACAAAATGGTCGATTCTAGACCTGTCATGGAACAATACAATGAACTTCTTAGTATACTTGGTCGATTCACACAACACAAGATGAACATGGATGAGGCTATTTCAGTCTCTTGTATCATCGATAAATTACCTCCTTCTTGGAAAGATTTCAAGCATATGCTAAAGCATAAGAAGGAGGAGTTAACTCTTGTTGAGTTGGGCAGTCATTTGCGCATTGAGGAATCACTCAAGGCGCATGAAAGTGACAAGCCAAAGAGCAGCAATGCTGCTGGTCCATCAGTTGTCAATTTGGTGGAGCATAACAACTCCTCCAGGAACAATGACAACAAGGGCAAACGTAAGCATCAGGATAACACCAAAACTGATCCTAACAAGAAGTCAAAAGCTACTTGTTGGAAGTGTGGTAAAACTGGACACTTCAGGAAGGATTGTAAAGGTGTTAAGATTGGCAATAAAACCAATGGATCAGGCACGAGTGGATCTGGGAATGGTAACACCAATTCCCTGAAAGGTCAGAATATATTTAATAAGTCTTTTGAGATTTATTATGTTACATATATATCTGAATTGTACTTTGTGCATGATGATGATGATGTTGCATGGTGGGTTGACTCTGGAGCAACAGTCCATGTGTGTAAAGATAGAAGCTGGTTCAAGACCTACGAGTCAATGAATGATGGTTCTATTCTTCATATGAGAAATGAGTCAATAGCCCTAGTGCATGGAAGAGGATGTGTTGATTTGAAGTTTAGTTCTGGAAAGATTGTTTCTTTGTTTAATGTTTTACATGTTCCTGATATTAGGAAGAACTTGGTTTCTAGTAGTATTTTGAATAATTGTGGTTACAAACAAGTTATTGAATCTGATAAATTTGTGTTATCTAAACATGGTGTGTTTATTGGTTTTGGTTATTTATGTAATCAAATGTTTAGACTTAATATTGTTCATGATATGGTTGATTCTGCTTTTATGTCGACATCTAAGTTGTATGATTCAACCCTTTGGCATGCTAGACTTGGCCATGTACACTTTAAAAGGATGCAAGATATGTTTAAGGATGGGTTAATCCCAGCATTTGACATGGACACTGAAAAGTGTAAAACTTGTATGATGAACAAGATAACTAAGAAACCATTTCAAAGTGTAAAACGTGAAACTGTGATATTGGAACTGATTCATAGTGACTTATGTGATTTGCATGCTACTCCCTCTTTGGGGAATAAGAAATACTTTGTGACTTTTATTGATGATGCTTCTAGGTATTGTTATGTGTATTTATTGCATACTAAGGATGAAGCATTAGATAAATTTAAAGTATTTAAAACTGAGGTTGAATTGCAACAAGAGTCCCTGATCAAAAGATTAAGGACTGATAGGGGAGGTGAGTACATGGATACTCTGTATTTCCAGTCTGTTGGTATAATCCATGAAACGACTGCCCCTATACTCCTCAGCAAAATGGTATTTCTGAAAGGAAAAACCGAGTGCTGAAGGAAATGGTGAATTCCATGTTGTCCTATTCTGGGCTGAGTCAAGGGTTCTGGGGTGAAGCTATGTTAACAGCTTACTATTTATTAAATAGGGTTCCCAATAAAAGGAACAAGACAACCCCTTATGAACTCTGGACTAAAAAGAAACCCAACCTGAATTATCTCAGGGTTTGGGGTTGTAGGGCTGTTGTAAGACTCCCTGATCCAAAGCTAAAGACTTTGGGTGAAAGAGGCATTGAATGCATCTTTGTTGGATATGCTGAGCATTCCAAGGCATATAGGTTCTATGTTATTGAACCTAATGAATCTGTTTCAATTAACTCAATAATTGAATCAAGGGATGCAATCTTTGATGAGAATAGATTCTCATCAGTCCCTAGACCAAGTCAGAGGATTCCTAATGGAACTAATGATGTTGGTGTATCAGAAATCTCTGATGAGGTTGTGGTTCAACAACCTGAACCTGAGCTCAGAAGGAGCAATAGGGTTAGGACTCCAAAATCATTTGGACCTGAATTTCAATTGTACTTAATTGAAGGAACAAGGGATGAGGTCTCTGACCAACACTCCTATTGCTTTAATGTTGAGGATGATCCCAAAACATTTGATGAAGCAATGAAGTCCCAGGATGTTGCTTTCTGGAAAGAGGCAATAAATGATGAGATGGACTCCATCATGGGCAACAACACTTGGGTGTTGGCTGATCTACCACCTGGTTGCAAACCTTTGGGTTGCAAATGGATTTTCAAAAAGAAAATGAAAGTAGATGGAACTGTTGAAAAGTTCAAGGCTAGACTAGTCATTCAAGGCTTTAAACAAAAGTCAGGGATAGACTATTTTGATACTTATGCCCCTGTGGCTCGTATCAGTACCATAAGATTGCTGATTGCTTTGGCATCTATTCACAATCTGATTATACATCAGATGGATGTGAAGACAGCATTCTTGAATAGTGAATTGGATGAGGAGGTTTACATGAACCAACCTCAGGGCTTCATCATGCCTGGCAATGAAAACAAGGTGTGCAAACTGATTAAGTCCTTATATGGACTAAAACAGGCACCTAAGCAATGGCATCAAAAATTTATGAAGTAGTTTTGTCTAGTGGTTATTCACTTAACCAGTTTGACAAATGTGTATATAGCAAATTTGATGAATCTGGTAAAGGAGTCATCATTTGTCTATATGTTGATGACATGTTGATCTTTGGCACTGACCAAAGTCAAGTGGACCTAACAAAGGAATTTTTGTCATCAAGGTTCTCCATGAAGGATATGGGGGAGGCTGATGTTATCCTTGGTATAAGGATTAAACATGAAAGTAACAAAATTTCTATCTCTCAGTCTCATTACATTTAGAAGGTGTTGAGGAAATTTAATTACTTTGATTGTACTCCAGTGAGTACTCCTATGGATACAAGTGAGAAGCTCTTGCCTAATACTGGTAAGGCTGTATCTCAACTTGAGTATTCTAGGGTGATTGGCTGCTTGATGTATGCCATGACTTGTACTAGACCTGACATTGCATTTGCTGTGGGAAAATTGAGCAGATATACTAGTAATCCTAGTGCTCATCATTGGCAAGCAATTCAGAGAGTACTGAAGTATTTGAAGAGAACTATGGATTATAGTCTCTCATATACTGGTTATCCTTCTGTATTAGAAGGGTACACCGATGCAAGTTGGATCAGTAACACTGAAGACAATTCGTCTACTAGTGGCTGGGTATTCCTACTTGGTGGAGGTGCAATTTCTTGGGCATCCAAGAAGCAAACATGCATCACCAGTTCAACCATGGAATCTGAATTTGTAGCCTTAGCTGCTGCTGGTAAAGAAGCTGAATGGTTGAAAAACTTGCTTCTTGAGATTCCATTGTGGCCTAAACCTATAGCACCTATTTCTATCCGTTGTGATAATGCTGCTACATTGGCAAAGGCTTGTAGCCAAATGTACAATGGGAAGTCTAGACACTTAGGTGTCAGGCATAGCATGATTCGTGAGCTTATCATGAATGGGGTGGTATTTATAAAGTTTGTTAGATCTCAACAAAACTTAGCTGATCACTTGACGAAGGGTTTGGCTAGAGACTTGGTTTTGAAGTCTGCTAAAGGGATGGGTTTAAGTCCAACTTAGTCACTGAATGCTAAGACACCCAACTCCCTCCTGAGGAAACTTTGGAGCTGAGTTCAATGTGGAAAGCTGAACATTTAGTGGACTGGAGCACATGTTTTATTTACATCCCAAGGTTGTGCTCAGAACCTGCTGAAAAGGAGGATGAAGTCTTTACTTCTCAATGGTTAATTTTCTTTGAAAAAGTGCTTAGCAGAAGCATGATTAAAAGATGAACCACCTATGTAAATGTTGAAGTTTTGCCGCTTCAAAAAGCTTTTGGACTTTTAGCTTTTACAACATTTATGATTTGGATATGGACACATGGCTTGTATAGTGTCAGGAGTATTTAAGTGTTTGAAAATATATGTGTATTTTATCTTCAGGTATTCAAATGGGTTGAAGGGTTCAATTCTTTAGAACACCCTGATTCTCGAATATTTGAACGTGTAATGTACTAAGATGAGAATTCAATCTTCAGGATATTTTCATTTATGCATATGTTTTGTTTTGTGTTTAATTTTCATGCAAAGGAAGTTAACTAAATTTGGGGAGGATTGTTGGAAAATTTAGTGCACTTGAGGGATTAATTCACACCTGATAATGGGCTTGGAGGTACGGAGTGTACACCTAATGAAGCGAAAAGTGTACCGCTTTTAAGGGGTTATTTAAGCCCTAAATCGTATTTATTTGATCAAATATTGCCCTAAATCGTTCCTTTTGTCATTTTAGGTACTTTTGAGGAGAAATCTGGAAAAGGAAGCATTTTGGACGTTTTTGGAGCATAAAAGTGAAGAAAACGACAAAGTCTCAAAATCATGCTGGAAATTACCTTTGACGGCGTCAGGATCCTCTCCAGACGGCGTCATGGCTTGGCAAGAAAAGGTGGATGTGAAATTTACTCATGATAAGCCAGTGAAAATTGCATGTGAATTCTGACGGCGTCACGCTTTAACCTGATCAAGGTCGTCACGGCTTAATTTAGAGAGGGACGGCGTCACGTTCAAAGTTTGACGGCGGCAAGCCTTGATAAGCCAGAACGGATTTTGGAGAGCTAAAGAGGGACGACGTCAAGAAGGTCATCCGGGAACCCTAAAAGCGGCGAGGTGACGGCGTCACACTCCATAACGTGACGCCGTCAGATCTAAAAATCTATATATAGTTTTGCAATTCTTTGTCATTAGTGTGGAACTTATTGGGGAAATTTGTGTGTGAAAACCCTAGGACGAATTTGGCAGCTCTTTCAAGGCTTTTTGCCTTGAGATCTTCCATGTTACATTGAAGATAAGTTATCAATTAATCATTCAATATGTCTATGTGTTGTTTGATTTTATCTTGTTCTTGTCTTTTGTTTAACATGCTAGGCTAGATTTATCTTGTGTTTGCTTAGATCTAATGAAACCTAGCTATTGATTATTGGTTATTAGTGTGTTATTAGTTGTATTGGATGATTGTTCATCTATGTTAGGCTTAAGAAAACTGGCTAACTTCCTATTCGGTAACTTGCTTGAACGTCTTAAGAAACATGAACCAATGCGTACTAAAGGTTTTTATGGTTGTATTTAATGCACAAGCGAATTCTAGTGATCCCATGTTAGGAGCTTCCTAGCCGGCTCGACATAGGAGTGAAGTAGGAGCTTGTAGAGTTGGGGAAGTACGTACGCCACCCCACGAATGGTATTAAGGAATACACCCGTCATCCACGCGACTAATACACACTAATCAACCGGTAAAAGATAGTTAGGGAGTAAGGAAATCTAAGTAAACACATTTCTCTCCACATAAGTTTTCACCAACATTTTCATTTTCAGTTATTTTATTTTATTTGCATTTGTAGTTATTTGGGTTAGTTGATTAGCAACTAATTCCGCCCACTCTTTCAAACCCGAGATTTTACTTGCTTTCATAAAAAATTATAAAAACAGAAAAAGAATCTTCTCTCACCCTTAGACCTATTAGAGTAGTTTTTCATACCTAACGAACACTATTCCCTGTGGAGAACGATCAATCCCCCGTACTTACCACTACACTATACTACATTGGTCAGGTACACTGCCTGGTGGGATTGTAAGCCTCTTGAGATCCCTCGAGAGGTAAAACCTGTTGTAAGGTTGCAAAACCACGCATCAAGTTTTTGGCGCCGCTGCCGGGGAATAGTTATTGTTTAGGTTGAATTTTTATTTTTTTTATAGGTCTACTCACTAGATTCCTTTCTAGTGAGATTTTTATTTTATTTTTCTAGGTTTTCTTTAGTCTATCTATTTTCTTCGTTTTTTTGTTCGTAACCATTACCATCCGACATCATGGAAGGTGGTAATATCCTCGATCCCAACAACCCACCACAACAACAACCACCACCTCCTAGAGCCCGTACTTTAGGAGAGTACTCCCGTCCTAGCCACCATGGCTATCGAAACACCATTGAGCTCACTCAAGGAGCCAATATCACACCCTTGCGATCCGACACCATCCGGTTGGTGCAAAGCGGATGCGCATTCCATGGACTTCGTTCTGAAGATCCTAATCAACATCTCAAGGACTTTCTCAAAATCGTTGATTCTATAGACCTTGATGTTGCCACTCGAGAGACGACCCGATTGCGTCTCTTCCAATTCTCTCTGCGGGACCAAGCTAGTCAATGGCTAGAGCGTCAACCCGCAGGATCCATCACCTCTTGGGATGATCTCACCACTCGTTTCCTTGCTCAGTTTTTCCCACCGGGAAGAACTACCAAGCTAAGGAATGATATCTTGATGTTCCAACAACGTCAAGGCGAAACTCTCTACGAGGCATGGACTCGATTCAAGGACTTACTCCAAAAAGTCCCTCACCATGGCATAGAACTTTGGCTCCAAGTCCAAATCTTCTATGACCATATCAATCTCTCCACAAGGCAAACCATTGACCAATCGGCCGGTGGCAAGCTACGTGATCTAAGTGCGGAACAATCATGGGCTCTCCTAGAGGATCTTGCTCTTTATGACAACGAAAGTTGGAGTGATCCCCGTGATTTGAATAAAACGGTCAAGGCAATATCTTTGCCTTCGAACAATTCAAGCACTTCCGACCATAGGATCATAGAGCTTGAAGACCAAGTCAAGTTTCTCATGAAATCCTACGAGGCTCCTAAACTTTCAAGCCAAGTGAACAAAATCACTTCTTCATGTGAATTATGTAGTGGTCCCCACGACACTCGTGATTGCATGAAACTCCCCGAACAAGCTTTTGTGGACTACGCATCCTCGCGTACCGACGGAGCGGGAGACAAGTGGTACACTTTCAAACCCGAGCCAAACCCTTATGGTGATACATACAACCCCTCATGGAAAAATCACCCGAACCTTAGGTGGAAACAAAACCAAAACGCACAACAAACCAATTCTTCCAACCCACCTAATCGTTTCCAATCAAGCGGTTCCAACTCGAACCGTACTTTCAACAACAATCCTTCCGGCAATGGTAGTACCAATAACTTTGAAGGATTGATGTCCCAATTTATGGCATCTCAAGAAGCTCGTTTAGCCAAGTTTGAAGCCGATTTCAAACAAAAACAAAGCGAGATGACCAATAAGATTGACACCTTGTTGAAAGCCCTCAATGACCGAGAAATGGGAGCACTCCCTAGCAACACGGTCAAGAACCCGAAACTAAACGTCAACGCTATTTCATCGGTTTCGTCCCCTAGTTCTTGTCCACAATATTATTCGGTCAATTCCATGAGCACGTGTTTCAAACAAACCCAAGTCATAGTTGAAACACCTCCCACTCAAAACCTTGACGAAGAATTCAAGGAGCTCCACCTTGAAAGTCCGGTTGTTGATGTGTTGGATGAGAAGAAGCTCAAGTTAGGCGAAAAAGGGACCGCCTTTGTTCAAAACAAGCTACCTAAGAAGTTAGATGATCCGGGCTTATTTGTTCTACCTTGCAAGATCGGTAATTCGGAGGCTTATGACACATTAGCCGATCTTGGATCAAGCCTTAACCTACTTCCGTTACCTCTCTACACCTCTCTAAAACTTGGAAAACTTGAAGAAACCGAGGTGATAATAGGTTTAGCGGATGGGAGTGTTGCTTACCCGGTTGGAGTAGTTAAGGACGTGTTAGTGCACATTGGAAAACTAACCATTTTAACCGATTTCCACGTCCTTGATATGGTTAGCGACCCTACATGCCCCTTGTTGATAGGTAGAGGATTTTTGGCGACCGCTAGTGCTATGATTGATTGTAAGGAATCCAAGATAGCGGTAGGAGAAGGAGATACTTGGTCAGTCTATGATGTTAAGAAACATGCCTATGATACTAGTGAGGAACCAACACCACATTGGTTAGAATCAAATAGGAGACCATCTAGATATGGACCTTGGATTGATAGAGACTTCATAGGACCCCAACGCCCATTTTACCTAGAAGAGGACTTTGTTAACCGAACGCATACGGTAGAGCAACTCTTGGCTAGGGACACCGAATTGGATCCATTTGAAGACTCTCTAGTTTTTAGAAAGATGATTGATTTCCTAGGAGTTTTGCCAATTAACCTAGGAATGAATAAGTGGATTTGTGAGGAAGATGATCATAAGTGGAATTGGGATAAACCACCCAAAGATGGAGATGGGTCATGGCATATTAAGATGACATTGTATGACCCGGATGGAGAGAAGTTTGAAAAGATATATCGTACTAAGCGGACCAATAGGAAACTTCAATCCAAGCTTAACCCTAAAGACGTCCTCGATGACGAGCTCACTTATATAGGGTAGAGTGACTTTGAGTCTAGCTACAAGACTCGTTAATAAAGAAAAGCGCTTCTTGGGAGGCAACCCAAGCTTTATTTGCTTTGTGTGTTTATTTATTTGTTTGTTTGATTTTATTTGCTTCCGTATGTATGTTTAATTTTTATTATTATTGATTCATGTTCAAAACTAAAATTGTGAAAATGCTTTATTTTGTTTTTAACTTCGTCTTAACTACATATAAAGGTATTTTGCAAAAGATAAGTGTAAGGGAAAGTCAAATCGGTTTATTAGAACAAATGAACATGAATCATAATAATATTAAATTAACATACATATTAGTATTTGTTTGAGTCAAATGCTTGTATCGAGTCATAATGATGTTTTGCAGGAATTCCAGGAAGTAAGGTATAGGTTTTTCCAAAATTTTTTTCCGGAAACGTAACATGAGAATTCTGTCAGATCATTTCTGACGGCGTCAGGTTTAATTTTCTGAAAATTTTTGAAAGTTTTGTTTTCATAAAAAGTTTTTATTAAATCTCTAACTTATAATCTCCAGGAATCTGCAAAATTATCATTCCACAAGCATTATATCCTTATATATAGAGTTTATCCCGCCGATGTTATGCAGGTTTTCGTGTTTGTTTTCTCAGGTTTAACAGGTTATTTTGGACAAGGAAATGTTTGTTGGATCAAGCTTATGGCGATGCATTAGTCATGGAGCTTCAACATTACCTTGGAAGAAGATCTAACCATGTTACTTCATTATCCACCGAGCGAATCAGGGGAGTATTTGATTTCATTCTTTTACTTTATGCTTTTACATCTTGTTATTTGAACATTGGGGACAATGTTCATCTTAAGTGTAAGGGGGGTAAAAGTACGATTAGAGAATGCTATTACGCTTGATTTTTGTTTGTTTAATAGTAGATGTGTAATAAAACTGAGATAAATACCTGTTAGGGCAATTTTAGTGCCAAATTTAAAATTTTTTACAACATTTAGGAGTGAAACTTTGATCTTAATGAGCATCTCACGGATAGGAGTTATATGACTAGCACAAAAACCGTACCACTAAAAAATTTTCCACCCCCAAATATGTGAGGTTCGCCCCTAGAATTGGTAGGAAAAGCATTCATGCTATGATGTGTGTACCGGTAGCACTTAGATTCTAGAACTTGCGTTAGGACCATTCCGAGGCCACAAGTGAGACTACATTCGTGTAGTTAGATTTACTACATGATAAGAGGCATTAGGATTAACCCATTGTTTTACACCTGTGTTTTTGTTATAATTACATTGGCTACATTGGTCAAGTAATTCTCCCACACCCTTTGCGTTGTACTCATTTTTAGTACACGATACCCCTAGTACACCCTTCAGAGCCTATCTTTTCGTTTCGACCTTTAAGCATTTTACTTAAAGGAAGAATTTGTTTACACCCCACTAAAATGTACACCCAAATCGCCTTAGCCTACCTTGTATGCACTCATTTTTAGTGCATTATTGTGACAACATTTGTTTAAAACCCAAGTTAATTATCTAGTTGATTACATGGTTGCTAAGTCGAGTCATATCCTTGTACATATTATTTTGGGACGATTGGGACTCATGGGTAAAGTACTAGTGTAATGGAGTAATGAGGAAGAACATCATTTATTACCCCCATTTGTGCTAAATATTTTAAAAGTACTCCAAGTTTTTCGATTATCTTAATTCGAGTCATTAGAATAGTTATTTGTAAAGTTATGTAAAAGTTCAAGTGTAAGGGGGATGCAATGCCCCTATGATGTATTATTTTGGATGGTAAGGCAAAAGTGTATGGAAAAAAAAAATTGTGACAACATTTGTTTAAAACCCAAGTTAATTATCTAGTTGATTACATGGTTGCTAAGTCGAGTCATATCCTTGTACATATTATTTTGGGACGATTGGGACTCATGGGTAAAGTACTAGTGTAATGGAGTAATGGGGAAGAACATCATTTATTACCCCCATTTGTGCTAAATATTTTAAAAGTACTCCAAGTTTTTCGATTATCTTAATTCGAGTCATTAGAATAGTTATTTGTAAAGTTATGTAAAAGTTCAAGTGTAAGGGGGATGCAATGCCCCTATGATGTATTATTTTGGATGGTAAGGCAAAAGTGTATGGAAAAAAAAAAAAAAAAAAAAAAAATGGAAAAATCAAGAAAAATACAAAAAAATGAGAAAAAGAAAAATAGAAAAAACATACGGACTACCATCCCGTTTCATTTTATGTTTTATGTTTTTGTTATTTTGTTTTTAGCTTAAGTTGAGTCGAGTCTTGGCTTAGCAACATTGTATAGTACATGTAATTGATCAAGATCTTTAACTCGCCACCAGTAAAATATCCCTTATCCAACAAAACCGTGTTTTCCTTTTCCCTACACCTAACGTTATAACCCATGTAAAAGCCCTCTTTGATAGTTTATCTTAGGTGCTTACGCCTAGTGGGGGAGGTTTTTGATCCTTTCCCAAGCCTATGGTAATCTATTTGCTATGACAGGTAGTGAGAGATATTATCCGTTTTCATTTATGAGATTTATTTTGATGACACTTGAGAGATGTGAGTATCTAAACACTACTTGTGAGGTGCTAGTATGTAATCTCCGTGCTTATTATGATTAAAGAGGAGCGAATATTTGTTGTAATTACTTTTATGTTAGCATTAAATGACCCCTAACTTGTATTTTGATTAGAATAAAAGCGCATTTGCTTGAGGACAAGCAAATCTCAAGTGTAAGGGTATTTGATGAAGCGAAAAGTGTACCGCTTTTAAGGGGTCATTTAAGCCCTAAATTGTATTTATTTGATCAAATATTGCCCTAAATCGTTCCTTTTGTCATTTTAGGTACTTTTGAGGAGAAATCTGGAAAAGGAAGCATTTTGGACGTTTTTGGAGCATAAAAGTGAAGAAAACGACAAAGTCTCAAAATCATGCTAGAAATTACCTTTGACGGCGTCAGGATCCTCTCCAGACGGCGTCATGGCTTGGCAAGAAAAGGTGGATGTGAAATTTACTCATGATAAGCCAGTGAAAATTGCATGTGAATTCTGACGGCGTCACGCTTTAACCTGATCAAGGTCGTCACGGCTTAATTTAGAGAGGGACGGCGTCACGTTCATAGTTTGACGGCGGCAAGCCTTGATAAGCCAGAACGGATTTTGGAGAGCTAAAGAGGGACGGCGTCAAGAAGGTCATCCGGGAACCCTAAAAGCGGCGAGGTGACGGCGTCACACTCCATAACGTGACGCTGTCAGATCTAAAAATCTATATATAGTTTTGCAATTCTTTGTCATTAGTGTGGAACTTATTGGGGAAATTTGTGTGTGAAAACCCTAGGACGAATTTGGCAGCTCTTTCAAGGCTTTTTGCCTTGAGATCTTCCATGTTACATTGAAGATAAGTTATCAATTAATCATTCAATATGTCTATGTGTTGTTTGATTTTATCTTGTTCTTGTCTTTTGTTTAACATGCTAGGCTAGATTTATCTTGTGTTTGCTTAGATCTAATGAAACCTAGCTATTGATTATTGGTTATTAGTGTGTTATTAGTTGTATTGGATGATTGTTCATCTATGTTAGGCTTAAGAAAACTGGTTAACTTCCTATTCGGTAACTTGCTTGAACGTCTTAAGAAACATGAACCAATGCGTACTAAAGGTTTTTATGGTTGTATTTAATGCACAAGCGAATTCTAGTGATCCCATGTTAGGAGCTTCCTAGCCGGCTCGACATAGGAGTGAAGTAGGAGCTTGTAGAGTTGGGGAAGTACGTACGCCACCCCACGAATGGTATTAAGGAATACACCCGTCATCCACGCGACTAATACACACTAATCAACCGGTAAAAGATAGTTAGGGAGTAAGGAAATCTAAGTAAACACATTTCTCTCCACATAAGTTTTCACCAACATTTTCATTTTCAGTTATTTTATTTTATTTGCATTTGTAGTTATTTGGGTTAGTTGATTAGCAACTAATTCCGCCCACTCTTTCAAACCCGAGATTTTACTTGCTTTCATAAAAAATTATAAAAACAGAAAAAGAATCTTCTCTCACCCTTAGACCTATTAGAGTAGTTTTTCATACCTAACGAACACTATTCCCTGTGGAGAACGATCAATCCCCCGTACTTACCACTACACTATACTACATCGGTCAGGTACACTGCCTGGTGGGGTTGTAAGCCTCTTGAGATCCCTCGAGAGGTAAAACCTGTTGTAAGGTTGCAAAACCACGCATCAACACCCATCAGGTCAATGTTTACCCTGACTCAATTGAAGTGGTTTGATAGTGTAAATGATAATGCTGCTGATGCAGTTGATACTGCTGCTAGTATTATCAATCCTGCTGCTAGCTTTATCATTTCTGCTGCTAGTATTGATACTGCTGCTAGCATTATCAATTCTGCTGCTAGAACAATAATGCTGCTGCTGAACTGTTAGGCAATGGATTCTGCTGCTTGCACAATTTATTGTGCTGCTAGGCATAAGATTATGTTGCTGGTTATAACCACTGACTCCTACTATTATGGAAACTATTATGATATAATTAATGGGCCGTTAATTATACATAATTCCATGGGCTAGGGTTTGAGTAAACTCTATTATAAATAGAGGTCGTCATCAACTGCATGGATATACAGAACACAAACCCTAAACACTTGAATACGATTTGGTTCTTGATTTGTGCCTAAAACAAGAACATCACTTGGTCTTATCCTATAGAGATATTCGTGCAACCCAGGCATAGGGTCGAATAGTTTCTATTGGAAAGTGATTACACGATTTCAAGTGAATATCCAGTACCTTGACTGATTATCTTAACCCTGTTTTGGGAACACCTCGACAAAACACCACCAACATAACCTTATGTCAAAAAAATAGCCATCTTGATTGTGCCATTAAATGCAAGTAAGTCAGACATATAAATTGATCTCCTAAGCTAGAATAGCATCTGTCAAAAGTTAAATACGCATGTTCGCACCTACACAACTATGTTCATACTCTAGCAGACAACACATGAAAACCATCCGTGTAATCGAGAATAAACACTTAGTTGTAAGGAAAATAACCTTCCAAATGTCAACTAAGCCAAGTACTTCATCAGCTAAGAAAAGTGTAAGCAGGCTTAAACTATTAGCTTGCTTTACAAACACCAGATTACAGTAAATTGTAAGACAATAAACACGATTAAAGTGACAATCAAACAGCTTTAAAGCTGCTCAATTTGCAAGTTTTGCATAAGTCATACACTTAAATTAAACAGTCTGGCTTCTTGTCAGGCTTTAAGAAGCTTATGTATAGACAACAATGGCCACATACTGGTATGCTGTATGCAGAGATGGTAACACGAAACATTCAACAAGAAACTTTGTACGAACAAAAAGAGTATGAAGTAAACAATTAAACACGCTGATAGTAACATAACAGAATACATATTACAAGTCAAGGCACCACAAACAACCAACAGAACTCGATGATGCAGTTAGCTTTAGTTTCATCAAGTAACATAAATGAACAATCAATTTACCCTGCACACAGAGATGCTATCACGTAACATAAATCAACAGGAGTAGCATAATACAATCAACCACAATAACATAACACAATCAACAAGAGTAGCATAAAAACTTGCGCAAAATAGACACAAAGTATATGATAATCCTCATACTCCATGAACGTTGACTTCTAAGTCAAACGGGTCAAGCTTTGACTTCAAAAAATTATATAAACATTTAGAGGGTGTCTCAGATTGCTCGCAACAATGCACAAACCTGAAATCTTAAAATATAATATGGGTTGATTTCAACCACAAAACTGTATCACTTTGTTTTTATAAAAAACCAAGGATTTACGCTCCATAAAACAACTTTAAAACATGAACCAATTCTTAAAATAGGTACTGTATAAAACTAAAATAACCCCTAAGTTATTTACATTCTGTTTAATATATACAAACAACAAACCACTCGGGTGGCCTAGTGGCAAAACCGCAAAAGGCTTGTGACTTTCATCACTAAAATGTGAAACAACCCTCAAGTGGTCACGCCAACCTCCTGTAAATGGATTGTTTTACCCGGTTTGAGTCTGTGTGGATTAGTCGGCCAAAAGGTCATAAAACATGGTTACCCCAAAAAATATATATATACATATATACAAACAACAAACAAGCAAAAAATCACAAAAATAAAAAATAAAAAAAAATGGTAAAAATAAAGACCTTGTAGTTGTCATCAAGAGACCATGAAAATATCAACTTTGTGAAATCAAGATTTTGTTGTCCCAAACACCCTTGTTCCATCATTCACCTAAAAAATATGCATAAAAATATAAACTTTATTAGCACCAAATGGGTTAGTCTTTTTGTTAATAAAATGAAAAAAGGTTTTCTTTCTTACAGGTAAATGAAAGTTGATAAAGCATCTCAAGAATCAAAAACCCATTTTGTTATGAGTAACAAAATCAACAATTTGAGGGTTTTGAATGAAACAGGGGATTTGTATATGGAGCAAAGCTTATAATGTACCATCTTTATTGCATAATGTATAACTTTGCATAGCAGGTCAGGGTTTTAGTCCTTTTTTTTCTTTTTTTCTTTTTTTTTGGTCTTGTTTTGGGTTTTGGTCATCCATTCATGTTTTCTACATTTTGAGATTAAGATATTTCAATCCTTTTTGCATTTTGAATGGTTACAATTTTTTTTGGGAATGTTAACTAATTATGTACGGGGTTAGAACATGAATCTAATTTGTTTTAAAAATTTTAGGCCATGGGTGGTTTAATTTGGTCATGTGGTAAAGCGAACTCTCTTTTTTTTTTAAGATTTTTCTTCTTACCTCATTATATAAAAGATTTTTTCATGCCTATATTGTTGGAATATGTGAACTATTAAAATCATAAACACATAAAACATCACAAAGCACGCAGCGGAAAGATCTAAAGAACATGTAATTAATTAACTTAAATAAATACGTACCTTAATCGCGTAATCAATCAAGAACAACAAGAACCCTAAATTGGGTTATGAATATGTCGAACCAAACAAGGTAAAACCACCAAGAATCACAAGCTAAAATAAGCTTGTCACTCGTTCTTGTACACACGCGATAGTAGCGTTCCAATGGGAAAGCTAGGTTCAAGATCACTAACAAACCAAACACTTTGTTGCAACACTTGAATCGCCAAGTTCTAGTGAACTTAAAAAATGGGTCGATCAAGGTATAGCAAGAGGAAGAAAAGAGGAGAAGTTTGGCAAGAGTTAGGGATACTTGATTAGGTGAAAATCAATAACAAGTGAATTTGTATTTATAGGCAAACCCTAAAAACACAAACTTGTTCCCTAAGCTACTACCCAAACCGACCCACCCATACAATGGGTCAATCGGCAGCCCAAACAATCCCTTATGGGTTTCTAGATCCTTCTTTTCACTTTTAGTCCTTTAACGGTCGTTATCTTTAACACCGTTAAGTACTAACCGTCGTTAAGTGTTATTAGTGAAATGAATAAATAAATATAAATATAAAATGTATATTTAATTATTCAAACCAATGGAACTCTCACGTATTGTGTGCAATCCCGAGTCTCGGGTTTGAAACCGGACATACAAATATTAATTTCATTATACACAAAACTAACAGCTCCCACTTGGATAATGATTAATATTGTAATGACATGGGCTAGTCTAGCTTTAACAGATCCCAATGCCCCCAGCTCGATCCGAGTTGTGGTTCTCCTGGAAAAAACCACTTGATGATATAATCATCATACTTATCCTTTTGTTACTAATACTGCGTTAATTTGGATATGGATCTTGTCATTCCATAATTAACAGTAGTTTCTCGTTTATACATAATTGAACAAGATTACCAAAACATCTGAACGTCTTCCAGATAGACTTTGGGCGTGCGCACGCAAACATCTTGTTAATCATACGAGTGGCCAAGCAGTATTAAACTTCAACACAAAGTTGAAGGAACAAATCCCTTATTGACTGCGAGCATAATCCTTGAACTTCGCATCATTTCTGAAAATAGCCCTTATAACTACCTTTTACGGATAGCGTTAGACTATCTCACAAAAAATGAGCTACATCCTCGGCAATTATCTGGCATCTCAAGTCAGAGGATAAATATTCATGATATACTTAATGACTATGATCCATAAAGTATAATCATGTTGTTGGGATAAGTCCTATATTCAATTTATCCAATATTGAATATCATGTGACATTGGTGTCTTAACCTTACAGTACATTCTACCAATCCTCACATTTGCCTTAGTTCAATAATATTCCCATATTATTAATTGACAACGGACTATTTAGAATAAATAAATTATTCATGGATTTAAACATGCAAATATAGGACACAAATATTAATAATGATAATAAACGTTATCCGCACTTTATTTCATTAAAACAATAATTGTTTACACGTCCCTATCGAAATACTAATCCAACAGATTTACATGAAACTATCTGCTAAACGAAGACCAATACCCTGAGCATGACGATTAAATGTCTCCTTAGGTAATGCCTTCGTGAAAGGATCAGCCAGATTGTTATCTGTGTGAACTTTGAGTACTCTTATTTCACCATCATCGAC
Organism: Artemisia tridentata subsp. tridentata; assembly: GCA_021014915.2. Taxonomy (NCBI): domain Eukaryota; kingdom Viridiplantae; phylum Streptophyta; class Magnoliopsida; order Asterales; family Asteraceae; genus Artemisia; species Artemisia tridentata. Next base: position 209,350,862 of record CP139501.1, read on the forward strand.
TTGTTCTCGAACATAGTGAAGTTTCCTTTTAAAGTGTCTGGCGCCTTTCATAACTCCAGGTTCATTGGCGAATGTAATTGCAGCAGAGTTATCGCAATATACATTTATAGGTAATTCTATTGAAGGCATCACTCCAAGATCCTTAATGAATTTCCTTATCCAAACAGCTTCTTGTGCCGCTTCCGATGCAGCAATGTACTCAGCTTCTGTAGCAGACATGGCCGTTATGCTCTGCTTCTTACTCTTCCAGTCCACAGCTCCTCCATTTATGACAAAAACGTAACCCGTCTGAGACTTCGTATCATCTTTATCAGTCTGAAAGGACGCATCGCAGAAACCTGTAACATTCAGTTCTGCGTCTGGATTTCCCCCGAAAACAAGAAACATATCTTTAGTATTCCTTAGATACTTAAGAATGTCCTTTACAGCTTTCCAGTGTTTTACTCCTGGATTCTGCTGATATCGACTGGTCATGTTTTGAGCAAATGCCACATCTGGCCTTGTGCATCTAACAGCATACATGATAGAACCAACTGCAGAAGCATATGGAACATTCTTCATGTATGCTTCCTCTCCAGGTGTAGAAGCACACATTTCACTGCTCAATTCATGTTTCACTTGCATGGGCAGATATCCTTTCTTGGAATTCTGCATATTGAATCTCTTCAATATTTTATCCATGTAAGCACTTTGACTTAAACCGATTAACCGTTTAGATCTGTCTCTATAGATCTTGATTCCAAGGATATACGCTGCTTCCCCTAAATCCTTCATGGAAAAACAACTACCAAGATATTCCTTAACTTCATTAAGGCTTGGTATGTCACTTCCCATGATTAATATGTCATCGACATATAGAATAAGGAAAACAGTGTTACTCCCACTAACTTTGTGGTATACACATGGCTCATCGAAATTCTGAGTAAATCCAAATTTCTTGATTTCCTCATCAAATTTCTTATTCCATTGCCTGGATGCTTGCTTCAGTCCATAAATGGATCTTTGAAGTTTGCATACACGCTCAGGAAATTCTGGATTCACAAACCCCTCAGGTTGCGCCATGTAGATATCTTCATCTAGGCGACCATTCAGAAAGGCGGTTTTGACATCCATTTGCCAAATCTCATAGTCATAGTAGGCAGCTATGGCTATAAGAATCCTAATAGCTCTAATGTCGGCCACAGGAGAAAAGGTCTCCTCATAGTCAACACCGTATGTTTGGGTAAAGCCTTTAGCTACCAAACGAGCCTTATAGGTGTGTACATTGCCATCCATGTCAGTCTTTTTCTTAAACAGCCACTTACACCCAACTGCCTTAGCATTGGGTGGAAGGTCTACTTCAGTCCAGACTTGATTATCTTTCATGGATTGCATTTCCCCATCCATGGCAATCTGCCATTTTTCCTTTTCAGGACTAATAATGGCAGCTCTATAGCTAGTTGGCTCATCAGTTTGATCCAATAGTATAGTTTCCTCATCATCTATGTTCAAACATAGACGCTCAGGAGCCTTTGCAGATCTTGAAGATCTGCGGACGGGTACCACTTCAACTTCAGGTGGAGGACCTAAACTTTCTGGTTCCACAGGAAGTGTGTTAGTGCTTTCAGAAGGTGAAGTATCTTCATGATCGTTTTCAAGATCATATGCCCTCCCACTGATTTCTTGAGATATTAAATTATCTTCAAGAAAATCACCGTACCTAGCCACGATGACCTTATTTTCAGGTGGGAAGTAAAAGTAGTAACCCTTCGTTTCCTTAGGGTATCCTACGAAGATACACTTAACAGATCTTTGTTGGAGTTTATCAGGTGAGTCACGTTTAACAAACGCCTCACAACCCCAGACCTTTAAGTAAGAAAAGTTGGGAGCTTTTCCAGTCCATACTTCATATGGAGTCTTATCAACCTTCTTAGTTGGAATCCTATTCAACACGTGAACAGCCGTTTCAAGAGCATAATCCCAAAAGGATAAGGGAAGAGTTGTAAGATTAAACATGGATCGTACCATATCTAACAAAGTACGATTTCTCCTTTCAGATACACCATTTTGTTGTGGCGTATAAGGAGAAGTGAGTTGTTGCACAATGCCACACTCACCCAGATAATCCTTAAACTCTTGGCTTAAGTACTCACCACCACGATCGGATCGAAGTGCCTTGATCTTCTTTCCGAGTTGTAATTCTACTTCATTTTTAAAAACCTTGAATGTCTCAAAGACTTCATGTTTATGTTTAAGTAAATAAACATAACCATAACGACTATAGTTATCCGTGAAGGTCAAGAAGTAGACAGCACCACGTTTAGACACATGTCTAAGTGGACCACACACATCCGTGTGTATTAATCCAAGTAGATCTGAAGCCTTCTCCATATTGCTATGGAAAGGTTTCTTTGTCATCTTTCCAGATATGCAAGATTCGCATTTATCAACTGAATCATCATTGATATTTTTCAAAAGCCCATCGTGTTGCAGCTTTTCCATGCGATTCTTACCTATGTGGGCAAGACGGCAGTGCCATAAATAAGACGAGTCCAAGTTAGACTTGACTCTCTTATTCCCGATGCTATACATAGAATTATTTCTATTGGATACATGGTTATCCATGTCAATTTCAAACACACCATTTAATGAAATAGCATTAAAATAAAAAACAGAATTTAGAGAAACAGAAATTCCATTATCATTAAAAGTATGCTTAAAACCCAAATCCAATAACAAAGAAACTGAAACGACACCTCTAACAATAGAAGGTGCGTAATGACAATTGTTCAAAACTAATATTAAACCAGAAGGTAAAACTAGCTCAAAAGTCCCTATGGCTTCTACTGCTGCACGTATTCCATTTCCCACGTACAAGTAGCATTCCCCATAGTTCAGCTTCTTTGCTCCTCTAAGCCCCTGCGATGTATTACAAATGTGAGTACCACATCCTGTATCATATATCCAGGCATTTTGCTTACGAGGAAAAGAAAATAATTCAACCATAAAAATACCTGAAGTGCTGGCGCCCTGCCCAGCCTTGGCATTCTTATTTTTGTGACACTCTTCAAGCAACAATGGACAGTCACGCTTCCAGTGTCCAGGAGTGTTACAGTGGTGACAAGCAGCCGCATCCTTCTTGGGATAATCCTTCTTGGGAGGAGGATTCTGCTTCTTCGGCTTTTGCTGATAGGTCACAATCTGCTTGCCCTTGTCAGCTTTGCCTTTTCCTTTCTTGTTCACATGTTTCGGTTTACCAGGCTTAGCTACTCTACCACCTCTTATTGCCATAACAGCAGGTGTAGGAGCTTTCTTAGTGAGGGACTTCTCATGCTCAATAAGCATTGCATGCAATTCAGAAAATGTCTTCCCCTTGCAATGCATGTTAAAGTTGCGCACAAAATCACCATATAATTCCTCATTGAGGGATCGGTTGATGAGGCCAACTTTAACGTCTTCCACAAACCCACAACCAAGTTCATCTAGTTGGTCAAGATAACCTTTTACTTTAAGTGCATGATCACTTACGGGTGTTGTGGCATCCTGCTTACACTTGCCCAAGTTGTCAAGTATATCATACAACTCAGCCATTGGTGATTTCTGAAACATGCGTGTCAGTTCATCAATCATGTTTTTCGGGCTATAATTTTCAAACTGTTTGACCAGTTGATCATCCATCCCCGATAGCATGAGACAGGCCGCATCATTGTGCCTGTCATAGGTTTCAGTGTACTTTCTAAGTATTTCATTAGAAGAGGTAGCAGGAGGAGCTTCTTGAAGAACCTCAGTAAGACATTCATAACGTTTGGCAATCCTAAGAACAAGCCTTAGATTGCGATACCAAGCGTTAAAATTCTTAGTCCCAGTCAGTTTTTCCTTTTCAAGCATCATCTTGAAACAGGAAGTCATGTTTGACGAGTTTCCGGGTTGGGCCATTTCTACAGAAAAAGTTCAAAAGTTAGTACTTTCGATAATAAACATTTCAAGAAAATTAAGCACCCATTGGTTTAAAAACCATTTAATTTTCTATGAAAACTAGGATCCTAATTGACGCCGTTTCATTACATCAGCTTTGGCTGCTAGTAATAAAAGTGCTCAAAAAGGTACGGGATCACCCAATTGCCAATGTCAAATTGCAATTCCTAGAAATCTTGGGACTTACATTTATGTTGCCAACATCAGTTGCAAAATGTAAGCATGTTTCATCCCCAATTCTTTATGCCTTGGCGCCGTTCCATTACATCAGCTTTGGCTGCTAGTAATGAAAGTGCCCAATTAAGTTAACCAACTTAAGAAACTGTAAATTGACGTCAGTTTATTGCATTCAGCTTTGGCTGCTAGCAATAAAGTACTCAATTTTACCCTTAGATGACCACCCTTTGAACATCAACATTCAGCTTTGGCTGCTAGTGATGTAGGATGAAACCTTAGGTGTTTCTTTTTGTAGTTGGGTGACATATAACTTAAATTTATAGGGTAATAAAATTTTTGATGTGTTAAATCAAAAATATGTACAAAGATGTCATGCATTCATCTTTGTAGCATATATGTTTTCAAAAACAAAACCATTTACTAATTCGTAGCTCAAATTATCAAATCTTTTAATTGAGGCGTTGAATAAATTACAACATTGCCTTAAGATGCTTCGTATTAGTTGTGGTGTACTTGGTAAGTCTAAAATTGACGCACAGGCGGGCGTAGGGACGACAGCCGCCGAAGCTGGTTAAAACCGTGCCCCTCTAAGGTCACAATTTAATGCGAACCAACTAGAACCCACTTTTTAGTTTGTCAATTTTAGGTCCGCCGCTTCGACCACTTAATACAGTCGCAATCAATCAACTAAAAGAATATAATTTTCTTGCTAAAACAATTAATGTAGTAAATTTATTATTGCTAGTCTCGCCTGGGAGCAAATTACCGTGCGAAGCGAACCACTGTCGGCACATAAGACTTGGCAATAATTAAAATTACTACAAAGGTTTCATAGTTATTAGTCTTATTTATTTTTATTATGAAAAATTACCCTCTTTTGTAGTTTACAATCCATCATAATATAAAACACAAAAGATCAAGTAATTCACAAAATAAATAAACACATAATAACAAATATATGATCATCCACGATATCATATAGCCACATGCAAACCTTTTTCAATAAATCCTATTATTAATTCTATGTGTAATTTTAAATGTATGTAACTAACAAAACTCCCATTGGTTTTCGAGCTCATTGTACCCAATGGACCACAGCACCAAATAAATTTGGCCGCGTAAGTTTTAGTTAGTTAGATACCACATTGCACATAACCTTTTAATTAATATATTGAGGTCTTCCCCAATTTTAGATTTATTTAAAACATGTAGCAAATAAATTCATACAAATCGTCCCATACATCAAACCATGACAAAACATGCAAGATTTTGTCATGGATACCATATTAACACATAATCATGCAATCCATATTAATATGTTAATATTTAGTACGTATTTAATTAATTGGTGACATCACATAGTATTCACAAATTAATCCCTAAAAATTTTTTCCATGCATAATCTAGGGTTTCTAACAAGTTTTAATGAAAACTAACATAAACCCTAATACATTAAAGTGGATCGATCCACATAAATAAAATTAGGGTTTCAAAATAAAACCCTAGAAAATTAAATGCATGTATCTAATAACAAGATCCAATTTTTAGGTTTTAGTAATTAATTACAAGTTCTAAACGAGGCTCATGATGCCACTGTTGGAATATGTGAACTATTAAAATCATAAACACATAAAACATCACAAAGCACGCAGCGGAAAGATCTAAAGAACATGTAATTAATTAACTTAAATAAATACGTACCTTAATCGCGTAATCAATCAAGAACAACAAGAACCCTAAATTGGGTTATGAATATGTCGAACCAAACAAGGTAAAACCACCAAGAATCACAAGCTAAAATAAGCTTGTCACTCGTTCTTGTACACACGCGATAGTAGCGTTCCAATGGGAAAGCTAGGTTCAAGATCACTAACAAACCAAACACTTTGTTGCAACACTTGAATCGCCAAGTTCTAGTGAACTTAAAAAATGGGTCGATCAAGGTATAGCAAGAGGAAGAAAAGAGGAGAAGTTTGGCAAGAGTTAGGGATACTTGATTAGGTGAAAATCAATAACAAGTGAATTTGTATTTATAGGCAAACCCTAAAAACACAAACTTGTTCCCTAAGCTACTACCCAAACCGACCCACCCATACAATGGGTCAATCGGCAGCCCAAACAATCCCTTATGGGTTTCTAGATCCTTCTTTTCACTTTTAGTCCTTTAACGGTCGTTATCTTTAACACCGTTAAGTACTAACCGTCGTTAAGTGTTATTAGTGAAATGAATAAATAAATATAAATATAAAATGTATATTTAATTATTCAAACCAATGGAACTCTCACGTATTGTGTGCAATCCCGAGTCTCGGGTTCGAAACCGGACATACAAATATTAATTTCATTATACACAAAACTAACATATATACCACTTGTCTTGCACTATCTTATAGATGTCTCTAATGAGACTTGAACTAGTAACCTCTTGGTTGATAGACAATCTTTCATACCGCTGAGCGCCTCGGCCAAAGACCTATGGTTAAATAGTTTCAATATAACCGTTGTAAAATTTGTTTAATGTCGGTGAGGGCAGTATGATATCTAACAAAAGTTGCAACCCACCCGTTATATGATCGTCTAATTATCTGATCTTACATCACACCACTTTCAAAGAAGCAATCCTTAGTTAACAGTTTAGAAGACTATTCATAGGCCATAGCCACACTTTAATTTTATATTTCACTCAAGTTCACTTTAACGTCACGTCATTTCTCTTTCACACGCTCGTCACACAAACACATGTAACTCTCATTCATCATTTACTTAAATCTCAATAATTATTTAATAACACATGCACACCCACAAAAACATGGTCTAAACCACCTTATGATGTTCTTATAAGACATTATGCTGTTTTGAGTGTTGCTGATCTATTTGGTTATTTCTAATGTAGTATTCTTGTGCGTCATATTATATTCATAGTGATTGAATTGTTGTGTTTATTGATGATACAAATGCCAAAGATCTTGCTATAACAGCTCAGCCTTTTCAAACATCGTTAGCGGCTTAAGGGAAAGATAGGTATAGAAATGTTGTTGTCTGGAGCATAGTGAAGGAGTGGCAAACAAGACAGAATAACTGGCGCGAAAAAGAAGACAATAATTATTTGAAATATCCAACCGAAACAGGTTAGACAACTACCCAACTTATCACCTGTTTTCTGGACTCCATATATATCTTCCACCTTGCATTAACTTGACTTCATTATTCATCCTTAATTTTACACACCGAGATTTCATGTGGGTCACATGTTTAGTATATAAGATGATTCGCTTCTAAACGGAGTCATAATGGAAAACATTGTTAGAAACTTTTTTGGCTAGTGGTTACTTATGTGCTGATAGTATGGATCGAGAAAAATCTTACTACTTCATGACAAGAATTTTTATATGCTTACTTTTCATTGATAGATTTGATCCCGGAGACACACAAACGAACACTTCAAGTAAATTCCATTGAAAAAATAAGTCACTTAATACTAATTTCATTTTGATATGGTACAGTACTACACAATTACGCACTTATGGAGTCCATAACTCCATAAGTCGAATGTACATAAACAGCTACTTGGATAGTCGCTTCAATCATATGAACAAGCACCAATAACAATCGTTTAGAAGATAATTTTGTTGAGAAAAAGTACAACTAGATGTTTTTATCAAATCAAACAAACAACAACTCAGAGTAATCTACATGGGTGATGGGTCATATGTGATTTTTCATTAGTAAAGGCAGGTAACTAACTTTGATTTCGAGTTTAAAATCAGAATCGGATGGTCAAAATTTTGAGATACAAAAGTTTAATTATTCCATGAACCGATTATCATTGGTTTGCAATTTTTTTTTTACAGATATAGATACCGTTAGCGTTCAAAGTAGAAGCTGACACTTGAAACAATACAAGTTCCATATAATTTTTGTATTTGGTTACTCATGCCAATGCTTCAAGTACTGATGTACATAATCTTGAACAATAAGTTTTCCATAAGTAAGTTTAGGGTTGATTTATATGCACCAAAGGTGCCCAATAGTCAATTTAACAAGCAGAATTTCAAATATGTCACTATAAATGAACATTTATAATGTCATTAATTACTTTGTCGATGGGAAGCTTGTCGATGGGGAGCAAGAGCTGACTGGCCTTGATGGATAACACAAATAAGGTTTTGGAGGGATTTCCAACTCTATGTCTCCTTCTAACATTTCCAACACCCGTGTGATTGTGGGGCGGTTCAAAGGACTAGTCTGGATGCACCACAACCCCACAATAATCGTCTTCCTTACCATATTATTTTCTTCATTGCTCACAATCTCATGCAGGCCAAGTTGTTCCTCATGTAACTTCTTATATATCCAATCAGGAAAGTATATATCACTTGTATGATCGACTTGATCAACTTCTAAATCTTTCTTCCCTGCAAACATCTCGAGAATCATTATTCCGTAACTGTAAACATCTGATTTATTGGAAACTTGTCCGAAATTTCTAGAATATAGTTCAGGAGCAATATACCCTGGTGTTCCTCTCATATGGGACATGGATATCTTGCTTCTCGCTTCAGGAAACAGCTTAGCCAACCCAAAGTCGGATATCTTAGGACAAAAATGTTGATCTAAAAGAATATTATGGGGCTTTATGTCGAAATGCAGGATCCTTGTGTTACAACCACTATGCAAGTATTCTAAGCCTCGAGCAATTCCAATAGCAATTTGGTGTAACTTGTCCCACCCAAGTTGGCTACTATCTGATGATTCCCAACCATATATAAACTTCTCAAGGGATCCATTATGCATGAATTCATATATCAACGCTCTGTGGTGACCGTCACAGCAAAATCCCAGTAAATTGACGATATTTACATGGGATGTCCTGCCAACACTTGCAACTTCATTAATGAAGTCTTCACCATTACCTTTTAATTCACTTAAAATCTTCACTGCCACAAGGTTTCCACCGCTTAGCTCTCCTTTATACACAGACCCGAAACCGCCTTGTCCTAGTTTGACCTCAAAGGAGTTTGTCATCTTCTTGATTTGTGAATAAGAGTATCTTTTTGGAGCGAGGAACTCTTGATTCTTTAGAAAATTCTCCACATTGACATCGTACTCCGCCTTTTTTCCACATCCATATTTCTTCTTTAGACGCAAGATTATAATGATTAATATCGTCACAGTTCCTGCACCGAGAGCTACAGAAAGAGTTCGATAGATGTGGTTGTTTATAAAAATTAGAATGGTTAAGGCAACAAAATTGATGGCGATGACAAATTACCTAAGAGAAGAATCACCCGCATCAAATGTCTTCCTGTTTCTACACCAAAGGAATTGAACCGTTTATATATCATGTTAGAAATTTTAGTGCACGATAACTATCAAAATAAGGTGTGATTTATCGCTTTACTAATAAGATAGAAGGGACATTTCTGGGTTAGGAATGTTTGTGAGTATCCATTTGATTATAAAAAAATGCAGTTAGCATCATAGGGAGTGCTCAAATATTCCCAAAAAATATGCCTATGTGGCATATGTTCCTGAGCGGGAATACCATTCCACCCTCTTCTATTCCTGAAAATTTGGTCCATATCATCGGGGAATTCTTCCTGAGCCTTCCCATGTGTTTATGTGTGTGAACCCACCACCTTACTGTGAATGTCATCCTGTCACCACTCCCACACCCCCTTACCGTGTTGTGTGTGCATGTGTGTTGTGTTGTCCATGCGGGAAAACTCAAGCACTCCCCATTCTCGATATAGCCCTATCTAGCTACGAACTAATAACTTTTTCAAACATGATCTTTAGGTATAATGTTTGTGAAAAAGAAGATTCTTTTCTTGATAATCATAGACTGTTCGTGACTTAGGAGTGTTTGGATTAGCTTATTTTATGGGCTTATTGAATTTGGAAAAGCTCATTAGCTCACTTTTTCAGCTTATGAGTTTATGAAAATAAGCTTATAGACTTAAATAATCCATAAGCTCATAAGTAAAAAAAAAAAAAGCTAATGAGCTTATCTAAATTCAAATATGTCCATAATCCTGGAAAATAAGCTAATCCAAACACCCCCTTCCAGTCAGCAAAGACAATTCTTGTAAAAACTGAATAGTAGCACACTGAAGGGGATCGTACCATACAAGTCTTGCTTCATGCTACATTAGATATAGGCCTAAGAAGATCAATAACTAATATACTAAGTAAGCGTACTTTGTCTTAAATAAATTACCACAGACATTATATGGTTTGGTGAAAAAATATTTACTTTTAAGAGTAGTAAATAACTAAATACCAATGGTAATAGTAATAGTTGGTCGATAGTGAGTAATCATTGCATACGATTTACTTAATTAACTTATGAATAATAGTTTCTGACCCTATGTAGAGCTAAGCTTTTATACGTGTGTGTGCGCGCGCACACACCCATGGAAATTGCATTCAGCAAGAAACAAAATATACAGTCCAGAAGTAAATACCCCTTTTGTCAAACAAACATTGAAACTCTCCTTTGTTAGCATGACAGCGGCCACCCTTGTTGTGTCACTTTTCACAGGAACGTGTCAATGAAAATGAAATAAAGAAGCTACGAGCGAGAAGGGAAAATATGGTGATTGTATTCCGTAGTTTATACTCCCATCCCCCACTCATTGGAAACTGTATTACTTCACATGTACGCGGGAGATCACTCGGAGCTGTTGCATTGCTGACTGAATAATCATAGTAGAAATTGTAATCTTTGCATGTGTTGTGGCTATTATAATTAGTTTGGTTAAAATAGGCATTAATTTCTTCAGCATAATTGGTATTTTTTGTGCATTTGAAGAGAGTGAGGAAGGGATTTATTGAAATGGAATATACAAGAGGGTTTGGAGAAGTGAAATTATTCATAAGCGCCTCACAGCTTGAATGGTTCACAAGTTTCTCAAATGTTCTGTTAAAGATCACGACAGAAGAGCTAGAATCATACTTGCCAAAAATTTCATATCTCCGTTCTCCAGTTAGAATTTCCCCACAAGTACAGTTGACATTGATCAACCCACATTGTGTGTCAGTGCCACTGTAAAATGGATACTTGAATGGGGCAAAATTTGGGCAACTGAAAATTTCTGGGCAAACAGGTATAGATACGTTATCATTTAAAGCAGAGTGACAAGAGAGAATAAAGGACATGAAAAGAAAAACGAAGATAATCATTACAGTTATTCAACAGAAAAAGGTTACACAACTACTTAATCTAACTTATCACCTGTGTTTTTTAGACTCTATATAATACATCTTTCACCTCTATGCGTATTACAGTAAGCCAAAGACATGAACAATTCTGTCACTATTGTAATTTTTCTTCTTATTGACTAAAACCATCAAGACATTGACTTCATTGACTAGTTCTCCTCCATTCATTGGCTTATAACCCATTTCAAACGCTAAATGTACATAACCGGAGACTTGATATGGTCCCCATTCTAATCCCATGTTATACGTATCAGTTTTGCATCACTCAATATGGTCAAATTCTTAATAAGAATTGGCTAATGCAATAAATGTATAAATGTATGATGTAGTTGTTGGAACGACCGGTTAAAATCGCCTTTGTAATTTGCTAGCTACTTGCTATTTTTTCTTTTTTATATAATCGCCGATGAAAAAATAAATAAATAAATAAATAAAAATTAAAATAAAACTTTAATTTTCCTATAATATTGTTAGTCAAGTCTCATTTACAAAGCTTTAATGCCTGTATAAACCGAGTAAAGCCCTTCCCTTTTTTGGGAAGGTTGGTGTGGCCACATTAGGGTTGTTAACGCCAAACAAGAATTAAACTTGAAACCTCTCACATTTTGTTAGCATTTTGGGTTCCAATATCTTATAATGAATTAACAATTTTTTTTTTTAGAACGGCAAATTTTTACAACATAAACGACCTATCTTAAAATTTTCTATCTCACATGTCTCCAACGAGACTTGAACCCACAACCTCTAGGTTAATGGGTCACTCACATACCGCTGGGCCAAGAGGCCTTAGGTATGAGTTAACAAATTAAGTATGGTGTACTTGCCGTTTATTTGGACTCATGGTGTTTCTTGGTAGACACGCATCGGTTTCTCTATATTTATTGTATTTTTCGCCATTAAGGGTTAATACCAGAACACAAGATTATGATGTAAAGTCAAGTATTTTCAAAATTTTCATTTTTTGAGTTGTGGTAAACAATTCACATCAATGCTAAGCTTCCTTTTTAAACAAAGATTGCACTTTGATTCAGTGAACCCATTAGTTAGCAAGTTGTCTTGTTTTCTATCTTAGTTTTGTAAAAATTTGGAAGGAAAATTTATCTCCACAAAACACTTAAAAATATAGAAAACGTGTTTAGTTGATATTTGTATTTCTATTCGGGAGGGAGAGTTGGGGGTTACAAAAGAAAACAAGAAAAAAAAACTAAAATTTGTTTTGTAATTTTCCTTGTTAAGCTGAGAAATAAGGGATTTTGTGTTTTACAAAACATTTTGTTAGATAACACTTATTTGAACATGATCTCTGTTTTTCTTATTTTTCACAAGACATTTGTGGAAAACAATGGTGTTTTCCCCAACTAAACGCACCCTTAACATTTTCATAAAGATATATCAAAAAGTATTACATATATAAAAAAGTTTTTTAAGAAAAACCATGTCAAACTTGTTGAGATTTATCAAACTAACTTTTTTGAACCACATTCGAAACTCTTAAATAATATAGGTCTAGGTACCTATGTGCAATAATTTCTCAAAATATGGCAAAAACTGTCAATATTTTTGCACTTTTTTGGAAATTCAGCTACATGTAAATGTAAGGGACTATATTATGAAAACTATAAATTTCTAAGGTAAAAAATGAACATATCTCAAGTTTATCATCTTCTTTCTCCGTTTCTCCTCTGTAAGAATCAATTCTTTTAAACAATCACTTGAAACAAATTTATGTTAACTAATACATGGTAAGAATCAATTCTTTTAAACAATCACTTGAAACAAATTTATGTTAACTAATACATGGTAAGAATCAATTCTTTAACATTTTAGGCCCTTGAAAAATGAGGGGCCCTTTGTTAATGATCATTCTGCACCTGGCCAGATCCGGTGCTACAGTACTCGGACATTGAATTCGTATGTGGCACGAGCCACAGGTATAAGTCGTGATAGTGTATTATTTAACGCTAAAACAATACTCAAAAAAAAAAAAAAAAAGTTTTTGGAAAGTACATTGAAGCCCCGTCTACTAAAAGATAAGTATAAGTTGTATTTTTTGTTGCTTAACGATTTAGCCTTTGCAAAATATTTTATTTAAAAATGAAGGTAGAATATATATATATATATATATATATATATATATATATATATATATATATATATATATAAAGATCAAATAAAAAAGACAAATATCCGTACACTACGTAAAAAGATTTTTTTTTCAAAAATTTTCTTTAAAAATTTCAAAAAAATTCCACAAGATCAGGTATGTTGGTGCATAAAAAAGTTATGAATGAAGTTTTTCTAAAAGTGGATATTTTTTCCGAAAAAAAACTATGAAAAAATACGTTTGTGCATTAAATCGTTTTTTGTGCATCAAAAATTTGTTTTTGCACCCAAGTTCTTTTGAATTTTTTAATCAAAATAACATTTCACATCTAACTAAAACAAGTTGAAATTTTTGTGCATCAAAATTTTTTTGCGCATCAAAATTCGTTTTTTGTGCATTAAAAAAAACGTATAAAAACTCAAAATCAGAAAAACTTCTTTCACAAAAATTTTATGTATCAACATACCCGATCTTGTGAAATTTTTTTGGATTTTTTCACGAACTTTTGAAAAAAGAAATTCTTTTTACGTAGTTTACGAATATTTGTCTTTTTATTTTAACTTTACCCTATATATACGTATATATATAATTGTAGTTAAAAAAAAAAAAAAAAACCTTACCAGGATTGCATCTCCTTGAGTGGGGCCTATCAGTACAAAAACAAACAAATCGTAGAGCCGTGGTATTAAACCCACACCTCCCCCCACTTTTTTCACATTCGCTACAATCCGTCGGCCCCCATGTCAGCTCAAACCCTCGCTTCATCACCTCATCATAATTCGTGCGATTCACGAGCCACCCCTCACCACCACCAGCCGCCTCCACTGGCGCCTCCACAACCACACCACATTTCCCCGTCATGTTCCTCATATTCGTATCATTTTTAAGCATAGCATACTCTATATCACATGACCCGACCCGATAAATATCCAAACCAGATGAGCAATTTGACATTAATACGAGGTTTTGAGTTGTTTTGTTATCAATTGATAACCACCGATTATCTGTCGTGAAATTTCCAATATCCAAAATTTTGCAACTGTTCGCTGTATTCTGAATTCTAACTTTTTTTTTGGCGGACGCAATATCCATAACTCTGTATTCATTTTGTAACATGTTAAAAACAGCCGAACGATTACTGTTACAATGAACCTCAAATCCAGGATAGCCACATCTAGGATCATGCACATTTTTAATAATAAATGGATATGAAATACTAACACCATCACCACAATCTTTGGGTAGACATAAGTTATAACTTGGATCCAAACATAAAATCTGTTTGAAACATGTAAAAATAATGAAGAATATTGAGGTTTTTTGTTTGAGTTTTTTCATTTGGTGTTTTTTTGTATGGGATGTGTTGTTTTTGTGAATGATGATATTCTTCGTTTAATAAGATAAGAATAGGAATATAGGATGGTGTTGTGTTTTGATTTGACTTAAGTGATAATAATAGTTGAATTTGACAAATCTTGTATTTGGATTTGAGGGCGTTGAATAGTCTACGATGTGTGTAGGAGGGTTGAACATTGATATGATGGTATGAAAAATGAATGCAAAGGAAACTTTTTGGATTAATTTGATTTACTCCCTAGTATGCTAGCTTAATTAATTTTTTATAAAGTAAATTGTTAAATCGTTTACTTGGTTTGTTCAAATTACACGCGTAGTCTTTAAAATTCTGACAAAATAAAATAACTGAAATACTCTGAATTTAACCTTCTACTCAAATGTGAGTATTTCATACATTTCACTTTAGCCATGTGCCAAAAATAAAACAAAAGCCATCACAAAGACAATTTTTGCAATTTACTCTTTTTCATTTAGCAAAATTCAAAAACTTTAAGAGTTAATGCTATGTGTGATCGTGTATAGTACACCCGGACTCAGCAGAGTCAATACGCACTATATATATATATACGTATATATACGTATATATATATATATATATATATATACGTATATATATATACGTATATATATATATACGTATATATATATATATACGTATATATATATATAGGAGAGCTTTATTTTCAGAACCCTGTTAAGTGCGGGAACTGCGAGAACCTACTTATTTACTACTAATAAAGCATAATGTACAAAACATCAATGCAAGGTGGTTTTTTTGTAATTAAAAGGAACCTAAATTGCTGGAACATTAATGAAAAGGGTACAATAGGTATTTTAGATTATCTCATTAACTGCATGGCTTGAAAATCGGGATTGCTTCTTATAACAATACCGAAATTGATTTTTTTAATTAGAAAACACACACAGTGATTACACATACAACCCTAAACCCCCAAATTCTAAATAGCAGCTACAATCAAAATTTAAAAAATCCTCTTTGAAATAACAATAACATCAATGGAAGGTATGATCATGATTGTTCTTTGTTTGTTAATTTTTGTTTTTTTTTTTTTTAATTTTTTATTTCGTAGATGGGTTATCATACGTTTGCTATTTGTGAAGGCAGTCATGTTAATATTTTGTCTTGATTGTTTGATTCTTGGAATAAGGTTAGTTAATATTTGATTTTTTTTTTTTATTTATTGATCGATTAATATTTTGTTTCATTTAATTATTTTTTTTTAATTAAAATTCATTTAGAATTTTTGGTAACAGTAATGTCAATGTTGAAATATGTGGATTAATTGTTATGATTTTTTTTTTTTTTTTTTTTTTTTAAATAATGAATGAATAATCTGGTAGTTTTTTTTTATAAGAGATAGTATGACGTTGGTGTTTTGCTACATAAATGTTTCTAATATCTGGTAGTTGTTTAATAAGATATTGATGTATAGCTCACATTGTTGTGTTGAAGTAGTAACAGGGGTGTTTGGTTGTGGATGTTAAAATTTTTGTAACAAGGGTGTTTGTCATAGATGAAACAGGCGTGTTTGGATGTGAATAATCAAAATTTTGTAACAATGGTGTTTGTCATAGATGAAACAGGCGTGTTTGGATGTGGTTAATATATCAAGTTTGGTATGTTGAATATGTAAGGGAATGTAGCAGTTTTGTTAGGTTGTGGATAATAAACAAGTTGTAACAGGGGTGTTTTGAAAAGGATGTAACAAGGGTGATTGGAATATGTGTAACAGGGGTGTTTGGAAAGTAACTGTAATGTTTGTTTATGTGTATTGCTATTTAGTATTTTTTTTATGTTGGTATTGTTTGAGTGAGCAATGATTTTTTTTTAATTTGTTTTTTTTTTTTTTTAATTTTTTTGGTTTGTGTATTTGATGTAGCTGTTAGGAGAAGTGGAAGGGAAAAGAATAAAGGGCCGGTAATTTTTGAGAACACAGTGGAAAAGGCAATAGATGCTGATGCGGAGGATAGTGACGATGACTTCGAAAATGCTAACGTCTCGGTTGTGAAAGGTAAGCATAATGTTATAGTCATGCAAGTGATTTGGGTGTTTGTCGACTAGGAAGGAGTTATCAGTGTGATATTTATACTAGTGAACAGGGGTGTTTGTAATTTGGATAAGTTGTTTAGTATGGTCTTTGTTTGGGTGTAATTTGTTTAGATTGTCTGAACATGGGTGCTTAAACAGGGGT
The DNA here is from genome assembly GCA_021014915.2 of Artemisia tridentata subsp. tridentata. Classification (NCBI taxonomy): domain Eukaryota; kingdom Viridiplantae; phylum Streptophyta; class Magnoliopsida; order Asterales; family Asteraceae; genus Artemisia; species Artemisia tridentata. The sequence continues at coordinate 209,367,890 of CP139501.1, forward strand.
GTTTATAAGTTAGATTAGTTGAGTAGGTTGTCTGAACATGGGTGTTTGAACCTGAGAATAAGGGAAACACAGACGCAGACATTTCGTCATAAAGTGAACATGGGTGTTTAAGTTAGTGAACATGTGTGTTTGAACATGGGTATCCAAGTTAGTGAAATGGGTTTCAAATTAGTGAACATGGGGGTTCAAATTAGCTCAAACACAAAAATAGTATCACAAAGTGCCATTCGGTTTTCAAATTATTGAACATGTGTGTTTCAAGTTAGTGAACATGTGTGTTTGAACAAGTGTATATAGTGACTGTCTGAACATGTGTGTTTGAACATGGGAATATAGTGATTGTCTGAACATGGGTGTTCGAACATGGGAATATGTGAAACACATTTGCAATTATAAGTGAACATTTGTGTTTGGCATATGATTAGAACATATAAGTAATCTAACTGAACATTTGTGTTTGGCATAACAGAATAATAAGTGAATTTGTTTGTAAAAGGTTGTTTAAAATAAAATGATTATACAGCTATGCTTCTCCTCCTGTTGGTACCTCAAATCAGTGGGGTTACGGTAATCAAGTTGCTTGTTCTTACGTTAAATGCTCTAGCAATTTGATCTATGTATGGAATTATTATGATGCTGTTGAAAAGACGCCATATCTTGGACTGTTCTGTTCTGTTTGGTCTCTTTTTGGTCTGCACTTTCCTGGTTATTTCATTGGTGCTAATACACGGTTTCGTCTGGATCTTCCTGTGGTCTGCACTTCTCGGATTAATGTCTTATGCAGCAGTGGGTTAGTCTGTTGCCTCATGGGAGCAAATGCTTATAGATCGTCAAGGTGTTTGATGGCTAAAGTCAATACCAAATGGAATTGCTTTGTGCTAGCTGCTATGGCTTGGGATGCCGCTGAGAGTTTATACTCTACCTGGTCTCCTTTTGGTCTGCATGTTTCTTGGATGTCATTGGTGCTGATACATTTCTATGGGCCATTATGTAGCTGTAATTTTGTTTCATGGGCACTGTATTCGCCTTTTTTAGCTATTAGCATTTCTGTCATTGCCATTGTTTGGAGGCTGTCCAACATGGCTTGTGCTCGTTTCATGTTTCGGGCGTTGTTTCAGAATGGGGTCTGTCCTTTTCTGTTGCTCGTCATAGGCTAGTGAGGGGCTGTTTTGGGGCTGTCCATAACAGTTTCCTTGCTCTTGTGTTTCTCCATGTACATATCCTTTCTATTTGCTTAATAAAATTTACCTTTTATCGGAAAAAATTACTAATTAAAAACATGATATAATCTTTTGGGTTTTCGTTTTAGGTTATTATCTGAACATTGTATTACCGTTTTATGCTATGCAATGAATTTATAGAATTTTTGTGGGTTATAAAAAAAAGTATTTAATATGATATGTTATAAAACATGCATGTTTCAAAACAAGTATGTTTGACAACATGTGTGTTCTGAAAACATGTATGTTCTCATGAGCATGTATGTTCTGCAAAACATGTATGTTCTCATGAACATGTGTGTTTACTAGTTTGCTCGAAAAGTGGTCTATGTTGCTCGAAAAGTGCACATATGTTTTTTTAAGATAACATACTAAGAACATGTTATACATATACTTCGATATCGATTGAAATACAATTAAAATACAAATTTCTAAAAAACATAAATACATAGAATCTAATCGATCTATACACGTGAGCACTAATAAATACATCATTTTTAAAAGTCGGACGTATATGCACACGCGTAGCAATCAATATTTTTTCAAAAGTCGGACATATATGCACACTCATAGCCGTGAACATTCTTGTAATTACACCTGATGCAAAGAAAAAACAAAAATTAGCAACAATAATATTATTAAAACATACATGTTTTAAGCATTTCGTTTATAAGCAATTACTTTTTAAACCCTCCGTCCCTAAATAAGTGTCCACTATTGACTTTTAAAGTCTTCATTTTTAAACTTTGACCTCAAATTATTTTATTTGTGTTATGTAATACTTGATGCAAAATATATGAATGGATTGAGTTTTAAATGTATTTTCATTTGTATAATTTTCACTAATTATTACATAACACAAATGAAATAATTTAAGGTCAAAGTTCTAAAATAAAGACTTTAAAAGTCAATAGTGGACATTTATTTAGGGACGGAGGGAGTATTTTTTAAAACATACATGTTTTAAAACATAAATGTTTGAACAAAATAAATTATATGTGTTTGTTTGATTTGGAAATGAATTGGTTACAGTTGCATATTTGCATAGAATATGGGTTACAACTTACATGTAGTCTAAAAACAATGTAATATCATTAGTAATATAAGAAACCAACTAACAGTAAGATATATTTTTATATGTGTTTAATTTATTGATTATGTGTTACATGTAGTCTACATTATATGGTATCAATATTAGTTGACGTTTGACCCATTTTATCATTAGTAATCTAAGAAACCAACTCTAGCAATAATATTGGTTACAAGTAGTCTACAAATAGTTGCATATATGAGAAATCTCAGTTAACTTTTGACCCATTTTACACATTAGCAGTACCATGGGTTACACATTACTTTTGACTCATTGTCCACACTTGCTGCAGCAGTACATCATAACCAAACACTCCTGCTGCAGCAACCAAACGCCCCTTGCTGCAGCAGTACATCATAACCAAACGCCCCTTTTGACTGTACTAAATAAAATACTGAATGTGCACTACACAAACAACCAAATATGAGTATTGCAGACCACAAACCAAATGCATATTGCAGACCAATGCTAAAAAAAATCATGGTTTGACCAAAACCTACAATTATTTAAGGCATTGCAAAAATTTTACGTTTTTTTTAAGTGGATAAAAGTGTTCTCTGGTCCAACCCATTTCAACCAATTCAGGTTACACCGTCAAATGCTTAATAAATAATAGTACTACGTTATTTGTAAATCGATTCTCATCAACTTATGTGTGAACATTACATAAATTGTATTTCATTATCGCAAGAACTTCAAACTGTTTATTGAGTAACTAACTATTCAGCATATTAAAATTTTGACAGCATATTATTGTACAACATATTAAAACTTGGACAGCAAAAACATTGAAGAAACATAATAAATAACAAGATTCAAATGTTGAAAGGACACATACCCCCTAATTCATTCTGATTATCAGAGTGTTCATTAGTTGTCGTGTCCATCTGATAGGAATTTGTGTCATTTGTTTCATTAATTAAGTGCCCATTCGACTAAGCTTGTGCTTCATAATGTTGCAGTTCATTTTCAGCCTCAGTAGAGATCATACATAGTCTCTTAAGTCTATCCATCCTGGAGTATACAAGGAATTAAATGATATAATCGACAGAAACTCTACAATGCAAACCTTTAAAAAACATATATTTATTCAAAATCCATTTTTGCGTGTTATAAATTTTAATGCAAAACTACACAACAAACACCAGTAATAATCAAAGAATAGAATGATTAATAGTCAAATTAAATCATGAACGGGTTGTATCAAACAAAAGGTAGATACAAATTTTTATTCAATTACCTAACCAAAAGATTGCTGAATCAGGGTTTGTAAAATTTCAGAATAGAATGAAACAAGATTGTTGGATTAGGGTTTGTAAAATTTCGTGAATTGTAGATATGTTTTGATCTGGAAAATAAGATTGTAAATTAAGAAACCGTATAATTAGCATGATTCTAGGAAAATTCTGCATTATCAGTTAAGATAGTGTGATTGTTAAATGACCTTAATGCCCCTACGAATTAATCACATTAATTTAATATAAAAACAATTTACTAAATTGTGATTGGTCAAATGGAGTTCTCGCAGTTCCCGCACTTAACAGGGTTCTGAAAATAAAGATACACTATATATATATATATATATATATATATATATATATATATATATATATATATATATATATATATATATATATATATATATATATACGTATATATATATATACGTGCATGTATGTTTTTTGTGGTTCTGTCAGTTCTCGCAGATAAGATGGTTCTGAAATGAAAGTCCCACTATATATATATATATATACGTATATATATATATATACGTATATATATATACGTATATATATATATATATATATACGTATATATATATATATAGGGTCCCTTTCTTACGAGAACCATGTTATCTACAAGAACTGCGAGAACCACCTTTTTACAACTAATAATACACAATGTACATCATTTAATGCTCCATATGATTTTGTTATTTTTATTTAATTCAAAAGGGCATATTAGTAAAAGACATTTTCATATTATTTTTTTTTTATATAATTTCCGTTTTTTTTTAAATCTTAAAATTCGGAGGTTTTTTTTTTTTTTTTTTTTTTTTTTTTTTTATTTTATGGTAACATGTTTTCAAATAGTCATGGTGCATACATGTTTTTTATACCTAATCATTAGTTATTTTAAAATCTCATGGTGCAAGCATGTTTTTTTTTCCCCAAATAGTCAAGGTGCATACATGTTTTCAGTTAGTCCAAAGTGCATATATGTTTTTTTTTTCCCTTTCAAGGTGCATATAGCTTTTTTAATATAATGAAATTTATAACAAACCAAGAACATAAATGTTATATACAAACTTCGATATCGATTGAAATACAATTAAAATACAAATTTCTAAAAGCATAAATACATGAATCTAATCGATCTATACACGTGAGCACTAATAGCCGTCAACATTTTTTCAAAAGTCGGACATACATGCACACTTGTAGCCGTGACCATTCTTGTAATTACACCTGATACAAAGAAAAGTACAAAAATTAGCAACCATAATATTATTAAAAATTATACATGTACATGAGTATATGTATGTTTTAGGAAACATACTTGTTTGGCAAACACAAAACATATATGTTTTATACGTAAACATATAATCCAAACATAAAACATATATGTTCTATAATCCAAACGCAAAACATATATGTTTTATACGTAAACATATATGTTTTTTTTTTATAAAACACATATGTTTTTTTTTATAAAACACATATGTTTTTTTACAATAAGATCAGCACAGGAAACGACACCAGGACATACATTTTCTAATTCGGACTTGATTAAGTCGATATGTTCAAATCCTTTTAACAACGATCTAAGCTTAATCACAAACACATCAACTCATACTAACCTCTATAACGCCTAAATCTACACAATCGCAACGAATTAACTAGTATTAATCAATCAACACTAACTACGATAACACCGAAATCAACGCAACGAATTAACTGATTAAAATAAATGAATTGATGAGACCGAACCATTACGATATCAATTTTATTCGACCGATAATCACGATCGCCAAAAGGCAATATCTACGAAAATGATATTTTCTAGCATCATATATCATTCATGTTTCAAGCTATCAAAATTGTTAACTAGCATTTTCGGATAGTAAGCACAAAGGGCGTACCTCCAACCTACTTATCCCACGATCCTTATCACGAGATGAAAACGACTTACGCGTCTCTTCACATTCATCCTGTATGATTCACAAGTAACAAACATGTAATTAACAGAACAATTCTTCAGTACACTATCCACACGCAAAAAGCTGCAAATCCTGATTTAAACATCTCAATCAATTTTGCTCAATACTCACAAAATGAATTATACTACGAAAAAATGGCAAGATCTACGAAAAAAAAAAGTTACAAATATATAAAAAAACATCACATCTATAAAATACAAGAACGCTGTCTCCGGATCCGTGGTGGTTTTGATTAATCAGTAACTTACTCAAGCCAATAACGCTGTCTCCGGATCCATCATCGGCATCGTCATCTTGTTGGTGGGATCTTCCATTGTCGAACAAAGATCGAGAAGATGGCAGTTTGTAGCTTTTAGAGGGAGGCGGCATAGAGAGGAGGCGATTTTTAGGTTTTGAGAGGAGAGGGGAAATATTTATTATGATATAAACCTGCATATTTTTTTTGCATTTTTTTTAGGAGTGAACAAATGACTAAATTAACCTTACACCAGTTACATCAATCTACCTTATCTTTTATTATTTACATAAATGGCACATTCGTTTTTAACCATTGATCAACTCATCTAATGGCTAAAAAGTGGTTTTCGCAGTTCTTACAGTTAAAATGGTTCTCGTTTGAAAGTTACACATATATATATATATATATATATATATATATATATATATAGGGAAGGGTTCTTTTCAGAACCAAATAAAGGTACAGAACTGCGAGAACCAGCATCAACCAATCAGATTTTTTTAAATATTTATTTTTATTATTTAATTCAAAAGGGCATAATAGTAAAATTACATTTTTTAAATTCTTTTTGCTTTTTTTTAATAAAAAAAACGTTTTTTAGTTCCTAAATTTTAGGATTTTTTTTTTTTTTTTTTTTTTTTTTGAAATAATTTTTATTTTCAGTATGTATGATTTCAAAAGTAAGGTGCACATGTGTTTTTTAATATAATGTATGTTTACGTATATTTGTAGTGTTCAATTTACGTGTATTTGGTAAGGTGCATATGTGTTTTTTTAGATAATGTAAATTTACGTTTGTTTGTAGTGCATGGAATGGCAAACAAAAAGTATTTTACATGTATTGTTTACAATTTAAAACAAAAACATTATATACAAAATTTAAAATCATGAATACACTTCAAATACAAATTTCTAAAAGCAAAAATGTTGTCATATATGCACATGTATTTTCCCTCGTTGGACACTTTGTATTTCTTTGTATGTATACGTGCACTTGTATCTGCGGCTGCACTTGTGTCTTTAATCTTTAAATCTTTAGCTTAACTATCTTATCGCTAGATAGTATGTACAAAACACATGTGCACTCTTCATATTGCTCATCATACTCGTACCTGTAACCACGAAACACAAGTGCACACTTAAAATAGAACTAAACACAAAAAATCTTTATATCATAACTAAAAACATATATGCACTTTTAATATATTTAACTCCAAAACTATAAAAACACATATGCACAGAAGGCAACAAATTCACCTGAAACTGTAAAAACACATATGCACACCATTAAGTTTAAGCCTTGGTAACAATAAAATACATATGTACTGTGAATACATTCAAACTCCAATAATTGTAAAAATACATATGCACTTTCAGTACTTTTGAACTCTAAAAACTATAAAAACACGTGTACACTCCAAATACATTCAAACTCCAAAACAAAAAGCAAGTACTGGAAAAGAGAGAAAACAGGAAAAAGCAATGGTCACTATTTGACCCACATACCAACAACTAAATCAGACCTAGAAATCAGGAACTAACAGCTTAATTATGCAACAAACAAAACGTGCAGCAAGACTAAGTCTCCAAATGACGTAGCATTGATGTTGCTTAGTCAACATAGCCAAACCTTTACATAGCTAGACTTGTCAACTGATATAAATTAGGGTGTTTGGTCGATTCAAAGGATCACAGAAAAAATGATTTAAATACTTTTATACTAGGTACGTATAACATACATATATATTAGTATACAGTTAAGCAAGAGTAGCACAAATTCTATAACCACATAACACAAAAACTGGGACCAATTAAAGATCAAAATTATTAGTCATCCATAGCCAAAACCAAGTCTCCACTGAGACATAACCCGAGACCAAAGACGAAGCAACCGGACACCCTCGTAGGCTGTTAAACCGAGACGCAAACCAAACAAGAACAACAACATAACAACGACAACGATGACACAACCACAACAACCATTTCAGCAATACCCATAACAACAACGACAACATCAACAATCAATAACAACAACATGCCAATAATATTGCCGAGACCCTAGCGGTCTCGGCTCAAACCCAAAACGCAACCATAACACAACCGAGCACACCATAACACCTCAATCGAATGTGTGACCAAAACGGGTCACGACTTGAATGTACTAGTCGGGTTTCAACCCGACCCGAATGTCAAGAACACCACACGAGTGTTTCAAAATCATGTTTATATTCAGTTTTTAACTTCTCAAATCAATACTTCGGTTTGAATATAGTTTAAATCCACGACAAACATAACAAAATATATCGGTTATAAAAGAAATATATATAAAAACGGGCTTTCTCGGTTTTACCTCTTGTGAATGCAAACCCGAATCAAATTTGTACATGATGTAAATCAACAATCGGTCAAAAGAGTGATTGCAAATCAGAGTCTCACACTCAATGGACCAAAGGCATATGCGTTTCTTGGCATCATAATTTGATCTTCGCAACAATCAGTACTATGAACATATTGGTAGATCTAGGATTTTTTTTTTCCTGGAGATTTTGTGGTGGCTGAGAAAAGTTAATTAGGGTATGAGAGGGTAGTTTTGTGAGAGAGAAAAGGATATAGTAGGAATAAGTGCTAAAAATATGGGATGGTTACCTCAAAATGATTATATGAAAACCCTCTTTTACCCCTTGTTCATTTATTAAACATTCCTTAATAGTTACTCAATTTACATAAATGCCACAACTCATTTTAACCATTGATCACATATTTAATGGTTGAGATCGGTTCTCGCAGTTCTGTACCTTTTTTTGGTTCTGAAAATAACCCTACACTATATATATATATATATATATATATATATATATATATATATATATATATATATATATATATATATATATATATATACGTATATATATAACGTATATATATATACGTATATATATATATACGTATATATATATATATAATATATATATATATATATACGTAATATATATATATATACGTATATATATATACGTATATATATATACGTATATATATATATACACGTATATATATATATATAAATATATATATATATATATATATATATATATATATATATATATATATATATATATATATATATATATATATATATATATATATATATACACACGTATATATATATATATATATATATATTATATATATATATATATATTGTAGGATCCCACGAAAATCCATTATGATAATCCTCATTAATTAATAATAACCTTGAGTTACTGTCTACTAAAACCCATTTTTATGGAGAAATTTAAAATTTTTCTGGATATATAATTTTACTTTATTACCTAAGTTTACTTTATTGCCATAAAGTCCCTCGATCATGAGCCATTAATCACTTGATGTGAGCGCGAATATAGTGAACAACTTCGAAACCTGTTAGAGGCTGACGACCTATCCCACTAAATACTTTGACGGAATGCCTTATTGTAACCACCCGTAATTTTCCAATCATTATCTTAATGAAAAAAAAAATAAAAAAAAAATAACTTATTATTACCTAACCGTTAAATTAAACATTGAAGAGTTTGCATAACTATTCGGGAAGTTATCCCGCATACAACACAAGACATTATTGAACACGTACTGACGACATTACAACTATTATATACTCACAATAAACTCATCAGGATCATTTCATAACTATTACGTTCATGCATTGTCATTTTTACGTAAACAACTCACGTAATAACGTCCTAAGTATTTCATGCATGCATGCATACATACTAGGCACCATACTTACAATATATACCCTCAAACTACCCTTACTTTTACAAAATTGGACACTACCCACTTTCCATAACACTTTACATCCTAATTTATCCTAAACTAGCTAAACATGGCATGTAATCTATAAAATTCCTAGACATTATCTCTAGACTACACCAAAACTAGCTAAATTCCATCAACAATGGCAACATGTGATCTTTCCCTCTCCCTAGGCCTTATGGCCGGTTCTACACACACACAACACTTCTTTTTTTTGAAAACTTTACCTATTTTATACACACAATAAATTAGGTACAAGATGTGTTATGTTAACTTGCCACTTTGGGTTTTATAAACTAATTTCACTACACATTCACCACTACACCAAAAACTTACAATATTGCTCTCTTGTTCTTCCTAGCATTCGGCCATAATTAAACACCTACACCAAATTCATTTCAAAAATTTTAACAAGCATTTTCAAGAAGGTTTAGACTAGTATACAAGGTTCTTGGGTAAATTGAAGCATCAAGGGTCTTGTTAAGGTGAATTTGTGGGTAGCATTGGAGTGTTTAGTGCAAGTAATCTTGGGTTAGTAGTAATATTGGGAGCTTGGGTATACTAGTGTTCTTGTAGAGCTCTCATCATCACATTCATCACACCTTTGTAAGGATACATTTTTCTTACCTTCACTTTTCATATTTTCCATACACATATACATGAATTGCATACAAGGATTATCACCATAATATGTTGTGTAAAATATCATGTTTGTAGTGTATCTTGCAAATATATATATATATATATATATATATATATATATATATATATATATATATAAATATATATATATATATATATATATATATATATATATGTTCCATATGTTAAAACATGTTAAGTGTTAAAAATGTGTTAAAAGTGACAATTACGCAAAATACTTGTTGGCTGTTACAAATCGATTCATACAGAAAAATGGACTTTGAAACAGTAAAGTATGATTGTAGAAATAGAAAATAGACCCAATGACCTAAACTCGGCCACTTGAATCACTAAAAACGTGCTTATAACGAAAAAGATACGTTTACTTGAAGTTGCGTTGGAAATAAAACATACATACTGTCCTAGATTAGCTTTTACAGAAAAACGAGCTTATATTTCATAACTTTTGACTAAAACAATAGGAAATAGACTTAATAACGAAAAGGTGGTCGCTTGAATCATCAAAAACGGAGCTAAAACGAGAAAGATACGTTAAGTTGAAATTACGGCCAAAAAATAAAAATGCAATCAGACCTGGACTCACAAAAATATTCTAACTGTCGGAATGAGTTTTTCTGAGAGACCATGTTAGTGTCAGTTTTTCTCACAGCTAGACTCAGTTCTGGAAAAATATTGTCAGTGAGACATAGTTAATCCACGCGGCTTAGTTTCCAAAAAGTCCAGCCACTTGTCAAACCGATAAATAACGAATGAGTTATGACCTCGTAAAGTTACCCGAAAACCACCCAGAAACACTGAAAACAGCCTGACCGCACGACTTCATGTCCATTTTTATGTGGGATCGAGTCCGATTGAGCCGAGGGTCCCTTCCACATTTTTGTAGACCTTACTTCCTACTTTCCAAATCCAATGAGCTCGAGCAAAAATACTACATAGTGACTGTTTTACAGGCTGCTCTAGTGGACCACTTGACCATTTTTGAAAGTTTGTAAAAGTGTTAAATCTTGTTTTAAATTCGACGTAAAACATTGATTATCGTTAAAACTTGAACGCAACTTATTCTGGTGATAAAACTTATAACATGCATATTCATGACATACATATCATGTTCACGACCTAAGACACGTTATTTTACGTTAGGTCGCGGTTAGGGATGCTTGCATCGTTTTGCGTGCCACTTCACTATTACCGACATTTATCGTTCATTTGAGGTGAGTTCATGGCCCCTACTTTTACTGGTTTTAAACTGTTTCTGGGGGAGAATACATGCTCGTTTTTACTTAAACTCAATGCTTGTTTTTACTTGAAACGTGAATTGTTTTTCTCAAACATACTACTTGGCTGAAATACTTGATTGTTTACTTGAATGCATTATATGTACACATAACACACACATTGACCAGGGGTACTGGACGAACACATATAACAGGACCGGGTGTAACGGTCACATGACCGGGCGAAACGGTCACATGACCGGGTGTAACGGTCACATTACCGGGTGTAACGGACATACTACCAAGTGTAATGGTCATTACGAGCGTACCGCTTAACCAAACAATATATTACTTCTGTTTACCAGGAACAAATCTTATTTGGCAGTGGGTTGTAAACACACAGGTTGCAAGTCTTGTATGGGCGGGACTTGTGACTGAGTGGATTTACAATTCCTTTGCCGGGAAATCATTATTCAAATGCTTTACATTTTCCACTAAAACCTATGAACTCACCAACCTCGTGTTGACACTTTAGCATGTATTTTCAGGATAAGGTGATAAACTAGTGATGAAGGCTGTTGGCATGGCATGGCATGGCATGGTCATAGAAGACTCTGATAAATTTGGGACCACTTGAAATCTTTTATGGGCTTATATTTCCGCACCATTTTTGAAATGTTGTAAACAAAACACTTTTGAATATGAAATCTATTTTAAATGGTTGAGATAAAACCATTCTTTATACTTTTTGTTGTGATACCATATTAGTAGCACCCAAACATGTATGCTTCCGCTAAACCAGATTTTGGGGGTGTTACACTTATGGTTAGTCGTATTTAGTCGTGATCTACTATATTTGAGAAAAATAGGAATTGGCAAATCACCTATTACATGAGGGCTATAAACCCATCACTAACCTGATGTGGACACCTCCGTTTTACGGTACACTGTTAACGTTTTGCGCGTCATGAGGCTTAGGGCAATATAACTTGAAGAATATATGAATGTTTCATATATATTATGATACAGCTGTATTTAGTAAACCACCACTTTACACTGATAGACTTCAGACACTAGGTTATTGTTTTCACTATGTGTTATGATTATGAATCCTGTACTTGAACTTTAACTGTTATCATATGTGACTAAATTGAGAATTCTATTAGAGACAACTAAAAATGCTTGGTATATCGTTACCTTTAAAAGTTGACCGATACTTATTTCGAGCGTATAATAACGTAGCTCATCTTCATTTATAACTTGAAACTTATGATCGCTTGAGATCATACATGAATTACTTGTGGATTTTTATTCAACACGACTTGTTATCTATTTCATGAAAAACTAGTATTTATTTCAACGATCACTGTACACCTCTTAAAATCTATTGAAAGAAAGTTCTTTTCTATTAAACTCCACGAACTCACCAACCATTGTGTTGACGTTTTAAGCATGTTTATCTCAAGTAATTAACGGAGCAGGACAAGACACGGAGCGGGCATCTTATACTCTGATAACTTAAATGGTGTAAAATCAAATATGTCATTCCTTCCAAATTATCACACCCTTTTTATGGGATTTTCAAATCAAATAATTCACTTTTGTATCAAAAATATTATTTTGAATGACATATAACTTTCAAAACGCCCCTTCCGGGCCGTTTTCTGGAATTTTAACTTCGATCCTCACCGTAACACCCTAATTACTTTTCCGCTGCCACAAACCAAATTAGGGGGTGTGTATATATATATATATATATATATATATATATATATATATATATATATATATATATATATATATATATATATATATATATATATATATATATATATATATATATATATATAGGGGGACTTTCATTTCAGAACCATCTTATCTGCGAGAACTGACAGAACCACCAAAAACATACATGCACGCCTTTTAAAACAAAATAAAAATACACGCAAATCATCAATAATCGTAAGTATCCACATATGTTCTTCAATATCATTATGAACTCATCATCTTTTTTCACAAAAACCTTACACACGGCCGCAATATTGTCGTTGCACACCTTATAAAAACATACATGCACATCTTCAAAGAAAATTTTTGTATTTTCAATTTCTTATCAAATTCTTTATAACAAACATGTTTTTTTTTTTTTTTTTTTTTTTTTTTTTTTTTTTTTTTAAATACATGTTGTTTTTAGAACATATGTGCAAAAATACAATTATTGAAGGCGTGCATGTATGTTTTTGGTGGTTCTGTCAGTTCTCGCAGATAAGATGGTTCTGAAATGAAAGTCCTACTATATATATATATATATATATATATATATATATATATATATATATATATATATATATATATATATATAGGGTAAAGTTAAAATAAAAAGACAAATATCCGTACACTACGTAAAAAGAATTTTTTTTTTCAAAAGTTCGCGAAAAAATCCAAAAAAAATTCACAAGATCTGGTATGTTGATACATAAAAATTTTGTGAAATAAGTTTTTCTGATTTTGAGTTTTTATACGTTTTTTTTTTAATGCACAAAAAACGAATTTTGATGCGCAAAAAAAATTTTGATGCACAAAATTTTTAACTTGTTTTTGTTATATGCGCAATGTTATTTTGATTAAAAATTTCAAAAGAACTTGGGTGCAAAAACAAATTTTTAATGCACAAAAAAGCGATTTAATGAACAAACGTATTTTTTCATAGTTTTTTTTTGTTGGGATTCAGCGTTGCTTGAATTTGAGCACAAACAAATATGCTGATTCACCATCTGATTCACTAGCGCACACCTACCACCACTCTGTGTACAAGTGTCACAATCCGGTGAGCTCCATGAAGACCATGATATGAAAAACCCATATTCAATATTATCTGCATAATTTCCACCATCAACCTCCGTATGAAAATCTTCCAATTCAATCGGTACCCCAACCACTTTAGTACAAACTTCCTGTGCGATTCTAAAATTCATGTCAGAATCAGACATAACCAACTGATCACAAGATCCAATCCTATACCTTGTCAGATTCTTGGGCAGCTGTGATATAGAACAATTCATATAAATATAAAGTTCCCTAGCTAGTTGGATACTGTAACCAGCTGTTATAAACAAGTGTTATGTTTGTGATTGCCGAGGGGCAGGTGGGTATTGGGAAATTTTGTACTACCCACATGCTCTTGGTGTCATAGAAAATAAATTCAACTGAATAGTTATTTCCAGATATTTGAATCATTAAGGACCGGTTGTTGCAGTGGAGCTCAAAACGAGGGTACCCACAATCTGACGGTTGTAAACCACTGATGTAAAATGGAAAGCTTACGTTGGTACCAGAACAAGTTCGCGGGGCACAATCTTCATAGGAGTAGGATGATGAAAAAGCCAAGCAAAACGGACTTTTGAGAAACGCCAAGAAAATGAAAATAACTAGGTTTAGTAAGAATGCTGCAAAAGATGATACCAACATGTGTTTTTTCATTTTGAAACTTTGAGAGTAAAATAATCAAGGAAAATTAATCACAGTTAATGCTAGATGCAGCAAGGTCGATCGACCCTAGCTCGATCGAGTTAGGGGATCGATCCCCTTGCTGCAGAAGTCGATCGTCCATGTTGGTCAAGGTGAAGTTGGTCACTCCCACGATCGAGTGAATGAAGGGAATATTTCCCATTTGTTTCTAACGGTAGCTTTAAACTAAAAAAAAAAAAAAAAAAAAAAAAAAAAAAAAAAAATTCCTTTCAAAAACACTATAAATACATACATACACATATTTAACACACTTCACTATAAAAGCACACAACACAAACACACAACACACACCCATTTCAATCCACAAATCTCACAAAATTCGAATGGCTTGCCGTCTCCCCCATACCGTCGAAGAACTGTAAAACTATATCAAAAAACAGGCCGAACAAGAAGATGAGGCTCGACAACAAGCTCTTGTCGAGGTTATAAAGCAATTTGAAGTTGCAAAGGCACAGAAACAAAAACTGAGACAACGATACATAGACTGCAAAGACATATCTGAAGACAGAAAAGCTGTGATCGACCAGTTTTTGAACGATGAAGCTCGCAAAGATAGAGCCATTAGTGAGATGTTGTGTGGTTGCGTTTCACAGATTCAGGGCCAAATCAGCAACAAGATCCGCTGGAGTTATGAGGAAAACGTTGCAGCTCGTTCTGTATCACAACAGAACCGAAACTTTGGCCAAGGTGCATCTACTTCTTCTGTTGCACCAAGATTCGTTGCGCCTGGTTCTAAAAACAATTCGGATTGGGACGATAATAAGGAGAGGGAGTTTAGCAGATTGGAAGCTGAGTACGAAGCAGAGAAGTTTGCAAACTTCTCTGCGTACGACGATGGTTACGACTCCAACAACTCGGAAACTTGGAATCACCCGGATTACTAATATTTGCGTTTATGTTTATGTATGAAGCTTATGTTTATTTAATTTTTTTTTTTTTTTTTTTTTTTTTTTTTTTTTATCTATGTAATGTTTTAATTTTTAATGAAATTTAATTTTTTGTTAAAAATGTTGTTTCTTAAAAAAAAAAAAAAAAAAAAAAAAAAATTGAACTTGGTTGCCCTTACTGTGGCACCTAATCGCCTGTAGGTCGCTGGAGAGAGAAAGCTGACGTGGCAGAGAAAAATGAGGGGATTGGGTCGCCTTACTGCATCCAGCCTAATGCAGTATATATGATGCAGAAATTGTGTGCATGTGGCTGTGAAGATGCATACCAACATGTGGCTTGACTTAAGACTTTGTATCAGCTTACAACGTATATTGAACGGCGGAAATTACATATATACCCAAACTTGAATATTTACATATATATTTTCTCAAAATACAAGTTTCCAATGCATATTTTACAATGTTGTTTAAGCATATTTTGAAGAAATATGCAAATATCTATGTTTCGCTAGCTAGGTGCCCCTATTGAACGGAAGGCGAAGCTAATTATTGGAACTTTGAATGCAAATATACGTATATGTATAGTTGACTTGGAGGTCGTCTATCGAAGACATAGACAGCGACCTATTTGAAGGCACAAATTAGACAACGTCTACCACCAAACTTTTCACTATCCAGTGATTGATTGAGATGGGAGTGAAATAACTAAGACACTGGTTGTTTTGTCGCATTGAATACCATCCCATAAGCAGCTAGCTAGTCGTTTGTGTTTTTCAAGTAGAGAGAATTAAGTCGTGTCAAGGTTGAGTCTACTGTAGTTTTGCCATTGAGCGAGAAGGAAGGTTAGGAAGAAAAGGAGGCGGAAGTGTTCAATGGGTGGCCGGATAATCTGATACATGAAGACATTCCATTTCCATTGTTGCTATTGTTGGAGGAAGGGTTCGTGTTTCTTTCAACTTACAGTTGGTAAATGATCAGTTCTATTCCTTCAATCGGGCGTGGAACCAAAATGGGCTCAGTTAAAATAACCTGTCGACTCAAAACATTTTTAGTTTTAAGGAAATTTTGACTTTCTGTAAAATGTTTTTTTAGAAGAAAATATATTTTGCTTCTCCGACATCTTACTGAATTTCCCCCTCATCTTTTTGAAAAAAGCCTACGGTCCATTCTCTAATACTAAGAAGACTCTCAAAACTGGTTATAATTTTCCAACTTCGGGTCCACAAAGACCCATGAGGGGGGGAGACTATCAGAAAATGAATTGTAGAAGCTTTTGATCTGCAGTTGAATTAAAAAGTCTTGTTTTTATCCTGATTGGCTATCAGATAATATTATTAGCTTTGTAAAATCATTCTGGAAATCGAATAAAAATAAGCTACCACCATAGCAAACAAAAGTGTAACCACTTACACAAGAATCACAATGAGCGGTGTCAATATGTTATAGTTTGAAATTTTCACAGTTAATATTATTCGGCTACAATATAAGATTGCACATTAGGTGAAAACAAGTTAGTACAATAAAAGGCCATGGATTAAGTAGAAGCATTAGTTCTAACTTATTTTTATTCTTCACTCTAAGTGCTACAAGTTATGTGTCATTCCTACCGACATCTTAGCAAATAATAAGCAATCTGAAATCCTACATTCACATCATACCATGCTACAGCTTATTACAACATTACCACCTATATGCATTCAAATGAATCGTTAAGCTCGCCAATTTTTTTAAATCGATTAAGGGTTAGACAGGGAAAATAATTGCGGGTGTTAAGTGACTTTGACTCCACTTGGTCTTTTTCCCTCCATGGCATCTTTCTTATTACGACAATCAGCGCAAAGGAAAGGACCTTCCCATGGTTTTGAGCTTGTTGAAAATATGGAACCAGCATGAACCGATATCCCTTCACTTGCGCCTAGGTCTACTTGACATACAGCACACATGAAAAGACCCGATGTTGATGGACCACACGTCTCATCATTTCCCAATCTACAATATATCCATGATAAATAGTGTAACTATCGATCGATGACTAAGATAATTTCAGGTAATCGTTTTTAATCGGATTAAAGCATAACTGGGATTGAAAACTTGCCAATAAAGAAAAAAACTACAGTTGTTACAGCCCAAAATGTTAAGATATTCATTTCTTGCGTCACTAAAACGTTGCACTTGTTTTAGAAAAACTAACCTTTCAGAAAGCATGGCAGAACCTTCTTCAAAGAGTTCCTCGACGATGCCAACAGCAGATAGTTTCTTAGACAGTTTACTGGGGGAATCATTGGACTTCTTTCTGAAAAATAAAGATCTAAGACTAAACTTGCTTTGCTTTTTACGTGGTGGAGATGGTGGCGGCATTGCAGTGTCTGGTGGAATTATGTCCACAACTATGCACGTTGTATCATCCTTCAACCCCCTTGTTCGCAATGCTTCCTAGACAATCATCCATACAACCATTAAGAAAAAGATGTCATACAGTTTGACTTTTTGAGGTCGAATAGACAAAAGCTGTACTTCACAGCTGGTGTGCATTGTAAATACAATATACCAAATACAGACACTGACTACTAAGAAACTATGCTAATTTCCTGATGGAGAACATAACAATTATGGAGTATAAGATACTGAAATTACATGTCTGATGTCAAAAGTCAAAGTCTGTAATCTTTGAGTAAGAACATTGAAATACTGAATAGACAAACTACCTTCACTACTTGCCTAGCAGCAAGTTCAGCAGGCAAACCACGACAAGATTTTGCAGCCATCTCTGATGACACAGCATCCCAAATGCCATCAGAAGCAATTATAAGCCTTCCACCAGCATCCGATAACTTTTTACACCAAAATTATAAATTGATTCAAATTTTATGGGAAAAATAACTACCAGGTACAAAAAAATTCCCATAGTATTAGAAGAAATGAAATTGAAATTGTTCGTCCCACTAGAAACAAGACGAGACCCATAAAAACAGGGACCATAAGTAAATAATAATAATGTTACCTTGACTTGCTTTACATATGGTATTGGAACAATAAACTCTCCAACATCCATGTCTCCGATGGATCTAGAAAGACATAAGCCTCCTGGCCAACAACGAAGGGGACCAATCTGTCAAAAGTTACATTGGTTCAAACTTCAAATCACAATTAGTGGCTTGCCTACTTGAATATATTTTTAGCATTCAATGAACTTTGTCTTGTTTAATTTAGTAAAAGTCTCACCTCAGCACCACCCAAGATTCGTAGTCGCCCTACTTCCCCTCCACTAGCCTTTACTCGCTCCCTTCTGAAACAACACCACAGCAAAATCAACATCTTTCTTGTAAGCAAAAGAACACTATACTCTACAGGAACAGGGGATCCCCGTCAAAAAGGGCAATTTGCATGAAAAGTAACCAACTTTGATCTAAATTGTTTTTCAGTTGCAGGTACCCAACTTTGTTTGCCCCAGATAATCCCTTAAACTGACAAATTTGATGTAAGGTACTTTTTATATCTTCAACCTTGTCAGCAGGAACCAGTTTCTCACTGGTACATCAAAAAAGTCAACATGACCAACATTACAAACATGTAATATGTCATGTCATTTTGACCTTGTAACCTATTCGGATTACTATTAATCAAGACTTCCAAATTTTGAGATTCCGCATCAAAAATATTTTGAAAGTTTAGTCGTATTATAATTTGAAAGTTTGTATCACCACTTTAAATTAAAAAAAATAATAATAATAATAATAATAATAATAAAATTAAAAAAAATAATAATAAAAAATAAAAAAAATCCAAAGCTGGTTACATTTTTATACAAAGAGTAAATTACATAAATGGTCACTATGGTTTGTCCATTTTTTCACATTTAGTCACTGAATTTTTTTTTTGACATAAATGGTCACTGAAGTTTCAATCGTTACAGATTCAGTCATTTTCGACAAACCACAGTGACCATTTATGTAATTTTTGGACAAACCGATTTGAAACTTAAGTGACCATTTATGTAACGATTTGAAACTTCAGTGACCATTTATGTCAAAAAAAAAGTTCAGTGACTAAATATGAAAAAATGGACAAACCATAGTGACCATTTATGTAATCCAAAGTTGGTTACTCTTTACACAATTAGCCATGTTACTACATGTCAATATGTCATGTATCAAGTATGAAGTATTTTGCATTTATAATTAAAAGATAAAGTTATGTGAAGGCTCTAATTGTTATAAACTGAAGAATTTCTGAGCATTTTGGTAACTATATTTACACAATTTCTTATATTTTTGTACTTACTCCTCTTGGTTCTCTTCAAGTCTATGGTCAACAGTCAACTCAGAGACAGCACCACCTTGTGCATCCAGAATACAACGTGAATCACCAACGGATGCAACTGTGACTGTCCATCTATCAACAAGTACAAAAGTAGCAGTCGTTCCCGAAGTTTGACCTGAAATAAGTCAACCATGAGTTACAATTAAAAAAAAAAAAAAAAAAAAAAAAAAAAACTGCTACTCAGGAGCAGGGGTTATATACCTTTGCTTTGGAAATCCTTATCAGTCTTGACGAAACCAGCAACTAATGCCCTAGGTAAAGCCTGAAGCCACTCGTCACGTCCAAGACCACGAGGAATAGCACTCAAGATATGATTTAAAAGATTATCCCGCGAATATAATGCTGCAGCATTACCATTGTGACCATCAAATACCTACAAAGTCATAAAGCTTTCCTCATAAAACTAAAAATAATAACCGGGCACTGTTGCATGTTTGGGCCAGCCAAACAGCTGATGCTTATCAGCTTATTTTAGGTGTTTTAAAAGCGCTGTTTTGGGTTAGCTTATATGAAAAAGCTTCTACTTATTCGAGATAAGCTGATAGCATACTCAAATGTTATCTCATGCATCGTTATACACTATAAGCTCTTATTTAGAACTACTTTATTCGTTAACAAACACATGTTGTGTAAATTAAGTTTTCCCAAACACCCCTTAAGTAGTGTCAATGTATTCAAAATTTTCTTGTATCTAGTTATCTAGTAGTATCTACAGTAATTAAGAACAAAATAAAGTAAAACAAAGTAAAGCAAATACTAAAGTACTAATTATATAACATCAGATAAAAACCAAGAACCCACATACCGCGAAAACTGAAAAACTCGAAGACTGGTGACCAGAAACTCTCTGGCAATCAGTTTTCATCATGAAATAATCTTCCCCTTTCCTCGACTGAGCAGCATGCCCATATCGAACGGTTGGTTTCTCCATTTTCTCATTTTTAATCTCTCTACTAATCAATGCAGCTAATGGCACAAGATCATTTTCATGATGCTGATGCCTCTCTACTCTTGATCCCATAATTACAAACACTCACTCAACTTTTATAAAAAATAAAAAAATACCCTTTTCCCCAAATTTAATTTCCAACAATACCCAGATTTTAGTTTTTCATCTTGACACCAAAATCAAAATCCCCTAAATTAGTACTTATGAACAGGGTTTAAAAAGATGGTTAGTTGACAAATCTTGAACTGTCCTAGGAGCAAGAACAAGAACAAGAAAGTATGTAAGAATTAGTGCCAGCTGTTAAAATTAAGAATTGATTTAATTAATTAATAATGATATACCAATCATTTAAGAACATGAGTATGAGTATATAACTATATATGCATTGTTTGTATTATGTAAGTAAGTGCACATGATGTAAAAAGAAAAAAGAAAACAAGGGTCAAATAAACATCAGAAAACAAACAAAGATACTTGAGTGAATAAAGAATTTATTTTAAATAAATAAAAAGGAGATGTGTTATAAATGTCAAACCATACAACTTGCGATGCACATTGTACAAGCCAGCGATGCATCTAATGATTGAATACCCTCCCTATGTCCGTATGAGAAGGTGCCACTAAACTCACTCACTTTTAGTGATTCTTTTGTACCTAGATCCAAAAGGGTGACCACCTTTTTTTAGAGAAAATTACTGTTGTGGACCTGCAACTTCGCTTATGTCTCATATTGCCCAACCTTTTTCCTATTATCAAAAATACCCATACATCCTGCGTCAATCTTTACGCAGGATGACGTGTCATACATCCTAGCCCCCAAAAAAAAAAAAAAAAAAAAAAAGATAACAAAATCCATTCCGCGAAATAAGATGCGCAGGAGGCGCAGGATGTTTATAATATTCATTTTCTCCTATCTTGCGAATTTGTTAACGCAGAATGAAGATGAATGGCGCAGGATGTATAGAAACAAAAAACATGGAATATACGTATATCTCAATTTCTTTGTATGTTGCGTTAAACTTAACGCAGAATGGTACAATTTGGCGCAGGATGTATAAAAACAAAACACATGGTACAATTATTGACATTAGTTTGTTGTCGGTGGTGAATATATTGTGAATGACAAACCCTAATTAGGGTTTTGTTAAAATAAAACTCAGTTTGATGCTTTGAATATTTGTGAGACCCTCAGCGAACACCCAACTTGTAGCCCCATGTTCGAACCCCTATTGAACCTCATAAATTCAGATTTTTCGAATCATTAAAGTCGACCCAGTAGACATTTCATATCCACAAAAATCTCGCAAAAACGTTGAGAAACAAGTTAGAAATCTGCTCTTGAATTTCTGCCCTCATCGCTTAAGTTGCCAGACTTGAAAATTTAATTTTCTTTCTATTTTACTCGACTAGACCCCCAACTTCCAATAACTATTGCGACTTCGTTATTCGAGCTGAGACCTTCAAACTTGAACCTATCTTTAGACCACCCAGTAGACTTTAATTAGAAACAAAAACATCGAAAAACCATCAAGCCAATTAGCCAAAATTAATTGCCAAAGTTTTGATAAAACTTACTTTTATTCAACTACAAAGGAAAAAAAAAAAAAAAAGACGAACTTTATGTAAATAAACATTACATAGACAATATTAAAAGGTTCAGCCAATAAAAACTGTATCCTTGTCGTAAACCTGAACAATGTTCCTCATGTAATGTTAAGACCCAAGGGTGTCGATTTTGGGGTAAACACTGAAACATTACGAAGTACCAACACAGCTCCGACTTTGATAGAGTCTTTGTAGCCCGATTCTTCTGTAAGGACTTTGTGATGAATTGTACCAGAGAATGTCCCCGTTGGATCTTTAAGTGTTACTGTTAGCTCCCCAAGTGCGGTAGGAGTACAAGTCTTGATTACAGCCACAACAAGTTCAAGTTTCCCTTTTTTGATACAGTTTTTTATATTGCCAAGACAACCAGTTACGATGATACCTTCGCTATTACGCAGCTTATTAATAGCGCATAGCCATGGCCCACGTGAAAAATGATCATCTTCAACAACATCTTCTTTTATCTTCCTTACATATTCTTGTGTTGGCACTAGACAGTAATCAGGGCCACCTTCCCTAATGTCCGCATTTTTTCGGAGAATAGCCGCTTGAATAATACCAGCTGGACCAGGTATTAACCTGTCCGGGAAGTTTGAAGAGGTAGATGACGCCCCAACATTATGTTGGTATCGTTTTGTGTATCCGGAATTGTTTTGTTGGGCCATTTCCGAATTGTTAAATTTTTCTAGAGATTAGATAATTTGATAATGGTGATATGTGGTTAGAGAAATTGAATTGTGAATGAGTTTTTATAGACAGGTTTGTGTTATATCCCGCGTAAAAGAATACGTGTACGCGGGGTTGTCATAGTCTAGTCACATCAATGTCATTGACTTGTCACATCAATTTCATCGACTTGTCTAATCCGTGTCATATCCCGCGTAAAAAATTACGCGTACGCGGGTTTGTTTTGGTCATCAATTTCATCGACTT
Source organism: Artemisia tridentata subsp. tridentata (assembly GCA_021014915.2). NCBI lineage: Eukaryota > Viridiplantae > Streptophyta > Magnoliopsida > Asterales > Asteraceae > Artemisia > Artemisia tridentata. The sequence goes on from CP139501.1 coordinate 209,391,570, forward strand.
GTCTAATCAATGTTCGTATATGTCACATCATTGTCATATTTCGGGTACAAAATTACTTAGGCATGCAACTGTCATGTTTTGGTCACGTCATTGTACAAATATATAAAGCATAAGGTATATTGGCAACATTGTGTTGTCGTACACATAAATAAAAAATTGCATTAATATTAATTAGTTGTAGCATATATTAAAAAGCCTAGAAAAGTTTTAGAATTAGAAAAAGACATACATTGATAACCTTAAACACATCAAACTAAACCATATAGGTATTATTTGGTTGATCAAGAAGAATTAGTGATTCTTTGTATGGCCCAATGAAAAATGAACCACCATTTGCTTCAATACCCATGTTTTGAAACTCCTGAGATGTTCGCTCGTACACTTGTAGTGAGTGAGCTACTTGTTGGTTGCTCTTAGATTGAACAATTGGTTCTGCAGCCTTGGTAAATCCAAGTAGTTTTACCTCATTGTCAATTGGGAAAGGGACGGTGAATAGCAATGGACACGATGATACAACACCACCATCAAATTGTAATTCCCATGCGCACAAAACTTTGCACTCTTCTGCAAGGTAAGTACCTGAAACTACTAGAGAGTTTTGTAGCTGAGATATATAGAATGGAGGCTGAACCGTGAATTTTATCAATTCAGGTATGTCTTGCACTTGAAATTGGTGAGTAACCAAATCAAAAGAAACAATCATGTATCGTTTGTACGAAACACCATCATTATGAACAAATTTTTCTGAACCAACCCAGAAAATTTTACCACCCACTACTGCTTGACCAGACCTTTTAATTCTAATTGATTCACGGGGCAAACGGTCATTTTCAAGATTGTTCCAACGTCTGGAGCTCAATGTATAAACTGACACATACCATGGTCCTTGACCGTAATACGGGTAATTAATCTTTAAAAGGGTAGGGTCTAAGTTGTCGGGACGGACACCGAAACCGATGACCATTTTTGGTGAATCAGGTTGATTCAAGAAAGTAGGAACGAATATTCCTACAGATCTTTTTATTGATGGGTTCCAAAGAACAACCATCATATTTGAACCATACGAAAAGCACCAGACACCTTCAGAAGTAGCAATAGGCTTAAGAGTTGGAAGATTCAAAGTTGTTTCTAGATTCGTAAAGGCTAAATTTTCATTTACGGAAAACATAAAACCAATATTACCTTGCATATATGTTAAATTGAAACAACACATATCTCTTTCACAAAAACCGTAACTACGGATGAAGTTCGGCAAGTCTATGGAAGACTTCCATCGCTTAGACACAGTACGAAACTGTAGTAAAGACTTAACTGGTAGTTTCTTCATGATATCAACTTGAAGGTCGAATGGTATATTGTCCGACATGTTTTTAAAACGTTAAAAGGAATGTATTAGTAAGTGTTTTTTTAGTAAGCGGTGTAAAGGATGGTGTGTAATTGGCTTAACAATGTAAGACTTAAATAAGAGTATATCCCGCGTAAAAGAATACGCGTACGCGGGGTTGTCAGAGACTTGTCACATCATTGTCATATCCGCGTAAAAGAATACGCGTACGCGGGGTTGTCATAGACTAGTCACATCAATGTCATTGACTTGTCACATCATTGTCAGAGACTTGTCACATCATTGTCATATCCCGCGTAAAAGAATACGCGTACGCGGGGTTGTCATAGACTAGTCACATCAATGTCATTGACTTGTCACATCATTGTCAGAGACTTGTGATTGCGTGGTTTTGTAACCTTACAACAGGTTTTACCTCTCGAGGGATCTCAAGAGGCTTACAACCCCACCAGGCAGTGTACCTGACCGATGTAGTATAGTGTAGTGGTAAGTACGGGGGATTGATCGTTCTCCACAGGGAATAGTGTTCGTTAGGTGTGAAAGGCTACTCTAATTAGGTCTAAGGGTTGAGGAAGATTCTTTTTATGTTTTTATATTTTTTATGAAAGCAAGTAAAATCTCGGTTTTGAAGGAGTGGGCGGAATTAGTTGCTAGTCAACTAACCCAAATTACTACAAATGCAAATAAAATAAAATAACAAAAATGAAAAGTGGTGAGAAACTTATGTGTAGAGAAATGTGTTTACTTAGATTTCCTTACTCCCTAACTATCTTTTACCGGTTAATTAGTGTGTATTAGTCGCATGGATGACGGGTGTATTCCTTAATACCATTCGTGGGGTGGCGTACTTACTTCCCCAACTCTACAAGCTCCTACTTCACTCCTATGTCGAGCCGGCTAGGAAGCTCCTAACATGGGATCACTAGAATTCGCTTGTGCATTAAATACAACCATAAAAACCTTTAGTACGCGTTTGGTTCATGTTTCTTAAGACGTTCAAGCAAGTTACCGAATAGGAAGTTAGCCAGTTTTCTTAAGCCTAACATAGATAAACAATCATCCAATACAACTAACAACACACTAACAACCAATAATCAATAGCTAAGTTTCATTAGATCTAAGCAAACACAAGATAAATTTAGCCTAACATGTTAAACAAAAGACAAGAATAAGATAGAATCAAACAACACATAGACATATTGAATGATTAATTGATAACTTATCTTTCAATGAAACATGGAAGATCTCAAGGCAAAAAGCCCTGAAAAAGTAGCTAAAATCGTCTTAGGGTTTTATCCCAAAATTCCACACACTAAGCTCTCCCTTTAATGACAAAAATTAGAAAACTATATATAGATTTTTGGATCTGACGGCGTCACCTTATGCATTGTGACGCCGTCACCTCGCCGCTTTTAGGGTTCCCGGGTGACCTTCTTGACGCCGTCCCTCTTTAGCTCTTCAAAAATCCATTCTGGCCTATCAAGGCTTGACGCCGTCGGACCATGAACGTGACGCCGTCCCCTTATGATTTAAGCCGTGACGCCCTTGATTTAGTTAAAGCGTGACGCCGTCAGAATTCACATGCTATCTCACTGGCCCGTCATGAGTAAATTTCACATCCAACTTTTCTTGCCAAAGCATGACGCCGTCCCATGTTAATTGTGACGCCGTCAAGAGTAACTTTTAGCCGATTCTTGAGACTTTGCCGTTTTCTTCACTTAATGCTCCAAAAACGTCCAAAATGCCTCCTTTTCCAGATTTCTCCTCAAAAGTACCTAAAATGACAAAAGGAACGATTTAGGGCAATATTTGATCAAATAAATACGATTTCGGGCTTAAATGACCCCTTAAAAGCGGTACACTTTTCGCCTCATCAAATACCCTTACACTTGAGATTTGCTTGTCCTCAAGCAAATGCGCTTTTATTCTAATCAAAATACAAGTTAGGGGTCATTTAATGCAAACATAAAAGTAATTACAACAAATATTCGTTCCACTTCAATCATAATAAGCACGGAGATTACATACTAGCACCTCACAAGTAGTGTTTAGATACTCACATCTCTCAAGTGTCATCAAAATAAATCTCATAAATGAAAACGGATAATATCTCTCACTACCTGTCATAGCAAATAGATTACCATAGGCTTGGGAAAGGATCGAAAACCTCCTCCACTAGGCGTAAGCACCTAAGATAAACTATCAAAGAGGGCTTTTAAATGGGTTATAACGTTAGGTGTAGGGAAAAGGAAAACACGGTTTTGTTGGATACGGGATATTTTACTGGTGGCTAGTTAAAGATCTTGATCAATTACATGTACTATACAACGTTGCTAAGCCAAGACTAGACTCGATCTTAAGCTAGAAACGAAATAACAAAATAACAAAAATATAAAACAAACATAAAATAAAACGGGATGGTAGTCCGTATGTTTTTTCTATTTTTCATTTTCTCATTTTTTTGTGTTTTTTTTTTTTCGATTTTTTTTTTTTTTTTTTTTTTTTTTTTTTTTTTTTTGCATACACTTTTGCCCTACCATCCAAAATAATACATCATAGGGGCGTTGCATTCCCCTTACACTTGAATTTTTACATAACTTTACAAATACTAATCTAATGACTCGAATTAAGATAATTGAAAAACTTGGAGTACTTTTAAAACATTTAGCACATATGGGGGTAATAAATGATGTTCTTCCCCATTACTCCATTATACTAGTACTTTACCCATGAGTCCCAATCGTCCCAAAACAATATGTACAAGGATATGACTCGACTTAGCAACCATGTAATCAACTAGATAATTAACTTGGGTTTAAACAAATGTTGTAACAATAATGCACTAAAAATGAGTGCATACAAGGTAGGCTAAGGCGATTTGGGTGTACATTTAAGTGGGGTGTAACAAATTCTTCCCTTAAGTAAGATGCTTAAAGGTCGAAACGAAAAGATAGGCTCTGAGGGGTGTACTAGGGGTATCGTGTACTAAAAATGAGTACAACGCAAAGGGTGTGGGAGAATTACTTGACCAATGTAGCCAAAGTAATTATAACAAAAACACAGGTGTAAAACAATGGGTTAATCCTAATGCCTCTTATCATGTAGTAAATCTAACTACACGAATGTAGTCTCACTTGTGGCCTTGGAATGGTCCTAACGCAAGTTCTAGAATCTAAGTGCTACCGGTACACACATCATAGCATAAATGCTTTTCCTACCAATTCTAGGGGCGAACCTCACATATTTGGGGGTGGAAAATTTTTTAGTGGTACGGTTTTTGTGCTAGTCATATAACTCCTATCCGTGAGACGCTTATTAGAACTAAAGTTTCACTCCTAAATGTTGTAAAAAATTTTAAATTTGGCACTAAAATTACCTTAACAAGTATTCCTCTCAGTTTTATTACACATCTACCATCAAACAAACAAAAATCAAGCGCGATTGTATTCTCTAAAATCGTACTTTTACCCTCCCCTTACACTTAAGATGAACATTGTCCCCAATGTTCAAATAACAAGATGTAAAAGCAAAAAGTAAAAGAATGAAATCAAATACTCCCCTGATTCGCTCGTTGGATAGTGAAATTACACGGTTAAATCTTCTTCCAAGGTAATGTTGAAGCTCCATGACTAATGCATCGCCATAAGCTTGATTCCATAAACATCTCCTTGTCCAAAATATCCTGTTAAACCTGAGAAAACAAACACGAAAACCTGCATAACATCGGCGGGATAAAATCTATATATAAGGATATAATGCTTGTGGAATGATAATTTTGCAGATTCCTGGAGATTATAAGTTGGAGATTTAATAAAAACTTTTTATGAAAACAAAACTTTCAAAAATTTCTGGAAATTAAATCTGACGCCGTCAGGTTATAACCCCTGACGCCGTCAGAAATGACCTGACAAAAATTTTCATTTTTAGTTTCCGGAAAATTTCTGGAAAAACCTTTACCTTACTTCCTGGAAATCCTGCAAAACATCATTATGACTCGATACAAGCATTTGACTCAAACAAACACTAATATGTATGCTAATTTATTATTATTACGATTCATGTTCATATGTGTTCTAATAAACCGATTTAGATTTCCCTTACACTTAACTTTTGCAAAATACCTTTATATGTAGTTAAGACGAGGTTAAAAACAACATAAAGCATTTTCACAAATTAATTTTGAACATGAATCAATACTAATAAAAATTAAACATACATACGGAAACAAATAAAATCAAACAAACAAATAAATAAACACACAAAGCAAATAAAACGAATAAAGCTTGGGTTGCCTCCCAAGAAGCGCTTTTCTTTATTAACGAGTCTTGTAGCTAGACTCAAAGTAAGGCTCATCTAGTGTCGCTTATGCTCACGTATCCGAGTGTGAGCCATCTAATTGTTGCCTCATCTCTCTTGTATTCATCCTTCAGCTCCAAACATCCATGATAATATCTCTTATTTTTCTCATGTGGATATTTGAGCCCCTTCCTCTTATCATTCTCACTTAACAAGTCGATAGGCATAATTCTATTGCAAGATTCAATGGGGTAGTTCTTAAACCTAGGATGTGCTCGGGGCATTTGATAGACAAAATCTTCATCCCCATCCGAGAATGTAATTAACCCGTCCACAAGTTTTTCGTCAAGGTTGGTCAACCTTTTGAAGGGTTCTCCAAAAATGACTTGGGTTAATTTGTCATCGATAAATTCTCCTAAATTCTCCATAACCATAAAATCCACCAAATACACAAAACTTCCTACGAACACGTGTAGTGGCTTAATCCTAGCAACAATGTTATCTCCTTGATATTCAAGCTCATCTACCATGATTTTATTATAATTAGCGCGAGAGATAATGTTCATAGACAAAGATGAGTTAAGATAAGCATAAAAGTCATGATAACCAATTTTACACGGGAATTGCATGTTAAAGAGGCTATCCTTTTCGATCTTAGTCCTAGGGTCAACATACTTAAAGGGATCAATTTCCTCTTTTCCCCATTCCTCGTTAACTACTTCTCCATTACCGATATCCTCATCGGAGTCTGAGTAGTAAAATGGACTAACATAGTCATTCTCATGGTCAGACTCCTCCATCTCAGAATTGTTACCAAAGTGGTGGTCGGGTGAAAGGTTGTTGTTTGCTACTATGGGGGCGGGAACGGGTAGTTGAAAATTTGCACGGCGAAAAACACGAATAACAGGGATCAAATGACCAATGTTACTCATGCGGTAAGTGGAAGGTATCACAAACAAAAATACAAAGAAATAAGATAGACTAAAGAAAACCTAGAAAAAATAAAATAAAAATCTCACTAGAAAGGAATCTAGTGAGTAGACCTAATAGAAATAAAAATTCAACCTAAACAATAACTATTCCCCGGCAGCGGCGCCAAAAACTTGATTGCGTGGTTTTGTAACCTTACAACAGGTTTTACCTCTCGAGGGATCTCAAGAGGCTTACAACCCCACCAGGCAGTGTACCTGACCGATGTAGTATAGTGTAGTGGTAAGTACGGGGGATTGATCGTTCTCCACAGGGAATAGTGTTCGTTAGGTGTGAAAGGCTACTCTAATTAGGTCTAAGGGTTGAGGAAGATTCTTTTTATGTTTTTATATTTTTTATGAAAGCAAGTAAAATCTCGGTTTTGAAGGAGTGGGCAGAATTAGTTGCTAGTCAACTAACCCAAATTACTACAAATGCAAATAAAATAAAATAACAAAAATGAAAAGTGGTGAGAAACTTATGTGTAGAGAAATGTGTTTACTTAGATTTCCTTACTCCCTAACTATCTTTTACCGGTTAATTAGTGTGTATTAGTCGCATGGATGACGGGTGTATTCCTTAATACCATTCGTGGGGTGGCGTACTTACTTCCCCAACTCTACAAGCTCCTACTTCACTCCTATGTCGAGCCGGCTAGGAAGCTCCTAACATGGGATCACTAGAATTCGCTTGTGCATTAAATACAACCATAAAAACCTTTAGTACGCGTTTGGTTCATGTTTCTTAAGACGTTCAAGCAAGTTACCGAATAGGAAGTTAGCCAGTTTTCTTAAGCCTAACATAGATAAACAATCATCCAATACAACTAACAACACACTAACAACCAATAATCAATAGCTAAGTTTCATTAGATCTAAGCAAACACAAGATAAATTTAGCCTAACATGTTAAACAAAAGACAAGAATAAGATAGAATCAAACAACACATAGACATATTGAATGATTAATTGATAACTTATCTTTCAATGAAACATGGAAGATCTCAAGGCAAAAAGCCCTGAAAAAGTAGCTAAAATCGTCTTAGGGTTTTATCCCAAAATTCCACACACTAAGCTCTCCCTTTAATGACAAAAATTAGAAAACTATATATAGATTTTTGGATCTGACGGCGTCACCTTATGCATTGTGACGCCGTCACCTCGCCGCTTTTAGGGTTCCCGGGTGACCTTCTTGACGCCGTCCCTCTTTAGCTCTTCAAAAATCCATTCTGGCCTATCAAGGCTTGACGCCGTCGGACCATGAACGTGACGCCGTCCCCTTATGATTTAAGCCGTGACGCCCTTGATTTAGTTAAAGCGTGACGCCGTCAGAATTCACATGCTATCTCACTGGCCCGTCATGAGTAAATTTCACATCCAACTTTTCTTGCCAAAGCATGACGCCGTCCCATGTTAATTGTGACGCCGTCAAGAGTAACTTTTAGCCGATTCTTGAGACTTTGCCGTTTTCTTCACTTAATGCTCCAAAAACGTCCAAAATGCCTCCTTTTCCAGATTTCTCCTCAAAAGTACCTAAAATGACAAAAGGAACGATTTAGGGCAATATTTGATCAAATAAATACGATTTCGGGCTTAAATGACCCCTTAAAAGCGTACACTTTTCGCCTCATCAACTTGTCACATCATTGTCATATCCCGCGTAAAAGAATACGCGTACGCGAGGTTGTCATAGACTAGTCACATCAATGTCATTGACTTGTCACATCATTGTCAGAGACTTGTCACATCATTGTCATATCCCGCGTAAAAGAATACGCGTACGCGGGGTTGTCATCAATGTGTATATAAGGAAAGATTTATATGGAAACTTAGCAACTACTTTTACTCTAATACAAAAAAATTTAGACACACATAGCAATGACTTCAGATACACATAAATTCAAATGTATATTACATTTTGATGACACTGAACGAGGTGTGGCTATGTATACTAATATCACGTACTCGTGGTTAGTTGATTATGTGCGTTCTAAATTCAATGTGGATCCCAATATTCGACTGCATATTAAATTTTCGCACCCTTCGTTTGACGTTAGAATGGATATTACTGACGACGATGAGGTAAATTTTTTTACTAATTTCGCTTACTCGAATGCAGGAATGCCACATCTGTATGTGGTGAAAGCGAAAGAATTTGAAGAAACAACATGTTTTCGGTCCACCCAAAAAAAGGAAACGTTTTACAATTTTTTTGAAACAACAACTACTAACCAAAACATCGAGTCCCCTGCTTTTCAAGAAAACTCATATAATTTCTATAATAAAAACCATATCAAGACAAACAAAAACGGAGTTTTCGAGATGTTATTCATTGCCATTGGTGCTTCAGTAAGTTATACTCTCTTTTTTTTTCTTTTTTTTTTTTTTTTTTTTTTAAATTTAATAAATGTTATATGTTATTATACTTTTACTTATTAAAAGGGGTTTACATTTTTTTTTCTTTCAGATTCGAAGTTTTATACAAAATCTCCGCCCTCTGCTTGTAGTCGACGGGGCACATTTGAAGGGTCTATACAAAGGGACAAACTTGTTAGCTGTAGGCATGGATGGAAACAACCAAATTGTGCCCGTTGCTTACGGTATATGCAAAGGGGAGACTGGTGAGTGTTGGTCATGGTGGTTTTCAGTCCTCAAAGAATGCATAGCCGATCGCGAGGATTTGGTCATCATATCTGATAGGCATCCTGCTATCGCGTTAGCAGTACGCAATGAATACCCGTTGGCGTTTCATGGCATTTGTTGTCGTCATCTAATGATGAATCTTTCTTTGAAAAAAAAAACAAGGGGCTATATTGGAGTATATGCAAAGCGTATACACCTGAAGAATTTGAAAGTAGGATGCAAATACTACAGGCTATTCAGCCTGAGGCATACAACAAGCTAGTTGAAGCGGATGTACGAAGATGGTCCAGAGCATATTCCCCACGCACTCGTTACAATTATTGTACATCTAACAGCGTTGAGTCTATTAATGCTTGTACTGTCAAATCAAGGAAGCTGCCAATCACAATGCTGACAGAGCAATATCAAAAAATGGTGCAAGATTGGTATTTCAAACGGCGAGAAGCTGCTGGTATTTATCTTCCAAAAGAAAATATATATTTTTTTAGATGATTTTGTGTAATATATAGTCACTGTTTTATGCCTATGTGTTTATGCAGCGAAAATGAAGTATGATATAACAGATTGGGCTGCCCATAAGGTGGAAAAGAGAAAAATAAAAAGCGCAACTTGGAATGTATACGGGATTAACCAAGATCGATTCCAGGTGTACGATGGCCGATACAATCGTGAGGTCAACTTAGCGACCAAGTCATGCGACTGCCGCAAGTGGCAGCTTTCCGGGATACCTTGTGGTCACGTTATTTCTGTTACTAGGTTCTTGGGTCTAACAGATTGTGTGCAGTTCGTACAGGATTGGTTTAAAAAACAGAAATACCAAGCGACATACGCAGAGTCTGTTAATTTTGATGGAGAGTTTCACGAATGGGAGTATCCACCGCACATACAACCCATCATTCCTCCGCGAATGGACAACCCATAACCCGGTCGGCCAAAAAATACTAACCGTATACCATCTCAGGGTGAGGAACCACAAGTAACACAATGTGGTAGGTGTGGTCAAGCGGGTCATAAATCTTATCAATGCAAAAAGAAAAAAACAATGGACGAGCAACATGAAGGTCCACATACGTTCGACGCATACCCGACTGAAACACATCATCATAACTTTCCGACTAATGACACACACCTATCGCAAGTATTTGAACATAACACATATAAACCGCAACCATATGAACAAGGTGAGGCAAGTCACGAACAAAATGCTCTTTACAACCCGTCTCATGGCTATGAACTATACGACTCACAACCATACGCCTCTCAACATCTGAGTGATCAAAACACGCAGGAATCTAGTAATAGTTGGTTTAATTTCTTTGGTTTGTAGCAAGTTAGTTATTGTTTGTCCTGTTATTGTTGTTAATGTGTAACATACGTTACGTATCTTGTAATAAATTCCATTTGTAATGCACGTATGTTTGTCCACAACAACTATGTTGGAATAGTAGGAATGACAAGTGGGTGAAATTGATGGTCACTTAAACTGTTGATTTGATAACACACAACGTCTTTCATGAAAATAAATAAAGCATTGATTTGATTACTCACTTACCTATTAGGACAACGGAATGAATGCTCACCTACTCGACCAGATTATATATATATATACCAGCTGGTGGTTTCTACAAATGAAATACACTTGTTCCGTTCACGAAATGTCTACATCTAACAACCCTAATTTCGCATTCACTATCAACAACAACGGAAAGTTTATAGTTAACCCATTCACATATCAAGATGGTTCACGCATCAATATTATTGTTCCACAAATTGATTTTCAGGGTATGCTTACCTATCTCAGCAGAAAATTACCTACACGAGTCCACTGTCTATATTACGCATTGCCACAAAACAATATGTTACAGGGTATGAAAGCACTTAACAACGATTATGATATTGATGTTATGTATGACATCGCAAAAGTTGCTGGGAATATCCAACTTTTCGTTTCTGATCATCCTGTAGATATAGGCACAGTTTTGATTCCAGATGATGGTTCTTTGGAAGAATCTTTTGTTGGTGTAATTTCAGAAGAAACAAAATTAAAACGTGAAGAGCATGTCCGGTATCTACATCAAATGGTTCAAAGAAGAAACAAGCGTGAAGAGCGTATCCGGTTTAAAGTTGACAGCAAGAAAAAAAGCAAACCTACTAAACCTTATACGCAAACGGTTTACAATTTTCTTGTTCACAATAATGGTCAATTGGTTTGCAATGACGGAAAACCAAAGTATGCAAACGGTTGGAAGATGAACATCAACATTCCAAGAATGAAGTTGGAAGAGCTGAAGCAATATTTGTTTAACATTGTTGATAGGAAGATTCATGCTCTTTATTATGAAGTACCACACACTGGGTTTTCAATCACCGTCAAACTAAGAAACAACTATGATATGCATGTGATGTTTGATATTTCAGCAGCACAAGGCCAGTTGGAGATTTACATTGACCATGCAGGTGTCGATTTTATTATTGCAAAACATATATGCCCAAATCCTACCTTGGCAGAAATGATGGATCATGTGATAACAGACTACACAAGTGACAACGAGGATAGAATGAAGAATATGGCACAATCAGATTACACTTTTGAGCAAATGGTGGAATGGGCGGAACAAGACCACTTTGAGCACGAGGAAGCTAAAGCAGATGAACGTAATAAAGCGATTTTGAAGCCTTGGTTCTATTATTAAATTTGTGTCATGTTTGCGTTAAGATATCCTCTTTTGTTCTTGTACTTTATATGATTTTCGTGATATGTTATCCTCTTTTGTTCTTGTACATTACAATTTTTTTTTAGCACAAACATGAATGCTAAACTTAAAATATATACACCTTCAAGAATGATCTCAATTAATCATAACCACACATACTAGTTTCTTCACATCGACATAAATAATACATCCGGGCCATGTTAAACCTAACTGCTTGGAAAAAGAGTTCCATATTTTTCTCATCCCATCTTGGTGGAAAGTTTTTTGTCACAAACTGATGTAGGAGCCAACAAGTGATGACTCCACAATCTGAGGAATTCTGTTGCTGTGGGCATGGAAAAACTGGGTCGTTGTAGTAAAACGTAAAGTTGTAGTGTCTCCGCCTTGTTCGTGTAAAGTGTCCCAACTCTTCTAAACAGGTGTTGAGATGGCCAGTCCATTCTTCTAGATAGTTTTTTAGAAATCCACAACGATCAGTACTGTGCAGGGAGTCAAGAACAAACAAACTGGATAAACTTAGGTTAATGATCAAAGTTACCCAGTGATTGCCTCCTACAATCATCGGCATCAACACCTACATTGAAAATTTATTAAAAAAATACACAATCGTATAAGATTATATTGAATCATTTTACGTTGAAAGACCTTTACTTACAAAGACGACATCATCCCATGACGGGTACGGAGGCGTGCTACCATCTAATGTTCCCCTGATCCAAGGAGCTATCGTAAGCATGGGTACATCACCTTTTTCAGTGGGGTAAATCGAGGCTGTCCATGACTTCGAAACAGTCCATACCGCATTAGCTGGCCTCATTCTTATTATGATCTCGACCCAACTATTCATATGCTGATTTACAAGAATATATTGAGTCATTTTACGTTCTTGAAAATAAAATAATCTAAACCTTTAAAAATATAGAACAATAAACTTACATCGTCAGTCAGCCAACCAATTTTATCGGCTGGTCCTGGATCATTACCGTTCCTGTAATGATCCGGAACTAGCTTTTGAAAGAAACTCAGATCTGCCAACCAACCCCTTGGAAGGCAGTCAAGATATATAACTGTTAGGTTTTCAAGGAACTCATTAAGTGGAACATACGTCCGACGCTCAACCTAAAAACAAAAGATAAAGTGTAACTATGTTAATCAAAACATAATTACTAATAAATTTAAAACATCTTTTAGTGTTACCTTCTTAGGGTCAACATTATGTACTAATATTGGAGCCCCAAAACCAGAACCAACACAAGTAACATCATCAGCCTCTTCATCCTCATCAACCGCTGCTTCTCCTAAGTTCAACGGTGGAATCTTCGAGGTGTTCTTATTCCGTTTTATTTTACCCGGACGTTTCTTAGGGACGATAGTGGTAGGTCCCTGTTGGGTATACGGATCTTGCTGATATTTAGTCGGTCGACAATCCCTCCTCGGTCGCTCCATCGCATCCTTAACATCAATATGATTACTAGTACACAATAATAATCGATATTTATTTTAAATAATTAATATGTTACCTGCTTCTCAAGCCCAACGTTAGGGCCGTGAGATGGACCTCCCTGGTCATGAACGGGCGTGGCAAACGCAGTGAACCCATAAGGTGTACGTGTAGTATAACAACCCGTAATTTTTCAGACTATTATTTTAATCGTGAATTTATTTATTTTGATGAATATTCCAAATTAAACAATTCCTGACATTTACTGACGTTTAAAAATTTAAAAACGAGAGGTTATCTCGTTTTTCCTGAAAAACGACTTTTAAAGCGTAACGGCACCAGACCGGGCATGGTCTACATTAAATTAACACATTATGGCTCTATTAGATCTATTTTATGTGTCATGACATTTTATTTTACAAGTCTCACGATAAACGCGCATAAAGTGCATTTTAGGCCACGCGTGCACGGTTTTAACACCAAACGACCAAGTAAATGACCACGACTCACACCACTACTCATTTATAAGAGTAAACTACATAAAATCGTCCCTTGTGGCATGTCAAAACCGGCCACCCGTTTTAAATTCAAAACCATGTGCCATAAAGTTCCAAAAGGTGACATAAGCTTCAATATTTCAACTAATGTGCCAAAGTTGTGATCCCCTCCCCCTTGTCCTACATATGACGCACCCTTAGGACCACCAACACAAGCCAAAAGTTTCCAATCCGGTCTAGGCATCTTTGTGTACTCATTAGGGCTCAATTTGGTTCCATACTTACTTTGATATCTATAAATACAAGTCAAGACTTAACCCTTCACTTACAAAACACAAAATACACAAACTCTTGTGTACTCTTCCCTCTTGTTGCCATCGTTAAACACACACACACACACACACACACACACCCCATATATTACTTTTGATCAAACTTGGAAGATTTGGATACTAGAAGCTTACATTTGGTATTTTGGGTCATCACACTAGAGTTTTTACTCAAGACTTGAGTTATTCTTGCACTAGATCTACTTTTCTCACAAAAGTTTGTAAGTCTTCATTTTTCTAATTAACTTGTACTTTCTTGTTAATTAAAACATGTAGTTTTGAAAAGTACAAACCGATTTTGTTAAATCACAAGTAAACTTTTGAAAACCCTATGTGTATACATATACATATACACGACACACATACTAATTCTTTTCAAAATATGTATCACCATGTTATGTTTGTCTTGTTGTGCTTAAAATTATGTACCTAGTTAGCTTGTGCTAGATTTGCGACTTAATTAGGGTTCATTACTATATTTTGCTATAAGTTGGCGGATGAGATAAACTAGGCTAGTTTGAAGTTGTTGGTTGTTGAGGAATTGATAAATGTTGGCGAGAGGGATTTAGGGCTAGATTGGAGTTGTGATTGCGGCTAAACACGTAGCTTAAACGGCGAAAAATACATTTTTGGACCTTGCTGTCCCAAAACAGAAAAACTGGAAAAATGGGTTCAAGATTTTTAACAATAGGTTAAAGAAATAGAAAATAGACTTTATAATGAAAACGTGGTCGCTTGAATCACTAAAAACGGATTTAAAATGAGAAAGTTATGTTATTTTCAATGTTGCGGCGCAAACTATATTTTTCATAGAAAACTCCACTAATAGTGAAACTATATTTTCTTAGACTATGAGAATCTTTCAAAATCATTAGAGTCGGAATAGGTAAAATGGTAAAATAAGAATTTACGAACGGTTCATGCCGAAATTTCGTCAAAACGGCAACACTTAACCTATTTTTGTGAAAATAGTCATACTTAAGAATAAATGGGTATTTTTCCATAAGAAGTGTCAAATTAGTAAACTTAGACTTTTAAAAGCTCATAAATGATAATTATTTGTAAAACTCGACTAAAAGACGAAAACTCACCCAAAAGACGAAAACCCGACTAAAAGACGAAAACCAACAAAAAGACAAAATGTTTTCTTTTAACTTAGGAGACACAAGCACAACATGTCTTGGTGATACAATGTTTTAAAACATTCATTTGCATTCTCTCATTTCAAATGTCATACTAAGTCAAACCCACACGTAACTAGGTCGCCTTTCGGAGTCGATACCTTTCCTTGCTTGACTTGTTCATTACCAGATCACCGTATTACCTGAGGTGAGTATTCACAGCCCCCTTTTTACCGCTTTACTCATTTGGGGTGGAATGCATGACTTAAATTCTTATTTAAACTTATGACTTATATTTTATCTGAACTCTTTGAAATTGACTTTGAACCTTAGGGCATTACTTTGAGATCATGACTTGTTTTGAACTTTATACGTCGTATGTACTAAATGCAAAGTCTCCCTTGTTCGGAGCAATCTTGATAATAATTCTCGCCATGTCGGTGAGTGACAGTAATTCTCGCCTAGGTGGTGGAGTGACAAAGTCTCCCATGTTCGGAGCATTCTTGACAATAATTCTCGCCATGTCGGTGAGTGACAATAATTCTATCCTAGGTGGTTGATGAAGCGAAAAGTGTACCGCTTTTAAGGGGTCATTTAAGCCCTAAATCGTATTTATTTGATCAAATATTGCCCTAAATCGTTCCTTTTGTCATTTTAGGTACTTTTGAGGAGAAATCTGGAAAAGGAGGCATTTTGGACGTTTTTGGAGCATAAAAGTGAAGAAAACGACAAAGTCTCAAAATTGTGCTGAAAGTTACCTTTGACGGCGTCACATTTTACTCTGGACGGCGTCATGGCTTGGCAAGAAAAGGTGGACGTGAAATTTACTCATGATAAGCCAGTGAAAATAGCATGTGAATTCTGACGGCGTCACGCTTTAACCTGATCAAGGGCGTCACAGCTTAAATCAAAGAGGGACGGCGTCACGTTCAATAGCTGACGGCGTCAAGCCTTGATAAGCCAGAACGGATTTTGGAGAGCTAAAGAGGGACGGCGTCAAGAAGGTCATCCGGGAACCCTAGAAGCGGCGAGGTGACGGCGTCACACTCCATAAGGTGACGCCGTCAGATGTAAAAATCTATATATAGTTTTCTAATTTTTTGTCATTGAGGGAGAGCTTAGTGTGGAATTTTTGGGAGAAAACCCTAGGACGATTTTAGCATCTTTTTCAAGGCTTTTTGCCTTGAGATCTTCCATGTTACATTGAAAGATAAGTTATCAATTAATCATTCAATATGTCTATGTGTTGTTTGATTTTATCTTGTTCTTGTCTTTTGTTTAACATGTTAGGCTAGATTTATCTTGTGTTTGCTTAGATCTAATGAAACCTAGCTATTGATTATTGGTTATTAGTGTGTTATTAGTTGTATTGGATGATTGTTTATCTATGTTAGGCTTAAGAAAACTGGCTAACTTCCTATTCGGTAACTTGCTTGAACGTCTTAAGAAACATGAACCAAATGCGTACTAAAGGTTTTTATGGTTGTATTTAATGCACAAGCGAATTCTAGTGATCCCATGTTAGGAGCTTCCTAGCCGGCTCGACATAGGAGTGAAGTAGGAGCTTGTAGAGTTGGGGAAGTACGTACGCCACCCCACAATTGGTATTAAGGAATACACCCGTCATCCACGCGACTAATACACACTAATCAACCGGTAAAAGATAGTTAGGGAGTAAGGAAATCTAAGTAAACACATTTCTCTACACATAAGTTTCTCACCAACATTTTATTTTCAGTTATTTATTTTATTTGCATTTGTAGTTATTTGGGTTAGTTGACTAGCAACTAATTCCGCCCACTCCTTCAAAACCGAGATTTTACTTGCTTTCATAAAAATATAAAAACATAAAAAAGAATCTTCCTCAACCTTTAGACCTATTAGAGTAGTTTTTCATACCTAACGAACACTATTCCCTGTGGAGAACGATCAATCCCCCGTACTTACCACTACACTATACTACATCGGTCAGGTACACTGCCTGGTGGGGTTGTAAGCCTCTTGAGATCCCTCGAGAGGTAAAACCTGTTGTAAGGTTACAAAACCACGCATTAGTGGTGGAGTGACAAAGTCTCCCATGTTCGGAGCAGTGCAAAGTCTCCCTTGTTTGGAGCAGTCTTTATTTATTATGTACATGGCATTTTTATTGTGAACCTGATAAACATGTATGTTTGACACTACCTTTACCATTTGGACTTTTCTTAAAAACCTTGGACTTCTTTTGAACAAAACGTGTATACTCACCAACTATTTTCATAATTGACCCGTTTTTCTCATGCATTTCAGGTGATCGCCAGTAAGTGTATTTTATGAAGACGTTAGCACTAAGGAGTCTTCATCTATCATGTTTAGTTGGATGAAATAAAAATGTTATCTTTTGGAAACAAACTTTTATGTTTCAAATGACATTGTTGGCTAAAACAATGTTGTATTAATGTACTGTTTCTTTAAATTTAAATTATGGTATTGTTCTATATCACTCTGCACTGTATATTGATTTCGTAGCACCCCAGTACTCGAACGCTTCCGCAATGCCACATTTTTGGGGGTGTTACCATTCTGTCACACAATATCAACTCAGATAAGTACACAATGGCAAGCTCACATATTGTCCTAGAAGCTAAAAGCTTCAACACACAGAAGGCAAAGCAGCATAACCACAGATACACATAACACGTAAGGCAAATGCACACACATAAACCAATGCATTTTCAGGTGGTCTAGACTCCGACTCCAACCAAACATGATCCAAGGTAACTACCCCCATCATCCCATGATCGCTCCTGAATTAAGCATAGTTGATCAGGCTATGCGTAATTTAGGAAAAATGATGGAATGCTCGGCTAATCAACTCGTACCATGTTTGGGGTTTTATAAAAATTTTAATCTGGTTATAGTTGAGGTTTTTATTTTTGAAAAACCGGCATTCTCTATAACCTGGCTCTGATACCATTCTGTCACACCCCGTCAAAGGCGGAAACACGGGATGTAACTGAGAAAGGCACATTGCATAACATTATAGATTCATACCTTACAATTATTTCAGTAATAGTTTACAAAACCTTCTTCGACCAAATTTAAAAGAAAAGCATGTCTCATTTGAAATCTTGACATCTTGACAAACATGGTAGCAGGTATCAAATAGTTGACTCCGATAAATGTGCCTTCAAATACTTTAGTAATGATCCACCTGAAAATGGTACTAGAAAACGTCAACATAATGTTGGTGAGCTCGTAGGTTTGAAAGTAAAACCGCTGAGCTGTGATATCATAGTGTAGGACAATAGTGCACATGAAAGCCAATCACAAGCATGTCATCCAAACAGTAATAGTGTCGCTGATCCGTCGCGAATACACCTATAAATAAATGCAGACAGCGGATACGCGTGAATAATTACAAATCACCCCTTTGTGAAAAAGGATGCTTGCAAAAACTCACGTTCGTGTGTAGTGTGAAGACAGGTAAATAATTACCCGAATAGTTTCCCAACGAGGTGTGAATGGGCAACTGTGAAAAGCTAGGATTAGAGTGATTGATGTGATTGGATATTTTTGATTTTGCTTTTTAACAATTCTAAATAACAAATGATAAACAGATATTCACAATAAAATTAAACGCGAATTAATAAGCTAAAAAACGCGTAACAGGAAATCTAAAATGGGACTAAAACTGAAATTTATGAAATTTAAAACCTAAAAATGTAAAATGACTTAAAACTTATTTAAAAACTTAAATTATAATTTTTTATACTTTTTATTTAATTATTATTAATTATTTATTTATTTAATAATTATTTAAAACTATTTAAATTTATAAAAAATACTAAATGAACAAAGAAAATTCTAAAACTTTTTCTAAAAATATTATAAGATGAAAAGAAGCTAAGAAAATTATAAAAATGAAAATTACTTAATTAAAATTTAAAAAGATAAATTCTATTAAGAAAATTATAAAAATTAGATTTATATTTTTCTGATTAATATTCTATTTATTATGATTTAATTACTATTAGAAACTAATTAAAAAGATTAAAAATATTAAATGACTTAGGAAAATTATGAAAAATTCAAGGTAAATCTAAAATATTATTAGAAAGCTAGGAAAAATAAAAGCAGAAGTTGAATAAGCCCAATGAACTGATTTGGGCAGATAAGCAGTTAGCAAATAAGCCCAAAATAAGCTAAAAAGCTAGAAAAATTACCAGAAGTTCAGGACTAGTTAAACAACTTATTTAAAGCATAAAACAACAGATAAACACAAATAAGCTAGAGAAATAAGCAAGATAAGCACTTAGACTGTTTCACAAACTAAGCAGAAAATTCAGTTAAAGCAGCCAACTTGCAGAGCTATTTAAGCTAATAAATAAGCAGCAAATTCTGAATATTATGGGGGCAAAAGATAGCTTATACTATGGGCTATTCAGAAACACAAAAAGCCCTATGACTACAACCCCAATTGAAGTCCAATTGGGCTCAAGATCAGGTCCAAGAAATCAGAAAAGGCTGAGCAGAGTTGGATCAGGGAAATGGGGCAATTTGCAGAGTTAAATTTAGCTAATTAATAAGCTCTAAATGGAATACCAGATTAAAAACTAAAAACCTATACTATGAACTATATGTAAACTGAAATTCAGGTAATGAACACAAGGAAATAAGCACTTTAGAAAGCAATGAAAAAGTTGAGAACAGCAGAAACAGAAGCTATGCAGCAGTGAACTTATTTGAACTCAACTCAAGCAATTCTTAATGCTACTAAACCAGGACTTGGAAATACTCAATACTCATTATAAGGAACATGAAAAATGCCAAATAAGGCTCAAATAAGCCTGAGCTGAATCAGAGCTTATGTGAGCAGTTTGAGCTTCTAAGTTTCACCCACAAACTCAAAACCAACACAAGCATCAAAACAGCTAAACTACTTATAAAAAACAACTTATATAGCATTCAATAAGCTCAAACAAAACTAGGGCAATGGCAAATGAACAGTAGACAGGTTAAAAACCTGAAATAAGCTATATACCAAACACCCCTTTTCAATACTGATTTTAAGCTTATCAATAAAAATGAACTAATTGACCTATAATTCTAATTCTAATATGATAAACTAACTTACTGAATATGGAATAAGCAAACTTTAGATAGAAAAAAGCACAAAATAAGCTAAAAGCTTATTTTGACTATTTGACTGATTTAGGTTTATTTAAAGGGTAATAAAATTTTAACTGATACTGAATATCAAACTATTCTAATATTACCTTAAATAGAACAGAAGGACAAAGAAAAGCACAATAAGCATTAAATAAGCACTATAACAGTAACATAGGAAAATTAAGCAAGGAAGTAGCAAATAGCTTACAACTGAGTGGAAAATGGAACAATGACACTGATCAGAACCTTAAACCTGGTTTGTCAACACCAAGCTAAAAACCCCATTCCAGCTTAATCACCCCAACTTATCAACCTGAACAGCTTATTTTTGAACTTCTTTGACTTTATTTGACTTTTCTTGTTTTCTTAGAACAGAACTGAACTTTGCTAAAGTAAACTCACAAAAAGCTACAAAGAGCTTAAATGAGCTGATATAAACAGAGATAAGGCTTTTTAATTGATATTTTAACTTAATACGAATTAAGCAGAACACTTGAAAACTTGAACTTCATTAATTTGGTAAAATTATTACAATACAGAGATAATTAAGTACAAACAACTTGAAACAAACTTGAAATTGATAATAAAAACCTTAATTGAACTGAAATATAATTAGCTAATTTTCTACACTACTTTTTGGTCCTAATCTACTGACACCTTCTTCTTCTGTGCTTCTTTCTCTTTAAATAACATTCCAAATCATCTCTGAACTCTTCTCTCTCATTCCCCACCATTGGATTGAATTTAAACAATCTGAGCCCTTTAATTAACTTTTGGCGGGAAACCAGGGGAGTGTCATTTTGGCTTCTTTCTGAGTCATGTGGACACGTTGGTGAGTAGCTAAGAGATAAGGAGGGGGAAACGTGTGTAAGTGAAAAAGGTTAGCCAGCTGGGGGTGGTATTGCAGAGGTGAGGTGGTTTTGGCGGGGTGAGTGGGGAAGGAGACGGGTCAAACATTGGTTTGACCCTGGGATATTTAGCAAAAAGGGATGGGTCGGGTTATTTGGGTGGATTGGGTTTATGTTTGTGATTTGGGCTGGGTTTAGTAAATAGGTGGGTTGGGTTGTTTATTAAATGGGTTGGGTAATTTTAGTTTAGCAGTTGGGTTTTTATTTAGGATTGGGAATTGGATTTTTTTTTGGTAAACCTTAAGGACTCAAATTGTAACTTTTGAAAATCCAGGGACCAATCATGTATACTGCTGAAAATAAATTCCAAGGACCAATAATGCCAAGTTTCAATAGTTCAGGGACCATAAAATATAATTTTTCATTTTAAAACACCCGGGACTATTTTTGACATTTTTCAAACTTGGGGAACCAAAGTTGTAATTTTGAAAACTTGAACCTTAAAGGACTAATCTTGACAACTTATGAATCCCCAAGGACCTTTGATGATATTTAACATGTTTTGAATAACCAGGGACTAGTTCTGCCAATTTGTGAAACTTCAGGGACTGAAAATGACAATTATGCAAACTTTGTTCGTTTTTCACTTGTTTTCAATCTTTTTGTTCCTGAATCATATAAAAACACATTTTATGATATTTTCTGTATTATTTGACTTTTCAAAGTGTTTTTGGCTG
Source organism: Artemisia tridentata subsp. tridentata (assembly GCA_021014915.2). Taxonomy (NCBI): domain Eukaryota; kingdom Viridiplantae; phylum Streptophyta; class Magnoliopsida; order Asterales; family Asteraceae; genus Artemisia; species Artemisia tridentata. Next base: position 209,413,657 of record CP139501.1, read on the forward strand.
TTTATGTGGGTTTGAACAAGGTAAATATATGTGTATTTAGACACATATCAGTCGCGCCAACTGAACCTATAATGTCCATCGTACACATAATCAATATCACGTGGGGAGCTACCCCGATCGATCTATCAACACGTAGGCTCTCAACAGAGAGTTAACAGTTACATAAACTGAACCTATAACACGTAGGCTCTCAACAGAGAGTTAACAGTGGCGTAGTCAAGAAATCACAAACAACACGTCACAGCATATAATTGTATCAACACACATAATGTCCAAAATCATGAAAACAGTATAATCACAGCATGAAAAACAGTTAAAATAATGTGGCTTGACACATATAAATATCAAAATCCATATTCAGATTGTCCTAGAATATGGGGTGGAATGCATGACTTAAATTCTTATTTGAACTTATGACTTATATTTTATCTGAACTCTTTGAAATTGACTTTGAACCTTAGGGCATTACTTTGAGATCATGACTTGTTTTGAACTTTATACGCCGTACGTACTAAATGCAAAGTCTCCCTTGTTCGGAGCAATCTTGATAATAATTCTCGCCATGTCGGTGAGTGACAGTAATTCTCGCCTAGGTGGTGGAGTGACAAAGTCTCCCATGTTCGGAGCAGTCTTGACAATAATTCTCGCCATGTGGGTGAGTGACAATAATTCTCACCTAGGTGGTGGAGTGACAAAGTCTCCCATGTTCGGAGCAGTGCAAAGTCTCCCTTTTTCGGAGCAGTCTTTATTTATTATGTACATGGCATTTTTATTGTGAACCTGATAAACATGTATGTTTGACACTACCTTTACCATTTGGACTTTTCTTAAAAACCTTGGACTTCTTTTGAACAAAACGTGTATACTCACCAACTATTTTCATAGTTGACCCGTTTTTCTCATGCATTTCAGGTGATCGCCAGTAAGTGTATTTTATGAAGACGTTAGCACTAAGGAGTCTTCATCTATCATGTTTAGTTGGATGAAATAAAAATGTTATCTTTTGGAAACAAACTTTTATGTTTCAAATGCCATTGTTGGCTAAAACAATGTTGTATTAATGTACTGTTTCTTTAAATTTAAATTATGGTATTGTTCTATATCACTCTGCACTGTATATTGATTTCGTAGCACCCCAGTACTCGAACGCTTCCGCAATGCCACATTTTTGGGGGTGTTACATGTAGCAATATGTTCGCTGGTTGGAAACCATGATGGACATGTAGACGGCACCGCAGGTGAAGGTACATGAAGACCTTCAAAGAAAGAATCGTTAGGTGCCGCAACAGTTGGACGGCTGGGCCGTTGCGATCCCTATATATAAAATTAAAAGGAAAAGTGAGTAACCAACAAATGTAAATATAATTAAATTAAAAGCATGTAAATATACCTGCGTGTTTTGAAAACCACTAAAGGCACTGAAACCAACATTCTCACCAACAAGGAAGCTTGATTCTCTTTGTGGTCGTGGATTCTTCACAAATCGGAATTGATGCAATACATTTTTTAAACAAACAATTAAAAAATATTAACTAATATTGATACAAAACAATTATTTAAACAAACAATTTTTTAAACTGCTTACCCCATATTTTTCGTTTAATTGTTCGATTTGGAAGTCATGTTTCTTTAACCATGCTTCGACTACGGCTGCTGTATGACTGGAGGGGGGGGGGGGGCGGGTTCCCATCAAAAAACGCTCTACTTTGAACCCACCAGTCGGTATTTTGCTCAAAGTCGTCTGGGGTAAGCCTCGCCAACGGTCGCCTTACCTTTTAAGAAAATGTACAATATATACAACATTAAAAAACCAAACAAAATTTATTTATTGTATCGTAATAAATTTAGTTCATATGTCAAACTCACACTCAATTCGCCATCCAGAATAATGTCTAGACCCGCCCGGTTCACCACGTTTCTAAAACCTCAAGCAATTGATCGAGGATACAACTGTTGACGAGAAAAATAGGTAGGGGTACCGTGCGGGAACGTCTCCAATATCCAGGTCTACAAAAAAGGTATTTATTATTCAAAATTGCTAACGGGAAACATATACATGAAGTTTACAAATTTATATATGACATACCTTGAAGGCCCATATAAATCCATTCAACGAGTAATTAGGAGTTATGTTAGGATCCCTCTCCTCGGCAAAGTGCTTTGCCCTACGCACTAATGCTGCATCCTTTATACTATTGTACAATTTTGGCCATACATAAGACCCCCACGGATACATATTCCAGGCATTTATATCCTCGACTAACCTAAATAACCAATCTTCGACTACTTTCTTAATCTCAGTCCCTTGTAACACCAACATCAACACGGATATCAAACAAACACGAACGGCATCCTCGTCACTCAAGTCAAAAAACTCTTTACCTTTTATTATATTAAACAACATACCAACTTTTATTGATCGTGAATCAAGTGTCGAGGGGAACACTCGTCTCCTAAACAGCATAGGTCCATCTTTATAAAGATTTCTAAAATCCGTCCCAAACCTTAAACTAGTAACTAGACAAAATTCCTCTCTACCAAACTTAATCTCAACCTCACCTACACGAGAAAGATCACGTACACGATATCTCAAAGGAACAATGTCTGTCTCACCCTCATCACACGGCACTTGGTGGCATATAAAATAATGCACTAAGATACCACTCTCTTGCATTTTTGGTATATCTAGCAACCAACCAAAACATGTTTGCCTAAATAATTGTTCCCTTGGGGTGTTCTTGATCAGAGTTTTAATAAGCCTAACTAACGACAACTTACTCCTAAATGAAAGTTCCGCCGGATAATCCTAAAATAACAAATACATATAAATATATATAACAACACATATACTTTACAAATAAATAAACAATACGTGTTTTATAGGAAAAAAATAATTTAGATTGCGAAATACCCGATAATCCGCCATATTCACCACCGCAGCCACTACCACCACCTGTCACCTTACCACCAACAGCAACAACACCACACAACGACATCAACAACACCGCCAAAACAATGACAAGAACACCACTACAACACCACCAACAGCAACTAACGGTATCTTTTAACACCAAAACAACACAACCAACACAACAACCCTTCCCAATAAAATTGCTTCGATCGTAAAGATGGGAAGTATTCTTTTTTTTTCTTTAAACTCTTCTTCGAATGTAATATAAACAGCTTAGTATCAGTTTTTTGTTGCAAATGCAATTCATCTTCAAACTGCATGTCTCTTTTATCTTGTATATCAATTTGTCCGATTAACCATGCAATCGTCTCTTCAAACATCTCTTCAAACACAGCTTTGTTCCTTCCCAATAAAATTTGCTCCTTCCCTAGGTTTGCTTTTTGAACAATGACAACAAACCGACAACAAACTCCTTTCACAATGACAGCAAACGACAAAAACTCCAACATATGAGAACAAACCGACAAATAAAATAATTGCAATTCCTACTAAAAAAATATATATATATATCGTTAACTTCAATGTATTTTGTTTCTATACATCCTGCGCCATTCATCTTCATTCTGCGTTAACAAATTCGCAAGATAGGAGAAAATGAATATTATAAACATCCTGCGACTCCTGCGCATCTTATTTCGCGGAATGGATTTTGTTATTTAATTATTATTTTTTTTGAACGGCTAGGAAGTATGACACGTCATCCTGCGTAAAGATTGGCGCAGGATGTATGGGTATTTTTGATAATAGAAAAAAGGTTAAGCAATACGAGACATAAGCGAAGCTGCAGGTCCACATCAGTAATTTTCTCCTTTTTTTTTTATTAGCTGACTATTTTAATGTGAGTCGTGTGGGTCTTTGGGTTAATTTTACTTTAATTTTACTATTTAATTGTGATGTGAAGTAGTGAAGAGGGAATCTTTGGGGTGGTTGATTTACATGAAAGATGAAGTGGGTAGAAAATTGATGACACGCGTTGCATCAAAATTTGATTTATTCAATGTAAAGAGCACGCAAATATATGGACAAAAGTATTGTTAGTATTTTGCTATTGTGAAAGTGCTCAAAGAATGTTCAATTTTGCAAAGATTCGTGGCTTTATATTGTGTAAGTGCTTAAAGAATGTTCGTTTTTTCATTTCAATTTTTCTCATCACACTGAAATAAAACAAACATGTAGTCGCTTCATCTCAAAATTAGTGTTCATGTCAGTATCGGGTTATCTAAAGATAAGTGTCAAATTTTCGTATCAATCAATCAAAAACCACTTTAGAGAGTGATACTCCCTCCGTCCCAATTTTATTGTCCCATTTTTCCATTTCGGGCGTCCCAAAATTATTGTCTCATACCAAAAATGGAAAGTGAATAGGTAGTGGAGTTTGGTAAGTTTACTATATTACCCTTGGTTGAAATTAATATTACAAACTTTAATGAAGTATTAATTAATTGGTTAAGGGTAAACTTGTCATTTGGCAAAAAAGTAAGAGAAATAAAGTAGTGATAGTGATGTTTTTCTAAAAGAATGTGCTTTTTGTTATGGGACTATAATTTTGGGACGGAGAGAGTATTTGATTAGTGAAGTATAGTTAATGAGCACTTTTAAACTGTGTTAAATTTTCAAAGTAAACACTTATTAGTTGACGGAAAAAGTATATAAAAATGAAATGATAAATTCAATAAAACGTTTCGTATTTGATCGTTTTGTTTAAACTAATGTCACTTAAAAAAATCAAATATGATCATTTGAGGTTGTCGTGACACACGTGACAGATCAACTAATAAAAATGCGACACATGTCTATAGTTTTATTTATTTTTATTTTTTTAATTTATTATTATTTATTATTTATTTATTTTTTTTATATTTTTTTTAAAGTTTTGATGCATGAGATTGCCACGCCTTCTTCACGCGACGTGAATCAACGTTTATTTTTATCTTAAAAAATGAAGTCTAAATAATATGGTTAAATACCACAGTTTTTGTAAACATGAAATCAATCTATTCATCGTACTCTTGGATCAATATCAATCACCATCATTTTCTTGAACACTTTGAAAACAAGATAACGTATATGGTGCTCCTAGTTGGCTTTAAACCCAAACCAGCCTGTTTGATAAGCCCTTTTCGGCCCCCACAATAACTATTAACTACCCTCACTATCACACTAGTACAACAACATCCTTCCAAACGGATTTAAGTCTATCCATTTACAGTATAATTTATACTTTAACAAAATTCATTTGTATTTATAAAAAATTGGATACTTTATATATATTCAAATGTTGCATAAACACAACTATTATTAATCAGCCTGTTTTGCATCAAGAAGAAATTTGAGTACAAACTTATGTTGTATTCATTATTAATGATCATAGAACTCAACTACGAAGGATGATGTGTGATTGTGTGTGATGCAAATTCATGTATTCTTTTTCGCATATATGATCACAAGTCAATAACTTGACTATAGATGAACTTCTAGTTTCCCACTCAAAGATAAAACATTGTTATTTCGTAAGGCGGGTAGTCATTATATAAGGCCAAGTGTAATGGTGCAACCGTTGCACTGAAGCCATTTTTTTACGGCAACAGCATACACTGTCTTTGTTTGCGCACAAAAGGGAAAAAAGAAAAGAAAAGGAAGGAATCATTGATGCGATCACCAAGTTGTCGGTAAAGTTTGTTTGCGTGCGTGAGAGTTGATGGTATTTGTGTGTTTAAATGCGGTATTGGATAATCGGTAAGAATGATGGTAACCACTACACGGGTAAAGATGGTGTGAAAGTGATGAGAAACTAAAAAAGATAATAATATAGTGCTAACATGTATGTCATAGTAACCACTACTATCACGCCCAGATTAAGGAATGACATGTCACAATTAAAGAATTTCATTTTATCAAACCTTCAAATTTGCACTCTGACCAAATTCTTTTTATCCAAAAATCAATATTTATTGTCTTTCCACATGTAAGTGACTCGTTAATGAAAACTTCGTGAATATAAGTCTAACGTAGAACATGTTTAAGATATTAATATTAATCGGTTTACAAGCGCGTAAAAATTTGCTTTAAAGAAATAGAGTGTTTGTTCAAGCTTTTTATCTCGAACAAAACTTGCTTAAGTTTATTTTTGAGCTTACGGGGCTTACTTAACTCGGCTTATATTTCGTAAGTCTATTTTTTTAACTTAGTTTTTTCATCTTATGGACTTGTTTTTCAAGTTTAACTCATAGAACCCTTATATTTCGTAAGTCTATTTTTTTAACTTAGTTTTTTCATCTTAAGGACTTGTTTTTCAAGTTTAACTCATAGAACCAAAAAGCAAACGACCAATTGACAAACCATTTGTTCACAAAAAAGAGTAAATTGCAAAAATCGTCCTTGTGGTTTGGTCAAATTGCATGTTTCGTCTGTATGGTTCGGAAAGTACAGACAACCTCCTTGTGGAAAAACTTTGGGTTCGATTTCATCCTTGGTCAAACTGAAATGACTGAAATACTCTCGTCTTCTTTGTACTTTATTTTTCTTTTGAATTTTTATTTTTTCTTAAATAAAATTTAGTCATCTTCATAAATTTCAAGAACATTAAAAAACCAAAACCCAAATTTCTCATCTTCTTCAAAAAAACTCAATTATTTGACAAAATTGTTCATTTATTTTCTGTATACATCTTCATCCAATATTGACGCTTCATTTCCCCCTTTTTATTTCTTCATCTACTAAGTTCCAAATGATTAGTTATTAAACAAATGTAGAAAGTGATAAGTGAAACAAAAAGAAATAAGATTCAACGTGTAAAGTAAGGGAGGTTGAAGACAAGGGTATTTCATTTTCAGTCATTTCGAAATCGAACCCAAGGTTTTTCCACAGGGAGGTTACCTGCAGTTTTCGAACCATACGGGCGAAACATGCAATATGACCAAACCACAAGGACGACTTTTTCAATTTACTCAAAAAAAATTCACAAACCAACCCAAAAAGTAACCCAACCCGACCCGACCCGGTGATCCCTAACCTTCATTCATTACTCCTCACTTACCTTTTTAAAATTGCAACATTCTAGTGCAATTTCAGTCATTATTTACCTGTAAATTGGCTTTGAAGAATGACGGCAGGTGATCACCGTAACATCATTTACGACGTCGTTTCCGGTGCATCCGCAGGTTCATATACACTCCTCAATTAACCCTTTGCTATTCAATTTGTTTTCTAAAGTGATCAGATAATGTTATGACTAACATAATGTTGCTGTTTGGAAATTGAGAATGTGATAAATTTTGGGGGTGTTTGGATGATCAGATAATTTTATCAATTCTATGGATAATCAGTTTATTGCCAAACACCTTCATAACTCAATTTTGATAAATCCAGCTAGAGCTATAAAGTAGCAATATACTTTCGTTCATGTTCGCCTTAATACGCGAACTAAAAACTGTCCTTTTTAATATTACAAACTTTTAAAAAAGTGTTTCAATATACACATTTTGGTGACATGTCACATAAATAAATAAAGTGACACGTATGACGTGTCACATGCTTTGGGAATGACACGTCATCAAAATATAAATATTAAAACACTTTTTGAAAGTTTGTAACATTAAATGAGACAGTTTTTAGTTCATGTACTGAGGTGGAACATGAAGGAGAGTACGTCACTATTTATTGTCTAAACCCTCTTTTAAATGCAGATAGTTTTGTAAAAAACGTTATTTCAACTATAGGATGTCATTTGATTTTTGTAGCTTTAGTCAACTTTAAAGGTAAAGTTGGGATTCGACTATCTAGTATTCCACATTTTGGTTGTGATTCACTGATTTATGAAATGTTATATGTAGGTGCTATAGCGGCCACTTTTGTGTGCCCGTTAGATGTGATCAAGACAAGACTGCAAGTTCACGGCTTGCCTGACACTTCCGGGCGCAAAGGTCGTTTATGAAAAAAAATTGTATTTAGGGGGCGTTTTGACTAGATTATTTATTATTTTTTTTTTTGGAGTTTTCGAAACAGCTTAAGCTGTTTAAAATAAGCTAATCAACAATTAGCACATATGTTGTAGTTTTGTTCAGTAGTAACATTATTGACGCTAAACAGGTGGTGTCATTGTCACTAGCCTGCAAAACATCATACAAAAAGAGGGATTCAAAGGATTATATCGGGGACTTTCGCCAACATTAGCTGCATTACTTCCGACCTGGGCTGTGAGTATTACTACATAAACTGACCAAATTTGCTCTTCAGGTTTTGAGATTGTATGTAATGTTCGTTTTTTGTTTCAGTTTTTGACAGATAGATTTTTACCTATAGGTTTACTTTGCTGTTTATGGGCATCTCAAAGAGCTTCTTCATTCACATGGTTGGTGATTAATTAGTCAAATTGTTTTACTATAACTTTTATGTATCATATCTTTAATTCTGTGTTTTAATATACGCAGCCGATAACAGTGGCCAACTTAGCTTCGGTGCCAATATGATAGCCGCTTCAGGTGCTGGTGCAGCAACATCAATTGTCACAAATCCGCTGTGGGTTGTTAAAACGAGATTACAAGTAGGTTTTATTGTGCCTTTCATTTTACCAGACAAAATTTTAACAAAATTGTTTTGACTTGCAATGGAATGTCTAAGTAGTATGATTATTTTGCTTTGACGATAGTGGGCAAATATGTAAATTTGCATGAAATGTTTTGTTATAGACACAAGGGATGAGGTCAGGTGTTATTCCTTATACAAGCATATCATCAGCCTTGAGACGTATCATGCAGGAGGAAGGCTTCCGAGGGTGGTACAGGTATGCTTCTTAAGTTGCATCTTAACAAAATCGTGTTCTTGCTGACTCATGAGCCATGTGTTTTATGTAATTGACAGTGGACTTTTACCTTCACTTGTTGGGATTAGTCATGTTGCTATCCAGTTTCCCGCCTACGAAAAGATCAAGTCTTACTTGGCAAAAAGGGGTAAATACTTGTTTATTTGTTGTTAAAAGCGTATTTTAGTAATTTAACCATTAATACTGATTTTGGTTTATTTCAAATGGTCAGATCATACGACAACGAATAAACTAAGCCCTGGGAAAGTTGCACTCGCCTCATCAATATCCAAAATACTCGCTTCCCTAATGACTTACCCGCACGAGGTATTTTCGTGATTCTTAGTTATATGATTATCTGCTGGCTAATAATATTGGAAACAATAATGCATGCGGGGCCCTTCAGGTGATTCGGTCAAGGCTTCAAGAACAAGGACAAGTTCGAAACCCTGAAACCCATTATAAGGGCGTTGTTGATTGTGTCAAGACGGTTTTTCACAAACAAGGGGTTCGTGGTTTCTACCGTGGATGTGGTACTAATCTTCTGAGGACGACTCCGTCTGCTGTCATTACATTTACAAGTTACGAGATGATCAACAGATTCTTGCAACACATCCTTCCGCCTCACCAATCTAATAGTGACTCTGGACGTTAGAGGTGGCAAAATGGGCGGGTTTTCTCATAGGTAAAAAAGCTCCGGGTCAGAACGGGTAAATTTTGGTATTGGTTCAGTTGGGTTGACCTTAAACATCTTTTGACCAATAAATTTTGAAAATAATTATAAAAATAGATTTTCAAATATGATTTACAGAAGTTTTATGATTGTAATAATACTACATGTTTTTTTAATAAGGAGGGTTGTTTTTTGTATTTCTGTGACTTTCAACACATTCCCCTTCTAGCTAACTCTTTGGGTTTTAGATGTTCAACCCTTTAAAGATAAAACACTACCCGGATTGACCAATTGATTTGCCACCTCTATGCGTCACACTGATGATTGAATGAAGCCACTGGATGGGATCAAGAGGTGTCAATAATGCTTCAGGAGTCTGAATTGGAGTTGAAAGGTGATCCTAAGAATTGCTGTACATTAGGGGAAGCTGGCAATGATTCAGAGCATCAAACTGTTGTTTCTCTTTATGACATTTTTTGACTCATAATTAATAAATGTAGGTACTTTTTTCTGTTCCAGCTATTTTTTCCTTTGTCAGATGCTTAGAATCCCATTTCAACTCCATCATTTTTGAGGGAGAAAAACGTTGATTAGTTTTATTTTGTTTTTGGGTGGAAGAAAAGACCTTGTTCAGTTGTCCCTTTTAGTAAAATTTCAAACTATCTATGATGGTTCAAGATCCGAAGTAGTAATTAGTTATGTTTGGATACACTGATTGTATAATACACTGAATTGAAGAAAAACTGGAAATGCCTATGGATCTGCTCAAAGTTAGCGAAGGTACAAGTACAATTTTTAGAATTTCTCGTATTATTAGTGTTGAAGTATAAAGTGACACGACTATCAAAACTGCTCATCAGTAAAAGACAATAATGTATCTTTATGTTATTTACATCGCATATTCCCTGATCATGAAAACTTTCAAATATAGGGCACAAAGATCACACTCTGCGCATGAACCAGCACAACTGTTTTATATACCTATCTGTTATTTGTTGCTGATCTATCTCCGCTGCTGCTTACTGTAGTTGATGCACTATTTTCACTTTGCCATTCACCGGTGACAGAGACTGGTGAAGGCGGGACATTTTTCAACAAAACCACAATGTCATTGGTTTCAGATGAAGGTCGCAGATCACCAGCATCTGTTCTTCCTTCAGCTTGAATATCCATCAACACATCCAACACCTCGCTCATCGTAGGTCTCATTTCTGAATCATACTGCAAACACCTAAAAGCCAACTCTGCTACCGATGTAATCATTGTCATCAATTCACGATTTGAATCAGTCACTAAGACTGGGTCGATTAGTTCATCAACTGCGCATCTTTGGATCCTGTTTAAAGCCAAGTTAGCTAAGTTAATCTCTTCTTTAGACCTGTTCAAATCGACAGCCACCAATGATGATATTAGTTCGCATAAAACTACGCCAAAGCTGTAAACATCACTCTTATCTGTTAACTGGTAACATTGGTGATATTGGGGATCCACGTATCCTGGGGTTCCCTGAGGAGCTGTTGACACGTGAGTGACATTATTCGGTATAAGCCTTGATAGACCAAAATCTGCTACCTTCACACAAAAGTTATGATCTAGAAGAATGTTGTTGGTTTTTACATCTCGGTGTATGATTTCATTGGCATGAAGGTAAACTAATGCACTGGCGGTTTCTATGGCGATGTTCATACGTATAGGCCATGTTAGCAAGCTTGGATTTGCTCGTTTCCCATGGAGGTGATCAGAAACAGTGCCGTTGAGAATGTACTCGTAAACAAGAAGCTCATGGCTTTGTCGAGAGGTGCAACCATAGAGGACAAGAAGGTTGGGGTGACGTAACTTGGTGAGGATCTCAACCTCGTTTATAAATTGCTGGATTCGTCTGTAGTTGTGTTCATACAGTTTCTTCACAGCAACTTCTCTCCCGTCTTTGAGTTTACCTTGTTAAGATGTATGTGTGAGTGATTTAATGGTGAGTGCGACCCGATGGGCTTAGTACTGTGATAAGCATGTTAAGTTCTTACCATAATAAACAGCTCCAAAACCACCGTCGCCTAGTTTGTTAGAAGGATCGAAATGTTGGGTGGCATATTCAAGCTCCATATAGGAGAAAACAGAGACACCATAGAAGAGACTTCGGTCTTCAATGCTTTCAATATTATCCTTTGATGAGAAATTAGAAAAAGAGTTGGTCTTATGGCGTCGCCATATTATGAAGATGACTGAAGAGAGCATGATGAAGAAGGCAAATCCAGAGAGAACTAAAGAAAAAAATAACACCATCAGGTACAAACTCAAACATCTTAGTGTGTTTGTGTGTATGTAACGCATAGGAATAAAGAGGTATATTACCGAGTATCAGTTTTGTGGGGGGTTTATCTGCAGCTATCAAACAACAAATAATAAATTATATAAGATAGTCAAACAGTTTTGTGAAATGTCAGACATATCAGTTCCCGTGTCAACAGAATAAGGATAAAGGAACTGTAAAGTGTGAGGAATAGAAATATAGAGGCGGTACATACCCTTTTTGGCGTCTAAACACTGATAGTTTCCATCTTGTGGATGACATTGGCTGCCCTTTTTTTGACACCGAGGACAGAATTTAAACGAAATAGAGAAGTAAGAATAGAGAAGAGGAAATATTTTGGTCTGATCAACAAGTCCTTCTTCGTCAAGCTGCCATTGCTGCTTCACCGGCAGCTGTATTACCTGACATGAATGTGGGAGATCACTTGGAATTGTTGCGTTGTTGACCATATACTGGTAGTAGAAATTGTAATCATTGCATCTGTTGTGGCTATTGTATTTAGGTTGGTCAAAATAAGTGACATTTTTTGCACATTTGAAGAGTGTGATGAATGGAGATATTGAAATGGAATATAGGAGAGGCTCTGGAGAAGTGAAATTATCCATAAGCGCGCCACAGCTTTCATTTTTCACAAGTTTTGAGAATGTATAGTTATGGATATTGAGGGAAGATTCATAATCAATCTTGCCAATCCTATATGACTGGCTTCCAAGTTGAATTTCTGTATAATTCGAACTACAGTTGACTTTGATCAACCCATCACATCGTGTTTCAGTGGCATTGTAAAATGGGTACTTGAATGGAACCATATGTGGACAACTAAAACTTTCTGGGCAGGTGGGTATGGATGAATGAATGAGAGGTAGACAAGAGAGAACAACAAAAGAGAAAACGAAGATGATAAGCATCTCAAATTTCCAACAGAACAGGTTAGAGAATAACCTATCTTTATTGCATGTGTTCTTTAGACGCACTTATAAACTTATTGAAATGAGTGCATATATTCTACCTGTTATGGCAGGAAGTCTTAAGTACAGTTGGGCTAAACGATGGGACCTTATAAATTATTAGCGGCCAGCATTTAACAGGATTTCACAAACAACTTGCCCCATCTTCTATGCTAAACATAGAAATTCTTATCACTTGTGTAATTTTTTCAACATTGACCAACACCATCAATACTTTTGAGTAAGTCCACTCATCTCCCCAATTCATCCTTAACCCATTTTAAACGGCAAAATGACACCGATTCAAAGTTCCATGTGTCCCATTATTATCCCCCCATTAAACACACCTCAAAGTCCAACCACTGTAAGGGGTATGCCAAACATATAATTAGAAACCCCAGCCGGTGACTTAAAAAAAATTATGCTTAACAATTAAAGTCTTCTAAAGAAGTTGACTGAAACTCGTGTATGCCAACACATAACTTTTTTTTTTTTTTTTTTTTTTGTTTTTTTTTTTTTTATATCTTTATCTTTATTATTAAGAGTTGGTTGTTGAGTCCTCCTGGCCCTTCCCCATAATTTACTTATTATCATGCTTATTCCTTGCCTTCCTGTGGAATGAAAAAAACTACCGCTCAGAAGACACATTGAATCAAATACATCTGCTTCTGCAAAAGGAAGATCTGTTTAAATTGACGGGTTCTTGAAGGCCAGTACTACTAGAATTGATAGGATAGTTAACATGAAGGCCAATACCGCTAGAAATGGTTAGCACCACACTAGTTAATAAAACTGATATGCTATAAACATATATGATTAGGGATGAGATCAGCTCACAAATTATTGCCAGTTGTGGATCGTGTAATGACAGGTCTCATCTGTCCGTTGATTAATGTTTTTTTTGGAAAGGCAAAAACTCACCCATCCACCATATAATACACAACACGTCTTCCACCAACTTAGGCTAGAACCTACAACGTCTTGGTTGATAGGTTAAAGTAATACTGCTAGCTGCTTTTTGTCCGGTTGAAAATTTCCCGATAAGAAACAACAACTCGCCGGATTAGCAACAAGATATCTTGACAGATGATGACGAGTATTTTTCTTTAATCTTGCTTCGCATTAATAAAAATGATCGCAAGCAAAACACACCAACAAATGACAATAGACCTACAGCCGGCTATATGCCTATATGATAGTAAAAACAATATTATAAACTACACAATGATGAACATACTTAAATTATATGAACAAGGACCCAATAATAATCATTTACCCATTTAGAACAAAAATTTGTTCAACAAAACTTACATGAAAAAAACATGTCAAACTAACATGAACAATCAATCCGTAGATGGGGAAACAAAAGACCTTGATGGAGAAGACATATATGGTTTTGGAGGGAACTCTATTGATGCCAAGTCATCTTCTAACATTTCTAATACCTTAGTGATTGTGGGGCGGCTCAAGGGATTAGTTTGTATGCACCACAGCCCAACGACAATCATCTTCCTTACCATCTCGTTTTCTTCATCGCTCCCAATCCCATGTAGTCCAAGTTGTTCTTCATGTAACTCAACCTTTTTGTATATCCAGTGTGGAAAATATATTTCACTTGTATTATTAACTTCAACCTCTATATTTTTCCTCCCGCCAACCATTTCTAGAATCATCATGCCATTCAAAAAAAAAAAATAACTATAAACATCGGATTTGTGAGAGACCACACCAAAACTTCTGGAAAATAGTTCAGGAGCTATATACCCGGGCGTCCCTCTCATATGAGACACAGATATCATGCTTCTTTTCTAAGCGAATAACTTAGCCAACCCAAAGTCGGATATCTTAGGGCAAAAATCTCGATCCAACAGAATATTATGAGGTTTTATATCAAAATGAAAGATACGTGTGTTACAACCCCTATGCAGGTATTCTAAGCCGCGAGCAATCCCAACAGCAATTTGGTGTAATTTTCCCCACCCAAGGTGGCTATTACTTGAAGGACCACGGCCATATATGAACTTGTTAGTCGATATATTAATAATTAGAGTCCATGTAACACTTGTATGGGCTAAGGCCCGAGTCTTGAATTCATCTCTTCAACATCCAACTTGACCGGAACGAGGGTGGGAATGTTATTGATTGTCATGAGCTTGTCGGACAAAAGAATAACGGGTTGTGGGGGATTGGATCCTGTCATGGTGTCGTTGGGTATGTGAGAATTGTGAATGGAACAGTAACTTAATAGCTAGGGTTTTAAAGAAACTAGTAACGTGCGTATAGCAGTAGCAACAAACCAACAAAGTAAACAAATATGGGTCGACTGGTGATCAAACACAACACCAACGATCGACTTTTAAAGAATACCAACAGCAGTCGACTGGTGATCAAACAAAACACCAACGATCGACTTTTTTTATGGATCGAATTTTGGCTTTGATACCATGTAGGATAATAGGGTAAATCGTCTCTTTATTATGTGAATCATTCTAGACTCGGGCCTTAGCCCATACAAGTGTTACATGGACTCTAATTATTAATATATCGACTAACGATATGAACTTCTCAAGAGATCCATTGGGCATAAATTCATAGATCAAAGCTCTTTGACGACCCTCCAAACAAAATCCCACAAGACTCACAATATTAACATGGCAAGTCCTTGATTGTCTTGCAATTGCTGCTGCACTGGCAGCTGTATTACCTGACATGAATGTGGGAGATCACTTGGAATTGTTGAATTGCTGATCAAATACTGATAGTAGAAATTGTGATATTTGCATCTGTTGTGGCTATTGTATTCAAGTTGGTCAAAATAAGTGACATTTTTTGCACATTTGAAGAGAGAGATGAATGGAGATATTGCAATGGAATATCGGAGAGGCTCTGGAGAAGTGAAATTATCCATGAGCGCGTTACAGCTTTCATTTTTCCTAAGTTCTTCAAATGTATAGTTATAGATATAGAGGGAAGATTCATAATCAATCTTGCCAATCCAATATGACTGGTATCCAAGTTGAATTTCTGTATAATTCGAATTCGAACGACATTTGACTTTGATCAACCCATCACATCGTGTTTCAGTGGCGTTGTAAAATGGGTACATGAATGGAACCATATGTGGACAACTAAAACTTTCTGGGCAGGTGGGTATGGATGAATGAATGAGAGGTAGACAAGAGAGAACGACAAAAGAGAAAACGAAGATGATAATCATCTCAAATTTCCAACAGAACAGGTTAGAGAATAACCTATCTTTATTGCATGTGTTCTTTAGACGTACTTATAAACTTATTTAAATGAGTGCATATATTCTACCTGTTATGGCAGGAAGTCTTTGGTACAGTTGGGCTAAACGATGGGACCTTATAAATTATTAGGGGCAGTCGCGCTCCGTTTTGGCCTTTTGAGTACTCAAAAAAGTAGCTTTCAAAAAATGGCCCTAGCAAAAGGCGCTTAAATATGGGAGTGACATGTGGCAGTGTACTTTTCAAGCGACTTTTTTTAAGCGACTTTTTGTTAATTAAACGACCTTCTATTTTGTCTATTTTCAGCCAAAAAGTCAAACTTCCAAAAATGTTATTTTATTCGTTTTGCTCCATCCACACCTTGAGCGACTTTTTTTTATTTAAGCGACTGACGCTTGTACTTTGAGCGACCTTTTTACCTACCAACTTTTTTTACTTTTGCCAGATAACTTTGTACTTCCAACTTTTATATAAACTACATTTTTGGTCCTCGTGGTTTACCGGGTATAACGGTTTTGGTCCAATAGTTTCAAACGTGTCGGGTTTCGTCCATTTTCACTGACCCGTAACGGGTTTGGTCCATTTTTTTTAATGCCGTTAGTCAAACTTTCGTTGACTGTTAAATACAAGGGTATGTTTGTCTTTTCAAGCATTTTTACATACAGATACATATAAGAGTTGACCAGAAACACAAATACACAGACACTAACACACACCACACCATAACCATCACCATTAAACCTTCAAATACCACACCAGATCCCGAGATCTTTCTTCTTCTTTTTAAAACACGAACGTGAATGGTCTTCAAGATCTTTGATAGGTCTCGGGTAGGTTCTTGTTTTTCGTTTTTGTTTAAGATCTATGATGGGTTCGTATTTGGGTGTGATTGTCGGATTTAATTTTGTTTGAGATTGGTGGTTTGGATTGGAGGTTAAAGGGTGTGTTTTTGGATGTTATTGAGGGTGAAGATGGGGTGTTTGATTAAGAATCTTGTGAATAGGAATAAGGCGTTGATGGTTGTGTGGTTGTGTGGGTTTCTTTCAAATCCACAAGAGGAAGGCGAGAAAGCAACATCCAAGAGGTAGAGCTTTTGAAACCAGTCTTCCTCATTTTACATATCAAGAGCTAGTCATAGCTACTAATGGGTTCAAGGATGAACTGGGAAAAGGTTCTTTTGGGATAGTCTATAAAGGTTCAATAGGGACAAAAATTGTAGCAGTGAAAAAGTTAAACAGGGTGTTCCAAGATGGCGAAAAGGAATTTCAGACCGAGGCTAATGCTATTGCGAGAACTCATCACAAAAATTTGGTTCAGTTAGTTGGCTATTGTAATGATGGAGAGGAGCGATCAAAGTGGAACATATCAGAGGAACAAAAGGATATGTTGCTCCTGAATGGTTTAGGAACACACCGGTTACAGTAAAGGTTGATGTCTATAGTTTTGGTGTCTTGCTACTAGAAATCATTTCCTGCCGAAAGACTTTACATTTTGAGAGTGGTGACGAAAACATAGCTGTTTTAACTGATTGGGCATGGGATTGCTATCAAGAAGGTAGACTGGATGTGCTTGTTGAGAATGATTTGGAGGCTTTAGATGACTACAAGAGAGTAAAAACATTTTTCATATGGTTGCTATTTGGTGTGTACAAGAAACCCCTTCGGAAAGGCCAACAATGAGAAAGGTCATCCAGATGCTTGAAGGAGCTGTTGAAGTGACCAAACCTCCATGTCCATTCTCTGTCTCTGTTACATCCATCTAGACTTGGTTGTTCTACCATACAGTCCTTGGTAACTCATTATAGTTGTTTGATGAAATGCGTGAAAGGTTTTTGGGAGGATTGAGGGGGTGGTTAATGTGGTGACTTGGAAAAGATATACGAGTTGAGGAAACAATTAGGGATTATAGAGCATTGGGTGTATATGGTTTGTGATCCTAGGGGATGGGAGGCGTTTGATCCGATAAGTAAAAAGTGGATGAGTGTTTTAATCATGCGGATAAAGAGAGTTTAGCGGTGGGTAGTGAGTTATTGGTTTTTGGGCGTGAATTGTTTGAGTTGCTATATGGAAGTATAGTTTGGTAAATAGGAATTGGGTTAAATGTGACGGGATGAATTATCATCGTTGTTTGTTTGGGTCGGGGAGTTTGGGTTCAATTGCTATTGTAGCTGGAGGTACTGACCAAAATGGGAACGTTTTGAGTTTGGTAGAGTTATATGATTCGTCGACTGGTAAATGGGAAATGCTGCCTAATATGCATACCCCTCGTAGACTACTAGTAGTGGGTGGACAACGGGGACCAGAAGGTGAAGCCATTGTTCTTAACTCATGGAATCTGATTAACATGTATTTTTTTTCGTCTGGGGTTCATCCATTTTCTTGGAACAACCATTACTGTTTCTTTTGTGATCCAAGACTGATTACATGTATGCATTGTCAAGAATTACATTTCGTGTTGGATTGGGCATTATGCTTTATCTGAATTGGAATGTGTAGAGTTGTAGCAGAAAAATGGACCAAAAGTGTTACAAACATCTGAGGGTATTTTAGTCATTTCACGTTTTTTTAACTGGTCAAACTAACAGTCAACATAAATTTGGACCAAACCCGTTACGGGTCAGCGAAAATGGACGAAACCCGACACGTTTGAAACTATTGGACCAAAACCGTTATACCCGGTAAACCACGAGGACCAAAAATGTAGTTTACTCTATTTTTTATATTTTTTTGACAAAACATAATTACAAAGAATAAATACAAAGAAGTGTATCAAACGCACTTCGTTTAAAACATCTTTCTCTTACTCTTACTCTTACTCTCACTCAACCGAAATCTTTATTCAAAATCTTTAGCGACTTGAAAAATCATTTAAGCGACTTTTATTGTCTTTAAGCGACTTTATTTTTTAAAACACCCTCCCATTAACCCCCCCCCCTCCACACACACACATTCAAATTCCCCAAAAACACCTACTGTAAATCAAACCCAAAAATAAAATCAAAATCAAAGTATAAACCGTAACCCCAAATTCTGTATTCCAATTTCAATAGAGGTATCAATTTGAATAACCCCTAACCCTAGACGCAGCCATTATTAATTATTGAAGACCCACATGGAAAATGTATACTTTGATGCAAAGATCACTGTTCGTTCGCAGGTACATTATCTAGAAACGATTAAAGGTAAGTTGGCAAAGAATCAATCTAGAATTAACCTGTTCCGAGAAAGTGCTTTCGGTCCATGGTTAGATATACCCCCTTGTCATGCAAATGATAACCATTTGCTAAACTTCATTTTACAGAACCAGGTATATATTCCAAAATTGCTTGATCATTGTCCCCCTATTTCCTATAGAATTGGGGATAATGTTTTGCAATTTGGTCGTTGGGAGTTTCTTTTGATTACTGGTTTAGTTTTTGGTCATTTGCCTGACCTTGCAGAAGTTGATAATACCCCGTTAGGTCTGCGACTCTTTCCTGAAAAAAAACTTGATAGAAAGTTCACTGTGAAAGGTAGTGAGCTTTTAGCAATTTTGGAAAACGATAAACAATTTGATGCATTACCAAATGAGGATGCGGTTAGAGTTTGCCTGTTGATAGTAGCCGAGGTCATATTCAATGGTCGTGGATCTTGGTACGTTGTTCCTAATCATTTTTTGCAACTGGTTGAGAATTTTTCTGCTTGGAATGCCTATCCATGGGGGGAGTTCTTTTGGAGACGTTTATACGTCCATTTAGCAAATGTAGTTCCTAAGCGTTGTGAAGCTTACTACAAGAAGAATCAGAAGTTAATCCCAACTAAACTTCCCACATATACTTTGTCTGGTTTTATTTGGGCTTTTAAGGTTTGATTTTGGCAAAAAACTTTTTGTAATTATTGTTGTGTTTTCGTGTACTAAGAGTAACATTAGTTGTATTGTTTTCGTGTTAGATTTGGATTCTTGAGAGTTATCCCAACAGCAGCTCATGGTGGAACAAAGAATCGAGTAAGATCCCACGTGGTCTTTCATGGTCAAAGGGTAAAAGGTTCCAAAAATGTGATCATGATCTACTTTGTGGTTCGGTAAGCATTTCCATTGTTTTTTTGTTATTAGTGAAATAACTTACGAATTATGTATATTTGTTTTTGACATTACTATAATTTGTTACCTAGGGTTCGAATCCAATATTGAAACTTGTTCCAACTAGTGAAGAAAGGTTGCAACCATGGTTTGTACGTAGTAATGAGTATTTTATTCAAAGCCAACCAGACGTTGCAGATGATGCCGTTGAGGTAAATTGTCAATTAAAAAAAAAAAAAAAAAAAAAAAAAAAAAAAAAAAATTGATCCTAAACCCTTTAAACATTGAGACATAAATTATTGTTCTACATTTGCAGAAATCATAATAACTACGGGTAGAAATATGGCATTTCAAGAAATCTGTACTTGATACCTAAATAGACAACTATAGTTAAAAATGGTTAACCTATATAGACAACCGTATATGCCATTTGAGCATTAAAGTCCTAATAAATGTAGGTAGTGGACAAAAGGTTTAACTATATACCGTATAACTAGAAGGTTTTGTACCACTTGGGGTCTATGACCGTACTTCAAACTTATTTTGATAGCAATTTTCATTGTTTTGTAGGCAAATGCTGGTGTAGATGATGGAGAGATACATGCAGATGCACAAGAGCGAGAGGTGCAATCAGCTGGATCAGAAGAAAACTCCAAAGGACGTACCATAGATGTTGAGGTTGCGGCCTTGAAGGCACTAGTTAACGAGCTTGATGTTAACTTGATTAATGATGTTAAAAAAAGACTTGCGATTGTTGAGAAAGCTCTGAACATACAACATCAAGGGGTGAGCTGTCTAAATTTATTTTTTTATCAACAAAATTACTTTGAGGATACCATATTTATTTATATTTTTTCACAAAAAATATGAAGAAAAAATATATATTTATTGAAACAGGCTTCAACATCTATTCATGAAACATCTGAAGTAAGGGCAAATGTTGGTGATCACTTTGTTTCCAAAGTTGCAAATGTAAGAAGATATTTTGAATTTGTCACATATATCTATCTTTCTTTTTTTGATAGTAAATTCATATTATATTTTGAATTTCAGACTTCAAGTCCTATTCATGACAATTCAGAGGTACAACTTCAAGTGGATGAAGATTTAGCTTCCAAAGATGCCAAGGTAATATCCTTTAAGTAAAATTTTAATCCGTTAGGTATCCTTCTTTTATTATAATTACTTTTTTTGTATATTTTCAAATTCAGACTTCAAGCCCCTTTGAGAATGAAATTCAGAACGAAAGCCCTATTCGTACTCATGTCGACGCCGAATACTATGTTAAAAAGGTAATATGCGAGACATCAATATCTGCTGGTCAAAAGAATGTCGAACATGGGAAGCTTAATTATCTTGACCCTGCCGCGTATCCATCCGCCATGTCACAACTTGATAATTTTCTTTCAACTGGAGATTACCCGGTAGTTGATCACATGCAAGTTGATAATTCTAGTGATATCCATTTACCTCATTTAAATGAGCATTTTTCTCAAACGGCTGTTGATGTAAGTATGCAATTTATAAAAAATCCACATGTTATAGTTATTTGCTACATTCACTTTCTTATTATACTTGTGTTTTCATGTAAACTTACAGTGCAATCACTTTCCTGATGATTTCGATGATACGGTTGTCCCACTACTAAGTAGACAGAAAGTTGACTGTCATTCTTCTAATACGATAGAAGCGGCTGCTGAATCAATGGGTTTTAAAGAAAAATCAAAAGGTCCGAATGAATTAGGAGAGTCGGTGTTTGCTGTTGAAGAGAGCAAGGGTGATGGGCAAGCTTTTGACAAATATGATAATAATTGTGACCAAGTGGGAGATGCGGCGTTTCATATTGAAGACAACATTGCGGACGGGCATGTTTCTGATAATCATGAACTTGAAGGTGAAAAAGTAAGCGAGACTGTGTTAGAAATGGATGATAAGAATGAGGATGGGCATGTAGATAGAGAAGCTCATGATGGTGGGAAAGTAAGCGACTATGTGTTGGATAATGAAGAGAACATTGCGGATGGGCTTGTTACTGATACATATGATCACGATGTTGAGAAAGTAAGCGAGGCTGTCTTAGTTATGGAAGAGACGAAGGCTGGTGAATACAAGGATGTTGTCACCAACAAGGCTGATGGCCATGTTGGTGACACCAGTGGTAATGATTCTGATAACTTAGGAGAGGCGTCGTTAGATAATGAAGAAAACATTGCTGCTGGTGAGAAAGTAACGGATACGGTGTCTGTCACAGAAAAGGAAAAGGTGTTTTTTGACAAACTCGACCAGGATGCTGAGAAAGCAAGAAACGCCGTTTTCCTTAAATCTGAACATAACTCTCGTCAGGAGGTTGTCAAAGGACAAGTCAACATGCCTTTTACTGAAGCTCCTGAGGTACTTTAAATATATGACTTAGTGTATTTACTTCACCTTCTCAGCATCTCCAGCAGTAGTATGAAATACACTAACAGTAGTATCATTGTTACCAGCAGTAGCATCTACTTAGCAGTAGTATCCACTTAGTGTATTTACTTAACCTTCTCAGCATCTCCAGCAGTAGTATGAAATACACTAACAGTAGTATCATTGTTACCAGCAGTAGTATCCACTTGGTGTATTTACTTCACCTTCTCACCATCTCCAGCAGTAGTATGAAATACACTAACAGTAGTATCATTGTTGTTACAAAATATCAAAGGTCAATAACGATGTTAATATCAATGCTGAACTTTGCGTACAGGAAATTTTCACGCGTCATAAAAGGAAACGGAACTTGGGTAAGGCTCTACAGTCACCCTATGATGGACAACAAAAAAAGAAACGCGGTAGGCCGAATGTGACAAAAAAGAAGACTATTGAGTTGAAACCAGACGTTCAACAAAAGAGGACGAAAGAGGTTGGTAAGTCTTTGAAGGACCCTGTGACAAACGGTAAATTTTCCCACTAATATTTTTATAATAAATGTTAATTTATTATTACCTGATTGACAAATTAAGCATTCATGTGTTTATACAACGATTATGGGAAACAAAACCCGCACACTGTAGCGTACAATAACTCACCAAAACTCTTTGATTTTTATCAGAAAAAGTGAAATTGTCACTTTCTGACATTTACAAACACCGACATAACAAAACGAGAGGTTATCTCGTTTTCCCGAAAAACGACACCACACGCGTACCGACAACACATTAGTGAAAATATATATATATATATATATATATATATATATATATATATATATATATATATATATATATATATATATATATATATATATATATAGAGTTAATAAAACAAATTTTGTCTCTTCTCTCTTATAAACCCACGCTCCACACCTCTCTCTCTTCCACTGCTATCTTCTGAAACTCTGCTTCCATCAAAGCAAGGAAATCGCCATTTCTTTGTCCCCTTTTCCCAGATCGAAGACGACAAGAGGATGGTGGCCAAACTCCTTTTATCTCTTTTCCTTGAGTCCAAAAGAAGGACAACTAACACTCCGACCTTCAAGACCGAAAATATGCGCTTGGAGCCAAGAGAGTACCAAGGGCAAGGACTAGGGTTTCCCCTTTTAGCCATGGAGCGTCTGTAGGTGAAGAGAGAGGGAATCAAACCTCCCTTGCTTCCACTCTTTTTAATCCCATTCGGTCCACAAGCAAACCCACAATCCAAAAACATCACTCGAAATATCAAGAGTTAACTGTGGTGGGTTTTGCTTGTTGGAGTCGGATTCATTTGGGTTTGCTTGATTTGGATTCGGGTCTCCTTTGATTCGTTCGACCTTCTACTAGTCGATTCCTCTCATCTCTTTGTAAGGTTAATCTTTATTCTTGTAATTTTCCTTTTTATTGTTGAATGATGTGCGAAATATGTAGCTCGTTTTCCTGTCGATTGGAATGTAAAAGTTATGATGTTTTTTGTTGTTGACAGTAAAAGGGTCGAACCCTTATTGATGTTGGTGTGGTAAAAACATATTTTGAAACTAGTAATAATAAGTGTGGCTCAATGTGTGTTCTTTGTCTAACTCGTGTCGAATTTCTGCACATCGCGAACAAGTAGAATAGTTAGAATGAATGTGGTCTAAATTACTAAACTAGTTTGAGATGGTAAAGACCAAAACATGTACTGTGGTGTTACCCTTAGCATTGATTGAATATGGAAAGTTTGATTTAGAAAAGCTTACTAGTCAAATTTTAGTCTTAAACTCATGCTCTCAAGGTGTTTGTAGAAATATCTAAAAAGAAATGTCCCACTTTAAAAATGATTGTGAGTGTTCATAAGTCCTAAGTTCGTGTCGTTCTCGTTCATACGTGGACTCATGGTTGAAATGGTGTTATGATCGAGTCGAGTAGTACTCGACTCGAGGCAAAACGAGACCGTCCCAAACATTGTGAAGAACTCCGAAAATCCTATTCCATATCGTGTTCAAATTATGATTCATGAGATGTCTGTGTTAAGCTTGTGTTTGAGTTAATCATGAAACTCGTTGGGTGTTTGTTTTGTTCGGTTAGAATGGCCCCAAAGGGACCCCAAAACGAGCCCTCATTTCTGTTGGATAGCGCCGTGTTTACCTCTTACAAAGTCCTTATATTTCATGTCATTTAAAAACCCCGAACCATGTTTAAAGTTCGAACCTTATAACCATTTTAACATGCGCAAAAAAATATGATTCCAGTCCTGTTGTTAGTGCACTGGGAAAAACAAACCTCATTGTAGATTTGTAGTTAATATAAATAAAGTTACCACCACTTGGTCAAATTATTTGTTTTAGCCAAAACGTATGTATGCTTTATTCTTGCCTTGCGTTAAACAGTCAAGTCCCAACTTGGCATTTTCCTTCCTTTGTCCTACCTTAGATTGCTGCTTCAAATAAGCCACAAATGGGCCACAGCCCATTGATACCCTTTTGTAATCACATTGGGCCAAACATGTGAACAAATGGCCTGGTCCACTGTTTCGAGTAACAGCCCAGAAAAATGGCCTGGTTCACTGTTTGTGTTAAGGGCCGCAGCCCATCCCCCTCCTCGACACACATTTTAACTCGTCAATATTTCTCGGTCACTTAAATATATGTATCGACTACAAATTAATAAAAAGAGACTCGTCGCATTTTAATAAAATTTGTGATTTAATTAGACACACGTCGACATATAATAAAAATTGACATAACTAAATACTACAACATAAAAGTTGATAGTTATTACTTAATTTTCACGGATAAAAATATAACACGACATACATTTTAAAAACAGGACATGACGAGTCATATAAATTTCAAAACTTAAGTCATAAACAAAGTGTAAGAATATATACTTGTAACATGAAATTGTTGGAACGGAAAGACCTCAATCTTTATATTGACACTTAACTACATATAATTAAATTGAGAAAATCGTAACTAGTTAAATGATATATTTTTTATAACTTATTAATTGAAAATGGTTATAACAAAACCAAATGAGACTATTATTTTTCAAAACATTATTTTCTCACAAATTATAACACTTTATACATGTATATATGTATAAATATAAATATATACACACGTACAATCATTTAAACACCAACCGTCCTATAAATCGTTCACATCGACATCTCATGATCCTTATCCTTCGTGCGTATTCTTCCGATTATTTTAACTCAAGAGTCACCATTCCTATTCTTTTGAACATCCGTGCACTCCGTTGAGCCAACATCTGAAAATATTAAAAACATAGTTTTTTTTTTAAACTTAAATGCTGCCACACCAGCAACACCAACATAAACATTTGAAATACTTGAAATCTTTGAACTTGAATTATGAACTAAAACATATTTTACTAATCCAGGACGCGTGTCGGTGTTGCACTCTAATTGAGATACTTGTGATTACGCTACTACCTGTCAAGGTGAGTTTATAGCCCCACTCTATTTATACTGTTTTACAATTTGGGGTGAGAAACATGCAAAACTTTTTATGGACCAAACTATTGTTATGCTATTACGTGGATTAGCCTAAGCCCTGTTATGTCCCTTTATGCCCAACTCATGAACCGTCAATTCCTGCTGGGAAGCGCGAATGTTATAAATAGATCTATTGGGAGTAACGTCCCCGTTCGGATTGACCAGATAGGCAAACGAACGTATACCATGTCGAAATACAAGTGTCTGGGATAAACACTTGTCGGGCCTTTATATTTTAACATGCTTCTAGAGCATGCACACTGTTATAGCTTCGGTTGCATGAACTTAGTGCTAACGTAATAGACTATATTTTTATATGACATTGCATGGGTTGCACTGTTCATATACCAAACACATGGTCCAAAAACTATGATTTTACCGCTTACTATTAAACCTATGAACTCACCAGCTTTTTGCTGACTTTTAGCATTTTTTTCTCAGGTGCTTAAGATGGATTTATGTGGCAAGGAAAAGGCAGGACAAGGGTCATAGACTCTCATTTGATTTCATGTGGCATTTTATTTTCGACCTGTTTTTATCTGGGACAACTAAATTATGGGCTTGATTTTCTAAACTAAACTGTGTTGTAAACTTATTTAACTTTTATGAATGTATTAAAATGGAATATGTATTCCGTTCTTTATCTCCTTGTGTTGTGATGTTCAATTTAGTAGCACCCCATGACCCGAATGCTTCCGCTATACCAGATTTGGGGGTGTTACAGAGAAGGACCCGTATGTGAACCTACCACCTACAACTCCACCAGTACCCAAAAGGCGTTCCAAAATACTGAATAAAGTAGTTAGTTTCCCCCGTGTGAATCAGTTGGAACCTTGGGTAGAGGTATATTACAACTTAACTCAATTGGTCATATAGTATTTTGGTAATTAAAGGTAGTAGACGATACATTTATATGTTTTATTTTAATTTTTTTTTCCAGAATTTGTCACGTCCTGCTGGTTTCGTTAGTAACGAGAAGGCACCCAACAAAGTAATTAAGCCAGAATGTATGCGGCTTTTTCTGGAAAAAGGAAGAAATGCAACTCATACGTTTCCTTGGGGTAAATCCGACATTGTTGTTCGTCGCAATTTTTGGAGAGCTTTGTTGGCATATGGAAGAGGTCACACAGGAGGATGGCTTGGGGATGAGGTACTAAATTAATCAGTTGGTGTCTGTGTTTTATTAAATATTTAATTAGTTTACATAATACAATGGCTTTATATTTTAATAGTTTAACAGCATGATTTTTATATAAACCTTACAGCATTTGGATCTTTGAGCTGATCTAATGTGGCACTTCAGACCAGCCAATGCTGATTGGGCTATGGCGGGTTCGTTCTTCTCGACTAATCTTCTCAAGGGAAGAATGCGTGCCTGTTATGCAAAAGGAGAACGGTATCCTGTGCCATGGACTAGTGTTGACAAGGTGGGTATATAAACTACATTCGTTCTTTTAAATATTAGTCATTTTTTTTTTAATTTTTAATCATTGTATTTTTGTTTTGAAATGCAGGTCTACTTTCCGGTCAACGTTCAATCTGACCACTGGTTTCTGGCACAGCTAGAAATTAGTACCGGAGTCGTAACGATTTACGACTCACTTGGTACGCCAGATCCAGAGACCAGAAAGGACAATCTGAATATGAGGGTCACTTTCGAGAGAATGCTCCCCAAGTATCTAAAGTGGTGTAAAGTTTTTGACGCCAAATCCATATCTGCTTCAAATTATAAGATCACTTTTCGAGTGGCAGATAATGTCCCTAGACAAGCTAGTGAATACGGTGACTGTGGAGTTTGGGTATGCATTTTTTTGCACAGGTTAGGTAACAACTTGAGTATGAAGGTTGATGATCCTCTTCAGGTAGCGTTAGCCTATCGAGAGCACATGGTAAGATACTTTTGGAAGTATAAGGTGGCTGTGAATACAGCTGTTGAATAGATTATGGTTTATATGTTGGTTGTAATTTTTTTTGTACTCTGAACTAATGTAACGACAACATGTAAGTTGGTCTGAGATGGTTTAGTCATGTAACTACAACAAGGGGAGATGGTTGGATGGAGTTTTGAAATGGGAATGGGATTTGGTTAGGGATCTTAGAGGGAGAGCATGTGGGGATGTAGAGGATCTTTTACGAGTGTTACAAAATGTTGCGATCTCTGATGTTTGTAGGTATCTTTTGAGGTGGAATCTTCATGGTGGAGGAAAGAAGTTTGTGTGTGGGAAGCGATAGCCAGGATACGATTTAGGCCAAGCTCGTGTGGAGCTTGACAAAAGGGGTGTTGATATAGTGGAGGCGTGCTATTATACTTTGGTTTTGTGTTCTATGGCAATGGGAATGTTAACTACAACATGTAACTACAACAACTAACTTGGTCTGAGATGGTAGTTTAGTCTGAATTGATGTATGTTTAACTATTGTAGGTTTCTGTATGTTTTTATATATTGATTGTAGGTTTCTGTATATTGATCGACTGTTTAACTATGTAGAGCACCACAACTGTGAGTGCATGTGATGCGCATTAAAACGACACATTAACTTGTAAACAGCTATTACCAGTTTATTACAGCCCAGTACATAACACTTAGTACATAACACTTGTTACTACAACAAAAGCAATGAAGAGAACAACGAAAGATATAAAAAACTACAACTTTGTCATGAACTTTCACTTTTGAGTTGATAAAAGTCAACTCCTCAGACATTTTCATCATCAGCTCATTTAGTGAAAGTGCAACACCTTTATTGGGAACTGTAGTCTTTCCCACCTTCTTGTATATCTGCTTCTTTTCCGCATGTTCTTTGTAAAACAAATCTTTGTAGTATTCACTTGGTAGCTCCGGGTCTATGAACCCATAAAATTTACATTTCATGTCCTTTTCCTAATCAAATTATGTTTTAGATTCACATATTCAACATAACAATTTAAACAAGTATAATAAAATTTTGGGATAATAATCATACATAAATGGGACAAGCCTTGAATCTTCTACCAGGATTTGTCGGGTTCCAAGCAGTTTGTTTTACGACTGGTAATGGTTTTGGACATTCGCAATGTGTAGCATTGAGGTACTGTTCGATGGTCTTTTTATTTTATTTGTAAGTGGAAGAAGATGAAGCCATTCTTTAAGTTATTTTCCCATTTTTTTTACAATCATATATACATACTAAATGAGTGGGAAAATAAATTTTAGAGGGAAATATAGAGTGCAAATGAGAGGGAAATGAAAGTTTGGAGGGAAATTTTTAAGCTACTTTTCAATTGAGCGACCAGATCGTAAAATTTTAAGCGACTTTACTTGGGGTTCTGCACAATCCCACACCACAAATCAGCCAAAACTTGTCATATTTTCACACGCCAAATAAAATGAATTCAACTAATTCCTCAAAATTAAAAGTTTTATTGGAATTTCAAAAATCAGTTCGTGGAGTTTTACTTCCAGTAGCCGTTAATTACCTCAAGTTGGTAACGTATGTCAAGGCAAAATACGATATCACAGATAAGGTCATCAGTTTACACTACATATCCGGATCCAACAAAATTGAAGTATGTGACGATGATGACGTTGCCTTCTTTGTTAACGAAATATGTCGTAAGCATACCATGGTTCAGACACTATACATCAATCGTATCGAGCAAACTTTGGAGGTAAAACCATCTTCTTCTTCTAGGCCTCTTGATATCGATCTTAATGTTTCTTTGTTCCCTGAAGAATGTGATTATCAAACACCGAAAGTTGAAAATCATGATAATGATTTTAGAAGCGAACAGGTGTTTGACAATGTTCAGCCCCGTTGGCAGAAATGCACATTTGAAAATATGCCTGACCCACCCAATGCACCTGATCCTATAATTAAAATGATTAATACCCTTAGACACGCTGTGGTATCTAAAGTAAAGCTTGGTGGTTGGTTTGATGATAAGGCTGCGTGCTTTTATGCAATAGGAATAAAAGCTTTAGTTGAACGTTTTGAGTTTAAAGTAATTAAGTCTAATAAGAGTAGGTTCAGTGTAAACTGTGTGGAAAAGGGTTGCAAATGGTACATTCACACACGAAAAAGTATATAACATGTAGATTCTATTTGTCAAGCATTAACGACGTGCATACATGTTCCCGAACTAGAATTAATCCTAATCATCGAAACGCTACCCAAAAATTGTTGGGTCGCCTACTGGTAGACAAAGTGAAGGATAGCAGAAGGATCTATACATGTAAGGACATACAAAAAGATTTGAATATCGAATGGAAAATTGACGTTTCTTATAAACGAGCTTGGGGTGGGAAAAACATTGCATTACAGTTGGTAAACGGTAGCCCTACGGATTCTTTTGAGCAGTTACCGTATTATTGCTACAACTTAAAGTTGGAAAATGAAGGGACGGTAACACACATTGAGACAGATGATGAAGATCGATTTAAGATGGTATTCATAGGGTTCGGTGTTGCGGTAAGCTTGTCTTAAATTTTTTTTAATTTCCACCTTGATTTTTATGTACATAGTGTTCAATAACCAATATGTGCTTTAATAAAATAGA
The DNA here is from genome assembly GCA_021014915.2 of Artemisia tridentata subsp. tridentata. Lineage (NCBI taxonomy): Eukaryota > Viridiplantae > Streptophyta > Magnoliopsida > Asterales > Asteraceae > Artemisia > Artemisia tridentata. The sequence continues at coordinate 209,444,140 of CP139501.1, forward strand.
TTCGGAGCTTCTTGGGTTTCTTGCGGCCATTGATAATAATTGACGCCGCACATCTTAAAGGGAGATACCGTGGAACAAACATGGTTGCTGTTGGAATGGACGGTAACAACCAAATCATACCTATTGCCACTGGCGTTTGTTAAGGTGAGACTAACGAATCATGGTCTTGGTTTATAAGTAAACTTAAAGAATGCATTGGTGATGTTGGAGATTTGGCCATCATCTCTGACAGACATCCGGCAATTAAACATGCGTGTAGTACCGTTTTTCCTGATGCCTTTCATGGGTACTGTTGTCGTCATTTAATGATGAATTGCAATTTGAAGAGTAGAAAGTGGAAGGCTATGTATTGGAGGACATGCAAAGCATATACAGAGAGGAAGTTTGATGATTCAATATCTGAAATTCAACGCGTAAAACCAGATGTCTATAGAAAACTAGAAGACGCTAGATTTGGTAAGTGGTCACGGGCTTATTGCCCTGCAAACAGGTACAATTACTTGACCTCAAATAGTGCAGAATCAGTAAACTCTTTGACCGCATCTGTTCGGAAAGTTCCAATAACCATGCTAATGGAGTACTACAGAAAGCTTCTACAAACTTGGTATTGTGATCGTCGAGCAAAATACAAAGGTAATTAAAAAATGTGTATTATGTTTTGTTTAACATTTCATTTATGTAAGACTATTTTATTTTTTAATTTTAGATGCACCCAAGGATGAACTTAGTGAATGGGCAGCTGCAAAAGTAAATGATAGAATGGTAAAGAGCGCTAATTGGGTTGTTAGCGGGATTGAGATGTTCAAAATGTATCAAGTTACTGATTCACGAGAGGTTCATATTGTTGACTTTGACAAAAAAGAATGCAGTTGCCGTAAATGGCAAATATCAGGTTTACCGTGTGGGCATGTTTGTGCTGTTTCTAGAGCTGAAGGTTTGAATAACAATAGCAGTTGGGCGTTAAAATGGTTTAAGAAAACAGCACTAAAAAATACGTACCAAGATAAGGTGTACCCTCTAAAAGACATGAAACAGTGGCGTACTCCTAATGACTTGCAAGTGGTAAAACCACCGCTTATTGGTAAGCGGCAACGTAGAAGGCCAAAAGAGAAAGACCGTATCCGATCACAGGGGAAGAACCGAAAAGCACAAAATGTTCGAGGTGTGACAAGAAAGGACACACACGACGGTCATGTACTGTACCATTGGTCCAAAAAAAGGTACTTGTTTTTGTTTAGTATAATGTAAACACTTTTGTTATTTACTTTCTAGTATAATTTTTTTTAAACTGACATTACATCTCAGAAACGTAAAAGAAAGACAGAATCATGCACCCCTACTCACGAGGAGGCAGTTGAACAACAAGGACAGGAAGTACAGAGCACTCGTGAAAATGTCGAACGGACAGAACCAACTGCTGAGTCAAACAGTCCTTTTATATGGAATTGTGAAATATCTACTCCTGAAAGCAACATTCCTAACAACGACAACCAGTCACAACCGGGGTCGTCAAATAATGTCAACGGTCATAACAACCACACTCAGTCACAACCGGGGCCCTCAGGTCATCCGTACTTGGTTCATTTGGATGATTTGTAGCGAATTATATGGAAGTTGTAACTTATGATCTTAACTATGATACCATGGATTGTTCATTTTAATTTTAGATGCACCAACGGATGAACTTAACTATGATTTATGTTAAATAAATTTTGAATACTTACCTCTTTGCTTGTTTGGATCGGTTGGATTGTCTTGTAACTCCGTAATCTGATGCACATTCGTCTTGTTTCTTGGTCTGAGACGAAACAGGCAAACCTGTCGCATTTCTATTTAATATCTACTTAGCGCTTGTTTTTTTTTTATCAGCATACCAGTTTAAATGTGATATTAAATGCAACCTTAGTCTAAATTCTAAAACAACAAGTATCTTAGATATAGATCTAAAACAACATGTATAGAAACTGTTCTTGAAACAATATTAAACACTATGCGGAATCTAATGTTTAATCTTAAGAAGAATAATCAATGAAACAATAAATTTCTCTCAACAAACACTTCAATATATTAATACGGTTACTCAAAAACTTACTTGTTTCTCTTGAGAATCTTTTCATACTTAGTTATCAGTTGATAAGCCTGATCATCTACTGTGAACTTTTTCTGTAGATGCAACATCCCAGGCTTCAACATCTGAGCAATAATCTCTGTATGAAAATTCAATGCAGGATAATCTTTCTCTACTAACATATATATGAAAATTCAATGCAGGATAACCCTTGAGCACACAATTCATGAACACCACAAGACTGATACAAAGTCCATTTCTTCACTGTGTTGTGTTTTAACTTCAACCATTCAATGTCTGAATCATGTGGCTCAAACATTATCTTCAAATAATAGTAGATCACCCTTTCATATACCTCCTCTGGCGTTGTATACTTCTCCTTGTATAACCTCCAGAGGGTAACCAAGGTGGAGGTGGAGGTGGAGGTGGTGGTGTTGTTACACCTTTAACTGGAACTCTTGGAGGTGGAGGTGGTGGTGTTGTTTTGGTGTTGATGATTTGGTAGAGTTCAGTTGTAGTATTACTTTAGCAGTAGGTTTAACTTGAGTCTCAGTAGTAGGTTCCTTAACACCATCAGTAGAACCTTGCTCTGGCTCAGCAACAAAATAATCATAATTAGCAGCAGAATGAATTACCTCAGCAGTAGAATCATCCTTGGCTATTTTTTCTTTGTCACCAACAGCAGATTCAGCTTGGAAACTAGCAGCAACATTACCCAAACCTTTATTAGCTTCCACCATCACTTCTGTGTGTTTATTCAGTTGCTCTTCATTCAAACTCTTCAATTTGTCCCCAATCTGCTCCTTTTTGTCTTTTTCAAGCACCACTGCATTACCAGATTTGTCCTTAACCAAAAAATCCTCTTTTTCACCACTTTCCATATTGGAATTTCAAAATTAAAATATAATGGTGATGTCAACGCAAGTTTTATGGAACTTTTTTAGGTAAGCATCTTTAATGAAAGCAACTTTTTACATCTAGTTAAATAAGCTATAAAATAGCAAAAACAACCAACATTTATGCTAAGGAACAAAAGAGTCTCTTAAGCGACTTTTAAATGCATAGATAAGCGACTCTTCTGAAAAACATTTAATTTTTCACAGGAACCAATAAACCCACCCACCGAACCCCTATGCCCACCATAATTACACAAACCCTTATAAAAAAAACCAATCCAAAACGAAATCCAAACCCTAATTTTCCAGACCTCACAAAACCAAATCAAATTCTAACAAAACCATGTCTTTTGGACGTAATGTTATCCCTAAAATGGCGGATTATGTTAGCAACATGCCAGATAACATGATCACTAATATTATGAATCATTTGCCACTAAAAGATGTGGTGAGGACCTCTAGTTTAGCGAGAAACTGGAGGTTTAAGTGGACTTTGCTCACCGATGTTATAGTTGATGAGGATTTCTTTTATTTTTTGACAAATAAGTTTGATGGGAGGCAACTTACTAGACTGCTACTTCAGCTCAAAGGTCCCGTAAGAAGGTTTGTCTTCTCTGTAGATCCCAAACCGCTGTTTGGACAAGATGACTTCAATTATGAAGAGATTCATGATTGGCTGTTGTTTTTGGTTCGGGAAGGAATTGAGGAGCTCACAATTCGAAACTGGTATGGTGAACCAGTTATGTTGCCAACCCAACTGTACTCTCGTATGGAGTTGAAACATCTTGAACTTCATTCGTGTACTCTTCCTAGTTTGGTAACTTTTATTAGCTTTCCAAATCTATTGAGCTTAGAATTGTTATCTGTTGACTTTCAAACCAGTTCAATTTGGGAGTTTATTTCTCGTTGTCCGTTACTTGAGTCTCTTAAAATGAATAGTATTGATACAAAGGACATGAGACTGTTGGATATTGCACAACTTGGAAATTTGAAGAAGTTGTATTTGTCATTCGATGTTTGGAACCATCCCACGACAATCACAACTTATAATATCTTTCAGCTTAGAACTCTTCCCAATCTTGAGTCCCTTACATTGGATTTTCAGGAGTGCAAGGTTAGACAAATTTTAGTTTTACACTTCAAATTACATAATGTTAAAGTAATCTCTAATACTTATGAAATGTAATCTTTAAAACTTACGAAGAGTCGACCTTTTGTAGTTGTTGGCAGAAGGTAGCTCCTGAAAGAATGTCCCTGTGGCATTTGTATCCCTTAAGACTCTAAATCTATCCGGAGTCAATTTTGGGAACAATGCAATGGTGTCATTCATCATTCAAATGATTTGTGGAGCTCCAAAATTGCAAACTCTAGAAACCATTGTAAGTGGAATGCATATGTATGAAATACATCATCTTAAATTGCCATGGTTGTGCATCTCAATACTATCTCAATTTGCAGGCTGCTTTAGAAAGTGATCTACCTTTGGAAGTTTATTCTTTAGATTTAGGTAGCAACAGAATGAGGTCGGGGCAGCTGAAGAGTGTGGTGTTTCGATCTTTTCCTAGATCAGAGAATGAATTAACAATACTAAAGCTCATACTTGCGTGTTCTCCCTTGCTGAAGATGGTTTATATCAAGCTCAGCAATTTGAGTAATGATGAGTCTGAAAATCTGAGGATGAATTGGGAGTTGGCTAGGAAGCTGTTGAAACTCCACCGAGCTTCCCGCACAACCTTAGTGGAATTCTTTTAGTGTTTGTAGTTTATGTATGGGTTGAATACCCTATGACAATTAACCTCGTATTTTGTTGTTTGCTATTTGTGTATATGCTTTCATTAAGATTAGCTTGTGCATATGTTATTGATCTTTGCTTATTCAGTTTCGTTAGTGCTTATTTGATATAGAAACTTTGTAACCAGCAGTAGAATGTCTGCTTATTTGAATTTTGAATTTGAATTTTAATCAGTATAAACTTTGTAACCAGCAGTAGAATGTCTGCTGAACTTGCCAAACACCTTTTTCCCATCAGAAAACCCATGCTTGTCTTTGCAGTAGAATGACACCAGCAGTAGTATCATTAAGCCCAGCAGTAGTATCATTAAGCCCAGCAGTAGAATGACACTTGGACACTTGTCAAAATATTTGTTGTTTTGGTAATTGAAGAAAAGGTTTTTAAATTATAATGGTCAGGTCAACGCACGTTTTGTGTTATATTTTCAAGGGCATGATAGTCCAACCACATTTATAACTATAATCTAGTAACCCAAAAGGTGTACCGTAGTATTGTTTCCCTTTTACTTAAATTCTATAACAACCCTAAATTACCATCAACACACATTCAACCAAAATAACTAACAATGGCACAAAACGATAAGGGGATTAGCATTTTCATTTTGAATACATGTAACCTTTTACAATTACTGGGTATGGTTTGAACATATGTTCCATGCATCAGATGTTAAGTGCCCACTTGGGTTTTAGTTAGTACTGCTCAGTTTCTTTGGCTTCTTTTTACATACTGATTATTACATCAAAGAATTACAATATTTATCATACCTAATTCTATTGATGCTGATGAAGTACAAATAGAGACTGGAGCTTGAATCTGTTATCCTCAGTTCTGCAACCTTTTCATTTTGAATCTGTTTTAGTGCTTTGTGAACCAGCAAACACTCTGGCCTCAGTGGTTGATCTTGGTTGCTCAGATGGGCAGCAACAAGGATGAGAAATCATACATCAGGGATCGCTATAATCCCTGATCTTCAAGGAACATCACCTAATGACGTCAAGCAACAAAGGATGAAATCAACCTAGATTGATATAGGTTGATTTCATCCTTTTTTGCTTGACGTCGTAAGGTCATGTTCCTTGAAGATCAGGGATTATAGCGATCCCTGATGTATGATTTGTATGTATCCCTAACGACGTATCCTTTTCCCATTCTGTTCCCCTTTAATAGCCTCTGATGATCCACCATTTTTCGCTTCAAATATGGTTGTTACTGAGATCAACCATATTACACCCTTGGATGTCCCTCTCTCATTAAGCTTGCATGGGACTAAGTTCCCAACAAGATTCCACCAGTATTTAAGAACTGGTGGTGCTGAGGTGGAGTGAAGGGAAAGATTGTGGATAGGCAGTTTGAGTACCTCCACGCACCAGAAAGGTTGAATGTGAGGAGATACTCGACAACAACATGGAGGGGATTTTGATGTTAGGGTTTTTGTAGAGGATGGTGGTTGTATGTTATTAGCCGTCATTTAAGAACGGCTAAAAGTTATTAGTAGTCATTTAAGAACGGATCTAGATCATAAGAATGATCCACCCGCTCTGATACCACTTGTTGGTCCGGTTTAAACTTGAGCAACTCATGAATTAACAAGATAAACATAAACACGTGCCGTTTGGACATTGAAAGAATAAGGAGTTTATGATTCATGATGGGCAAAATTACAAGGTTACTCCGGTTGAGAGATAATTACGAGACAGAAAGAAACAAGCTAGGCTTGGGTTCTAAGTTTGTTGAGGATTCTAACACTCTAACTATGTTATGGAATTCTCACTTCTTACTCTCGTTGAATGCGCACGTTCTGCTTTGGTTGGTACTGGTTTATATAGCGGAGAGATTACTGTTGCTTCACGTGGGACTAGTGATGTTGCCAACAGTTATGCTAGGGAACGAAAACAGTCTATTATGCGACTTTTAGGTGGGTATATAAGCGACTTTCTAAAATCCACTATTGGGTGCAAGTGGCAGGTGTAGTAAAAGATCTCTTTCCGATTCTCAAGATTTGCCTTCTCAAGATTTGCCTTTCAGTTTTTAAGTACATCATTTCAACTTTCAAATCAAGTGCTTTTTATTTTTCTTCTAACTAATTGTCCATTTTGAACTAGAGTAGCTAATAACGAATGTGTATTTACTCTTTTTGTAAGCGACATTCTTTGATTTATTTATTAAAGCGACTTCTTAACCAACCACCAAAATGTTTTGTAGTGTAATTATTTTATAAAACATTGTTGCGTACTAATTATTTTAAATTTATATTTGTTGTTTTGGTAATTGTTAGAAGGTTTTTAAATTATAATGGTGAGGTCAACGAAAAGTTTTGTGTTATATTTTCAAGGGTATAATAGTCCAACCACATTCATAACTATAATGTAGTTAAATCAACCCAAAAGTTGTACCGTAGTATTGTTTCCCTTTTACTTAAATTCACCCTAAATAACCAGCAACACACATTCAACCAAAAGTCCAAAATAACTAACAATGGCAGAAAACGATAAGGGGAAGGCTTTGTATAGTGGGTTGAGGAAAGAGGATTGCTCCAATGAAGACCGTTTGGGTGTTAAGAAGGAGAAGGAAGAGGCTGCCGACATCGGGTTATCAAAGGTTTTTGATTTGGAAACAAGGATTAAGAATCTTGAAGCTGTGTTTAAATATCTAAAGGAAAGGACGGAAATGAAGGAAAAGGGTGATATGGAAAGCTGTGGGTCTAGCTAAGTGTATGTTTAGATGATAGGGAAGTTTGTAATGGTTGTCAACATGAAACCGATCAATAAAAATTTGGGTTTTTACTAAATTATAGTGTTTGGCAATCAAAAGTTTGGTTGTTGTTGGTAATTTTTAGTTTGACTTTTACAAGTCAATATGGCAGTTTGACTGTTAGATGTATAAGTAACTAAACGATTTGCCTTTTGGAATATAGTGGGTGTTTGGATTAGCATTTCCATTTTGAACACATGTAACCTTTTACAATTACTAGGTATGGTTTGAACATATGTTGTCAGCATCAGATGTTAAGTGCCCACTTGGGTTTTAATTGCAATACTAGGCGTACTAACCCTAAGTTAGTACTGCTCAGTTTCTTTGGCTTATTTCCAGCTTATTCAAAAAAGTAATAGAAAAATTGTTTTAACAAAAAGTTTTAGGAAAAATTGGTTTAAGTCGGGTGTCACGTTAAGACACCGGAGTGCTCTTATTTGATTTTTGAATTTTTGATCTGAAGTTTAAGTTTGCATTTGATTTTGAATTTGAACATACAATAAAAAGCGATTAATAATCATATGAAACGCGAAAGTAAAGCACAAATACGCAAAAGCTTTGGATTTTGAAGTTGAAAACTTTGGATGCTGATAATCTTGTAAAAGCTTCTGAAGTAATGGTGGAGTCAATCAAAAGCTTGTGATATTCTACTGTTAAAGATAAAGTTGGTTCTGCTGTTGGTGATAAAGTTGCTCGTGTTAATCAGATTGCTGCTTAGGTACAACATACTGCTGCTGAACCAAAGGAACAAGTTTCTACTGCTGAAGAAAATTTGGAGAAAAATGTTTTAAACGAAACATTACATATAGGTTAGCAATTGCAAATTAAAAATTGACATAATATAACAAACATTACATATAATTTAAATCAGTCATAGTCCAACATCACATATTTTCAAATCTCATAGTACATACATTTTAAATAGATGAATAATCTTCAATACTTTTATAAAATCCAACAATTTTCTGTCGGTTTTCTTCTATGACTTTATTACGATCTTCAATCTTCTTCTGATGCACCAATATAATCGCTTCATCTTCTTTGTTTTTTTCTTCAAGCCTTTTGATACGGTCATTATAAAGTTCAATAAGAAGTTTTTCTGTTCCAAATTGACCAGAACTACATTTTTTCCAAATAGCTTCGGAGATGCCAAAGATTTGGTATTTTGAAGGCATAGAAGGAGGAGGAGTATCTCTTTCACGTTTTTGTTTCTTTGAATCAGTATTTGAAGATGATGAAGCCATTCTACGGTGAAATCAGAATATAATTAAACAGTGAAAATATGATAGAAGTTGTTTGTTAAAGGATTGTATTTATAATCATTGTAAAGTCGTGTCATTTTAAATATTAAAAAAAGGAAACTGTTTATATTCGAAAATACAACCTTCATTCAATGAATTATGATGAATTTAAAAGAAAAGAAAAAAAAATTATCTTTCGAAAATCTATTATGCGACTTTTAGGTGGGGCTATGTATGATTAGGGGAAAGAAGGGAGTGGGTTTTACTGTTGGGTGCAAGTGGCATGTAATTATTTTATAAAAGATTGTTGCGTACTAATTATTTTTAATTTCATATTTTTTGTTTTGGTAATTGTTACAAAAGGTTTTTAAATTATAATGGTCAGTTCAACGGACGTTTTGTGTTATATTTTCAAGGGCATAATAGTCCAACCACATTCATAACTATAATCTAGTATGTGTGGCTATGTATGATTAGGGGAAAGAAGGGAGTGGGTTTTACTGTTGAGACTAATTACATGTGGCATGTAATTATGATTGGGTGAAAGGAGGGAGTAATGATAAGGAAGGGAAAAAAGTATATTATGCGACTTATAGGTGGGTAGATAAGCGACTTTCTAAAATCCAACTTTTAAGTGGCATGTAATTATGACTTCATTGCTTGTCAGGGTAAACAAGTCAATAAAAAATGTACTTACATTCATGGGACTTCTTTTAAGCGACATTATATGATTTGTTTATTAAAGCGACTTATTTCCCAACCACCAAAATGTTTTGTAGTGTAAATAATTTTCTAAAAGATTGTTATGATATTTATGATATACCACAATGATTTACCTGCCTTTATCTTAAGGAATTAACAACTTACAAAATTGATAAAGTAACTTAAGAAATCCATAACTAGCATAGCCTATCATGATACTAATGATAGACCCGAAAATATCGGCCGATCACCAAATGTGACGGATATTTTATTCGGTCACACCCTTTGTGTTGTTTTGCTAACAAGTTGGTCGAGTAACGTAGAAAACTAATATCGGTATAAATTGTGACCTCGTTTATCACACCTTTGTCCTTTTTTTTTTTTTAATTGTTTTTTATTATTATTTTTTTTCTTACATAAAATAAAATTCATATTCCAATTCAAAAATATACCTACATATACCCACACTCTTTTGTTTCTCATACACACAATTCACACACATATCTTTCCCATCAATTCCCTTAACAACAATGTCTCGCAAAGACTTCTCCCAACAATTCCCAAGTCCAGAACAAGTGCCAGAAGATACCTTGCCACCAGAAGATGAAGTTTATGACACTCCACCGGAAGATATCTTTCCGGTTTTCCAACCTGAAAATGAACCGGTAAACACTCCACCGGTTGTCGAACAACAACCCAATCCATTTGGACTCACGGAGGATGAACTCCGACTTCTAGAGCAAGATGAGGAAGTCAGGAAAGAAATAGAGGAACAAGAACTACAAGAAGAAGCTGCTCGTTTGGAGCAGGAAGCCAGGGATGAAGAACATATGAGGAACAACTGGTTTGACATAATGGAAGGAAAATATTATGATGGCGAGTTTAGGTCCTCTTCGAGTGAGGAGGGTTGGGTTTCAGATGATTCCTTTTCTTAATTTGTAGTTTTATTTTCATTACTGTATCGCAGTTTGTTATTGACCGTTAGTTATTTCTGCATGGGAAATTAATACTTCAGTTAAGTTTTGTAATCATGAAGCCTGTTCACTTCCAATTTAGTTTCATTACTTATAAATGGCTTAGTACGTTAGTTAGGTTTTATAATCTTTTCTATCATTTTTCACCCACAAAAAAACCCTCCGACTCATATCAAACCAATCAATCAATGGCTGACAATGTTGAAACCCCTCTAATCAACGAACTGAAAGAAGTAACTGGGTCAGAAAAGCTACACAAAGCCTTCAGTTTTGTGTTTGTTCAAGAGCATACAGATGATGAAGCGTTCCTCATGTATCCTGGGGAGAAACGTAATGAGCTTCAAACAAGGATTGAAAAAAGGTCAGCCAGAATGGCTGAAGTGTGGTCGCTCAACCATGACGATGAAGCAGCTGGTGGTGACACTTATGAATGCTTGCAGCAGGATCAGATCAGGGATAGGAGGAGGTTGGAGGCTGTTAAGGCCATGATGGTTGAGGTGCGTGAGGGTTTATCTGAGAAGGATCATCACCTCACCATCATGGATATGTATGATTAGGGCTTCATGGGCACAACTTAGTTAGCTTCTTTTGTGGATTTTAACATCGTGGTTGGATGTTGTCTTCTTTTGATCTGTTATCATGTTGATGGATGTCATGAAGACTAACATATGCTCTTGTTATAATTAACTTTTATATATAATGCAATCTAAAAATATTAGTATTACTTTTGTATTTGTCTTATTTATTTATCCGTTTTTTATTATTTATTCTTTTATTTTTTTCGTATACAATGTCGGTTTTGGTATTGTCACTTGTCAGTCATCCGCATATATGGCGACAGACACATGTCAGTCACTCGCAAAAAGTCTCTTAAGCGACATATTAGGGGTTGATGGACGACTTTCTAAAATCCAACTATAGTGTGCAACTGGTCATTGCAAAGTCGCTTTAATAAATAGTAAATAATAAAGTTTCGCTAAAAAAAGTCGGTTGATTACATGCATGCCACTTGTTTAATATCCACACTTGCACCCTAGACGTGGATTTTAGCGAGTCGCTTACTTACCCCCTAAGAAGTCGCTTACGAGACCTTTTTCCCGCTTTTTTATTTTATCCATGAAAAACGGACGGTAATGATGACTTAAGTACAATTATGACTGACTAGCTGTGTAAATTTAATTTCTAAAACTCATAAATGAGTAAAAATAATTTTAGAAAAAAAGAAATATATTTTGTTTGACTTTTATTTTATTTATTATGAATTAAAAATACTAATAATCTAAAAAATATATTAAAAATAGTAATCTATTTAAGAAAAATATGAAAAAATCAATTGAAAGTATCTTAAACAATGAGGAATATAGGAAAAATAAAATTGGGTTGACATCTTAGCTAGATAAGCTGTGAATAAGCTAAAAAGGATCCACCAAGCTAAAAGGGTGAAATAGGTTTCAGTAAAATTCAAATACAACATTAGTCGAAAAAGACCCAAGGGCGCAGTTGGGATTGGTGTGTTTGTTAAATTTTTGACTTTGTTTAGGTCATGGGTTCGAGCCTTGCTCACCCTTTGCTTCCCAAATTCTCAATTTCTTTTTTTTTTACAATAACATTTTACGGAAATTTTTAACAACTTAAAAATAAGCACTTTAAAACATCATTTGTTTGCATTTGTAGATTTGCAGTTTAGTGGAGTGTTTGGAATTACCTAGTTTGACTTATAAAGTCATCATGCCGCTTGTTAACTGGGGTGGATTTAAGAAGTCGCTTATCTAACCCTTAAAGTCGCTTAAGAGACTATTTTCCCGCCTTATTTGTTTTACCCGCAGCCTTTTTTTTCCCGCGTACAGGAAAATTAAGTAGCTTATCTACCCCTAAAATGTCACTTAGGAGAGTTTTTGTGGCTTACTGACATGTGTCTGTTATTATATGCGAATGGATGACTGACAAGTGGCAATACCAAAACCGACATTGTATAACGGAAAAATAAATAAATAAATAATAAAAAACGGATAAATAAATAAGAAAACTAAAAAAGTAAGACTAATATATTTTGACTTATAAAGTCATCATGCCGCTTCACAAAGACGTTGAAAAGACAAGACATTATACTTTATGTCAAATCCAACAAGCCAGGAAGGCACTCCAGCTACAAGTGTAGGCACGTGCCTACACGCTAAAGATTCAGGCAAAGTCACTGTTCACACGTGAAACAACATTGGATCATCCTCTATAAAAGGTTATTACAACGAAAGAAGGCGCAACCAATCCCACAAAAACAATAAAGACATCTAACACAAAGAATAATACAGAGTATCACAGCGATCGAACTCACAACAACCGTTTGAGAGAAGTTGAAGATGTTTTCGATTTTTTTCAACTGGTTCCTGAATAACAATATAGAGTTGTTTACCATATATGATAACCAAGGTCTTCACTCAATGACAAAACGTCAGTTGCTGATAATCATCATTTACATACTCAGAGTTAATTCAAGTATGTACTCACACATTACGTGGGTTAGCAAGCAGCGTCAAGAGGGTCATCTCACGGCCCAGACATGTTCTTAAATGACTACTAATAGCAGTTAGTCATTCTTAAATGACGACTAATAACCCTAAACCATAATGCTCTACAAATCCCATTCATCTAAACACCCTTCCATAACATCCTCGAGCGTCCTTTCGAGCAATACGGTGAATTTCAAACCGTTCTTGTGCCGAAAGGCGTCTCATCTGCCCACCCTCCATCCTTCCATTACAAGCATTCCCAATACCACTGACGACTAATAAACCTAAACCATTATTTTTAAAGGTCGCATGGACGACGAAAGCCTCACTACCAATTAGGCTCTCGTTGGCCATCAAAGTGGTAAAAAGCAGGAATGTTTAACGGTTGATCGAGATGACAACCATGGGAAGGAAGGCAAAGGATAATAGGGGCACGGAAGGGAGATAGAGAATGAGAAGAGCACACGTTGCTAGGGATAGGTACAAACCGTACAAACCCTACAACGTCAAGCAACAAAGAAAAGTGGTCCATAGTCCTAGTCAACGTACCAACCTTGATCCGCCATCGGAACTTGCTTCCGCGCTAAAATCAGCTTGTCCAGCTTGTTGATTAGTGTGTAAATGGTCAGCAAGTACCATATAATGTTTGCAAGGCTAAACATTATGGAACGGAAGCACCAAGTAATGGCGGGAACAAGTTAAAAGATCAAGACGTAAATCAACTTCCGCAAGCACGAAACATATGCAAATTTCATGCAGAGACGCACGGAGGAAGTAGTCATCCGCAACCCAAACATGGAAATTTTGTAACCATAAGAAGTTGTATATAGAGAAAAGCATAAATTGTTCACCTATGCGGACTCCGTAGTATATATTTGTATTCAAAATTCTCTTATTGTATTATTTTATTTTAAATATTTTAATAAAAAAAGTGGAGATTAGCTACCTTCACTAGTTTACTTTAACAAGTTTTCAATATTTACTTTGCAAAGTTAATTACATATGTGAATAAGACGCGCACGCACTAGGGCATGACCCAAGAATGTTATTCTGCATAACAAAAGGATGAGTAACCTAACAATTCACTCAAAGTACATAAAGGGTGCCCGCAAGTGTTAATCCGCTATGCAAACACTAAGCCCCATCCAACCGAACTAGACAAACAGCATGCCAACTGGCATTAGTAAATAAAGGGTGCCCGCGAGTGTTAAACCGCGAGTAAAAAAAAGAATTATATTTTGTTTGAATTTTATTTTATTTATTATGAATTAAAAATACTTTTAATCTAAAAAAAAATTAAAAATAGTAATCTGTTTAACAAAAATATGAAAAATCAATGGAAAATACCTTAAACAATGAGGAATATAGGAAAAATAAAATTGGGTTGACATCTTAGCTAGATAAGATGTGAATAAGCTAAAAATGATCCACCAAGCTAAAATGGTGAAATAGGTTTAAGTAAAATTCAAATACAACATTAGTCGAAAAAGACCCAAGGGCGCAGTTTGGATTGGTGTGTTTGTTAAAAGGTTGACTTTGTTTAGGTCGCAGTTGAGATTGGTGTGTTTGTTAAATGGTTGACTTTGTTTATGTCATGGGTTCGAGCCTTGCTCACCCTTTGCTTCCCAAATTGTCAATTAATTTTTTTTTAGAAAAACTTTTTACGGAAATTTTTAACAACTTAAAAATAAGCACTTTAAAACATCCTTTGTTTGCATTTGTAGATTTGCTTTTGCTGTTTACATATTTCAGTTTGCACTTTCATTTGCAGTTTAGTGGAGCGACTTTTTTTAAGCGGCATCTTATTATATATATTTATATTAAAGCGACATTATTTTCCTGTACGCGGGAATAAAAGGCGGGTAAAAGAAAGAAATAAGGTGGGAAATTAGTCTCTTAAGCGACTTTGAAGGGGTTTATAAGCGACTTTATAAAATCCACCCCAAAGGTACAAGTGGCATGTAATGATGACTTTAAACAAGAGGTAACATAATTGTACTTATATTCAACGTCAACCGTCTTACACAATAGTCTCTTAAGCGACTTGTTAGGGGTATTTAAGCGACTTTCTCAAATCCCAGTATTGGGTGCAAGTGGCATGTAATGATGACTTTGGTCCTAGTAAGCAAGTGCCATGATGACTTCTGGTGTCAGTGTAAAAGAAAAAAAGGCGGGAAAAAGTCTCTTAAGCTACTTATTACGGGGGAAGTAAGCGACTTTCTAAAAAAAAGTCTAGGGTGCTAGTGGGCATGTAATACTGACTTCAGTCCAGTTATGCAAATGGCATGCATGTGATCAAACGACTTCTTTTAAGCGACTTGTCACCCAAACACCACAATATTTTGTAGTGTACTCCCTCCGTCCCAAAATTATTGTCCCCCGACAAAAAAACACATTCTTTTAGAAAAATGTCACTATCACTACTTTCTCTCTCTTACTTTTTTGCCAAATGACAAGTTTACCCTTAACCAATTAATTAACACTTCTTTAAAGTTTGCAATATTAATTTCAACCAAGGGTAATATAGTAAACTTTATCAAACTCCACTACCTATTCACTTTCTATTTTTGGTATGGGACAATAATTTTGGGACGTCCAAAAAAGGAAAAAGGGACAATAAAATTGGGACGGAGGGAGTAATTATTTTCTAAAAGATTGTTGTGTAATTTATTTTTAATTTCATAGATTTTAATTTTTTTTTTTTCTGTTTTGTGCTTTTTTTTATGTTACTTTAATAGGGTATTGTACTTAGTAAAAGATTGTTGTGCTTTTTTGGTTACCGATTTTCTAAAAGATTGTTGTGTATTTATTTTAAAAAATACAACGTTTTTCCATTATAAAATAAAACAAATAAAAATTTAAACATAATTTTTTTTTTTAAAAACCTTATCATAATACAAAATTATTTGCATGGGAAAAGGGAAGAAGCGCTTGTTAGTTGTTTCTGTGTCTCGATGTTATCATTACTTATATATACAAACATCTACCCGTTCCATTCGTCATCCACCACACTTTCTTAAATCTAAAATCACAATATCTCTATTCAAAAAATGGCTACCTCCGTACCAATTATAGATCAATTAGCAAAAGTTGCGAAATCCAGGCTAGTTAAAGACCTCATGCTTGTACATTACTGGGAGGAAGTTAAAGAAACTGTTCGGGATGAATCAGACGTTAGGTCCAAAGCTTCAGAAATAAGTGCTCGTCTTGATCGTAGGATCAAAACTGTTGAGGAACTTTTCCTTCTTGGTAGGTAAGACTCGTCAATCAAAATTATTGATGACATGTTGCGTATGAATGCTGAAGATCTTCGTGACGTTAATAGGCTACTTGTTGTTGCTTCACAAATGCGTGTGCGCATTCGTGATTTGGTTTACTTCATTGACAGGCTTTGATGTGTTGCATGGTGGTTTTTGGGGTTTATTTTGATGGGCTAGTTATGTAATTTAATGGTTAACTTTTGGGCAACCGATGTTATGTTATGTTATATTTTGTACAAGCGTCATAGTTTGAAAGTATGTATTATGGTATTAAATCAAAACTCTCATGTTTGTGTATTAGATGTTTACAATTACTGGTTTCTTACTCTTTAATTATGATGGAACTGGTTGACCATACCAGGTTAACAATTGAAAAAATGCAAACATTCATTCATTAACAAATTCCCCGAATGTATCTTTTAGGTCTAGGTTCAGCCGTCTCTTTGTCAAGCTTTCGTTTGTATTTCTTGTTTTATGTTTATCATTCTCAGTTTTTTTGTGAAGCTCTTCTTATCCAACCATGATGTACACTGTTTAGTTTTTTTTTATCCCGTGTACTTTTTGTTTTGCGCTTATGTATTTTGCCCCATTTAAAAATATGTTGACCTTTGTTTCCAGATACTTACTCTTTTTTTGTGTTTTGCAATTTTTAATTCCATATAATACTTGTGTAACTTTTAAGGACCAGTGGTGTAAATTGCTTATTTTTTACATATTCATATGATAGGTTGGATGGAGAAGAGTATGAAATGAGTACTCAGTTGTCTACCCAGTTAAAAGTCGCATAATAGACTTTTTTTCGTATCTATTCTAAACTTATCTAAACATGCTATACATACTTATCACATAAGCAGTAGAAACTATCTCTAGCAGTAGTATCTTCTACGTCTAGCAGTAGTATCCACTTGGTGTATTTACTTCACCTTGTCAGCATCTCCAGCAGTACTATGAAATACACTAACAGGAGTATCATTGTTACCGGCAGTAGTATGACACTTGGTGAATTTCCCATTTAGCACCATGAGCAGTTGTTGTTGAAAAACGTTTTAGACACTGTTACTATCTAGAAAGTTCTTTTGAACCGTTTTGGGCTCGAGGTTGTTTAGACCTTGATCTAGAATTCTAACTATGATAAGCACGTTGATAATATTGGCGGAATATTCAAATGAAATAATACAATACTATTACAACAAGGTTTTGCATAACTTCTCTGTTTGTTATTGAATCAGCCCCAATGCTATGTGATCAAGTATAGCACGATTACAATCTAATCAGGGATCAAAGATCCTTGAGGCTAAACAAACCTAACAACATCAGACCCTATGTCTGATGTTCATCAGACCCCTCGTCTGATGTTCCCACACACACACTATATTAGGTGTTCACATATTGAACCACCTGATGTTTAACTTCTAAGCACACTAAGCACTATTTTGCTCTCTATTAAACACCTTTGATGTTCACTCTATTTCACTGTGAAGCATGTTTTTTATCTAAGGGTAAGATCTCCTTTTATAGCACCAAGGAGATCTTTTACAATATGATAAGTCTTGTCTACTACTTGCTTTGTGTGTGTCAGTCATTAAGATACAACATGTATCTTTGTTTACAACTTGTTGACTGATAACATATCTAGATATTATCTACCGTATATAATTGACTCATATACAAAATATCTCTTTCAAACATATCCATCCAGCAGTAGTATGACTCACTGATCAGCAGCAGCTTCTTTGTACTAGCAGTAGAATGCTCTGCACCAGCAGTAGAATAAAATACACTAGCAGTAGAATGTTTTATGCCTAGCAGTAGAATCTACTTGGTGTATTTTGCTTATCATTTCAGTATTCTTCATGTTTCATTCTTCTTGTTCTGTGATCATCAAATCTATGAAAATATAAAACCCAACAGTTGTTACCAGCAGTAGTATGACACGTAGTATGATACTGTTTGGGTGTTTCAGCTATTTTCTAGCTTATTTAACTAGATATAAAAAAGTTGCTTTCATTAAAAATGCTTATTTTTAATTCCCCTTTTAGCTTATTCAAAGCTTATCTAGATAAGCTGTCGATTCCTTTTTATTTTTCCTAACTGACTTATACCTTAAAGTAGTTTTCCATAAATTTTTATAATTTTTCGTATTAACTTACTAGTTTTAATATTATTTTTAGGATAAAAGTGTTTTTTATTAATTAAAAATAAAATAAAACGAATAGAAATATAATCTTTTTCTCAAAAAATTATTTAGCACTTTTAGCAATCGAATTTACACATCTAGTGCTACCTCTTAAAACTAACATACACTAATGTTATACTCTCAACGTTTAAAATATACTCTGTCTAAACATTCAAACAGTCAAATTAAGAAATATTCACACTTATTTACCTCATAACACAATCACAAATAACACAATACATAAATAACCAACTTCATAATTTTACATAATCATTAGCCATCTTCAGTTACAACCAATACTTATCATAAATAAATTAAAAAAAAATCAAAACAATGACAGACATAAACATGCACTAAGTATCATACAAAATATGTCTCCCTGTTCCTCCAACTTGAAACCAGCAAAACATGCATCACTCATAATATTCATCCAACTATGTTTACAATCTTTAAAATCTAAAACAATTAAAGACAAAACAATGTATCAAATAAGCTAATAACTAATATTTCCATTCATAGCGTTAAAAACACTATATACATTACAGACATTGTTAATATTCCAGCCATTCTAAATACATAACATATGTACAATACAAACACAACCCTAATACCATTTAAATTGAACCTACCCTTTCTACCCCGCAAGCTACCACAAAAAACTGTCAGCCATCATCGCATATAAACTTACAAAAGAACCCAAGATTAAAAATATTATTTAAACTTCCATAGTTATTTCAATTTGTTAAGTTTCTTGATAATTCTGGATTTCTCACCAACACGTAAAGCAGCAGCATGACTCATCTGAATCAGACGACCCAATTCAGCAAAATCGTCCTACTCAGCAACCATCAAAGTTGCCAAACACTCATCCAAAACAGCATCACTCGTAAACTTCTTCAATTCAAGAATTATTCCATGCCTATGCTCAACCCTAGCCTCTACTTCTTCAATCCTTTCGTTGTAATTGTTTTCATCACCCCTACATGCCTCCTTCTCTCGCAAAAAGATAGCATGAAGAACACTATGAACTCGCCAATCACCAATTTGATTCGCTATCTTCAAACACTTTGGAAACTTAGGAGCCATACCAATTCGATCAATATACTTTTTCACCTAGACACGTTCTAATTATAGTGTCTTTATTTGGGATTGATTATATGTACAATTATGTTACCTAGTCATCATTACATGCCACTTGTACCGCTTAAAAGTCGCTTAAGAGACGTTGTTCTCGCCTAATTTCTTTATTAACCAGCCTTTTTTCCCTGACAAGCAATGAAAGTCATCATTACATGCCACTTGCACCCTACAGTTGGAAATTAGAATGTCGCTTATTGATTTTGTTCAAATTTATCCCAAAGAGAGAATTGCAAAGGAAATATGCAAAGCCCAGGGTTCGTTGTCCCGACGAAGATCGAATGGAATTTGTGTTCCCGGAACGTGATTCGTGTAGTGAATGTGAATAAAAGTGAGAATTTTGGTTTTCTACACTACGAACAATGAAATATTAAATGAAAGCAACTAATTAAGCTAAAAGTACAAATAATCTAAGCATACGAAATCTAAAACGAAAATTTAAATTAAAAACGTTACGCGACAAGTTTAAAAACGTAAATAAAAGTAAATTTCTAAATTCTAAGTCCTAACTTTATAAAAATTATTTTCCTAAACTTTAAATATAAAAAGAAAATTTTTGAAAAAAGAAAAATATTTTTTTTGACTTTTAAATAATTTTTTACACTTTAAAAACTATTTAGACTATTTTAAATCTCTAAAAATACTAAAACTAATTTTAAAAATCTGAAAAATTTTGTGAATAAACTTTGAACTAATTAAAAGATGAGAAAAATAAAGTTTGGGAAAAAAAAGAATTCTAGATAAGCATTAACTGATAAACAATTTTTATGACTAAACTCATTTTTTTGAAAACCAAAATTTAAGCTCAAATTAAAATGGTGAATTCAAACAAACAGAACAGTGGCCTGAATAGGTTAAGGGAACAAGAAACATATGGCTACTGATTGCAGGATGGTTCAGGCTAAAAAAAAAAACATGAAAACAATAAGCTAGACTCTAACAAGCAACACATACATAAATAAGCTACAAGAGAACAATAAGAGATCAGCTGAAGCAATAACCTACAAACTATCCTACTAGCCTAAGGGAGCATTGAACAGAACAGTCATAAAACCTAAAACATAAGTCCAACATAAACCCTAAAATTAACCAACAACTTACTAACAACGCACATAACATTTGCCATTAACTAACATAACCACACTAAATCACCATGCAAAAGAGTATAAGCAGAACCTAAGCTAAGAAAAGGGCTAGGGGGGCTGCTAAGGACTTTCAAAGCCACAAACAACACAACAAGCTCTAAACTAACTTCTAAACTACCAAGAGCTAACATAAGCAGTAACAAGCAATTGAAAGGAAGAAAATAAGCAGTAAAATGATAAGCTAAGAAGCAGTTTGACCACGTTGACCAACAAGAAAAAAAAACCAGGAAAGCTTAAAATTGAATTAATCTTGAAATTAAAGTACATAACTGGAAATTAAATTACCCTACCGAAAACATAAATTAGACAACAAATTAAATGGTCAACACTTTTCTAAAACATGAAAAATGGGACAAAGGAAAAAAAAATGCTACTCGACTATATTTATACTAAAAAATAAAAAACCCTAGCAGCTAATTGTGTTTTCTTCGTGAGAGTGTTCCCTTGTGCTTCTCTTGTGTTTCTTCTTGAACCCTTGGATCAAACGTGCTCCCCAAAACTTTTACTCTTGGCCGTTGATCATCTTCTATTTCCCTCGGATCGCTGAGGTGGAGGGGGGGGGGACCAAAGACAAGGTCATGTGATTCTTTTGGATGGTAGTGGTGAGGTGGAGAGGGGAGATTAGTGGGCGGGGGATTAGGGAAGAAGATGGAGGAATAGCGAATTAGGGATTTTGACTAGTTTGGTGATTAGAGTTTGACCGAAGATTTGGGGATTTTGACCATATATCCGGTGTTATTAGTTTAAAAGTTGGGATGGGTCGGGTTAAATAGATGGATCCGGTTGTATTGTTAGTTTGTGGGTCGGTTTTAGGGTGATGGGCTATGGGTTGGGTAATGTTAGGATTGGGCCGGCGATGGGTTTAAGGGGAAAATGGGTTTGAGTTTAAATGTGTGGATTGGGTAGTGTTATTGATAGGTCCGGTTGTGATATTGAGATAGTAATAAGGTTTTGTTGGATTTAATGGGATTAATCAAAAGGACCAAAGTGTAACTCATGTAAACTTCAAGGACCATTGTTGTGAAGTGAGAATAATCCAAGGGCTCTTCGGGATTTTTGCACAATAACTCGACCAAACTCGTGAATTTCTTCCCGGGTCCCGTCTTTTGAGCTCTTTTCCATTTCCCGTGCTCGTCTTTGTCTTTTTCTTGATTTTTATCCATTTTTCTAGATATCCGTACCTGCATATTCACAAACACAAAAACAACATATATTTGGCATATTCGGTCGGTTTTTGGTCTATTTGGTCCGTTTAAATAGGTAAAAGGTATGTGTAATTTAACACATACCACTTATCTACCCAGTTAAAAACCTACAAAGCATTGGGTTACGTGAAGCAAATGGTTTAAAAATAAAGCAAGTGGATTATTATGCTACCAATATGGAAATCAAAGGACTTACATGGTTAACATCAGACCATGGAATAGAGTACCTTTCCCCATTAGCATACCACAAAGGCAGCGAGTTTTGAAGTAGAAGCTGAACAAAGTTGCCACAAACCATTGCCCAATCAGCCGTATCGGGTCTAACGTGCCACATGTAATTAACCCACAACTCTATGTGTTGTAATTTGTGAAACATAAACGAGCGTGAACAAACTTAAAATAAATTAATTCAATATTATAGGGTGAATTGCAGTTGTATAAGTACTTGCCTCATCCATTAGCCAACCTTGCCTAGTCGGGTCTAAGCAAACTAAAGTTTCCCAGAACCTTCTATCCACATTCACATCTTCACACCATGGGAACTTACAATTAAGCGGACCAATTTGACCAAGATATCGGTCAAATTCATCTGTCAAATTAGCCTTGTTTGCAGCGTTGTTCCAGCGTTTCAGATCCTAGTATATGACACAATTACGCTTATGAGCATAAATAAAAAATATGATATATTTTAAACAATCAAAGAAGTAGTTTTCATACCTCAACCCATGGCTTAACATTCTGAAGCTGTTCCGTCATATCTGGATTCAGTAAGCCAAAGCATTGTGCTTTCTTTTCCGCATATGCTTTTGTCCAATAATACGCATTAGCTTCACCATAACTTTCACTCCTCTTTGTATGGGTTATGCGCGCCATAGCATTTTCCAGTGATTAGAATTCTTAAGTGCCTCTGCCCTTTTCTTTACTTCCCTTTCATCGAGCAATTTCTTTTTCTCTTCCATCCTTATCATCTTATCCTCTTCCATCCTCAACCTCTTCTCCTCTTGCCTCAACTTCTGCTCCTTTAACCGCACCTTTTCTAATTCATCACGTCTCAATCTTAATTCTTCTTGAATCATAAATTTCTGTCAAAGTTCTCTTAGTTTAAAGTTGATATAACATTTTACGGTACGGTAAGAGTTTACATGTACATTAAATCTGTAACTTACCCTTGCAACATCGTCATTATCATCCACATCTACACGTTGTGAGGCACTGGTATCCATACTTGAATGGAACAACTCAAGAAAATCATGATTAAGCTCGTCACAAAACTCTGCATTGAGATTCCGAAGATCATCATCAAACACCAGTTTCTCCGGCGAATGAACAATAGCGGTTCAAAAACAAAATCAATAAGAAAAAAGGCATGTCAATGTAAGTAAACAAGTCAACAGGATATATTACCCCATTTATTTCTCGAGAAAGAACTTGAATAATTCCCTCGAGTTTGAACAAACGGGCATTCAACTCTGTAATAACAGCATCCTGAATTATGTTGGTCTCTATTATACTGCTCTCACTTTTGCGTATAATAGGTAAATATTTCCGTTCTATCTTGCCACGTTTGCGTGCTGCGGCCAACTTCTTGAAATACTCATCAGCGAGATGTGTGGTTTTTACTGGGGGAGTTCTAGGTATGTAATGATGGAAAAAATCCATAAAGTGTATATACCAATCAGATTTCCTCTCAGCTAATGTCGGTCTAAGATCTTGAACAACATTCTCCTCCTTCCAAAAAAAAAAAAAAAAAAAAACTTATAATATTATCTTTTAAATGTTGCGTTCTTTAATACGACATATTTGATGAAGAGTTTTACCTTTCCAAAAAGATACTTATAATCTGATCTTTTAAATGTTGCGTTCTTTGACCACGATACTCCTCTTGGTATCATTTCTGGCACTTTATTCCACCAAATAATGCTTCTTTCAAAAGATTCCATTATCCATATCTATAGAATGTTAACGAATTCTTCAATTTCAGTGAAAGAAACATAACATAAGTAGCATACACTGTCTATAATTAAAAATAAAATAAAATAATAACCTTGAAAGCCCAAACAAAGCCTGAAAGCGTATATGTTGGAACAAACTTGCGGTCTTTGTTAATACCTTCAAGGAATTTATACTTGTGTTTATCCGCCACGTCCAAAATTTGATCATACAAATATCTCCAAATATGCCCCCCCCGCATGGTAAAGCATCCCAGTCATCAAGGTTTTCAATCAATCGGAAGAGTGTATCATCAACTTCTTCAATTAATAATCTGCCCATAAAGATAACCTCCAATGCTAACAATAGACAAAGACGTACTGCATCTTCGTTGAATATAATACCAAATGCTTGCTCATCTTCAATTAAACCAAGAATATCTAAATTGGTTACTTTCTTACCTACATGGAGTGGAAAAACCCTGTTCCTAAAATTGAGGTGTCCCGACTTATATGAGCTAAAACTTACATTTCCAAAATGAAAACCAGTGATAAGACAAAATTCAGGTCGACCGAAATGTAGAGGACGTTCTTCAACATAATATACAATGGGCATATCATAATGAGCATTACTCGGACAACATTGTTTCTGTAAGATATAATCTATCATATGTGGTTCGTGGTCAAAATAAGAAAGGTCCAACCATTTACCAAAACAAGTAGCCCGAAACAACTTCCTTCGTTTCTTATCCAATTTGGATTTCATTAAAGAAAAGTAATTTGGTTTACTTCTGATGATGGCTTTGGCTTCATATTTCTACAAGAACAAAAACAAAAGCTACTCTAAAAGCTATTATAGTGAACCAGGTTGTGCTATAAATGCTCATATTCTGGTGACAAAGCACTACAATAGACATAAATGCTAATATTTTTACCTTTTTTTTTTTTTTTTTTTTTTTTTTTTTTTTTTTTTTTTTTTTTTTTTTTTAACACTTTAAACCGTGCTATATGGAAACAAGGTGTGCTGTAAATGAATAACAACCATCTATTCAAACAGGTTGTGTTATAAATGCTCATATTTTTATCTTTTTTTGACACTTTAAGGTAACATTCATATCATTAAACAGTGCTATATTGCAAAGTACTCCAATAGACATAAATGATCATATTTTTTGGGGCACACAAAGAGACATCATACTTGAAAAAATAACCAAATATAGTTGATGTAAAATACAGTAATAAAGAACAACAAAAACACATACATCAAGTAACTCGATTGCAAAAGGCATGATTATTGGAATAAAAATTAAAGTATAAGAGTTAAAATAAGAGTATACATACCCTAATACGAAACATTATTAAAGTTAGGAGCTCGAGTATAGAAGGATCCGAGAAGATGCGTGTAATGTTTGCGATACTTTAATTTTGATTTTAATTATGGGTTTGATTTACAGTAGCTGTAAAGGTAAGTGAAGAGGTTGTGACACTGAGTATATGTGTTTTGGTGGAATTTGAGTGTGTGTGGGTTAATGGGAGGGTGTTTTAAAAAAAATGTCGCTTAAAGAAAATATAGTCGCTTATATTGTTTATTAAGTCGCTAAAATGTTTGAAATAAAAAACATACAACAATCTTTCCCTGCCACTACATCAAGAACGATCTAAAACAAAACACTCTCATAATTAGGGTTCTTTTTCCTCAAAAACAGTCTTTTAATCATAAATGTAAGTAATTATATTATCTCCTTTTAATCTTTTTGATTCTAAATTAATCCTAGGGATATATTATCAAAAACTAATTCAAATGGGTATAACCAATCAATTCAAATGATTTCTAACTAAAAGGAGTTCATTAGTCTAAGTTAATCAAACGATTGTTTTAACATAATTGTTAATAAAATAGAGGGGCCCTAAAATAAAACCTTCCTCATAATAACCCATTTGATTAGGAGTTGATAAAGTTAACCAAACAACTAACACTACTCTTCTACAAAAAATCATTTTGTTTAATCTTGTATAGGTGCCTAACCCTAACCCTAGATCCTCCTTTTATAGACTAAGGAGTCCTGGTCGGTTACAATATCTTTCTAAACATACTATACATGATTATCTAATAAGCAGCAGAATACTAACTCTAGCAGTAGTATCTTCGATGCATAGCAGTGGTATCCACTTGGCTTATTTTCGTGATCTTCTCAGTAACTCCAGCAGTAGGATGCTTCCAAACACTCACTTTTTTCTTTTTCCCATAATCTTGCCCATAGAGTTTTCTTTGCATCTTTCTGATAAGATCATAACCATTTGACTCCAACGATCAACATTGAGTTTAATATCTCCTTCAACCATCATCTTAAGTGTAGATACAGCTAGAGGGTAATCTTTTTCTACCAGCATGTACATTTGAAGTCCTCCTTGCATTACTACATTGTGAACTCCACATGACTCATACATTCTCCAAAGAGTAATCTTAGTACTTCTACCCTGTTCCATCCACACTCTGTCTTCAGCAGAAACTTCAAACATGATCATTAGATCTCCCCAGAGCACTCTATCTATCGCATCTTGTGGTCTTGTATTTCCATACTTGTTCTTGATTAATCCCCACAAGTTTACCAAGTCTT
This sequence comes from Artemisia tridentata subsp. tridentata, assembly GCA_021014915.2. Lineage (NCBI taxonomy): Eukaryota > Viridiplantae > Streptophyta > Magnoliopsida > Asterales > Asteraceae > Artemisia > Artemisia tridentata. Next base: position 209,470,540 of record CP139501.1, read on the forward strand.
CTCTATCTATGTTTTTAATCATTTGAGGAAATGTCTTAAACCTATGAATTCTTCCACCAGCTCTGTGTATCTCAAACCAAGGAGTCTTATCATCAAATCCAGTCTTCCATCCGGTAACAGGAGCTTTAGCACTTAAAGGAACAATATCCACGAATGTGTCATCATCATCATCCACAATTCTAGTCATTTGTTGTAACTCAATTGTTTCCTCGTAGAACTGCTCTGATTGCTCTGTTTTCTCTGCTTCTTCACTCTTAGACTCCGAACTTTCCACAACTGCCTTAGACTTATTAGATTTTCTTTTCTTCCTAGCTTTCATCTTCAATACTCTGCCAGTTCTCTTTTTACCAATACCAGAACCTTCTGTTTCTTCTTCCTTCACAACCTTTTCTTTCACTTCTTCTACTTTCTCTGATTCAACCACCTTTTCTTTCATAACACTTTCTTGTGCAACCTCAGTCTCCACCTTTTGATAAGCCTTTGGAAGTTTATCATCTGGCCTCATAGGCACAAACCTTTTCATTTCTTTCTTTACTCTCTCAAACATCTTTTGAATCTCATCATCATTATACTGCTTCAAATGAACAAGCGTGTAGCCCTTCATATTCTTCATATAATGTTCTTGAAAGTTTCTGATTTGCTTAACAGTAGGTGGTTTGAGCAATTTCTTCTTCTTCCTGTCATCAAGGTACCATTTTCTCCTTTGAGCTTTATACTTCTCCATCCACTTAAGTCTTTCTTCCTATGTTTGCATACCTTGCTCTTGCTCTTCCTTCTTTACCATCTTAGCAAATTCAACTTCAACATCACAATTAAGCCTTTCCTCATCCCAAGCATCAAGAAACTCCTTTGTCTTAGCCTCAGCCTCAGCATGCTGTCTTTGCCTTTCAAGAAACTCTTCCTCATACTCAGCTTGATATTTCCTTATAGCTTCTTCATTATACTTCTCAGCAAGGTCTTTTGGCCAAAATTCAAAAGGAACATGAGTAGGATCAGGATATGTTTCAAACTCTTCCACCATTTTTCCTTTGGCTTCCCCAGAATATGTAGGTGGTTGAGTGGGTTTCTTGCTTAGAATGGGTTCTCTAATGGATACTCCTTTACCAGGAACTCTTGGAGGTTGAGGTGTTGGAGTTGTTTGCTTTGTTGTTGGTTGAGGTTGTGATTGTGTTTGTTGTTCAGGTGTTGTTTGTGTTTTAGGTTGTTTTTGTGGTTGAGATTGTGTTGGTGTTGATGATTTAGCCTTAAGTTGTAGCATCACCTTAGCCAAGCTAACAGCATCATCTGACTCTTCAGCTGTAGAAACTTGCTCTGGCTCAGCAGTAGTTTGATTAACACCAGCAGCAGAATGCTCTGAACCAGCAGCAGAATCTCACTTGGCCACTTTTTCCACATGTTCAACAGCAGCAGCCTCTTTAACCTGAGCACTAGAATCTCCCATGCTCTTGTTTGACTCCACCATTGCTTCTGTGTGTTTACTCAGCTGTTCTTCATTCAAACTCAGCAATTTCTCCCTAATCTGCTCCTTTTTATCTTTTTCAAGCACCACTTCACTACCATATATTTCTTTAACCACAAACTCCTCATTTTCACCACTATCCATATCCACATCAACATCAACATGTCCCTCAACACCAGCAGCACCTTCATCATTCATCTTCTCAGCCTCCCCTGAACCTTTGTCTTCATTCCTCCCCTGTTTGGGAGCATCCTCCCCCAAACCTGGTTTGGAATCATCCACCTTTGACTTTGATCTTTTAGATTTAGAAGTCCTTGATCTCTGCACACCCTCTAGATGCCTAATCCTTTGCTTTAACTTCTTGATTTCTGCACCTTGAGTAGTTTTTACATCCATCAGCTCCTTCTTGAAATCAAGAACCTCAGTTGACAATGTTGTACATTTTTCCATCAATTCTTTTATGAGTTGCATACTATCCTCACCACTTCGGCCTGTGTTACCTGGCCCGAGAGGTGGATCACTGGAATTGTCTTTTTGTACATTTTGTGATGCCAACAATTCATCAGTTTCTTTTCTAGTCTCATCACTTCGGGATGTGTGACCTTCCCTGAGAGGTGAATCATAGACATTGTCATTTTGTACATTAGTGTCCATCAATTCAATTGTTGCAGGTCTACCCTCATCACTTCGGGATGTGTTACCTTCCCTGAGAGGTGAATCAATGGGTCCAAACTCAGTATCAAACCTAGTTTGATCACCTGAGCCCCCCATGTATGCCATTTGGCTGGGGTTTCCACCATCTGTTTCTGGTTCATGAGAACCTTCAACAGTTGATGTTGCCATGGTTGGGGTCTTACTGATGTTAACACTGTCCTGCCCAGCTACTAAGCCAGGAGCAGTAGTATTAGCCCCTTCCATCATGTCACCTCCCACACCTGTGACAGCCTCATCTGCTTCCATCCTAACACTGGTCTGAGGAAACTCAGTGTTCTCTGGTTGTGATGTCCTAGGTGTTTGGGTCTTTTCAGTTGGTTGTGATGAAGTAGCCATGGTGGGTGTGTGATGGGTAGCTGTGGGAATTTTAGCACCTTCACCCTGATTAGCAGCCAAAGATAACATGTGTGGGGACAAAGGTGTTACAGTCCCAGAAAAACCAGTTCCATCCTTTTTCAAGTAGGAAAATAGTTTCTTTTTAAGCACAGGGCATTTAGACACATTTTTATGAACCTTAGGTTTTGATAGTTGATTATTCAGTATTAATTGCAAAAACCTTGGGTAAATGTAATATTTTCCTGAAATATTCTTTTTCAAACCATCCATTACCATAGCCGAAAAATTAAAGGGTTGTCCTGTGGCCAGACAAATCATAGCAGATGCTTGAGTTGTGCTGAACTCATTCCACCCTGTAGTTTTAGGACTTAGACAATGGAGAATGGTGTGTAGAAGAAATTTCCATTGTGGGCAGAGAATACCTTTATAAAATTTTAAACCATTATTTTTCTTCTCATAGCCAATATGCTCAAGTTCCTGAAAAATGATAGAATTTTCAAGGCAAATTATATCCTCATCATCTGAGAAGTGTAGAGCTTCTCTGATAGATGATTCAGAGACAATTACCCTTTGGCCATCAACCTCAGCCTTTAATTGTTCTTCCCCATTTCTAGTTATGATCTTGACAGTAGACCAGAACTGTTTCATGTGGGAAATATATATAGTCGGTTTTGCTGTTAATACATACCTAAGATGCGTAGCATTAAGAAAGTCAATAACTTCAGCAAATCCTTCAGCTTCTGGGACCTTTTGAAGAAACGCAATCTGATTGTGGTTCTTGGAGAATGTCCTTGTCGCCATTGTTAATTAGGGTTTTGATTTTGGGGTTTTTGAGAATCAGATGATTAAAAGTGAGTTAGGGTTTGAATTAGAGTGAATTTTGGACGCACAAAGTCAATTGTGAGATCGAATTGGGTTTTTATACCGTTCGGATCTAATTAGGGATTTATTGGCGCCAAGTTACAAAACAATCCCTTTACTTTCAAACCAAGCAGTAGAATGCCAATAATTGCAAAACAGAGCAGCATAACCCCAGCAGTAGAAAGTTTTGCCTAGCAGCAGAAACTTTTAGTGCTAGCAGTAGAATGTCTGCTGAATCTTTCTAACACCTTTTTCTCATCAAATCAGCATTCCCTTTGACTTATCCTACAAAAGGTTAGTCCAAAACCACAAAAACATACGAAAGAATATTCCACAATAATCACAAATCATAATTATACTTAGCAGTTGAATAAACAACTAGCAACAGACTAACTATAACTAGCAGCAGACAACACATAGCATAGCAAGCAGTAGAAACAACTTATTTGACTAATAACAGTACAAATCCTTACAAACTATTACAAAAACACACAGAGATAAGATTGTTTAAAGATTGATCATCCCTATACTAGCAATTAAAAATTGAAATCTACCCACATCAAAACCTTTATTGAGTAGATCTGCAACATTGTTGTCAGTATGGATTTTAACTATTTGCTATTCCAGACTTGTATCCGTGTATGAATGTTGTCTAAAGTGTTAGATTTGTTATTAGATTAGTACATATTTTTCTACTAAACCTCCGTGAAAGAAATAGTCTCAGTAGCCGGATCTAACTAGCCATTCTATTCTAACCTGTTGATCCCAGTTGAGCAATTGATCTAGTTAGTTAACTTAGATGTGAATCTAAAATAACAAGTATAGATACTGACTTGACTGGTAAACTATTAAACACAACGCAAAATATTATGATTTTCAATAAAGTCTTTTGACTTGGAAACGTTCGATAAATGAAAAGGTCATGGCGAAATTTTGTTATTTCCAAAGATTAATTTTGTCGTAAGTCCAAACTTGTTTTAAATCATAAAACGAGTATACCTTGTACTAATAAATGGGATTATGGGAAAATACCGACGATTACCAATCGACTCATCTTAAGCTTTTAAAGATCCTTTGTAAGATCCGGATCGTTTTTGCTTTGCAGTATCATAAAATCGTAAGATCCTACGATCAGGATCGGGATCCTGACAACCATGGTCTCACGTACACTACTAATTTCCTTACTTCGTTATTAACCAAATTTAATAACAAATATCTCTACAACTTTTAATTTAACAATTGTTTTTATTTCTTTCTTTTATTTTTGTCCAAGTCAAGTCAATATCAAGCCGCAACAAATGAGTTACTATTTCCTTTCGAGTCACGGTCAAACATTTATTCCCTCGGGTCAATAATAATGAACCCAATCCCAAATCATCCCAAACATCACAAACAACTAGTTGGAAATATTGAGTTTGGAAGTTTATTATTCACAAAGTCAATACAACTAGTTGTTGCATCAACTCATTGTACATGAAAAGTCAATACTTGGTAAAAGGAAATTGGAGACTTTTTCGTACAACTTCAATTGACAGTTTACTTTTGGCGCGCGCCTTTGGTCCCTTTTCCCGCCTAAAGTCTTGGGAACCATTCATCTACCTCTCCAGCCTATTTATACCTATCGATTGTATACCAAATAACACACACAAACACATATATCCCTTTTAATTCAAAGAAAACTTCAACAATGGCAGCAAATAATGGTAACTTTCAAAACGATGCTGAAGAGTATGAGTGGGTGTTAAACAACAATTTGTTGTTTGACGCAGTGTTTGATGCTTTCGGGTATGAACCCATTGCAGAATATGGGTCGTATAGGCAGGTAGATACGTGGATGAGGGGTCAAATTTTGAACTGGCTGCATGCGCAAGACTTTTACTGGGATGAGGTTTGGGGAGTGAATAAGGTGGAGGAGGAGGAAGAAGATGAAGAGGATGATGAAGATGAAGAGGATGATGAAGATGAAGAGGAGGAGGAAGGTGAAGAGGAGGGGTGGCTCAAAGTGAGGTGGTGCAGCAAAATGAAGAGGATCAGCAGCAAACTGTGGTGGAGCAGCAAAATGTGGTGGTGCCTCAAAACCAGGGGGAGCAGCAAGATGGGTTTCAAGACCCTTATGATCTAGAAAAGAGGATTCGCGATCTTGAAATTTTGTTTAAAACGACTCGAGGAAAGGAAGAAATTGATGGGAAGCAGGGAAGAGAGCTTTGGTTCTAACAAGTTGGGGTGAAATGGAATGAAGCAGTTTAGGATGATGGTGTTTTTATGTTTTTAGTATGTTTATTATTTTGGTTGGGTAATTAGATGTATATATGGTTATCTCATAAGCAGTAGTATCAATTACTCTAACAGCAGTATCTTTTAATCCAGTAGTCGTATTCTTGCAGCAGCAGAATCTCCAACACTAGCAGTAGTATAGAATACACTAGCAGTAGTATGACACTCGGAGTATTTTCCTTTATACAACATGAGCAGTTGTATCTATTCTGAACAACAGCATCTCTAAACCCAACATAACCTTAGTACACTTATTATCCATTCTCTATTAATGACAAAGAGCTGGGTTGCCCTCACGTTGTATACAATATAAATTGTTTAGCAAACATTGTGATTGTAAATATGAAACTCATGAATTAGTATGCTATTAGCATTTGCCAATTTGTTAAAATTTCAGTGGTTCTGGCTCATTTAGAAAGATAAGAAGATTAGATATTACCAAGAGTTTACTAAAACAGACTATTAGGGGTGCAAATGATCACCAGCCTTTATGATTAAGTGCAAAAGTGTTCGTATCTATAATTTTGTGCAATGACATGTTCCATAAAAGCAAAGTATACTGAACTCTAATGATCTATATTTTCAGCATTTTCATAAATGCAACAATGTTGAAGACTCAAAAATGAAACGAAGAGTATTAAGGTTTAAGCATCTGAGATCCACTTAATACCAAATATAAGGTGTGAAGTTGCTAAACAAAACTGATAATACCGCAGAATCTCTATTTGTTGCATTTCAAACCATCAGTCATCTTCACTGCAGTCTCAATCTCTCTTTGGAGGTGTGTTCCAATTCACCTCGGGTAATATAACCACTCGTATGTCTATGAAAATATGAGAAAGCAGGAAGTTAATGATCCTCCCTATCAATTTTCTGGTTAATTGTGACTATCAAATGTGTGCACAATTGGTGGTATCAAATATTTGTTTTTTTACCATAATGTTGCTCCAACAACAACCTGCTACACCAACCTATCAATTAATGGCATTAAGTTTTACTTCAATACATGGGTAGGTATTTGCTTTAAATTCACATGAGTACATCCATTAATACACAAATGACTTATAGTAAAAATCTAAAGTCTTTACAAAATTCTGAAAAATGAGTTCAAAGGAAGAAATCATTGAAATCTCTTCAAATGATTCAACCTTTTCTCATGAAATTTCTTCACCATGGTCTAGCTATTTTCCTTCTTGGTATTCAACATCATACGCTGTCTCAAAAAAGAGTACTGCTGCTAAGTGTTGCAAAAAGGTTTCAACCTCTGTTAATCTTCCTGTGGCCACTCAAAGTCTTTCAATGGGTGGCAAAAGGATTCAAGTCCTAGGGCTTCCTAAGAAGGAGACTGCCAAAAGGATTCAAGTCCTAGGCCTTCCAACCAAGGAGACTTATGCAAAGATGACAGCCACGAGGAAAGGGAAAAGTGCTCTTACTTGAAGTATTCCCACCACTGTTTTTTGTTACGAATGAAGCATGCATGTATGTATGAATCTATCTATAAAACGGTTTTAATGTAGTTTAACAAACTATTTAATGCATTTGGTGGATCCTTATGACCGAAAAAGATGTAGACAGTCAGTATTACAAGTAAAACTGACTATTTACAAGTAACAAATTTAATAAGAAACAATTTAAGCTTGTACGTAGTAAGTAACAAGTGTATAACTAAGTGTCACTAAGGGACAGGTTGTCCCACATATCATATGCCAAATCGAAAACCCGTTATAAGAAAAAACTCTCTCCTCCCCAACTGTATGGTGTGTTGCCCAACATCAGAAATAAACGTAAAATTAAACCGAGTTCTCAATCCTTATTACAAGGAAGGAGTCTTCCCCAATTGGAGAATCAAAAGGCTCCCACTAGGTTTTCGAGCTAGGTACCTAATGGACCACATACATCATAATATATGACAGCGTGAGCCTTAGGACCGGAAATAGCAACTTTAAGCTAACTTTGGAGGTAAACTAAAATTTTCAAATACTTTATCATATCCGTACACTAACTGTTAGTGGAAAATTAAACTTCACAAAATTTTGCAAAAGAATTTACAAGATTGTGTGTACCGCCGATGCACTAAGTCTTCGCAAGATCACAAGCTGTCAAAACAGTTGCCCGTGTAGTTTGAACCTGATCGAGAGTAGAGACTACCTCCACCGTGTCTTAATCACAAGCAGGATGAATAATCTGAGGCCCGATATCTGAGCCCAACTCTACAGGGTTAAGTAAACCGACCATCTATGGTTCAAGGTCGCCCGGAATCACCCCTTGATCCGTTTACCCTAGTTGTTTCCCATAGAATAGCCGATTACCACCATGGTGATACAACACTTAGATCGATCGCAAAGACAAAAACAAAGGTTTCCAACGCTCGCACTTGAAAATTGTTTTGTAAAATTGTGTGAAGTTTGATTTTCCAATAACACATTTGGCACAGTTAGGCAGATTAACAACAACAACCACAATAAACAACTCCCAAAACCGCCATCTAACTATTTAACATTTTACTCAATTCACTAGCAATGAAATCACAACTTTAAATACAATCTTCAGCTAACAATAAAAAACATGACATACAGATACATAAACCCTAACACTAAAAAACCCTAATTAAAGAAACACAAACAATTAAATAATCAGATAAACCAAAAAACAATTAAATAATCCTCGAACAATTAAACTAACAATTAAATAATCAGATAAACCAACAAACAAAACCAATACAACAAACCCTAACCCTAAATTAGAGTAACCCTAAATCGAAAAGATAATTACTTACCCTACCCCAAACCATTTTTTATTTCGTTAGATCGAATCAAATTACTTTACCGTAACCCTAAATCGAAAACCAAGGTTGTTATCGGTTGCTTCAGGTCTGTGTGTGTCTAATTGCTAGACTTGGGCGTTCGATCTGTTGTTCATCGACGTCGGTTGAGTGTATTTTGTGTGTCTCTAATTGCTAGAGTAACCCTAAATCGAAAGAGTAAAGTGAGAGTAAGAGAAAGAGGTTTTAAACGAAGTGTGTTTGATACACTTCTTTGTAATTATGTTTTGTTAAAAAAGTATAAAAAATATTAAAAGTATAAAAGTTGGAAAGTACAAAGTTATCTGGCAAAAGTAAAAAAAGTTGGTAGGTAAAAAAGTCGCTCAAAGTACAAGCGTCAGTCGCTTAAATAAAAAAAAAGTCGCTCAAGGTGTGGAAGGAGCAAAACGAATAAAATAACATTTTTTGAAGTTTGACTTTTTGGCTGGAAAGAGACAAAATAGAAGGTCGCTTAATTAACAAAAAGTCGCTTGAAAAGTACACTGCCGCATGTCACTCCCACATTTAAGTGTCTTTTGCTAGAGCCATTTTTAAAAAGCGAATTTTTTATATCCTCAAAAGCCCAACACATTGAACGACCGAGCCACGTCTATATTTGCCCCTATTTGTTATTAGCGACCAGCATTTAACTGGATTTCACAAACAACTTGCCCCATCTTCTATGCTAAACATAGAAATTCTTATCACTTGTTTAATTTTTTCCACATTGACTAACCCCATCAAGACTTTTGAGTAAGTGCACTCTTCTCCTCCATTCATCCTTAACCCAATTTAAACGCCAAAATGACACCAATTCAAAGTTCCACGTGTCCCATTATTATCCCCCATTCAACACACCTCATCGTGTCACATTAAAGCTACGTTAAAGGGCTGCGTTAAACATTTAACGCAACGTTAAACCTATTTTGAATTAAAAAAAAATCACTTTTACCTCCCTCAACGGATATATAGCCGTTGCGTTTATTAAAAAAAAAAAAAAAAAAAAAATCCTTTTACCCCCTCAACATATAAAAACGGCTAGTTTGCTTAAAAAAAAATAAAAAATCAAAACCATTTTCCCACCACTATAAATACCCAATTAACACAACATTTTTTTCACACTTTCACAACTCAATCTAAGCTATTATATACTTCCGTTTCTAAAAAAATGTCGGGATTTAAAACGGGATGAAATTTTTGATGATTGACAAGGTTGGAAGAGATGAAATATTTGATGCTTGACACTGAGGGCAAAGATCCAAACGTTGTGTGTTGGATTATCTCCCTTGCCCTCCACCAAAACTCACGCATGAATCACAATATCCAAGACAGACAATGGTGATCAGTTCACCATTCGGAAATGTTAAGGTTTTATTATTTTTTATTTTGAGTGTGAGTGTGTGTGGTGTATTTAGTGGTGTATATTTGTATAAAGTGGGTATTTTAATGAAAGGTGAAGATGTGTTTGCCTTGACGGGTAAATGATGAAGTGAGGTGAAGGGGAGTGAGAGGAGAGAGAAAACTGACGTGGCGCTGAGGTGTATAGTGAAAATAAACTTACCTTGCCACGCAGCCTAAAGAAGTTGACTGAAACTCCTGTATGCCAAACACAACTTTTTCTTTTTTTTTGTATTTTTTATTTTTATATCAAATTATCATTATTGGAGTAATTAAGACTTGGTTGTTGAGTCCTCCTGGTCCTTCCCCATAATTTATTTACTATCATCCTTTTTCCTTGCCTTCCTTTGGAATTAAAAAAACTACCGCTCAGAAGACGCAATGAATCAAATGCGTCTACTTCTGTGAAAGGAAGATCTGTTTAAGGGTTCTTGAAGGCCAATACTGCTAGAAATGGTTAGCCACACACTAGTTAATAAAACTGATCTGCTATAAACATCTATATCCATGGTAGTCCATACTACATATAATGGAAAAACCTACAAAGTGAACATGAACATGAAAAGTGAAAAGTGAAAACTTAAAGTATTTTAGAAAGTCCTTAAACTATTTTCGAAAACCGTATGCAAAGCTGAAACTATTAACACACTATTAATACACATAAAAAACCGGGTTGACCCGGGTCGCTTCAAACCCGTTATAATTTGACCCATTTTTTCGACCCAACCTGGCAGGTTGACCTGGTTTAATTTGACCCGTTTTTTCGACCGGGTCGAACCGGGTTCCAAAACATTATGTTTAATCCCCAAATCCTCAAACTTCTATTATTTTTCGTTTATAATCCATACACTTTTTTTTTATAACTAAAACTATCCGCCGCTATAAAATCCCGTTGCTATGCACGGGTACTCGTCTAGTGTATGATTAGGGATGAGATCAGCTCACAAATTATTGCGAGTTGTGGATCGTGTCATGACAGGTCTCACCTGTCTGTTGTGCGAGTTATTTTCTGGAAAGGCAAAAACTCACCCATCCACCGTATAATTTATTTATTATATACAACGCATGTCTTAACTGAGACTTGAGCCTACAACATATAGGTTAAAGTAATATTGCTAGTCTAAAGGCTTTTTGGCCAGTTGAAAATGTCCCTCTAAGAAACAAAGACTCGTCGGATTAGCAACAAGATATCTTGACAGATGATGACGAGTATTTTTCTTTATTTTTACTTTGCATTAATAAAAATGATCGCAAGCAAAACACACCAGGTAAAACATTCATGAAATAATTAATAGGATTGAAGAGGTTTATCACCTAGGATCAGTATCAGATTTCTGCCTGGTTTTCCTGAAGCAACTCCCAACAACAAAAGCTTAATTGTAAACAGGTCAGTAAAACAATTTGGGGATTAAGGAAAAAAGGAAGCAAAAAAATAAGCTGTAAGTACCATTGTTGGCATTTAAACACTGAAAAAGTCCCGTGTTAGTATGACACTGACCACCTTCTTTAATACACCAAGTACACGAAGGTGACAACTGAAGTGAAATACAGGCATTAGAAGAAAGAGTAGTGAATATTTCGGTTTCATCAAGTTTTTTATGGTCATGGGGCTGTCGCACTAACAACGGAAGTTGTATTACTTGACATGTATGTGGAAGATTGCTTGGCACTGTTGTATTGCTGACCGAATACTTGTAATAGAAATTGTAATCATTGCATCGGCTATGGTTGTAGTAATTACGCTGACCAAAATATAAGCATCCATTTGTTCCACATAAGTGAGATTGTTTGCACATTTGAAAAGAGTGATGAACGGATCTACTGAAAATGAAAACAAAAGAGGGCTTGGAGATGTGAAATTGTTCATAATTGCCTCACAGCTTTCATATTTAACAAGGTTTTCAAATGTTCTGTTAAGGATCACAACCGAAGATTGAGAATCGAACTTGCCAGAAGTCTCATAAGTGTGCGCTCCAAATTGAATTTCTCCCCCTTTAGTGGTACAGTTGACCTTGATCAACCCACATCGTGTGTCACTGACACTGTAAAATGGGTACTTGAATGGGAACATATTTGGACAACGGAAACTTTCCGGGCAGACAGGCATAGAATTGAAATGTTGCTGTCTGAAGCAGAGAGAAGGAGCTGTAGACAAGAGAGAATAAAGGACGCAAAAAAGAAGACGGTAAACATCTTATAAATCTAATAGAAAAGGTTAGACACTCATATAATATATCTAATATATCACCTGTGTTAATGAGACTCCATTATCACATTATATACACGAATCTGCATACACTTACATTTTCCATCCCTATAGTTAATTTGATAAGTCTTTTGGAATGGTTGGGCTAAAAGAAGGACCCTGAGTCCTGACTAGTACATAACACGCTTTCACATTTTACTCAACATGAACCCATCTTCTATGCCAATAAAACATAAAATATTATCAAAACTTTTGACCAACCCACTCATCTCCTGCATTCATCCATAACTAACCCCCTTCAAACACCAAAATGACACACTTGGAAACTTTCGTGTGGCTCATATCTATCCCCCCACCACACGTCTTAACTTAGCATAAGTAAAAATAAAGACATCATTAGACTTTAGACCCCGGTTTCTTAGTTTTCCAATAGCACATCACACTAGAATAAAGTATGGATATTACAGCATATGCACGATACTATAAATTTTGTAAAAACATGAGTATAGATAGTTAAAGATCATGTGAAATTGTTTGGTACCATAGACTAGACTGGTTCTGAACTCAGTCAAAATTAATACAGTAATGGATATAGCGATGTATCTACTGTACCACACATTATTTTTCGATGCCACCAGGCTAACATTCTTCATCTGCATGAAACGAGAATTTAAGCTAATGAATTTGCTCTTTGCTGTGAAGCGTAAAATTAATGCAACACTCAAAGCTGCTCATTAGCAGTAGACATTGATAATGAATCTATATGTTATTTACATCACATTTTCCCTCATCAAGAAACTTTCAGATTTAGTGCACAAAAAAAGATGAAAAATGTGAACATACACCCGCGTTATACCGAAATCTGCATAATGTTTCTATTTACTGGTCGTATTATTCATTGGCAATCCATCTCCATTGCAGCTTATTGTGGTTGATACAATAGTATCACTTTGCCATTCGCCGTTGACGGAAACCGGCGAAGGCGGAAAGTCTTTCAACAAAAGCACCATATCATTGTTTTCAGATAGAAGTGGTGCTTTGTCTCCTTTTCTGTCATGATCATCTATTCTTCCTTCCCTTTGAATATCCCTCAACACATCTAACACTTCGCTCATCGTAGGCCTCATTTCAGAATGATACTGTAAACATCTAAAGGCCAACTCTGCTACTGATGTCATCATTGCCATCATTTCACCTTTCGAAACAGATACTAAAGCCTGGTCAATCAGTTGATCAAGTTCACATTTTTGGATTCTGTTCAAAGCAAGGTTAGCCAGACTTATCTCATCTTGACACCTATTCAAATCAACAGCTGTCATGGATGATATCAGTTCTACCAGGACCACTCCAAAGCTGTAAACATCACTCTTATCTGTTAACTGATAACTTTGGTGATATTGAGGGTCCACGTAACCTGGGGTTCCCTGTGGAGCTGATGAAACATGATTAGCGTTATTTGGCATGAGCCTTGATAGACCAAAATCTGCTACCTTGACACAAAAATTGTGATCAAGAAGAATGTTATTAGTCTTTACGTCTCTATGTATGATTTCATTTGCATGAAGATACACTAGTGCACTGGCGGTCTCTATGGCAATGTTCATCCGTATTGGCCATGTTAGCAAGCTTTCATGTGCTCTTTGCCCGTGGAGGTGATCATAAACAGTGCCATTAGGAATGTACTCATAAACAAGGAGAAGTTCACGGCTTATCCGAGAAGTACAACCATAGAGCACAACAAGGTTTGGGTGCCTTAATTTGGTGAGGATTTCAACCTCATTAATAAACTTTTGAACTGTATTGTAGTTGTGGTCATAAAGTCTTTTAACTGCAACTTCCCGTCCATCTTGGAGTTTACCTTTATCAGAAAAATTAGGTTAAGTGAAAACGGAAGGGAATTTGTTAGCAAGTGGTGAGAGAAATACACTTAAATTTTGGAGAAGGTGGAACGATAGGATAACTATATAAGATGCTATTAACAAAAAAGAAAGACGATTAAATGGTGAGTGTGTGATAGTTATTTGTGACCTCAACACTATCACACTGTTATAAAGTATGTGGAATTCTTACCATAGTAAACAGTTCCAAAACCTCCACCACCAAGTTCTTGAGAAGGGTCAAAAGTTTTGGTGGCATCTTCAAGCTCAGCATAGGAGAAAACTGAGACGCTAAAGAAGATACTACTTCCTTCTTCAATGCATTGAGATTCGTCCTTTGATGACAAATACCAAAAGGGGCTATTCTTATTCACACGCCGGATTATGAAGATGATTGGACGAAGCATAAGGATGAAGGCAAATCCAGCCAGAACTAGCAAAAGAAATTTAAAATACCTCAGGACAAGATTCCTACATGTATGCATTTATATATTTAGTAATCATATGGTAGGATCGAAGAGGTATATCACCTGTGATCAGTATCAGATATCCGCCTAGTTTTTCTGCCGCAACCAAACAACAAAACATAAGTTACATATAGGGCAGAAATGTAATTTGAGAAATATGTTATCCATGAATACCTTTTTTGGGGTGAAGACACTGAAAATGTCCATTGTAAGTATCACACTGGCCGCCTTTATTGTTACACCCAGAACAAGAAGTTGACAACTGAATCAAAATAGAGAAGAAAGGAGAAATAAGAGAAAAGATGTTGGTTGGATCTATTTTAGAGTGTTTCCATGCCACTATCACTGGCAGCTGTATTACTTCACATGCATGTGGGAGATCACTTGGAACTGCTCTATTACTGACTGATAACTTATAGTAGAAATTGTGCTCTTTGCAACTGTTGTAGCTATGGTAGTTAGGTTGGTGAAAATAAGCACCTGTATCGTCAGTGTAGTCGTGTTTCTTTATGCATTTGAAGAGAGTGATGAATGGAGCTATTGAAATGGAATACAATAGAGGCTCTGGAGAAGTGAAATTATTCATAAGTGCCTCACAGCTAGTAGAGTTCACAAGTTTTTCAAATGTCTTGTTATGAATGGTGACGGAAGAAGCATAATCAACCTTGGGAAGAATCACATATGAATGTTTTCCAAGTTGAATTTCATTCGTATGATTTGAAATACACCTGACCTTGATCAACCCACATCCGTTGTTAGTGGCATTGTAAAACGGGTACTTTAATGGACTCGTATTTCGACAACTGAAACTTTTTGGGCATGTTGACATAACCGAGTTAAGGAGAGGTAGACAAGAGAGAATAACAAAGGTGAAAACGAAGTCGATATTCATTTTACGACGTGTTCTTGTGACTCTTATCACTTGATATAAATGAGTGTTCAAATGTTCGACCTCTGTGTTTTTGACAGGAACTCTTTGGTACGGCTGGGCTAAAAGATATGACCTCAATTCTTATGTGATTACCATTTAAGAAGCTTTCACATTAAAAAATAATTTAAAAAAGAAAAAAAACTTGGCCCATCTTCTGTGAGTCCGTGACAAATAAACATACAAATTCCCATCACTATTGTAAATTTTCCACATTGACCCACCATCAAGACTTTTGACTTGCACAATCTTCTCCTCCAATCATCCTTTAACCCATTTCAAACGTCATATATATAATCCAAAATCATGAATAGGACATCTATGGACCTTAATAGTTATTACGATGACCTAAAGAGTAAGTTTTACGGCGTCCACTAAAATTGTCATTTTTAACAATATTATTGCTATTATAGATGTAGCTTTTAAAGGTTTATCCATATCATTAAACGAGCAATTTTCAAAACTAGTCACTTTTTTATTTTGGGGTTAAAAAAAAAAAAAAAAGAAGAAGTCAAATTTAGTCTTGTGCGACCGCTAAACTGTGTGACCCATACAAATCGCTACACGCGTCGTAAGGTTGGTGGGATGTTTTTTGCTACTAGTATATAGTGACCTTTTGTGCGACCATAGTGTTTTTTATGCGACCGTTTTGTCTTTTAAAGACAAAAAAAAAAATCGAAAAAAAACAAATTTTTAAATTTTTTTGTTTTTATTGAGAATTTTGTCTTTTTCGAAAAAGACAAAGTGGTTGCACAAAAAACACCATGGTCGTACAAAAGGTCACTTCGGTCTAGCAAAAAATATTTCACCAACCTTATGACACGTGTCGCGATTTTTATGGGGTCGCACATAGCGGTCACACAAGATTAAATTTTGAAAAAAAAAATAATAAGTGAACCCAAAAACCAAAAAGTGACTAAATTTGAAAATACCTCTTAAATAAAAGCTTGTTACAAGACAACAAAAAACAAAAAAATAATTAAAAAATAGTTTAGACCTCTTTAAAAATCCTAGACCTTTTACATTACACCTAAAATAGTTACTCCTAAGGTTCATAAATTTATGAACATTTTCAAATATATTTAGACCTAGTAATAAACCCACTTTGTATGCCAAACAAATACCCTTTTTAATTATAGAGTAAAAGCTATAAATGTTTATCGTACTTACAAAACGACTCATTCTACATACTCTACCTTTTTTATTGTTATTCTTCTTACTAAACTTTGCATTTCTTTTCATTATACATAACTAATATGGTTTCGTAAGGGTATTTAGACATTTCTCACATTTTCATCTTCTACCTCCATTAATAACCCATTTCTGGCGAGTCTCTGGCTGTAAGAGGTACATACTCTATGTTTTTATTTATTGGGATTACTTATTTAAATGTTGAATAAGCCACAACTTATATACAACTAAAAACCTCAACAATGAGACAACCATTTTCAAAACTCACCTAAAAAGTGCTACCTTTTATCACCAAAACATTATAAACATAGTACTAAGATAATAAGTTAATAGATTAAACAAGTGAGTACATAGTACTACATACTGACTATAAAGAATCTTGAAAAGTAATAGTCTTTGAAATAAAGATCCAAATCCAAGTATAACCCATATCCGGATGAGGATCCATGATGACCCGACAACATCAAATCAGAAACCATCATTACTTTCAAATCATCATTAACATCATTAAGATCATCTTCTTGATAGTTGAGTATGATGTTACTACATGAAGGTGTTGGGATCGATTTGTCGTAGAATATGTATAGGAATGTGAATATGAACAAGATTATACGTTTCAAGATCATGGTTTTGTGTGTTGAGGGTCAAAGGGTTTTAATGATGGATTGTGGTTCTGACATTTGTTGTGGTGTCTTTGTGCGATCGCATTTCGGTTTCAGCAAAATTTTATTGGTACTTTAGGCTGCTCGTTATGGCCGACCTAACCTTGGGTCGTCCCCTTTATAGCAAGCTTTGGGGTTTTGAAAATGGTTGTCTCATTTCGGCGAGTCTCCGGCTGGATCAATCGGCATTTAGAGGATGCAATATGAGAGTTGTGTATCAACTAACTTGTGGTATAGATAAACCAATTTTCTGTGATTTATTAAGGGGATAACATACCTGCAGTTGCCTGCCCCCACTGCAGGCATCATTTTCCCATTTATTAATGAGAGAGAAATATTTAATTAGAGAGAAATATTTAATTAAGCATAATGGCAAGCTACGCCAACATTTTTAAGTAGAATGATATAAAAAAAAGTATAATATGTAAAATGAGTCGTTTTTGTAAGTATGTTAAGCTTTTATGGCTTTTATCTTTAATTATACTAGAAATGATGCCCGCGTACGCGCGAGATTTTTTCTAATCTTTTAAATAAATCATTATTTTTAATTTCGGGTTTTAATTATTATAACAGAACCTTCAAAACCACTGTACTTTGATTGAGGTATTGAATTAGGGTTATTTACGAATGTAGTGGGTTTTAATATTAATTAGATTTAGAGGAGATGTTCTTGTGTCAATGATTGTGCATGGATGAATAATAAGAGATCGAGTTTGATTGATGGAGGAGTTAGTTGGGAATGTTGGGACTTCAGAATTTTTAGTGGGAATGATACTGAATTTTAAGTTTCAGCCCAAATCTTTGAAAAACTTGCTCCACCGTTTTTAAGTTTTATTCTTTTTAGTTTTTGACACATATATTTTTGTAAGTTTTTTTTAATGATTACAAATCACATTCATTTTTTTTATAAAATATGGATAAATTTAGAAGTATTTAGGCTTTTCTTATTTAATATTTAAGAAAATAATAATAATAATAATTTGATTATTACTTAATAAGGTATGATTTGATTTTTTTGAAATGAAAAAATCTCCACTAAAAGTTTTGTTTTATTATATAAAAGATTTACCGAGAGCATCAATAATAATAAACCTTTATGTTGGTTTACAAGCTTGTCTATGTTAGTCGATATATTACTTAGTGGGCCTAAGCCCGTTTTCTTGAATATTCTTTGTAAACTATATTATGTATGTTCCTAATTGTGATAATTCATTCACTGTTTTCCAATTAACATGGTATCAAAGCCTTTCGAAAACTTCTCACAATAACAACCGAACCCTAGTTTTTTTTTCAGTCGCTCCAAAATTTTTTGTTCCCTAACCCAAACTGGTTTGTTCTTTGGTTAACAAATCCATACACGTTCACGTTTGTTTGTTCTTTGGTTAACAAATACATATCTCATACCTTCTGTCCCTTTTTTCCTCCTATTCGACACCTGTTCACTAAACCATTGCAACATGACCGGGTCTGACAACAACAACCCTCTTGTCGAATAAATTACTAACCATTAATAACCTTCCAACCCGTATTCTCGTCAAATTAGACGTTGACAAACTTAACTACTCATCGTGGGTATATTTTTTTTAAAAACCTTTGTAGAGGTTTTGAGGTTCTTGACCATCTTCTTGGTTCGACTGATGAAGCCACATCAAGCACAACTATACCTCCTACACCAGAATGGTTGAAAATTGATACTATTGTGTTATCATGGATATTTATGACGTTATCCGCGACTCTTCAAGAACGTCTTGTGGTGTGGTTAGCAGCGACTCAGCAATTAAATATTGAAGTAAACGGCGTGCAAAAGTTAATTACTCGGTAATACTCGATTCTGCATATCTATTATTATTGCTTTACCTTCTTAGAGGGTGCGCGGGCATATGTGACTATAGACGGATTATGCAATCTTCAATATGCTTTCTTATTGACAAACTAGTGAAGTAAACGACATGCAAAAGTTTGGATCACTAATACTTACTTCCCAAATAACCAAAATATAATATTAGTGGAAAAAGATTCAAATATTATTGTATCTTATATATAACGTAAGTTGTGCGACATAGAAATACCAATAAACCCTAATCACCAATTAAACAACTAGATCACATATTCATGAGTGTATACACGGAGTTAGCCAACAATCATCATTAAACAAATAGTTGTTGATACAAAAGTTGGGCGTTCCTTGATAGGGCTTCTATTCTCGTACCAATTCGAATCTTAATGCTTGATGTGACCTGCGCACTAAGAAAAATAACAAACACCGTTAGGCTTATCGAGGGATTGTCTCCCCCGATTATCCTCCGGCGTGAGAGTAAGTAATCGAACGTAGGGTTTAGTTTATGGTTTAGGGTTTATTGAAGATCGTACCTTTTACCGAGGGCTGGGATGCCCTTTATATATGCACGAAACCCTAATAGGTTTCGTGTTCCCTACTCTTCGGCATGTCCGCCGACATCGGAGATTTGGTATATATCTTCTTTATTTAGAAGATATTCCATATATTCTCCGAAAATAGCTTTGGGGTTGGGCCTTGTCGACCCAAGCCGCGCAACTGGTAGTCCAGTTGCGGCCCACACGTGGTGGGCTTAATGGTTAGTATTGTTTACTAACCGGGTTCGTGACCCGGGTATAGACTATACGTCATCATGTCCCCCCAGTCTAGTGTGCGCAGGGTAAAACCTGCGGGCGCTAGACTAGAGTCGTATCGAAATTATTCCCCACGCGTACGCGGGAAGCTTTCAAAAAATTACCGCCCAAAACACACGTGTAATGTATCTAGTCCAAAAAAGTGCAATTTGGGTACCTTGGGAAGTGGAGAGGTTGCCCACTTGCCTTGTCCCGTCATTTATCCTAGCCACACGATTGGAGCTAGTGGGGTACACGTGGCGATCATCGGTGGTGGATAGGAAAGGTATATAAACTACCGCCGCTTATTCACTGTGACTTCCACAGTTAAAAATCACACTTCCACCATTTTCACATCTTCAAATCTCCTTCCAAGAAAAAGATAATTCAAAGGTAATTGCGCGTGCGCACATAATCTGAGTCACAATATGGTAGCGCAACTTCATGATTTTCATTCTGACATAACCGAGGATGAACTGATTCAGTTCACCTCGGATTACTTTATCCCTATGGGCCTGCGCCCAGAGGTACCCGGTCCGAATGACACCATCGCGGATTTCCCTGCTGGGAAGGTGGGGTTATATACGCGCTTTTTCGAGTGGGCGAATCAGCGCGTCCCCATCTCCGTGTTATTGAGTGACATACTCAATTACTACAATCTCCACATCTCCCAGTTGCATTGTATTGGTGCTGGGAAGATTGCTAACTTTGAGGTGAACTGTCGCTTGTTGGCGATTCACCCAACCCTCCACTTATTTCGCGCGTTTTATCACGCAACGTGGTCAAATGGGTGGGTGACCTTCTCGAAGCGCGTTGGAAAGTTGCAATGTTACGTGCAGAAGGTAGATAAGCTCAAGGATTGGAGGGAAAAATTCTTTTGGGTTGATGAAGCCGTCTTCCCTGACCATTTTCCATTTTACACCCGTGCCGATCTGCCCAAGGATGAGCGCCCCCCTGAGACGTGGTATAACGCGGATCATGCGGCGATCATTGATGAGAACCGTATTCCCATCAAGCCATATCCGGAGGCGTTCCTGGTGCATATGGGCATCAGTCGCAACTTCTTTGAGCATGAGACGGAGGTCCCCACATTCTTGAATGCGGATGGCACGGGTGGGTGCTCTTTCTGTCGCCTTACTGTCGTTATTTAGTGTAAGCGCTTCTTCTTTTTCCATACTTTATGTAACTTGCTTTCCTTTGTTTACTTGATGCGCAGATATGGATCTGTTTGCTGTTGTGAGGCTGGAAAATCCGCGTGCTGTGGCGGTGGGGGTGCGTCCTCTGGGGGATGGTGAGCAGACTATTCTGCAGGCGACGGCAGGGCGCGTCGTGGATTTGGTTATCCCAGATCCCGAAGGCTCCCCTGGTGTGATAGCAGCTGAGCCAATTCAGGAGGTGGCTCCTCCTGTACAGCCAAGTCCTGAAGCTGCGCAGCCTCCTCCCCCCTTGATCCATTTAGAGGATTCTGATAATGATATGGAGGAGGTCTCCCTACTGACGCGGAAGAGAGCGTCTGGTGGTTATGGTGAAGGGCCTTCCAAGAGGCCGCGGACTGAGGCTGGGGAAGGCCCATCTTTTACTGAGGTGCAGATGGAGTAAGTATCTGAATTGTTAGTTATGAACTTTTGTCAAGTTGTATTTTATTCTAACCGTGTTGCTCTGTGTCTTCAGTGTGGAAGCTGAGAAGTCTGGTGGAGGTGCGTCCACGACTGAAACTGAGAAGAAGAAGGACGTGTCCTCAACTGAGGCTGAGAAGGAGAAAAACGTGTCCTCGACTCCTCCCCCCAAGTAAGTAGTTTTTAATAATCCCTTAGGATTTGGTATATGCTTGACTATTTTCCGTACGCTGATCTTGTTTCTTGATTTTTCGTACAGTGAACAGCCTGCTGGTGTTGTTGATGAGAGTGCGCCACCCAAGGAGAGTCCCCTTGAGGCGTCTGCATCGAAGGACATTGCAGTAGAGTTGAGTCCCT
This sequence comes from Artemisia tridentata subsp. tridentata, assembly GCA_021014915.2. NCBI lineage: Eukaryota > Viridiplantae > Streptophyta > Magnoliopsida > Asterales > Asteraceae > Artemisia > Artemisia tridentata. The sequence goes on from CP139501.1 coordinate 209,492,314, forward strand.
TTGACTCTGCGATGGAGAAGTTGGCCTCCATAGCTGTGCGCCAGTCTGAGCTGGTTTCGCGAGCCCGGGTGTACCAGTCTGATGAAGTTTCCCGGCTGCAGGCGCAATTAGCGTCTGTGCAGGCTGAGTTAGCAAGCTCTAAAGCTGAGCAGCTGAGCTCCAAGGCTAAACTGGAGCGCGCAGAGGCGTCTGCGCGAAAAATGGGTGAGGAGAAGGTTATGGTGATGGCTGAGTTGGAGCGGGAGCGCGCTTTTGCAGACCGTCAGAGGCGTAACTCGTTGTGGGCGCTGAAGTATTTGGAACAGAATAGGAGCAAGCACTTTGCTAATATTGAAGAGTTCCGCAGCCGCATTGAGCTTGCCCTGAAGACGCAAGAGGAGAAGCTCCGCCAGCTCAGTATTGAGTACGATGAGGAGTTATACCCCCATCTTGTTCAGTCTGTGGCTGAGCGCAGGTATATGCTAATTTACTTCGTTATAACTTGTATATATGTTGGACCTTCTTTCTGTAACACTTGTGTTATTTTGTAGGTGGTTGATCAGCCATGGTCTTCGCTTGGCTGCTATGTGCACGCTGGAGCATCCTGAGGTCACCGCCTCCTTTGGGAAGGTTGTGAATTGCGCTATCGCGCATGGTGAGACCTCGGCCGCAGACAAGCTTGCGGAAGCCAAGTTGCTGACTGTGCCGCTTGCTGAGGTGCCTGGGTATAAGGTGGATGCCCATGCTGAGCTTGTTGCTGCCATGGAGGAGCTAAAGAAGCTTGAGCTTCCGCACATCGCTCTCTTGGAGCGTGATCAGGACCAGCCGATCAATGTGATCATGGCGGGGCTCACTCTTCCTAGGCATCTGCAGGATGATGCAGATCAGCAGGTGGACTTTTACTTGAAGCCTGATGTGGCGCAGCTGAAGGTACCCATTTTTGCTCAGCCTCGTGATATTCTGAATCCTTTCCGTCTTGAGAAAGAGATTTCTTTGCAAAGGTCGCTAAATGCGCATGTTTCCAGGGTCGCACGAAAGAAAGGCGAGAAAGGAAAGGCCATTCTGTGCGGCATAGGCGCTGCGCATCAGCCTAGATCCGATGGTGTGCCTGTCTGCGTGGCCACTGTTTCCCTTGATGATGCCGAGTTACTGAAGCGACTCGAGGATGCAAAGGAAGCGGCTTTTGGTGGGGGCTCTAGCCAGCTAAGGCGTGCCTATAGCATTTAGCCATAAATAAAAAATTGTTTTTGTACTTAATGTTTCTATAGCTTCTCAATACTTATGCTTTTTGAACTCGTAGTTCTTATATGACTTATGTATCCTTGCGTGAAGATAACTTTAAGTGTTTAAGCGTATTTAGAAAATAAGGGTCATAGTCGTGTATGAATTTCCTTAAGGACCGTAGTCGTGTGTTGAATTTTTCCAACTTAATCATAGTCATCTATGTATTTTTGTAAGTTTACTTGTCGTATTGTACTTTTAAGGAATCAAGAGTCTTGATTTCCTTAGTTGTTAAACGCGCACAGTGTGCTCTATCGCGCATCCGTCGTGGGGTGCGTGGGGTACTTGCGCCAACGTCTTGAGCGCAAGGTGTTTAACAAGGATTCGTGATCCGGTGTTGATGGGTTTGCAACCCTCTTACTCAACGAGTAGTTTATTAGGTTTACTCATCCTCTCTGCCATCGTGGGTCTTAGTGTGTGCATGCACGCCATGTAGGCAAGAATATAACAATATTGAAACATGATAATAAAAGATGCAAACAATAAAGTTAAATGTATTATGGAGTTAGCTAGAAACCATAACGTTTTATTAATACTTGCAAGTTTTGAAGAAAAATGTTTATCTAGATAATTCATAAAAATAAAATTACATGGATCTTTATTGAGGGCACTTTCTAAAGCGCAAGAGTGTCCATGTTGGGCCGTAGCCTTCTTCAAAGATAGCACCGTTTAAGGTTGCGGACGTTCCATGTTCGCTGTAGCTCATTCCCGTCCTTATCGCGTAACTTGTACGCTCCATTGCCAAGTGCTTCTATGACCTCGTAAGGTCCTTCCCACTTTGGTCCTAGCTTTCCAGTGTCTTCTGCGCGGCTTGAGTCGTTTTCGCGGTATACGAAGTCGCCTGGTCTGAATGAAGTGCTGCGCACTTTGGTATCATAGTATTTTTTCATTCTCGACTTGGCTTTCTCTTCACGTATTGCTGCGCGTTCACGTCGCTCTTCCAATAGATCTAAGTCTATGCGCCGCTCATCATCATTGGTTGCCACATTAACTTCCGCAGTACGGATGGTTGGCATTCCAATTTCAGCTGGTATAACAGCTTCTGTCCCATAGACCAAAGAGAAGGGGGTGTCCCCGTTGCTGACCTTGATGGTTGTTCTGTGCGCCCAAAGAACATGTGATAGTTCTTCAACCCATCTACCTTTGTGTCTGTCCAGGCGCGCTTTGATTCCTTCGCCAAGGCTTCTGTTTGCGCGCTCGACCAGGCCATTGGTTTGTGGATGAGTTACGGATGCAAAGTGTTGCGTGATGTTCAGCTGTTCGCACCAGTCTTTGAACGGGTTATCGCGGAATTGTTTTCCGTTATCAGAGATAATTTCTCCAGGTAATCCAAAGCGACATACTATGTTGTCCCACACGAATCGTTTCACCTGGTTACCTGTTATGGTCGCTACTGCCTTTGCTTCGATCCACTTGGTAAAGTAATCTATTGCCACAATGAGGAATTTCAATCCTCCTGCGGCAATGGGGAAAGGTCCAGCGATGTCGATACCCCATTTGTAGAATGGCCATGGCGATGTAATAGGTGTTAGCTCATGCTGTGGTCGGCGCGGAATGGGTCTGTGAACTTGGCAATCATTGCACTTTCGTACCAGGTCGCGTGCGTCGCGGTGCATAGTTGGCCAATAGTATCCAGACCTGAGGGCGCGCGCTACTATGGAGCGTGGCCCTGAGTGCATGCTGCATGAGCCTGCGTGGATCTCTCGAAGTACATAGTCTGCCTGGAGAGGTCCAACACACCTAAGCCATGGTTGTAGGAATGAGCGTCTATATAAGACATCATCTCGGAGTTCGAATCGCTGCGCTGTGCGCCGGATTCTCCGAGCTTCCTTTTGTTCTTGGGGGAGTATGCCCTTGCTGATGAAGTCAATGATTGGCGTCATCCACGTAGGATGTTCCTCTTCTATCACCGTGGATATTTCCATCTCTGTTATTGACTTGTTTTTCAAGGTTTCCACCAAAACTTGTTTTGATAGATGCGCAAAACTGGTGGATGCAATTTTGCTCAGCGCATCTGCTTTTCTATTTTCACTCCTTGGAACCTGCTTGATGACGAATCTGTCGAAGTTCTGGATCAGAGATTTGGTCTTTTCGAGGTATTGGATCATGTGTTCCTCCTTTGCTACATATTCGCCTGACACGTGGTTAGCCACGAGTCGTGAATCGACGTTTACCTCTAGATTACGTACACCCATTTGAGCTGCGATACGTAACCCTGCTAGGAGTGCTTCGTATTCTGCCTCGTTGTTCGTGGCTGTGAATTCAAAACGCAGTGCGTAGGTGAATTCGACTCCTTCTGGGTTGGTAAGAATAAGGCCACCTCCTGATCCATCTACGCATGAGGATCCATCAGTAAATAGAGTCCATGGTTCTTGAAGTTCCTCCTTGCTTGTCGCAAGTGGAGCGTCTGTGTCCGGCTTCTCGATGATGAAGTCGGCCAATATCTGCCCTTTAATTGCAGTGCGCGGTCTGTATGATATATTGTGCTCTCCCAGTAGCACACTCCATTTTTGTAAGCGCCCCGATGCGTCGGGTTTCGAGATAACTTGTTTGATGGGTTGGTCTGTGATGACAGCGATTGGGTGCGCCTGGAAGTACCTGCGCAGTCTTTTCGCTGCAAACACTAAAGCTAGGACCAACTTTTCCATTGCCGTGTAGTTGATCTCTGTCTTTTTGAGCGCCTTACTAACAAAATAAATGGGTGTTTGGACGGAGTTCCTGTCTGTTAATAGGACTGCGCTGACTGCTCCTTGGGTCGCAGATAGGTACATGATCAGCTCTTCCCCTGGTCGGGGTGCAACAAGCTTTGGGAGCGCTGCTATGTGTTGCTTGAGCTGTTGGAAAGCTTCTTCCGCTTCCGCAGTCCACCTGAAGTCTCCCTTTTTGGTGCACTTCTTGAGTGTCTTGAATAGGGGAAGTGACTTGTCTGCTGATTTGGATAAGAATCGGTTCAGTCCGGCTAGTTTGCCGTTTAGTGACTGAACTTCTTTCAGTGTGCGCGGTGAGGGAAGGTCAATGACTGCTTGAGTCTTCTCTGGGCAAGGTTTGATCCCATCGGGTTCTATCAAATACCCGAGAAACATACCTTCTGTAGCGCCAAACGTACACTTCTTGGGGTTCAATTTCATGTTGATTCTCCTGAGTGTTTTGAACGTTTCCTCCATGTCGCGCACCAATTCATCCTCTGTATGGCTTTTGATGACGAGATCATCGACGTATACTTCCAAGTTGCGTCCCACTTGCTTCTCGAACGCAGTGTCCACCAATCTTTGGTATGTTGCTCCTGCGTTCTTTAGGCCGAAGGGCATCTTTGTGTAGCAGTAGACCCCTTGACTTGTGTGGAAGGCCGTCTTTTCTTCGTCTTCCTCCGCCATTTGAATTTGGTGGTAGCCCTTGTATGCGTCCAGGAAGCATTTGAAGGGATACCCGCATAGAGACTCAATTTTCCAGTCTATTTCCGGGAGCGGGTAGCAGTCCTGTGGACATGCTTTATTGAGATCTGTAAAGTCTACGCACATCCTCCAACTGCCATCGCTCTTCTTTACCATCACCGGGTTAGAGAGCCAGTCATGGTAGTAGACTTCACGCATGATGCCTGCGTCTACTAGCTTATGTACTTCTTCCAGGATGGCTTTTGCGCGGTCTGGAGCTTGTCCGCGCTTTTTCTGTCGTATTGGAGGATATCCTTGTCGGATTTGTAGCTTATGTTCCGTGATGGAGCGTGGCACTCCTGTCATATGCTTAGGTTCCCATGCAAAAATATCCAAATTATTTTGCAAGAGTGCGCATATAGCTGACCTGCCTTTGTCAGACAGAGACCCACCCATAGATACCTGTTGATCCGGATATTCAGGGTGAATGGCGACCGTTAGGTTTGGGACTTTGATTGCGCGCTGTTCTGGAACAATACTTACGTCACTTGTCACTGCGTTACATTCCTTGGGTGGTGTGGTGGTATTGTAAAGGGTGACAATGCCTCCTTCCACTGGGAACTTTAGCATCCCGTGCGCTGTGGATGGCACGGCGCGAATAGATGATATTCCAGGTCTCCCGATGATACCATTGTACGGAGAGGGGGATCTGATTATCATGAAATCCATCCAGGTAACCGTAGAGTGTGGTTTGTCACCAACTTCTACAAATAGACGCAATTGCCCCGTGGGCCATATCTTCTCTCCTGTGAAGCCAGTGAGCGGTGCTGTGGCTGGGATCAACTGACTCTGTATCTCAGGTCGCAGTTTCTTGAAGCAGTGTTCATATATAATATTAGCGGATGCACCCCCATCTATATACATGCGACGGATGTCGTGACCCCCTGTATGTATTTCAATGGTAAGTGGATCCACCACTGCGTTGTTCGCGGTCAGGGAGGGGAAAGAGATTTCGTTTCCCTTAGAGAAACGCTGGCTAACTTTTTGTCTTGTCACGCGCGGCCATGGCTGTATCATGTAGATGATATCTGCCTTTTCTCTTGGCGCCTCTTTCTTGGCCACTGGTTTTTGTTTATCTTTCCCTTCTCTGATGTTTTTTACGAGGTGGTCCATCTTTCCTTCCTTCACCAATTTTTCAATCAATTGGCGCAGTTGGACGCACTCGTTAGTTGTGTGGCCCTTCTGTCCATGGTATTCGCAATAACCATTCCCTATACGCTTATCCTCTGGGGTGCGGATTGGTGGTGGTTTCGGGAAGTTTGCTCCTTCTGTTGCGAATATCTCCTTTGGAGTTTTTGTTAATGGGGTATACTTGTCGTTTCCCCTTCCGCCGCCTTGATTACGGTAACTCCTATTACGATTGCCGCTCTGGTCATTGGATTGTCTCCTTGACTCTTCTTGCGACCTATGGTTCGAATAGCTTTTCCTGCTATCCGCGGCGGCTTCTTCTCCTTGGACAAAAGACCTCGTGCGCTTCATGAGCTCATCGAAGGTTAGGGGAACCTTATCATTTAGCTTTTTTATCAGATCCGGGTTATTTATTGCATTCATAAAACCCGATATTTTGAGTATCTCTGGACACGCCTTGACTTTCATGCACTCGTCCTTGAAGCGTTCCATGAAAGCGCTTGTGGATTCCCCTTGTCGCTGTTTAACCCTAGCGAGTTCGACAGGGTTTTTTGCGCACTTCTTTCTTTGGGTGAAATTTAAGCGAAACGCTCTGCGCAACTCTTCAAACCCACCAATGCTTCTACGTGGAAGCTTACTAAACCAGTTGCGCGCATTTCCTACTAATGTGGAGTTGAACATATGGCACCACACAGGCTGTGGCCAATTTTCGATAGTAGCTGCTGATTCGAAAATTTTTAGGTGATCATCCGGATCACCTGTCCCATCATATGTTTTGACATTAGCAGGCATGCGCCTTTTCTTATTTTCAGAAAAGTCACTGATGCGCCTAGTAAACGCATCAACCTTTTGGCGACGCCAGGGGAGAGACATGTCTTCATCATCCTGGTCGCGGTATTTCCCTCTTGATTTCCAGTGTCCAGTCTCGCTGTCCGAGGAATCTCTTGAAGATGAGCGGACTCTTTTGTGACGCTTGCGTCTACTATCATCAGAGTCTGAGCTTGCTCTTCTGTGGCGCTTGCGCCGACTATCATCAGAGTCAGAGCTTGAGGGGCTTTCACTTGGGGAGCATCGTCGCCCAAGCCTATCTTGGATTTTTCGCTTGCCAAGCCTAGCGTGGACATTGGCGCGCCGCTCACTTTCTTCAGGTTCCTCCAGATGTTGAAGATCGGCTGCTTCATCATCCACAACCTTCCTTCCAATTCTGGCGAACACTGGTTGTTTACGGCTATCCCTCTCGCGTCCTTCCTTTCGGTAGCGCGGTGGGGATGCGTCAGGATTAGGGTCAAAGTTGAGTCTGCCGTGCAGGCTTTGGCTTGACCTCTTCTTTGCCTCCTCTCGCATGAGCGCGGTCAAGGCTTCGTAGTTTTGGGATACAAAGTCGCTTGGCGCTAATTCGGAAGTGACTCCTTCAAGCGCGATGGAGTCCGTTTCCAAGGCAGGATCCTTGTTTCGGATAGGCGCATTGGGAGGTTCATTGAAGTTCACCTCTGGCATGGTGAAAGGAGTGCGCTCCAGGTCTACCGCGCTAGTACTTGTCGTAATAGCGGGGGTAGTTTTGGTAAGCGATTCCACTGCAGGGAAGACCTGATCTGAATACACTCCTAAGCTTTTAGGCATACTGGTTGTTCCAGGGGTCTGCTTAGGGGGCGCATCTGTTTGGTGCTTCTTCCCTAGTGGGTCATCCTGCGCCTTCTTCCCATGCGGACTCTTGTGACTCCCGTGTTTCGTCATTCTAGTTTTCGGTAAAATTCTTAGTGTAGGGTCCCACGGATGGCGCCACTTGTTGATACAAAAGTTGGGCGTTCCTTGATAGGGCTTCTATTCTCGTACCAATTCGAATCTTAATGCTTGATGTGACCTGCGCACTAAGAAAAATAACAAACACCGTTAGGCTTATCGAGGGATTGTCTCCCCCGATTATCCTCCGGCGTGAGAGTAAGTAATCGAACGTAGGGTTTAGTTTATGGTTTAGGGTTTATTGAAGATCGTACCTTTTACCGAGGGCTGGGATGCCCTTTATATATGCACGAAACCCTAATAGGTTTCGTGTTCCCTACTCTTCGGCATGTCCGCCGACATCGGAGATTTGGTATATATCTTCTTTATTTAGAAGATATTCCATATATTCTCCGGAAATAGCTTTGGGGTTGGGCCTTGTCGACCCAAGCCGCGCAACTGGTAGTCCAGTTGCGGCCCACACGTGGTGGGCTTAATGGTTAGTATTGTTTACTAACCGGGTTCGTGACCCGGGTATAGACTATACGTCATCAATAGTGGTTCTCATCAATTGCTCAATAAACATTGTTTATATAAAAGTAATTGAAAGATTAAAGAACATAATTGTATTACAAGGTTGAGGAATCGGGCAATACACGATGTAGGACAATAATGTTGATCTCACAGATATTCACAATCTTCAGAGTTCAACTTCTCTTTCTCCATGGATGCAAACTTGTGTTTTAGGGTTACATGTTGCTTTGTATTTATAGTTGAAAAACTAGGGTCTCTAGTCGGACACGTGAGCTCATGCTCGTGTCACGAACGAGCCTCTTTGCAATCTTCATCGTGTCATGGCCTTGTTCTTTCGTTGGACTTCAAAAGTTCTGTAAGAATGTTCGCGTCATGACCAATTACAACTCTTCGCGAGAAATGGCCCTCTCGAGGATTTTTTCCATCTTTCACTATTTTATACATTTAGTCCCTATTTTTTCATTACTTCTTTATTTAGCAACATATTTTCACTCTTTTTTATTTCACTATTGTTCCTCCATCATTAAGTAAAAAAAAAAAAGTCATACCAAAACAAATATACAAGATAACGATTAGCGAGTATACAAATATAAATAAAGTACGAGTTATCATGGTCCTTCCTTTTAATTTAATCATGGTTCACTTTCTCAATTTGTCCACTTTTTTGGTGCGAGAGTAAGCATCGGTTAAAATTTTATTCAAGAAGTGCATTTTCTAAGAAGCATAATACTCTTTCAGAGAATATTAGAGCACTGGCTACCGTAAGACCCACTCACACGTGTCAGTATTGTTCCTCCATCATTAAGTACCAAAAAAAAAGTCATACTAAAACAAATATACAAGATAACGATTAGCGAGTATACAAATATAAATAAAGTACGAGTTATCATGGTCCTTCCTTTTAATTTAATCATGGTTCACTTTCTCAATTTGTCCACTTTTTTGGTGCGAGAGTAAGCATCGGTTAAAATTTTATTCAAGAAGTGCATTTTCTAAGAAGCATAATACTCTTCCAGAGAATATTAGAGCACTGGCTACCGTAAGACCCACTCACACGTGTCAGTTTGTCACCTCAGCGCCACATTATCAATTCACTCACACACCAAAATACCCCCATTCTTATAACATGTCAAAAGGGTCCCACTTATCATTTTTTTTTTCATTTTTTCAAACAAACTAAATTTCATTCATTAAATTAAAACATGTAGAAGTCGATCTTCACTTAGAATGAACACTGAACACTTTAACATACAAACACAAACTAGAACAAGATGATGCTTCACATACACATATTAAGAACAATAAGAGAGATGTGGATCATAGGTATATTTTGGTCAAATGTTTATTAGATTCAATGTGAAAGAAATAAACAAAAGACAAGTTACACACACACACACTCTTTTCTTACAAATGAGGCACACTGATAATGAGTGTGTGTGTGTGGTTTTATGCGTACAACCAACATACAAATGGGTTTGTATGGGCTTTGACTTGGACAACATGTGGGCTTAGTAAATGTATTACACTTATACATTTTGACTATAACAAACTAATACTACTAGCCCACTTCATTTGACTACATATTACATGACACACTTAAGTCTTGCAAACTAATGACCATCACTTTTGCAATTAAGAAAAGTAATTGCTAACAATCTCCCCCTAAGGGATGGTCATTCAAATGATGATCCTGTGATTGTTCTTTTGTCTTCAATGACTTGAACTTTGTATGTCAATGCAAGATAGTCTTCATTCAATGTTCCTTCATGCGCTGTGATCTTCAAAGAATCGTCTCTTGGTCGTTCTTGCCTTGATCTACTCCTTCATTCCAGCTGCTTCATCGGTAGTAGATGATGATGGTGGATGGACTTCCGTCGGTACCTGCATAAGACAGTTAGCAATAAATCGTCCTTCGGCCATCATGTCGTGAGGCAAGATCCTTAGATCTCATTAAGACTCATACAACTTGTATCCTTTATGGTGAACACAAGTGTATTGCATAGGAAGTGATCCTAAGAGATCTTTTGATGAATCTCATGTCTCTAGACTCAATAATGTGCGTTTTGGTTTAAGTCGTCGGAGGCATGGAGCAGAGTGCCACCTTTTCAATATCAACACATCTCGGAGTGAGAGGTCAATAGATTATGTAGTGTTCTCCGTGAGAAATGAAACAAATATCCTTTGAGAGATATCTGAGTGGATAGGAGGGGTGGTGCATTGCGTCACTGGGTCCATGACGTCTTGTATTCAATACCAGTATCACCTTAGTGAATACTGATAGCAGATGTATTGACCCGGTTTCTGACCTAAGTTTTCATGGAGGGCTATTTCTTTTCACCCTTACAAAAACTTTTCTTTTTCATTCTTCAACCCCTTCTTTCTCCTTTCTCATTATACTCCTTTTTTCAATCTTTCCTAAGGACTTCTAATGCTAAGCTATTGGAATAGTCCTTGGGTAGATCCCTCCGGTTCTGGCGGATCTTTGGACATAACCTAACAATAATCACCTTATTACTCCATGATTATCCTAGATTATCTGTCACATGCCATTAAACCTTGTGAAAATCTCTCAACGTGTTTATGAGAAAACACATTTTGTTAACACATCGAGAGTTTTGCATTTTTGAAACACTCCCCCTTCACATGTGCTCATGCATTTTTTGAAATAAGTTGCACATGTCGGGTAGAGTTCGCACATTTGAAATGATTGATTTTCAATGAACACGACCTTCGCGAGACACGCTTACATCACTAGTTAGACTAGCTTGAAATTATTACCCGTCCCGGTCATATTCAAAGATCATCTCTCGAATTGGTACATTCTACTCTGACAAGTCCTTTACGAGACACGCTTGCATCACTGGTAAAACCAGCTTGAAATTATTACCCGTCCAGGACTAGTCTTTTCGATAACGGACAGTTAGTTTCGTCAATTCGAGGGTTCATGCTGAGTCTTTTTTAAGAACTCGTTTTGAGATTCAAACGACAAAACTTCTTTTAGATCACATTTTAATCACGTCCTCTCCCCCATATATTTAAACACTTAATCTCCCCCTCAAAAATAGCATGAAGTGGTACTTTTGAAAACAGTTGATTAAAATGAAACTTTTTGTGGAGAGACTGACTGATTTTAGCATGAAAAATGGAACATTTTTCTTTTTATACTCCCCCTTAATCAGAGCATTTTATTTAAACAATTGAGTTTAAAAGCAGTTAAGGGTGTTAGAGGGAGTTATCTTGAGCACAAAATGCATTTTAAAGACTTTGAAAAATCTCTTTGAAATCATTTTGATTAAGTGCTCAAGGTATTTGCTTTTCGCCATTAACATTGCGAGTCCTGATCGGAAATAATCAGAAGTCATTCAATGTAGCGCGGGTTCCGTACTGAAATGCACGAAAGCCGTAATGAAGAAATTTGAGAAACGACATGTTTTAGAAAAACATAAAAAATAACTCCCGCTCAAGCATCTGTAAATACCCGTATCATTGTTGAATGACATATCTAGATACGTACAGAATATTGATTAGACGAGAGACATGTCGTGAGAAGAATATTTTTGGTTTTTGATGTTTTATATTTTTTATGTCTTTTTGAAGTTTTCTATTTTTATATTTTTGTTTTTTGAAAAAGTATATATATATATTTACCAAAAATATATACATAACTATTTACAAACATATTTACACATATATATTTACATGCGAAGCTTTATGAAGAAAATCAATAAGATTCGAGAAGACTTTCTAACTCTTCTGGAGTTAGGCTTCGCATTCCAATTCGACGAACTAAGTTTTCAAACCGCTCTTTTGGGAGGGCCTTAGTAAATAGATCGGCGAGCTGGTATTCTGTCTTCACGAAAAACAATTCAACAGTACCCTCTTCAACGTGCTCTTTTATGAAGTGATAGCGGACTCTAATATGCTTGGTCTTTGAGTGTTGCACTGGGTTGCACGAGATGGCTATGGCACTTTTTGAATCGCAATACAAAGGTATGCGGTTGAAAGAGAAACCATAATCCGTGAGTTGTGTTCTCATCCAAAGGACTTGAGCACAACACGCAGATAGAGACACATACTCGGCCTCTGCTGTTGATAACGCAGTGCAGTCTTGTTTCCTTGAGGACCAGCCTACTAGTTTTTGTAACACCCCGTGCCCGCTTATACCAAAAACTTTGACTTTTGACGCGGAAAAACTAGAACTAAAACTGACATCTGGTCACTCTTTTGACCACTGACAAAAATTCATACACATTCAGACCTTGAGGCTATTTTTAAATGAAATTAGACTCGATTAGCTTCGAAACGATAGGTGGCACGACCCGTGACGACTTACGGATTAAAAGATATGATTTTTCGAAAACTGCCAAACCTGGACTGTTGGATAGATGCGCCGTATCTCAAAAAGAGATGCGCCGTATCTACCCAAAATCTGCAAAAACAGACCTACTGTCCCATTTTTCAATTTCACGAAGCCCGCTCAGAAACCCGACCTCCCGGACTCGAAACTTGACGAAACTTTCCAGAATCCTTTAGTATGTCCATAAGATCATTTTCATATAAAAACATCTCTCGTTTGACCACCCAGAATAGTACTTCCAAAATCACGGGTTTTACACTAAAAAACCCGTTTTGACCCATTTCATGACAAATACCACATACGACTTCTGTTTTACACCAAACTTCCCAGAAATCATTCATTTAACATATCAAACATGTTCCGATAACACTTGACCCGTTTACGACCCAAAATGGGTACTTTTACACATAAACCAAACACCCCTTTAAACATTAACCATAACCACATAAACTACACTTTGACTTATCAAATGACCACCAAATTGTCATACAACTCTTGACATACACTTTGCCATACGGCTACACTCTAACAACCCATAAAAGACTAACGGGGGTACAAACTTACACATGAGATCGGTATTCTACCTAAGCTCCTAATCACATACTACCTTAACTTGCATATCCAATCCTTAATCCACATATATCCAAGCCATCCAATCTCACAAGAACCTACAAAAAGGTTAGACAACTAAACTATAAGCGATAACGCTTAGTAAGTAAAACGACTATAACATACAATTATACTTCAATCCACATGATGCATCATATATATAAAACACTTACTTGACGGGCTTACAACCCAAAACTCATCTAGCACATAACATCATCATATAACATATCAACAAATCATCACATAAGCCACATCCATGGCATCACATAATCATATTCCATAGTCCATACCACTTGTCATGCAACATACATAACACATATGTTAGAAATCCATATAACACATGTTATTATCATTTTACTTACCTCAAACCAAGCTAAACAATAATAAGGATCATCATCATCATCATAATCTTCCTTCATCATCCTTCATAACTTATCAATCCTAACAACATAACAAGGGTTATCAAAACCCATCAAAACATAATCATCTATCTATCTATATCATCATATGATCATATCTTGATCATATGATGATTTCCCACTTAACTCTTAATCTAAAGCTTTACTAACATCAAAAACATAAAGACTTACTTGTGATGATTCATATCAAAGAGTGGCCACTAGCACTTGATCATCACCTTCTTCTTCTATCATCCCATTTAGCTAGTTTCCCTCCCTTTTCTATTTTTATAAAACCGGACTTCTCAAAGTCCCAAGAATAATAGAGAAATGTCTAGAACTAGCTACATATATCTAGTTAGGTAGCACTTTGGGCTAATGACAAGAATGGCCCCTCAAGTCCTATTCTTCTTACTTTGGCCACAATCTAACTTATAATACATTTATAACATGTTTAACCCTTGGCAACTTAAGCCCCTCTAGTTACACATCATACTTAACATAACCGCTTTAGTCATATTTTGACTATCGGGTTTGACCACTGCACGTCAAGTGTTGACTGGCCAATCGCATGAGGCCATAATCTATTTTCATCTAGGGTGGGGTCCCAACACCCGGGAAACGGGTCTAACAGTTTTTCTCCCAGAAATTGCGCTCCGCCTGATGTACTTTTCGCTGTTACTTGGCATCCAGCATGATCGGCATCTGAAATGGCAATTAGTGTAAACTCCGAATCCTTCGGATACCAAAGTCCCATGTTAATGGTTCTTCGAAGGTATCGAAAGATCCGTTTAACCTCTTGGAGGTGAAGTTCGGTAGGCCTTGCTTGAAACCGTGCAAGTAAGCAAACAGCAAAATGAATATCTGGTCGGCTTGCAGTTAGGTACATGAGAGAACCAATCGTGCTCCGATATTTCTTCGGATCCATGGGTTTCCCATATAGGTCAGCGCCAATTTTTGGTGAAGTGACCATACGAGTACCAACAGAGTCACAATTGTCCATTCCATGTTTTTTCAAAATCTCAATTGTGTATTTAGCCTGATTAAGAAAAATTCCACGTGGGGATTGATGAATTTGTAAGCCTAAAAAGAATTTTAATTCACCCATCATGGACATTTCGAATTTGCTTTTCATGAGATTTTCAAAATGTTTTGAATGTGTCGGATTAGTGGACCCAAATATTATGTCGTCCACATAGATCTGAACAATCAAAATATCATTTTTGTATTTTCTTGTAAACAAGGTCGGATCAATTGTTCCTTTGGTGAAATTATTTGACAACAAGAAAGATGATAACTCGTCATACCACGCCCGTGGGGCTTGTTTCAAACCATAGATTGCCTTCTTTAGCCTGTAGACGTATTCCGGATGATCTTTGTCAACGAAACCGTCTGGTTGACTCACATACACTTCTTCCTTCAGAGTTCCATTCAAGAATGCTGTCTTGATGTCCATCTGATAAACCGTGATGTTCTTGTGAGCGGCATAAGCTAAGAAAATCCTGACTGCTTCAAGCCTTGCAACCGGTGCGAATGACTCTTCAAAATCTATCCCTTCTTCTTGTCTGTATCCCTTTGCCACCATACGAGCTTTGTTGCGAATTACAGTCATTTCTTCATCCTTTTTGTTTTTCCATAACCATTTAAGATCAATGACTAGTTTGTCAATTGGTCTTGGAACTAAATCCCAGGTGTCATGGATTTGAAATTGAAGAAGTTCTTCCTGCATCGCTTCAATCCAGGCATTATCTGCAATTGCTTCCCGAATGTTCTTAGGTTCTATGAGACTGACTGAGCAGACATAGATGCACATGTCGCAATCGGTATGAAGTTGTTTTCTCGTCTGAATTGGTCTTGAGGGTTCACCAATAACCTGTTCAATTGGGTGGTCTTTTGTCCACTGTAATGTTGAAGGGTACCTTGGACTAAATAAATGTGTGTTAGTCGGTTCATGTAATCTGGAAGATGATTCACCAGATTCCGTTCCAAATAGATTTTCAAAGACTTCATCGTCTAACACAGCATTATTTTGTTCTTGCTCATCAATTCTTGGAAGAACAATTTCAATGAATGGAGTTGCTGGAGTAGATGTAGATGATGTTGATGGTGAGGGAGGTGGTGCGCCAGCTTCGAATGTTGTGGATGCATCTGGATTTGGTGGAGGTGGTGGTGGGTGTTGATGTTGAGTGGATGTAGCGGAATGTTGGTTAGATGCATTTTTCGAAGTGCCACCATAGTATTCATCGTACATGAACTCGAAGAAATTATCCAGTTCTTGAGTTGTGGGTTGTTCGACATGAATTGATTGAGCTCCTTGATGTGCGAGTCCCGAACTGATATGTCCGGAAGTCATCGGGTTAAGCGCGAGTTCTAGAGCGAGTCTCTCAGAAGCCATTTGTGAAATTTTATCAAACTTCACATTCATCGTCTCCATTATCTTTTTCGTTCTCCTATTATACACCCTGAATGCCCTCGAGTTTTCAGAATAAACAATGAAGATTCCAATATCACCCTTAGCCTTCAACTTTCCCAGATCTTCCCTGTCATTTGTTGGATAGCATAAAGCGCCAAATACATGAAGATAAGAAATATCCGGTTTTCGGTTGTTGATTAGTTCATATGGGGTTTTATTGAATCTTGGATGAATTAGGGATCGGTTTTGAGTAAAACAAGCAGTAGAAACAGCATCAGCCCATAAGAATAACGGAGCACTGGAATAGATCAGCATAGTGCGAGCAGCTTCTACAAGGGTTCGATTCCTTCTTTCAACTACGCCATTCTGCTGTGGAGTTCTAACAGCGGATGTCTGGTGAGTAATACCAGTTTCTTCAAAGAATGTTCTTAACTCCTGATTGACAAATTCCGTGCCATTATCCGTTCTGACTATCCTAACTGAAGCTTGAAGTAGAACTTGAATCCGCTTCAGAAAGGTGATGATGGTGCTTGGTGCTTCATCTTTTGATCTCAAGAACTTTACCCATGTATATCTTGAATAGTCATCAACAATTACAAGAATATACTTCTTCCCATTTATGCTTTGAACTCTCATCGGGCCACATAAGTCCATGTGCAACAGATGCAACCTATCAACCGAACTAGGTACGGGTTTAGGTTTATATGTTGCTCTTTTGCTCTTTCCTTGCTCACATGATGGACATAGGTATACTTTGGTGTATTTGAATTTAGGAAGACCGGAGACGATGTCGTCTTTGGCAAGCTTGTTGATCGTGTCAAAGTTCAGATGGGACAAACGTCTATGCCACAACCAGGATTTTGTTTCGCCTGCCCTGGTCATGAGACAAATAGGAGATGAAGAGGCCATTTGGTTTATGTCAATTTCATAGAGATTGGTGCCACGACCCCCAATTAAGAGATCATTCCCCACCAAATTCCTGACAAAACAAGTGTTTCTCCTAAAAGCAACCTCTAAATCTGCATCACAAAACTGTCCGACAGAGAACAGATTGTGTCCCAACCCTTCGACATAGTAAACCCGAGTGATTAAGTAGTTTCCAAACCGAAGATCTCCATAACCCAGAATAGCTGCAACATGATCATTCCCAAAACGTACAGTCCCCATGAACTGCCACACAAAATTGATCAGCAGCTTCAGATTCCCGGTCATGTGCTTGGAGCAACCCGAGTCGACGATCCAAAGACAAATTTCAATGACCTGCAAAGAACAGATGATTTTGTATATGGAAACCGTTTAACATTTGGTTCCAAGGGGTTAGATGTAACAGGTGGAGTACACTTAGAGATGGTTTCCGTTGATGCATTGGGAACTATTCTACTGTGCCATTCTTAGGTGCAAACATTCTACCCATTGGTTTCCATGCACAAAACTTAGAGTGATCCTTAGGCAATAGGCTGCTAGTAGTTTTCCTAGCTTTTGCAATAAGTCCTCGAATATATCTAGACTTAGCCTTAGTTACTAAAGGAACCTTTTTCTGTTCAGGCATATCATTCTTTTTCACATCATTAGAAACATTATCATCACAAGCATTTACAGACAAAGATTTCTTTTGCATTAAACAATCAGAATCATTACATGCATTAGAAACAGGAGTCTTATCATTACAACTAGATGATACATGTTTCTTCTTGGGAAGTGGTAAATTCCTAGGGTGTTCTTCTACTTTCTTGCTTGCATTCTCAGAAACAGATGGGACACTAGGTTTCTTGATATTGCACCTAGTCTGTCTTCTGCTCCTAGAGATGCTTTCTAATCCTGTAGAAGGTAAGGCACACTCATTAGAATTTATGTTGTTGTCCTGAGATGGTGTTTTAGCAGTCCTAATCTCGTTTGGATTATCTTTAATACTTTTGTCTATCGCCTTATATGTTTTAGATGTAGAGGCAGACGCAGTAGTGGGACTAATCTTATAAAGGCCAGGTGCTATCACATTAGTGTTCTTGACAACAGCTTTCCCTTTTTGTTTCTCATTAGGCAAGGGGGTTAATGGTGCAATACCCGTAGATTCCTCACCCTGCCCTTTTTGACTTGCAAGTTGAGACTTCAAAAGATTTATTTGATCTTGCATGTTTTTGTAAGAACGCTCATACGACAATTTGTCATACTTGCATTCTTCCTTTTTTGTATCAAGTTGTTTAAAATATGTGCAATTTTGTTTTTCAAGTTTCAAAAGCGCCTTTTCATATTTTTCAACAATTTGAGAAGTCTCAGCTCGAAGTGTTTCATCATCCTCCACAGAATATGTTTGGAAAATAATAGACATGATATCGGTCGATAGAGCTTCGAAAGAGAGAGAGTCATTTTGTTGTTCCAAAACTTTTATGTGTTCCAAGTATTCATTGGCTTCATTCACTAAGGATTTGTGGTCCTTAACAAATGCTGCTGACTCTTTTAAAAGATTGTTTTCCACATTTTGAACAACCGCATAGATTGCAGAAATGTGTGGATTAATTTCCGATTCAAAAATCTCTTTAATTTCATCCTGAACACCTGAAAACCATTCAAATTTTTGACTGTTTGTTTTGGAAGCCACAATACTTTGAAGTGTTTCAATTCTCTGTTTAAGATCCACCAAATATAGTCTAGCTGCACTTGTATCAAAAGTGTTTTTAGATGCCATTTGTTGAATGTTAGACAGATGAATTGAGACAGCTTTTTGTCTTGTGAAAACCACTGGTTTTTGAAAAAACAGAGGTGACTCCTTTTTAACAATGTGGAAAACTAGAAGGGGGGTTGAATAGTTTTTACCGTTTCTTAATTATAATTTGTTAGTTCAAAGGAAACAATCACAAATTAAGTTATCACATAATATAAACTAAAGATAAAGAGATGAAAGATCAAACCACATAACACAAGTGTTTATAGCGGTTCGGTTTGCAAGAGATCCTTATCCTTGCCCTACTCCACTTCCTCGAGTTGCTTACTCGAGAGATATCTTTCACTAAGAAACAAACTCCCTTCAAGGTGGAGAAAACCTTTACACGTCGCTTACTTCCTTTTCCGGTACTAAGCTAAACACCGGGTTCTTTCACAAGGTAGAACCAACCTGACGTCGCCTAATTACTTTACCGACACTAAGCTAGATGTCGAGTTCTTTACACGGGTACAACCACTCCCTACTCTCTTTGTGCTTTGAGGACTAAAGCACTAACCACACTTACTGATCTAACTGATACAAAAGATAAGAAACACTTAAAGTGTTTACACAGAACCTATATTACAACTTCACAACAGTCTGCTTGTTTGAAGCTTGTTAACTTGATCTTCTTTGCTACAAAAGAAACATCAATGATATATATATATAACTACTGTGGTTAGTAACTAAAGTGAATGTATGTGTTTTTCTTTTCTAAGTGGATGATTAGATCAAATGCCAAGCCTGCTATTTATAGGCAAACAAGGCAAGGCTCCTAAGGATCCGGCGGATCCCTCAGAAGGGATCCGTCTTTGTATGGACTTGGATCCGTGGGATGACAGCTAATGTTGCACATGAGATTTCTTCAAATCTTTCCATATCCTTGTGTTGTCAAATCAATATCTTCCAATGCCAACTATATAACTTGAGTATCTAATCAAGATATCACACAATCTTACTAAGATTGTATTTGTGATGTATACCATGATGTCACTTTGTAACTTTTAAATTAAAGTTTCCATTAAAGGAAATACACATGTATATGTAATATAATGTTAGTGATCATGTTAAATAAAAGATGTGTTTTGAAAAAGACTTTAACTAGTATTTATAATTTGCTTAAGGAATATACTTTATGTTTGTCATGAACAAAACATAAGCAAAGATCGTAAAATATAAATAACGTTTTTAGTATCGATATTTGTATTAACAATCTCCCCCTTTTTGTTGATGACAAAACATAAATTATATTTTTAAGCAAACAAGTAAATATAGTTTAAGTCCTTTTAAAAAGATAGATTAAGTTTTGAGTTATTCATATTTTGATTATTATTATGAAATAACTTAGTATGAACTAATTATGCAAACTTAATCCTTTTTCCTTTCTCCCCCTTTTTGTCGAAACAAAAAGAAGAGGTGCGTAGCGGAATGCGATTTTGAGAACTTTAATAGCTCCCCCTTGTTTTATACTCCCCCTAAATGGAGTAACAAGTAAATGATGCATAAACCTACAAGACAAATGGTTAGAATATGAAAGATTTATGAAATGCTCCCCCTCGATGTATACTCCTCACTTCTCGAGTACCAACGTATACTTTGAAGGGTATGATATGCTGCAAATAAAGTGTTAGTAATGAATGACTTCAATGAAGAAGTAGAATGCTTGTGAAGTATTCTCCCAAACAAGCCTTTCAATATGTTTTGACTTTTAAAAGTTAAAACTAAGTGTCTGATCATTATTTTTACCTAAAGCAATCATAATCAAGGTATAATATAGGTTAGATAATGATGTTAGTTCACAATGATAATGATAATATGCAATATGTTAATTACTCATAAGCATAAAACATCACATTCATAGGTATTGAAAATTTTGTGACAAAAGTCACAATAACGAAATGATGTTACAGATACAATAAAAAGACATCCTAGAGAAAAAATAAAAAAAATCCTAAAGCAACAATTAAAAAAATAAATCCTATATGGCATTTAGATGCTCAAGAATGTGTTGAGAATGATGGTTCTGTTAGTACTGACAATGACTTGCTTGATATAAATCAAGAATGAATATGATGAGATCCTATGATGGCGTTCTAGACACTGAAGATGTTCTAGATAATGAAGTGTGAGATGAAAATTCTAGATTCGTTGGTTACGAGAAGGTTGTTTGGTTTCTGAATGGTGAAAAACTAACCAGGTACCCATGGATTTGGCGGAACCAAAATTTTGGTTCCGTCCTTATTCTCTTTGGGTTCCGTGTGACCAAAATTGATTTGGTCAATGAAGGTTCAAGCTAAGGTTTATTTACTTACAACTATTTGTTTTACTAATCCTAATCAAAGTTTAAGGAGACTTAAAACATCTCTCTTAAGAGGTTTGTTAAACACATGATTGTGTTTTCATGAGGTTTTTGGTGCAGAACTATAATGTTGAGCTAATACGGTGTTATGATGATAGTATTTACTAATCTTAAAGGGTGTTGATCTTGTATGCCTAAATTACTTATTGTGTCAAAACAAGATATCATTTTAGAGCATAATTATACATTGAAAATTTGTTTGTGAAAAAAGTCTCAAACATACGATTACACATGAAGGTTCCTAGAGACGATAAAATCTTAAAAGTAATTATTGCGATGATACTACAAACTTCTATTTTGCTTGTTTTGATGATGACATGATAGAGGCAAGCCATTTAGTTTCTAAATTACTAATGTCGTAGAGGTTAGAGACAATATTGTTGTCATCTTGAGTGTTTGTTTTATTGATCCACATTGATTCATCCAAGTGTTGAAGAGTGGTAATTATGTCATGTGATGGGTCTATTATTAAGCTTGAAGATGGGAATGAGATTCTTTCTTTAGGTGGTGATGATTGTGGTGAGGAGTCAATTGTTGTGGAAACGCTTGGTGAAGTGACAATTGGTGTGGCAATTGTTGTGTTGATAATTGATGTGATATGGTATTGAGGTTCATGAATCTTCGGATGGAGAGGATGGACTATCATGGGTTCTAAGTTTTCAAGACTTATTTGTGGAGAATTGGTTGATGTAAGTGGAAGATCTTCTAATTCAAGATGTGGTTTTGGAGATGTTGGTGGTGTCCTAAAGAGTTCCATAGGTTTGAGCTTTGGTGAGGATGGTGATAATGCAGACTTCTTAGTTTGTGGTGGAGCGGGAGCGAGTGGTGGTGTGGTTGCTACAGGAGTAATGGTAGGAGGTGATGTTGTTGTATTGGATGAGTTTGTAGCGGGTGAATTTGAAGAAGAGTATATGTTGACTATGGGAGTCGTAATAGGAGTTGTTGTGGTGTTTGTGGATCTAACAGGAAAGGTTACATTACGAAGTGGGTTTGCATACCAATAAGGTCTGACACTAATTCTAGCTGTTCGTCTGTATGGTCTAGACATGTGAACTTTCTGGAGATGATATGTGAATTTTGTGGAGGTTTAGTGTGCTATGATCATCTCTAAGGTTCTAATTTATACTTCCTAATTGTATGAAAATTGGTGTTTGGATTAAATGAGTGTGAATATCTATGACTTGAAACAAGATAAAGTTGTTTGTCCCATTGACAAAGTCAAACCATAGAAATGGAGTTGACATAATAGTGTGTAGAGAAATGACTCAAAAGGGTTAAATTTGATTGATTAATAGGAGTAAGTTCAGTCTGTGTGTGATGGGATAGAACAGATAAATCAAATTATGCAAGAAAATATTCTTTGAATTTCATAATGGTTTCTAATGGTTTGGAACAGAGATTTGTGCAGGTCATATCAAGGAAGTCAATCCATTGAGCTTGGGTTGAGTGATGTGTTGTGGATTTGCAGTAAATACAAGAAGATATTGGAAAATCTTATGATTTGATATTACCACGGATTTGACGGATCCCTAAAAAGGGTTCCTTATTTGTATTGGTTTGGTAACTCACACCTAAAGTTCAAAAATTTCAATTTTGGTGGGAAATTTTGTCCCTAAGTTTCTAAGAATTCCTATATGATTCTAAGATGAATTATGATCAGTGAATGAATCCTAAATGGTACTAAACACTAAGATTTAAGAATCGAGATGAGTCGAAAAAGTTTTAGACTTACTTAGAAAGCTGCGGATCCAAGTAGTATCAAGTGCGGAACCAAAGTGAGGGGTCCGCTAAATCCGCAGGTTGGAGGATGGCGGAACCAACGATAAGCCTTGGCGGATCAAACTTTAAGGATCCGTCGGATCCGTACCCTAATTTTCTAAAACTAAACAGAAGACTTATCATATTATGCGTTATTCGACGAAAACCTGAAAATTCATCTAGACCTTACTTAACATCTAATATGTATAGCAAAACAACTAAGTGTGATAATATTAACGCACGATTGATCATAGGTTAATCTGTTCTTAGAAATTTACCGTAGTAGGAGTTAAGCCAAACATAGGTTTAGACTTGGTAAATTGATAACCCCGAGTGTTATCAATCTGCAATAATCAGTTAGTTCTCATACACAAAATAAAACACAATCAAGTATGAAAATAGACCTTATCATTAAACTTCATCATGAACGATGTTTAAGCCAAACAGTGGCATAAGTTTGGAAAATTGATAACCATGTGCATTATCATCAGTTAAAGTTGAGCTAGAACACATAAGCATAAAGTACTAAAGACATGTCTTAACAAACATAGAAATATGATCATATAGGATCTAAAGGACAACTGTTCCAAACGTTCATTTATTCTCGCTTTTCTTTTAATACTTTGAGTATTTTCTTTTGATCATTTCGGAGTTTCATCATCCATCGTCCTGCACACTTTAGAACTCCCTTTGTTTGTCGGCTTTTCGCAGATTCATTATTGAGAGATGGAAGTTGACTCAAGTAATCTAATTGCGGAAGTTTTGATTTAGGTAATCCATCTTCGTCACTAGCTGATGAAGATGATGAAGATGAAGATGAGAGACAAGCTCGTTTCCCTTTTCCTACTTTCACTCTATGGTTACTAAGAGGGACAAAGGTGTGTTTGATTTCGGGGTAATCTGGGACAAAACCAAAAGAATTTGGAAGGATAGGAGTGGAAGCTTTGAACAAACGAGTGAGTAGCATTCCATATGGCAATGTAGTTTTCCCTAGGACACGTATATCAACCATTCTCTTGGCGATATAGTAAGCAAGATTGAATCTTTGATGAGTTGAAATACAATAGAGCATGTAGCACAGTCCAGCATTTACATGATCTTTGTTACCAATAGTACTAATGACATTAGATCTTAGAATTTCTTCGAGTCTCTTGAACTCAGGTTTGAGTTCATTGAGTTCCATGGCAAATGGATCTCGATTGACATCTTTGCCCCGAAGTTTCTTAATTGGATTGGTTCTAGTGTTAAAAAGATGATCTCGGATAATTTCTTTAGGAGTTAGGGGAGTGTCATATGGATGTTCCCGTCCTAGATTTGAATTTAGAATGGTTAAGGACCATTTGTCAGAGTAGAAGCATGTTCCTTCACTTGGAATGTGTAACACTTTCCTAAAATGGTCTAAAGGAAAATTGTAGGAGTTTTGGTTTACATTGAAGTTGATGCTAAATGATCCGTTGTCATCAGAAATAAGTTTTACTGAGGCATAAAATTCGAGAATGAATCGAGGAATAATAGGTTCATCTATGTCGAGAAGTGAATCAAATTGAATGGTGGCCATTTGTTCACGAATGTTTGTTTCTTCTAAAAATGAAGAGTCTATGGTTCTACCCTCATGAACATACCGACTTTCTAAAGCTTTGAAAAGTTGGACTTGCGCTTCTGTGAGTCCTTTTGTTTGATGATGTTTGGGTAGGTACTTCTTTGTTTTCTTGTGATCGTAATTAGTGGCAGGAGGCATGATTTTCCTAGTCATAAACAATTTTATAGTTTTAGTTACACTAATCTAAAATACATGAAATGTGGACAAATATAAAGATGTGGTTATTTTTGACCTATTTGAAAATATACGTTTTGTGACAAAACACTTTATACCCCAAACATTCCTGTTTGACGTTTTCTTCGATTTTGTATTAGCAATGTTTTAAATTCATTTAATTATGAAAAGATTTCTTATGGGGTTTTTGAAAGAAAATTTATTCTAAATTAGAATAGAGGTTACTTTGGTTTTATTGAATTTTGTTAAAGTGTTTAACAAAATGGAATTCCTATTAATTTTTGACAAAAGAATTATCTGTAGTGTCTAATTAAGAATATTAATCTGAAATGTATTATTGAAATTGTATGAACCCTAATTTTGAATTGAAATGAATTAGTGAACTTACAGTGAGTGATCAAGCACGAATTGATATGAGATGAAGGATCTAATTTTAGAGTTAGGGATGATGAGAGTTGATATTGAGGGTTTAATTAAGTGTGTAGTGCAGTAAGGAGTGTTTGGTAATTCATAGTCGGATTTGACAACTCACGGATTCGGCGGATCCTTCAAAAGGGTTCCGCCCTTGTTGTCAATTGGATCCGCAGGATCAGAACAAGGTTGTGGTATTTTGTTTTTGGTTAAATTAAGATTTGGACGAATGTTTTGATTACTTCTAAATATTAGTATGTTTTATAAGGAACGGAGATTTCTTTCTTGAGATGTTTGTAAGAGGATTTACCACTGTAATCCTTTTTGAGAGACTTTCTCAGCATATTGTAATCACTGTTAAAATTGGGAATAAAGATAAAACAGTCGAGCTAAGTAATTGTTGAGATGAATGATTGCAAGGTTGACGAAACAGGAGAAGATTGGCAATAGAGACTAAAGACATAAACTACGGGTATTTTCTCCACACTTCTCCTTAACCACTTAAGTATCAAGGAACGTTTGTTTCTTAGTGACTTGTGGTACAATGTCTCACATTGGTACACAACATGTTTAGAGATCTACCTAATTGTTATGATTTCATTATTTATGATCTAAGAATGATAGTTATACACAAGGTTTGGTGTTCTACTAATGTATTACTACTTTTAAGGTTATCCACTGAATTTACTATTTTGATCCTTAATGCGAGTGATTTTTATCCTAAATTTTCATGATTGAGATGAGTGAAAACATTTTTTATTCCTAGTTGTTTGGCACTTGAAGTTTTACTTATCATGCATGATTTTTGGTCATAGCATATCTTGATAAGGAGATGAGGTTCTACTAAGTTCGTTTGTGTTTCCATAACTTTAAGACATTTAGCTAAAGTTAGTGTGTACGAAAATAGGAGAATATGTTTTTCCTATATGTTCAAATTTTAATTAGATAGCTTTGATTTATGCTCTTATTTCTAGAGTTTATCAATCTAACTTAGATTCTAGAGAAAAACTAAATTATTTAAATCTCAATGTTTTCTAATGGATGGGATTATTACAAACAATATTGTTTAGACCTATGTATTATCATTATGAGTTATGGAGAGATAAACCTTTATAATATGGTGAGATTATCCTAAAATTAATTTTCTTCCAAGTACTTACTTAGGATGTGATAATCACAAATGTGTTGGTTAAATCTTATCTTGGTTAGAGTTCTTGCAAGTTCTAAGAACTTATCCATGTATGGGTATTACCTAAGTGTTGAGATATAACATAAGAATATGAGACAACATTTGTCTTGAGGTGTTATATCCGGTTTTAGCAAAGGTTTTAAAAAACCTTTTCCTAGTAATTATCTTATACACATAGAATCTCTATTATTACATATGTAGTAATAATTAATTATACCACAAAGAAATAGTTATGAAATCATGAATTATCTATGAGAATAATCATTATGAGTAGGGTTATGAGAGTTCATACCTTTTTGATGATTAATACCAAAAGTGCTATTGATCGGGATGAGCACTTTAGTGATTAGAGAAGATACCTTTGTATTCATCAATGTATCTTGGGATTAAGTAAGATCATAAAGACCAAATCCTTTTAAGCACACCTAAAGAAAACTTGAGTGTTTGGTCCCCAATATCTCATGGGTCCTTATTGGGTTAAACAACATATTACCATGGTTCACTAATATCTCCGAGATAGTCAAATGGTATTTGTCTACTAAGCTCATTTCCTATGTATGAACATGATTTTACTGTTGTTTTAACTATATCCCTGTCTTTGATCGTTTTTGAATTAGTCTTACTTGAATATTGATTTTTCAATTTTTCTACTGTACTCACGGATCCTTTGTTTATACTACGCGGATCCAAAGTTTTGGATCCGTGGGTTACCAACTCAGTTGGTGTGATTTGATTTTCATTTATCATTTGACTTTCAAAATCACTTAAATGACCATTTTCCATAAAATCAGGCTTGAAGCTACCATGAGATGATTTAAGAATTCTCATAGTGTCATCTGCACAGTTTATGTGTTTATTGAATCTTTGAAACTTGAGATTTTGTTTTATGTATTTGCTTAGTGTGAGTTTATGTGACTCTAATTCAAGTTTTATTTCTTGACATGATGCACAACATTCAGTTTCCATATTTTCTTCTAAGCTTTTAACTTTTTCATTCAACTTATGTATTTTATTCATCAAGTATTCCTCTTTGGTTTTCAAGATCTTATTTTTACTTATGACGTTTATAATGAGCTTACTTAATCTATTGGGTTCTATATCTAATGTGTCGTAGTCATTAAATATATATGAAGAGTCAGAGGATACCTTTTCTGTTTTGTTAGCCGTACTATCCACTTTGTTGTCTTTAAGCATATCTTCACTGTTGAAACTAGATCTGGCTATATTGCTAGAAGCTATCAACTCCTTTTTGCCTTTAGGTATCTCCGAATCTTTTTCCATTATTGTTAGATGAGCTTTGAGGTATTCTATGAGCTCGTCCAATGTCATCCTTGAATGATCCTTAAAATCTTCAATATTTGTTGCTTTAACTTTCCATTTTGGGTCAAGATCTTTCCTGTCAAAATACTTACTAGAAATGGATTTATCAAGAGCTTTAGGTGAAATATTGTGTCTAGCTAGATCTGAGTCTTTTGACATTTCAAAAATGGTTTTTCCAAACTATAAAAACTGTTTTTGAGGGCTGGTGATCTTTGCAAGGATTTCCCTTCTTTAAAGTTTTCAAAATTGATTTGATCGTTTCAAGTTTTTAAAATACAGTTTATTTTAAAAATCTTGAGTAACGTAGCTCTGATGCCAATTGTGGAAAACTAGAAGGGGGGTTGAATAGTTTTTACCGTTTCTTTATTATAATTTGTTAGTTCAAAGGAAACAATCACAAATTAAGTTATCACATAATATAAACTAAAGATAAAGAGATGAAAGATCAAACCACATAACACAAGTGTTTATAGTGGTTCGGTTTGCAAGAGATCCTTATCCTTGCCCTACTCCACTTCCTCGAGTTTTTACTCGAGAGATATCTTTCACTAAGAAACAAACTCCCTTCAAGGTGGAGAAAACCTTTACACGTCGCTTACTTCCTTTTCCGGTACTAAGCTAAACACCGGGTTCTTTCACAAGGTAGAACCAACCTGACGTCGCCTAATTACTTTACCGACACTAAGCTAGATGTCGAGTTCTTTACACGGGTACAACCACTCCCTACTCTCTTTGTGCTTTGAGGACTAAAGCACTAACCACACTTACTGATCTAACTGATACAAAAGATAAGAAACACTTAAAGTGTTTACACAGAACCTATATTACAACTTCACAACAGTCTGCTTGTTTGAAGCTTGTTAACTTGATCTTCTTTGCTACAAAAGAAACATCAATGATATATATATAACTACTGTGGTTAGTAACTAAAGTGAATGTATGTGTTTTTCTTTTCTAAGTGAATGATTAGATCAAATGCCAAGCCTGCTATTTATAGGCAAACAAGGCAAGGCTCCTACGGATCCGGCGGATCCCTCAGAAGGGATCCGTCTTTGTATGGACTTGGATCCGTGGGATGACAGCTAATGTTGCACATGAGATTTCTTCAAATCTTTCCATATCCTTGTGTTGTCAAATCAATATCTTCCAATGCCAACTATATAACTTGAGTATCTAATCAAGATATCACACAATCTTACTAAGATTGTATTTGTGATGTATACCATGATGTCACTTTGTAACTTTTAAATTAAAGTTTCCATTAAAGGAAATACACATGTATATGTAATATAATGTTAGTGATCATGTTAAATAAAAGATGTGTTTTGAAAAAGACTTTAACTAGTATTTATAATTTGCTTAAGGAATATACTTTATGTTTGTCATGAACAAAACATAAGCAAAGATCGTAAAATATAAATAACGTTTTTAGTATCGATATTTGTATTAACAGAGGTGACTCCTTTTTAACAAGATGAACCCCAGCAAGTTTGTTTGCTTCATTATAGTCAATGGGTTTTATTTCTGGGTTCCTTTGTCTCATTTTCTTTCTACTCTCTTCTGAAAGCTCAATCGTTTCATCAGAATCATGAACCGAAGGAGGGTCATGGATAGCATTTATTAAATTACCATTAAAAAGCACATTCTGTTCTTTCTGAGCTTTCTTGAGAATATAAGGGTTTTCATAACCGATAGCAACCTTTTTTAATGTATGTAAAATCGGGTTTGGATAATTTATTAACAAGTTAACTGTTTGTGCAGAATGACCCGTTTTTACAAGCAAATCATCCAACTTTGCAATGGTTTCCTTTTTGTCATTGATCTCTTTAAGAAGATCCTTTTCACGTTTTGAAAACCTTTCATTCAACTCCTTCTTTTCCTTTTCAAGATTGGAATAAGTTGATTTTTGTTTTGAAAGCTGGTTGGTTAGTTCAGAAATTTCCTTGTTAAGAGATTTAATTTGTTTATTCAAATTAACATGTAGAGTGTCAAATTTGATTTGTAAACGTTTCTCTCTTAACTCAGAATCTTTTAAGCTCACCTCAAGGTCTGACTTTTTTTTGTTATGAAAATCATAAGCTCTTGCATTCACCTTATATCTCTCAAGCTCAGTGGTCAATTTTTCATTCGCGGCCTTAACATCGTGATTGACCTTTTTGACCTTTTCTATTTCAACACTACAATTTTGCAATAATGATTCAAACATAGCACGTGTTTCCTCATCATTATCAGTATGCTGTGACTCGAATTCGTCATTAGGATCCATATCTGGAGTTACCGAATTAGTATTACTACAACTTGGTTCGTCCATGTATGTATCATAAATGAGATTAGGAGTCTCAGGATGCTGTTCATTTTGAGGTGACATATCAAAAATTTCATTATTGTGACATGTAGCATATGGTTGTACCTCAGAAACCGCATTAGTGTCAAAAGCAGGAGGTGCTTCTGAGTCTGTGTCGTACTTTGCCTCCTGAAGATTTGCCATAAAAATGCAGTTTGCGTCGATGTCCTCTTGATCTTCTGAATTGTCCATAATAGCCATGAAGTCATTCTCTTCTGCACTCAACTGAAGTCCAGCCGTTTCCTTGTTTGCCAACATTAATGCTTTCTGCAAATACGTTGGATCCCTTTTATTCGGCTTGTCTGGACAGTTCCTAGCCATATGACCAATACCCTGACAGTTGAAGCACTTCATCACATTTCCCTGATTTCTATTCCCAGCTCCCTGAGCAACATTCCCAAACTGATTCCCAGCATTCTGTACCCTTTGATTACCAACAGCTGTACCCATCTGATTCCCTGCATACTGACCCATCTGATTACCAACATACTGCCCTGCATTCTGATTACCCATCTGAAATCTTGGAGCATATCCCTGCTGATTCCCATATCCCCCAACCATCTGTCCTTGCTGTCCCATGTTGAAACTCGGCTGTGCAATCTGCTTGTTTCGAGTATTCGATGAGATTCGTTGATTGTTGTTGGTGGGTGTGGAGTAACGTCCTTGGAATGCTTTTGATAGGTAAGCAAAAGCTTGAGTCAAAGCAGCAGTTGACTCATCCTGATCGTCCTGATCTGGGTGTTGTGGGTATTGTTGTTGTGGGATTACATGTTGTTGTTGTGGGTAGAATGGTGATTGTGGAATATACTGTTGTTGCATGAATTGCTGAGTGGATGATGATGATGATGGTTGTGCACTGACTGTTGCAGGTGTAGGTGATTGGACTATAAGTGCAAGAGGATCTTGTTGTTTTGCTTGCTTCTCTTTTCTGACTTCATTTGCCTCTGCTTGGTTTTGTTTGAGAAAGTCATAGAGTTGATCGTAGTTCACATCATGAAGATTCTTAGTTTGGTTGACAATAGTAACATATCGTCCCCATTCTTCTGGAAGGTTGTTGATGAACTTGATGTTTTGAACAATTTGTTTAGGTGCCAAATTGTTTCTGATCAACTCATTCATTAGAGTACAAAACCGTGTGTAGTAAGATTCAATCTGTTCAGCTGGTGTTGCTGTGAACTTCTCCCATTCTGTCAGAAGCTTGTTTTCCATTTCTTGAATGCCAATTTCTGTACCATGACAAAGACGTCTAACTCGATCCCACATTTCTTTGGCGGTTTCACAGCTATCTACAGCACAAAATATTTCATGTGGTAGACCGAGTTGGATTAGATGCATTGCTAGGTGATCAGCTTCAATTTGCTTCCAATCTGCTTCAGTGTAATCCGATTCCTCTTTGAGTCTGTACGTTGGATCGACGGGAGGTTCTGCATTAGGGTTTCCAGCTGTTTCTTCAATCTCACCAGGCTGGAATGGACCTTTCTTGACTGAGTTAACCAAGAGTATACCTTGTCCATTAGGTTTGGATCTCATATATCGAAGCATACGACTCGTCCATGGAAGGTAACCACCTTTTTCTAACATTGGAGGTCGGTTTTCTGAACCTGCGGCATGAATGTCTTGTTGTGTAGTCATCTTTAAAATTATGTATGATAAAGTGGATTTAGGATCTTTGCAACAAAGTAGGAGACGTTGTTGTTGACGGTTGAACTTGGTTGATGTTGTTGTGAAGCCTTGGTTTGTTGTTGATGATCGATGAAGTTGTAGGATTGGTTGAACGAAACAAATTTAAATAAAGTTACAAAATTTGATTAGAGTATAATTAAGACAAAGTCAAAAGTTTACAATTTCGACAAAAGTTATGTAAATTACAATTTAGATAAACTCGACAATTTCTATAGAAATATCAATTTGACCAAAATTTATACAAATTATGGCAAAATATCAATTTAGATAGAGATATATCTAATTTATATAAATCGGTAATTTATATAAAATCTAACACTTTTATACAAAAGGTTAGATAACCGTTTGTCGAAGTATTTTACACTCTTATACAAGAGTAAAAATACCGAGTTCACTTTCGAGTTGACGAAATTACGTTCGAATCAAATCCTTAAAAGTTATCTAACTTTGAAGTCGTTTAATCACAATTGCGAGGGCCAAAAGTGTCAAATCCGAAAGATCTCTTAATTCTGCTGAAAGTACAAGGACTGAAGTTGCCAATTCCGAAAATTGCACCAATTGCGAGACAAAACTTGAATTGCGATAGAAGTTGAATTGCGAGACACTTGCAGAATTGCGAGACAGCCCAATTGCGATAGACCTGCGCCAATTGCGAAAGTGAATTGCGATAGACAATTGCGAGACAGCAACCTGAATTGCGATAAAAGTGCCAAATGCGAGACGAATTGCGATGAAACAGCAGCAATTGCGAGAAATGTGCAATTCCGAGAGAAATGAAGCAATTCCGAGAGAAATGCAATTCCTAGACACCTTTGACTTTTTCAAATGCGAAAATCTGCTACTTTTCACCAACTTTTGCCCTTTTTCTCACTTCCCCATGCTTCTCTGCCACTTTTCTACCAACTATACCAACTTCAATAATTCACCTTTTGTACTAAAATAATCAAAACAATTCTTATACAAGAATTTTTTTTATTCATACGATCCAAAAAGATGAAGAACAGGCCAAAACCAAGATTCCACAAATGTACACAAGTGAATAATCACAGTAGCTTGACTACCCACTTCGAATAAACACCAAACCAACACAACTTACTTTAAATTTTGTTTAGATCGATTAGAAGAAAAAAAAACATAAGTTGTAATTTTTCTAGTGAAAGAAAAATAACAAAGGGTGTTTTTAATCTTTAGGATCAAACAAAACTAAAGATAATCCTACCTTGAAACCTTGCTCTATGTATACCACTTGTAGATGTCGATCTTCACTTAGAATGAACACCGAGCACTTTAACATACAACACAAACTAGAACAAGATGATGCTTCACATTAACATATTAAGAACAAAAAGAGAGATGTGGATCATAGGTATATTTTGGTCAAATGTTTATTAGATTCAATGTGAAAGAAATAAACAAAAGACAAGTTACACACACACACTCTTTTCTTACAAATGAGGCACACTAATAATGAGTGTGTGTGTGTGGTTTTATGCGTACAGCCAACATACAAATGGGTTTGTATGGGCTTTGACTTGGACAACATGTGGGCTTAGTAAATGTATTACACTTATACACTTTGACTATAACAAACTAATACTACTAACCCACTTCATTTGACTACATATTACATGACACACTTAAGTCTTGCAAACTAATGACCATCACTTTTGCAATTAAGAAAAGTAATTGCTAACAAAACACCAATAATATTTTTATACGAAAATTACATTTAATTTTAAAAGATATATTGATACATAAAAAAATTATATTAAAATTTGAAACAAACTAAAAAATAAAATCAATTACCAAAATCGACACTATATTCACCCATTACCAAAATCTACCCATCGAGCAAATTCCACTGGTCACTTGCTCGCTCTCTAACACTAAAACGACAAAAAACATATCAACTGTACGAGCAAATGGGTTTGCTCGCCTACCAAAATGCTCGCCATGTAATGTTAAATGGTCAATTAGAAAAGAAAATAAATAAATAACTATAGGTGCAAATGGTTTGCTTGCCGAATGCATTTTGCTCGCTAAGATGAATTATCATGTACAACAAACATAAATGCCCAACCCTTTTAGTCATTGTTTATTTAATCAACGTTTAGTCGTTTAGTTTTTTTAAATATTACACATTTACTTCTTCTTCCTCTCAAACAATTACCCACTTAAACCTTAGGGTGGAGGGAGTGGAGCTCGGGTTGAGCTGCGAGTTGGGCGGGTTGAGAGGGAACACCGCCGCCGCCTATGCGGGTTGGCCATTCGGGCTAGGTTTGCGAGTAAATAACTCGCTGCGTGGATGGTAGAAGCAACGGTCATTTGACCGTTTTAGGGGTGAAAATGAAATATTTAAAAGAACCGTTGGAGGAGCGTAGCAAAAAAAAAAAAAAAAAACCTTTGGTCCCTTTTTTGAGTATAAATATAGCAACAAACTACACACTTTTAATCACCGCGGTCATCGAGATATATGGGCGCGAGTTCTTACGTAGGCCTACTAGTCACGACGTTGCACGCTTGTACGAGGCGCATCAACGAAGACACAAGATTCCGGGAATGCTAGGTAGCCTTGATTGTACACATTTTGTTTGGAGAAATTGTCCTAAACATTTGAAAGACCAATACAAGAGTGGGAGGTATCCATACCCGACAATTATGCTTGAGGCCGTTGCTTCACAAGATTTGTGGATTTGGCACGCTTTTTTTGGTCCTCTCGGGTCGCTTAACGATGTCAATGTTTTTTATCAATCGACTTTGTATCTTAGGGAGCGAAATGGAACGGCTCCTAACTCATCATTCGTTGTAAACGGGCGTAACTACAAACGGGGATATTATCTTACCGACGGAATCTATCCTAGGTACTCAACTCATGTCAAAGCATTTCCGTATCCGACTGAAGCGAAGGAAAAGAAATTCAAGAAAGTTCAAGAGTCGGCAAGAAAAGATGTCGAACGATGTTTTGGTGTTCTTAAGGGAAAATGGGGTGTTTTGAATCGCAAGATCCGTCAAACGACCATCGAAAAGATCACTAACATCGTTTACGCGTGTTGTATATTGCATAACATGGTTATAAAAGATGACGGGAGGGCAATATCACCGACTCATATAATGGATCCGCCGGTGCAACCCGTTTATGACGACAACGCACTACCGGAGTTACTAGATGAACAAATCCATCATCGTCTTCAATTTGATCTTACGGAGCATGTAGCGTCTCAAGATTTAGTGTACCTCGATGACCCGGAGGCTCAACCAATGCCGGTTGAAGATTTAGGTATGTAGTTTTTTTTTATTTTATAAATTGTACTTTTAATTTCAGTTATTAATAAAATGTTTGTTTTTTTATATAATTGTTTAGTATTGGAAGGGTTAATGTTGCAAATTTATAAATTTGAAAGACAAATTATGAATATTTAAAAAAAGATTTGGGAGGGTTGAGAATGATGGGCGCCAGTAAAAAAGGTTGAATTGAGGGTTGGAGGGTTGAAATGAGGTGGAAGAATTTGATTGGTTAAATTTTGGGAGGGTTGGAGGGTTCCACTCCCTCCACCCTTACTTTTATTTTATTTTTTAGATCTAAAATAAGCATAGAGAGCAAATAAGCTGGCAATTAAACATATTTGCTTGCACTTTCAAGTGTCGTCGTATTACACTATTTCTTATATAAAAATGCTAGCAACTTGCACTTCCAACTTTCAAATCTCAATTTGTCCACTTTTTTGGTGCGAGAGTAAGCATCGGTTAAAATTTTATTCAAGAAGTGCATTTTCTAAGAAGCATAATACTCTTCCAGAGAATATTAGAGCACTGGCTACCATAAGACCCACTCACACGTGTCACTATTGTTCCTCCATCATTAAGTACAAAAAAAAAGTCATACTAAAACAAATATGCAAGATAACGATTAGCGAGTATACAAATATAAATAAAGTACGAGTTATCATGGTCCTTCCTTTTAATTTAATCATGGTTCACTTTCTCAATTTGTCCACTTTTTTGGTGCGAGAGTAAGCATCAGTTAAAATTTTATTCAAGAAGTGCATTTTCTAAGAAGCATAATACTCTTCGAGAGAATATTAGAGCACTGGCTACCGTAAGACCCACTCACACGTGTCAGTTTGCCACATCAGAGCCACATTATCAATTCACTCACACACCAAAATATTCTCATTCTTATAACATGTCAAAAGGGTCCCACTTATCATTTTTTTTTCCATTTTTTCAAACAAACTAAGGTGCTGTTTGTTTATTCAGACATTTTATGTCTGAATCTGAATACCACGTCTGAATCTGAATTAGTGGTTCAAAAGTCTGAATCTGAATTATTTTAGTCTGTTTGTTTTTATAAAGTGTCTGAATAAACAAAAAACAATCCTTTCGCTATAAAACAAACCTCCATTCATGATTATTAATAAAAAATCAAGACCAAGATGAGGAGATAAGGATTGAAAAGAAGTAGGTGTAAAGTTTAAGCTTTTCAGATGTAATCAGACATATTCAAATATCTGAATGAATCAGACCCTATTCAGATGTATTCAGACTTCAGATGTCTGAATAAACAAACAGTCTAAATCTGAAAATGTTGACCGAATCAGACTTCAGACGTATTCAGATCTGAATGAGCCGAAACAAACACAACCTAAATTTCATTCATTAAATTAAAACACCAATAATATTTTTATATGGAAATTACATTTAATTTTAAAAGATATATTGATACATAAAAAAATTATATTAAAATTTGAAACAAACTAAAAAATAAAATCAATTACAAAAACCGACACATATCAAACTCAACAACCAAAATCGATACTATATTCACCCATTACGAAAATCTACCCATCGAGCAAATTCCACTGGTCACTTGCTCGCTCTCTAACACTAAAACGACAAAAAACATATCAACTGTACGAGCAAATGGGTTTGCTCGCCTACCAAAATGTTCGCCATGTAATGTTAAATGGTCAATTAGAAAAGAAAATAAATAAATAACAATAGGCGCAAAGACAAAAAATCAATATAGAACTCATATTTGCCATAGAACCAATCAACCAATTATAGCCATTCATTTTCTTATCAAAAAATAATAAAATAAACTTTCACCCTTTTTTTAAAAAATTAAATATCTCGCAAACCGTTAATCGTTACGCGAAAAAAATTATACCATCGCGACGAGAATTAAATTATCTTTCTATAGATATGCATTGTTATATACTTTAGACGAACTTTTTTTTCAAAATTTTCGTCCAGAAAAATCACACGTGATTTGTAAAAATCACATGTGATTCGTTAAAATCAAATCATATGTGATTTTTAAGAATCACATGTGATTTGTAAAAATCACATGTGATTCCTAAGAATCATATGTGATTTGTAAAAATCAAATCATATGTGATTTTTACGAATCACATATGATTTTTCTGGGCGAAAATTAAAAAAAAAAAAAAAAAAAAATTGTCGAAAGTATATAGAATTGCATATCTATAGAAAAATAATTTAATTCTCGTCGCGATAGTGTATTTTTTGTAGCTTGAAGATTTACCGTTTGCAAGATATGTTGCTTTAAAAAAAAGGTGGAAAATAGTTTTTTATTAATTTAGATAAAAAATGAATGGCTATTATTTGTTCATTGGTTCTATGACAAATATGAGTTCTATATTAATCTCACCTCTAGGTGCAAATGGTTTGCTTGCCGAATGCATTTTGCTCGCTAAGATGAATTATCATGTCAACAAACATAAATGCCCAACCCTTTTAGTCATTGTTTATTTAATACACATTTACTTCTTCTTCCTCTCAAACAATTACCCACTTAAACCTTATCTTTTTTTTAGATCTAAAATAAGCATAGAGAGCAAATAAGTTGGCAATTAAACATATTTGCTTGCACTTTCAAGTGTCGTCGTATTACACTCTTTTTTATATAAAAATGCGAGTTAATTGCAAAAATCGTCCTTAAACTTTGACGAAATTGCAGATTTAGTCAAAATACTGAAAAATTGCAAATATGGTCCTAAAATGAAACTATTTTGCAAAAAATGGTCCCAACCCGTTAACTCCGTTAGATGCATTATTTTAATAGATTTTATGGGAGGACAAAACAGTCTTTTTACCACCCTTCCCTTTTAATAACCCCGCCAACAACACTTTTAAACGGGTCTTCTTTATTCCTTCTAACCCCACCACCATTTTTCAACCAAATTAAATATCCCCAAAATCAAACCCTAACCCTAATTTATTAATATCAAAAAAGTAAGTGAAAATGGTAAATTGTCATTGTCAACCCGCAAGAGCAGCTGTTGTTCGTACTTCATGGACTCAAATTAATCCAGGCCGTCGTTTTTTTTGTTGCTCTCAAATTGTAAGCTAATACTTGTTTAGTGTTTATACAAATTTTCATTTAAATGATGTTAGTAATACTTGTTTGTAGGTTACTGATTGTGGCTATTTTCACTGGCTTGATACTCCAATGTGTCCTCGTTTAGTCCAGATCATTCCTGGTTTACTAAGGTCAAAAAATGTTCTTGAAGATTCATTGAGGTCAATGGCAGCAGCTAATAGAAGATTGAAGATTTGTTTGGTTTGCAGTTGGGTGTTTTTTCTTATTTTCTTGATGTAATAAGTGTAGTATGTTATAAGTGTAGCATGTTTAGTGATAAGTTGAACATAACAATTGACCAATATGGATGTTATGGTCAATGATTTTGGATGTAATATGGTTAATGTTCAATGAATTTTCAGATTCAGTCATGTTTTAACAGATTCAGTCATGTTCAATGGACCAAAATGCAGGAACACTTAAAGTGCAGCAATACTTAAAATGGACCAAAATGAAACAAGTCATTCAAATGGCATTACCATACATTGAAAATTTGCCATACAAGAACACTACCATAACAGTTTTACCATACCAAGTTACAAGTAGCAAATACAGATAAGTACTAAATTACATTCAATAAAACATCAAGAAACAAAGATTATTTAGTTGGTGTGAACTTCCTGTTTGCAGAGGCCTTTGTGAATCTCCTTTGTGATGGTGGACTTTGACTTCCACCAACACTTTGAGCAGCAGAACCTGCACCAACATTTTGAGCAGCAGTACTTGCACCAACACTTTGAGCAGCAGAACTTGCACCAACATTCCTTGGCACATATTTACAACTCCTTTTGTTATGCCCCTTTTTCTTGCACACCCTACAAGTCACAGTTTGACCCTTCTTTGACAACTTTCCAGCTTTCACCATCTTTTCCATTTCAACAGCACTTTTCTTTCTCTTTTTTGGTGGCCTTCCAATCTGGGCTTGAATTTTAGGTGGTAGCAAGGTTGTTGGCCATTCATGTTGCTCCCATCCATGCCTACCATTGATTGGGTTAACCTTGAAGGAATATTGTTTTTTCCAAATTTACTACCTGTGAAATGAGATCTGCTCCAATGTTCAGGTTCAATTTTTTTCAGCCATTCATATGCTTTCAAGTTTTGTCCTTTGAGATCATTCATTGCTTTGTTGAATTCTACCATTGTTATAGCTTTAGCAGCCCTCCATAACAGCTCCTTAAATATGCCTCCTCTCCAAGTCAAACTCATGTTCTCATGTATGTGTCTCACACAGTACCTATGTTCAGCTGCTGGAAATAAGTGTTTTATTGCTGGTAACAAACCCTACAAATATTCCATATGCCACAGAATGCTTTGATTCTGATTCAACTATTCCATATGCCACAGGGTAGATGCCATTATTTCCATCAATAGCTACAGCTGTAAGCAGTTGTCCAGGGTACTGCCCTCTCATAAATGTACCATCAAGACCCAAAAGTTCTCTACCACCAGCTTTAAACCCTTCTTTTAGTGCTTGTAATAATCAAAAAACATTAATTAGAATAGAACCTTAACCACATTTAATAATCAAAAAACATTAATTAGAATAGAACCTTAACCACATTTAATAACATACATTAATTAGAATAGAACCTTAACCACATTTAATAACATACATTTTGATTTCATGTTCTTACCATAAGTTACGTATGGATTGAATGTCGATCCATCCTTTCTGAAGTACCATTCTTGTATTCCAGTCACCATAATTTTGGATTTCAATATCACTTACAAGTTTAGGGATCAGGTTTGCATGAAATAAAGGAGGTGAGGGATATACAGAGATCTAAAAGTTTGGGGATTAATCAAAGTCAACTGGGTTATTAAAAGTGTTGTTGGTGGGGTTATTAAAAGGGAAGGGTGGTAAAAAGACTGTTTTGTCCTCCCATAAAATCTATTAAAATAATGCATCTAACGGAGTTAACGGGTTGGGACCATTTTTTGCAAAATAGTTTCATTTTAGGACTATATTTGCAATTTTTCAGTATTTGGACTAAATCTGCAATTTCGCCAAAGTTTAAGGACGATTTTTGCAATTAACTCTAAAAATGCTAGCAACTTGCACTTCCAACTTTCAAGTTTCAAGTGAACATGGCGAGCAAATAAAGATGGCAAGCAAACACATTTGCTTGCACTTCCACGTGTCAACATATTATACTAGTTTTGAAATAAATAAGACTAGCAAAGTTAAGATGGCGAGCAATCCAATTTGCTTGCACTTCCGAGTGTCTCCATATTAAACTACGTAGTAGTTATGAAATAAATAGGACGAGCAAAGTTAAGATAGCGAGCAATCCACATTACGCGTATAGGACACGTGTAATGATCTTAAATAATTACCTGAAAAACAAAAAAAATACACGTGTAATGATCTAAAGGATGGCGCGCATTTAATCATGTCGTGCAAACTGTATTTGCTCGTATAGTAGTTTTTGGTACACGGGTTTAAGGGTCGTGTTTCGTAACACACTTCTCTATGTGCATAGTCCTGAAATTTCATCTAAAAAATAGCCCAAAAACCCATTAAAGTTATAACAACCCATTTCAGTTGACCAATAACCCACAGCGCGCGCGCACGCGCCAAAAAAAAAAAAAAAAAAAAAAGAAAAAAAAAAAACTTTCTTCCGAAATCGCACTCGCCAGTTTACTGCCTCCCTCACTCGCGAAAGTC
Organism: Artemisia tridentata subsp. tridentata; assembly: GCA_021014915.2. NCBI lineage: Eukaryota > Viridiplantae > Streptophyta > Magnoliopsida > Asterales > Asteraceae > Artemisia > Artemisia tridentata. The sequence continues at coordinate 209,532,749 of CP139501.1, forward strand.
ACCCTCGGTATCCTGGCACCCAACTGGCGGGCATAACGAGTGCTCTTATAGATAATCGGAGATCATGTGAGGTTGTTTGGTACCATACACTAATTCTGATCTCAGTCAACTTGAAAATGGAAATGGCCATGTACGTGCTCAACCACATATTATCTTTCGTTGTCACGGGGCGGTTTGTCTTCATCTGCATGAAATGATTATTTAAGCTAATGAATGCTCTTTACCGTGAGAGATAATTAGTTAATAGTATATTCAGTCTATCACAAAATTCCAATCAAATAAACGAAACTTGATAATTTTCCCACAGTGCATACTAAATAATTAAATCATTTTCCATAATTAAATTACAAAATGACAATGATGTGTCACCGATGAACCCAGGGCCGTCTCAACATTTTTGGAGACCTAAAGCGAAACATAAAAATGTGGCCCTTTCTAATAGAGCGGAAAAAATTAAAAGTCACGTTTAAACCCTCCTCTTTTATCCGGGCTTGGGACCGGCAATAATAAACTAACACGTTTATCTTTGGCAGAGTTAAAAACTTTCTTATAGGGGTGTTTTAGATATGGTCAAAATGTGTTTAGATATTACGTAGTATTGTTTAGTTGGCTTGTCAAGTAGATTCCAAGTCATGCTAAACTTATTCCTAAAGAAAATGGTTTATAGACCTAAAACTTGTGACTAATTTTGTGCCTATGTGTGTGGACTTAGCTCATTGTATTGTGAAATAGCGGATGTTATTATTACTACCAATGAATAATTAACATGCAAACTAAGGACTTGTCCTTTGTGGTTTGTTGTAGCAAAGAGAAGAGAGAAAATATTTCAAAATTCATCAATCAAAATATAACAAGTCTTTTTTGTAGATTTTATTTTATGGACTCTCTGTGGTTCTAGCATTGCTCGTCATAAAATTAGACATAAAAATCTCCCAATAACTATACCAAATACCCTCAACCAAAACGTATTATGTTACAGAAACACACAACCACTCATCTCCTTCATAAAAATCCCTTTGTTGTGTGATAAAGGGAATTATAAGGTAGGTTTTTCAACATGTAAGTAACAAATAATATTAGGAATTGGACATAATTCTACTGTTACGAAATATTATTAATTTCAAACTAGACATATTTCAATTACGAGTGCTGGTGGTATTGTATTGTAAATGGTCTGGTGTGATCATTATTGTGTGTTTTTGTGAGATAGACGAGGGTGTTTGGTTATATGTTTTAATTGAGGCTGTTTGGGAATAGGTTTAAGATGGTGGGATCCTACTTGGCAAGCCAACTAAGGCATAATATGTTAATTATTGGTTAATCACAGACATGTCATCACCATTTTGTTAATTTGATTATTTAGTAAATACTATAGGAAAATTAGCAAGTTTTGTCTATATAACTAGTTATAATACCCGTGCACGCACGGGGTTTTTTCTAAGATTTCAATTATGTACGATTATCATTTAAATTTTTTAATTTTGTTCACAGGAGATAGCAAAAGCTAAAAAGATGTATTATATCAAGCTTTTATCTTTTATTAGTGCATTTATACACATCCTATGTTGCACTCATCATGCTACAATTACATTTCTTTATAAAAAGAAAAGAAAATCAATCCCATGGTTGGAAACGCTACATGCACCTACCAGTTTCTTATGGTCATGCATCAAGAAAATCCAAGCAATAATTATTATGGTGAAAAACTAAAATTAAGTCAAAGACCAGCCAATTGCACAACAAAACGCTCACAATTTCACATGGCGGTGAAGTATCATTTTATAGATACAAAAATATTAGACGGAGCAAGTTTACAAATTATAATGCCTCTCCATCTTTCAAATCACATTCTAATATTATCGTTTACAATTAAAAAAGTTTATATTTACCATAGTTCCCAGAAAATAGAATTAGCCTATAAGCTGTAAGCATACGATCATGGTTAGAAAGGATCACCAGAAAGTGAGTCATTATAAATATCATTCGAAGAACATACAATCATAATTCAAATATAATGGCTAACAAAAGCTTATAACATACACAAACTCAACTACATTAATTTGCTCTATAAAACCTTTCTAAATTTTTTTTGCTCAAAGCTTAAAATCCCTTTATGCCTTACCATAAGAAAAACTTGCAATGATGTGATTATTGTATACCAATCAAGCCCACATACGGTCACTTCAGCTCATGCGCCAATGTTCTCAATGGGTGATGTTTTGTCCACTCTCTTCACAATCTCATAAATAACCTAGTCTCACATTCAAATTGATGCATGAGTTTATTAAACAAAGCAAGTAAAAAATTAAATAAGTTAACAATGGGGCAAGATTTCACCTTTCCAGGTCCAAGTTCATAACTCTTTTGCAGTCCTCTTGATAAGAGTCTTCACCGTTGTCTCCCACTGAACGGGCGATGTAACCTATGATTATGTTTCAATTTCTGAATTGATCTCCAAAGTATAATCCCATAACTTTTCTTTTACGATCCCACATCGGCCAAGTATGGGATTGGTTGGTGGCTTATAAAGTGAAGGTGTCCCCTCCTCAATTGAGCTAGCTTTTTGGAGCGAGTTCTACACCTAACTTGTGGCTTGATGCGATATAGTATGGGCTGGTAATAAGAGGGTGTTTGGATATGTGTTTGAAAGTGATTCTGTGATTTCAAATTCTTCATTATTAGATAATCAGCTGTGTTAAACTCTGAACGGAAATAATTTTTGATGTGTTTATGTTATTTGAAGTTCGAATCATAAGAAAATATTTGCGTTTAAATAGTAATACTGTAGTTGGTATGAAACCGATATCCAAATATTAAAAACTGAATATTAAAATTACGGAAAAATAGCATGCATCCTTCTAAACAAAGCAAGAAATCTCCTTTATTTAAACTAAATTACGATGCTTCACCTGTGAACTAAATTACGATGCTTTCACCAATTCATCTGCTCTTCTTCTGTCCATCATTAAAAATAGAGTTTTTTAGAAGCTGTTGTCTGATTATGAATCAAAAAATCATTGCCAAACCGGATAAAAAAAATTATTGGTTAACATTTCGAAAATAAAATTCACACACATCTCGTGTTCTCTTTTGTTCCGGCTGTGGTTTTGATTAGTCTTGGTATCTCCTGAGCATGACAACGCCTTAAAGTATTCCTGCATAAAAAGCACGATATCAATGATTGAGTATTAGTAAAGCAAAAACAATATTACTGATAGATTCTGAATACTCGCATTTGATACTTAGGATTCCTATGGTCACCTTAACATAACAAAACAAAAGTCAGCTATCAAAGTCAAACTTTATGTTCGATGATTGTAGGTAAGCGAACCTATTTAGTGAGTTACAACTGTCCCTTTGTTGATTATTAGATGCATTTGGGTTTAATCCTTGTGATAATAGATAATTTTCTTGCATCTGCCATCTTTCAGGCTCTTTTGGAACAGGTTGGACTTTGACTTTTTATACCCTTGGTATCGTCCAGATAAATTTTGATGCTGATCTTGATGATCGAACTCATCAGTATTAAACATTTTTGATAGAAAATAATCCTGAAGCCGCCATCCTTCAGGTTCTTTGAGAAACTGGCTTGATTAAATGTAGTTCTCTAAACACGTCACTACCTTTCTCACTCTTGCGTCTTCTTTTCCCGCAATGCTTTTAGAAAGTCATGTGATATGACATTTAATTGTTTCTTGAACTCTCTATTATATCTTTTGTATAGACCAAACCCTGACATCTAAGAAGCAAAGACATGTATTTGATAATTAGTACTACATCTCCAACTATTATATGAAAATTGACAATTTAGATGCTCCAAATTCAGCCCATTAAATGTAGAATTTGCATGACTTTCAACCCTTTTGATCAATTTTACATGCTAAGTCTTTTAGTAGAAGTACTTATTTGACCCATTCAATTCGTTTTAGATAAAACACAAAACGGACATGTTAATAAGTGAATGGATCAAAATGATCTTCTATAGACTGCATCTGACCATCTATTAGCATATGCACTGTATCACATCCAAACGGTATCAACTCTTTCTTTCATCATTTTCTGCACGTATGTAAGGGCTGTTTGGACATGAAAACTGCATTAAAGGCTGTTTGGACAAAATAAACTATATTTGAAGCTCTTTAGAAAAACTGAATTTAGGGGTTATTTAGACATCAAAATTGCGTTAAGGGGTGTTTAGACAGATCAGTTGTAAGGCTGTTTGGATATAGACAGTTTCAATAGTTGTTTGGCACGAAAATAAATTCATATAATTGTCAAAGTTTTAGACCACTTTAACTCGAATCTTCCATCGTCATATGAAGTTAGGAAATCTAATTAGGGACCATTTCCCATTAAAGGTTGTTGTCTGAAGTTTAACCGTCTTCACGCAAGGATTTGGGCTCCTAGTTGCATTTGGGGTAGATTTTAAATACTTCATAAGTCAACTAATCAGTAGCAACATCAACACAAAGATGCATCAACAACTAACTATAAATAATTATCAATAGTTTAGGAGTGAGCCTTGAATTTTTAGAAATCGGTTACAGTTTTTCATCATAAAAAGATTAGATTACCTGTTGTCATCTTGCTTAGCCTTCGTCATCCTGAATTTGCACTAAATATTGAATTCCTTTAATACGCCAGTACACTTCTGTCCACCCATTCACCGTCCTTACGGAGTTGGAGATCATTGAATTTTTCATCTTGAACAAACCATATCTGCAAAACACTACACAAATGCAAGGCCATAAGAACAACCAAAAATAGTACCATCATCCGTAATCTATATGTACAGACATTACATACTGCTACATAATATGCAAAATCACAAATTAATTATGAAAACTATTCACACAATCACTGAACTCTAATAATTAATTATAATACCAAGATATAATATGCATATCATACCTTTAACCAACCGAAAGGGACAGCCGTTTGCTCCTTCACCACAATGTCAACAATGATTCCATAAACTTGAAAAAATATGATAACTATTTTTAAGATATATCGGGTTGTTGTTGGTTTTAGGTTAATAAGATTATTAGGTTATTAGGTGGATGAATGATTGAATTGAAGAATGAAGAAAGGGGGTGTGTGTTTTTCTGCTAATTGTGATAATGGATATGTGGGTGGGTGGGTATTCCGGTTTTGATAAAAATTTACACTTTAGTCCAGAAAAGATCTAAAATTAACAATGAAGCCCATGTGTATTTTTACACAATTGTAATGTTTAAGTATAAAAACGATTTTTTACCAATTATTTGGCATATATAGAAAGATTTTAATTTTTTTAATAATTAAAAACCTTTTTAAAATTTCAAATTGTAAAAAATATTACCTAAAAAGGTATGATTTGATTTTTTTGAAATGCAGAAGTCCCCACTAGGGGTTTTGTTTTATTAGGTAAAAGATAGGAAGAAAAAAATATATATATATCACAGAATTTCGTTACAAGTTATCTTAGTGTGAAATGTAGTACTAGTAATATGTATGCAACACTAAGAAGCTGCTCATTAGCGGTAGACATTGTTATTACATAACCTTTTATTCCCATCAAGAAACTTTTAGATTTAGTGCACAAGAAACGACAAAAGTATGAACATACACCCTATGTTGCACGGGGACGGATACGGAAACGGGGACGGGGACGGGTACGTAGAAACGCCAATGTCCCAAAATTCAAGAAACGGGTACGGCCGGAAACGTTTGTGTATTTTATATAATTTTATATATAATTATTAATAAAATAAATAAAAATTAAACATCCAACATCAAATTGTTATCACCAAAGTGTCATTAATCAAAAGTATATGCAAAAGATTTGTCAACCATGAAAATGTCAATAAAAAAAAGCACATAGTAATAAGTAATAACATGTCAACTAGTTGGTATTTTCAGGGAAAAAGACAGTCTCAAGCTCTGGCTCATCAAGTGATAGTTCAGCTAACTCTAAAAATCCCGTATCTTCCATTGTGCCAAATTCATCTCCTCCAACATCCCACATCTTGGTCTTTTCGTCTAAATATTGATCGGTGCTCCTTGATAAAAGACGTAGATTGTTATGAACAAAAACCAAGTCTTCAGCACGCTTAGGAGTTAACTTATTCCTTCTAAGTGAGTTAACAAATGAGTAGGTGCTCCAATTACGCTCTGAACAAGATGAAGAAGTGGGTTGATCAAGAACTCGAAAAGCTAACGATTGTAACAAGGGAGATTGTGCTCCAAAATTAGCCCACCAAGTTTTAGGCTCCATACTTCCCATCCTAGAAAGAGAGCCAATATCTGAAAAAGGGCCCGTTTTAAGGGAGAAACTAGCGAACTCATTTAAAATTTTGTCATAATCATCGACATTCGGGTAGAGCCTTCGAAAGCAATTGATCCTTTCTTGAGAGATTTCCGCATCTCTATGAGGAGCGACTCTAGCATCATCCTCACTAAGCCATTCATTACTATAATACCTATAAGATATAAACAAACAAATAAATAAGAAAGACATTCGGATAAGATAAAAAAATATACTATATGTCTATATTTATGAAACTAATGGTTAATCAAATAAGAAAGTACCTCGGGTTCAAAGAATGTGCTAAACAGTGAAGTGGTGTTGAACTTTTTGCCCAACGAGCCATAAGAATCTCATAGCACAAATGTTTTTCAAAGCAAGATTAAGTGTATGAACCACACACGGTGTCCAATAGATCTGCGGGTAAAGGCCTTCAATTATTTCACCGGCCCCTTTACAATTTGCCGCATTATCTGTAATGATTTGGACTACATTTTGATCACCTATCTCATTGATGACTTCTTGCATTAAATTAGCAATAAACTCCTTGCTTTTAGTTTCACCCATACAATTGACAGCTTTAATGAACATTGGACCTTTTGCCGAAGTTGCCATGAAATTAATTAACGGTCTTCTTTGAGGATCGCTCCACCCATCGGTCACAATTGACACCCCCCTTTCTTTCCATGTATCCTTGATTGGTTGTAGCAACCTCTCAACATTTGCCTTCTCTTGTTGAACTAAAGTCGTTCTTAGTTTGTTGTAGCCCGGAGGCACATAACCACCTAAATTGTGATTCGCAGCAAACGTAAAAGCCCTTATATAATACGGATTTCTAGCAAGATTGAATGACAAACCACCCGTATAAAACATTCTTGCAATTTCTTGATCTAATTGGGCTCTAGTATCGGTATCAAATGCTCTAGCCAAAGGAGACAAGTCAGATTTTCTTTTCTTATTGGTGTTTTGAAATTCTAGTCCACCAGAAGGCAACGGTACATCTCTAGGGGCTGCATTTGTTTTGATGTTTTCATACTCAGTGTCTTTAGTTTTCATCTCAAGCAAACTGTTAGGGTTAACTCTCTTACACGTCGATATTCCTTGTTTTGAAATTTGAAGTAAATGAGCCCTCACCCTGGAGTAACTCCCTTGTTTTATTTCCTGACAAAAATTGCACTGAAATTTCCATGTACCCCCCGTTTCGGCGGTCTTAGATATTTTAGTAACGTACTCCCACAATGGCCCTTTATCGATAGATTGCGTTGAGGGCACACTACCGCTAGAACTATTGCCAGCACTAGAACTCGATTCCATGATTTTGTGAATAAACTGTCATTAGAACGTAGAATGATTTGAATAAATACAAAGTCGAAACAGATTAATAACCATAAATTGTATATTCGGTAGACAAACAACAGATTATATTCACAAGCTAGTGAGCTAGACAAACAACAACAATTGGTTTATAAACTATTAAACTTTATAATAATATTTTACCCACAAAAATTATAAAGGTTCTAGGTGCATCTAATAAGACCAATACTGTTACCTCAAAAAAAACTAAAAAGTCAATTAAAGTAATTAAAGTACCCATCCATTATCTGTTTTACTTTTCCCATCACACGTTTTCACACCACAAGTACCACACATCCATTATATATTTATATATTCATCATCAATTATCACTTATCAGTTTATCACTTTATCAATTTACTCAGTCATCACTCATCACTTCCAATGATCCAATCTTCCTTCCATAACCATACAATCAATAATCGTACTGTCATACTCATACATAACATAAATTACACAACTAAACTAATTAGTTTGATACCTGTTCGAGAATCGAGAAGAGAAGTTCGAGGGACGGCACGTTTCCGGCAAAGGGATTCGCCGATTCGCGTTAAGGTATTGTAAAAACTGGTTTAATCGGCCTAGATATTATATACAAGTCAATACAGGCCCAGAAACGTGATTTAAAGGCCCACAAACGTTTCCTAAACGTTTCCTTTTACATGAAACGTTTCTTATTTTCCGGATACGTTTCCGGCACGTTTTCGGCCGTTTCCCGTTTCCGAAACGTTTCCGGTACGGGAGACGGCACCATGATGGCGTTTCCGTGCAACATAATCTGCATAGTGTTTCTATGTACTGGTCGAATTTTTCATTGACAGTCCATCTCCATTGCTGCTTATTGTAGTTGATGCACTGGTTTCACTTTGCCATTCATTCCTGACCGAGATTGGTGAACGTAAGAAGTCTTTCAACAAACTACTATTGTCCCTAGTCGATACAAAGTTGCAAGAGTTTTACTAAATAATATTGTATATATCGTCTAACCATCCAATCGTGTATATATATATATATATATATATATATATATATATATATATATATATATATATATATATATATATATATATATATAACAGGAGGCGTATGACGTCATTAATGCCACCTCAATGCCACATAATCATTTAAATGCCACATAATCACCTAAGCATTATTTTAGTCAATTAAAATTCAGATTAATTAAAAATTTGACATTGGCAAGAATTGAACCTGGGTCATTTAATCCACACACTAATGCTTCAACCACTAGATCAACCCAGTTTTTGTGATTTACAATACAAACTAAATATGTCATGCTTAAATAATTGATATTGTTAAGTTATATTTAATGAATTGATTATGCATAAAATTATATTGTTATTATTATCCAACCCTAATAAAACTTATAAACATAAACATACGGCCTCTTCATTCAGAACAAAAAAATACAGTTTTATTCTCATCCAACATTCTAACTATCCCTAATCTATTCAAAGTGATCTTAATAAATATTTGAACTTTGCAGGAACATCTATGTTTATTTTGTTCTCTCTCTAGAAATTTCCATAACACCATTCTCAAACCAAGGAGTCAGATCCTCACAATCTATGCGCGTTATCATTCACTACCCGTTTGATCCCTGCTCTACTGCTATTGGCTATCACCTCTAAATTAACCCTAAATAAATTCAATCTCCCCCAAATGCGACAATCAAATTCTAAAAACATATTTCTTCAATTCACCTTCTTTACTGTGCAATTACACGGTTAATTTTATAAATGTTTTATCTTAATTCGTTTTTTTTTTATGATGATTTACAGATGTGAAGAAGTGATTAGGTGAAACAAGATGGTAGCTGTTAAGGTACCGTTGAAACCCTAACTAACTTTGATCTGTTAGTTTTTCACTTTTTTGGTGTATTCAGTTGATTCATTTTTTTTTTTTTTTTTTTTTTTTTTAATCTGTTGGGCAAGTATGATTTGTAGGTTTCAGCCCCACTTATATCAATGTTTAGATAGTTAGATATCATAACTTTAGTTTGATTGGTTTGTCGAAAATCATTCGAGACTACATATTAGGTGACTATAGGGGCCATTGATTGGAATTTGCAACTTAATTATTGGTCTTATATTTGTGACGGAAAGCTCGGCTATTTGTTCCTCCTTTGAGAATTATCTATGCAGGATGCCTATTAAGCGATTACATTACATTTCTTTAAATAATTAGAGAGTTTAATGGATGTGTTAGAAGTTGATAAGTTATGGCAAAAGGTTTAATTATATGATATAGCTATCAATAATTACTTTATTGCTAATTTGGGCAACCAACTTTATATGTTTTTGCTATATAGGTCATTGAGCTATCAGTTTTTTGCTATCATTTTGTCATCCATGACAATTGATTGACTGTTATAGCTGAAAATGGATATAGTTCACTATATCTACTTAGCAAAAATATAAGTACTGCAAGTTACTTAGTTTAGTTACAATTAAGGTAGTTTTTAATTAGTGAATGTTAACTTTACTCCTAATGCATTTAAGATATCAATTACAGTAATTTAGAAAGTTTGCAAGATTTGATGATATAGGTAATTCTGGGAAAAGTGATAAAATTAGTACTAATTTTCTATCCGTATCTTGCCGGGATAGCATGACAGAGATGGGTTAGGTATGCTGAATTACAATATGCTGTTATGATGTTTGGTTTCATGATAGCGAGCTCAAATGGCAGCTTATTATCATTGCTTGACGGTATTTTCCCCATTCAATGGTGTGGACCTGGGGTGGTATGGACTGAAAGTGTGTCAGACAGCCGTCCATTGCCTTTGGTTGAGCAAAATTTAGTTTAATGCCTTATTAACATTTTTTACAATCAATTTACGCAGCCATGTTATCCTAACTGATATGCTTTTCTTTTTATGTAATTTACAGCACATGGAACCATCAATAGGAAACAGTAACTGCGTATCCTTGCTTATGCATTTTGGAATGGAGCAGAATAGAACAAGTAAGTTTTAAATCTACTTCCCAAAGAAAACCGTAATGAGTAAGTCCTATTTGTCATTTCATGAATTTTGTCATTCATTTGCTTGACATTCAAAAGATGAAATAAATTTACTCATGGTTGCAGTTGGTTATAGAAGCTGCGCGTCATGAGCCAATGCGTGTACACAACCTGTCCTTGCCACCAATATCGAAGCAGCAGCATTTCAGCAGTTGTATGCTCATGGCCAATCAAAGCTTGTTGTTATATTGTACACCAATGACCTAACACAACGGTTACAGGTTATCTCAGTGAATCATTTAACATGCCTCTTTTTTCTACATAAAATAAACATCATTGTTTCGTAAAATGTATTGACACTAATAATCTCAATTTGAGTTAAAAGATTTATGAGATTTTATCCAATACAAATAGACTTTGAGCAGCTTTCCACCTGTTCCCCGTTTAGCTTATTTTTTTGTTTTGACCCATTTGAACTGAGTGGGATAAGACATAAGCCAATTCGACTCATTTATAGTTAATGGGTCAAAATTTCCACCTCTTGATTAAACAGACATCTAAAGACCCTATCCATCTGTTGGAACTAACACAAATATACTTAAGCATTGTTTTTCTTTCCAAAAATCATTCAATGCAGATGTGTCTTCTTAATATTTGAGGTGAAATAAGAGACAATGTGAAAATCAATCACAAGAGACGGAGAAACATTATATGGGTACTGAATGTGTACTGTCAAACAATGCAGAGGTTCAAGGTGAATAAGATTTTTGATTTTTTTGGGTCACATTGTATTTATTTCAATATATATTTCCAGAATTAGTTATCATGTTCATTGCATTGATAAATGACTAAGTTCACATTCATCGTGTCCAACTTGCAGGCGTTCCTTATTAGAAACCTGTCAAAAGATCCTCAAAGGTTGGAATTGTAGCACTACCACGTCTTCTCAACCGGAAGAACAAGGTCCAAGCAAAACTACTATTATAAGTATAGCACCATTACAACGCGAAGGTTTTCTTTGATTCGACAAAAGGTTAGTGTCTTATCTCCCGAAAATCTTACTACATCGCTTGCAATAGAAAAATAGTGAACTTTGTGACACTATTTGGTCAAATTTAGGATGCGAGTTAACGACTACGTTAGTTTATTTAAAATGTGAGATTACAGTAAATGAAACATCCTATACTCCAAAAAATGACACGCTCACTTACATATTTTAAATTAAATTGATTTGAAACTTAAAATCATTATTTTCATTTTTGACTATATTATGTCAGCTTACGACAATTCTTGAACTTATATTTATCTAATGCATAAAGTGACTAATATGGAAATATTACTGTGTAGGTGCCCCCTTCCAGTCGCTGGCTTTATGACTCTCGCTTATATACATCAGTAGAAATATTCACTCTTCTTAAGAGGTAATTTTAGTCTATTTACATCTACATTTTGAAGTTGTGTATCAACCTCATGTGTGGATATAATTTTTGTGCTAGTGTCATACATGTGTAATCATCATCAGTTGGTAATTAGTTGGTATGTTGACACATACATATATTGTTAGTAAAATAGAAGAAATACACTACACCCCTGTTTCAAGTTTGTTTCGAAAAGGTGATGGGTGAAGGGTGAAGGGTGATGGCTCACACTCATTACTTCCGGCCGAACTAGAATGTATGGTGTGTTTAGGATTGGCATTTGCTAATTTTTTTCATGTATTCACAAATGCCTTTGTAATGACTCATTCTTTTATAGAACCCATATGTACCCATTGTTTGTAAGTGTATGTAACAAATGGGTTTGACCATTTATCATTTACTTTACTAACAGGAGAAGGTAAAATGGATGCAATTAGCAGTTTCATAAGGTACTGCTGCAAATTTTCTGTATGGCTGTATTCATGCAATGTCCATTCCTTGCTTGCACCTAAGAGTGGTGCAATTTCACGGGAAGTAGCTCCACTAGACACAAACAGAAAGAGAGGTTTTGCAATCGTTCTGGAAAACCATTCCCCAAGCTCCAGAACCATAGGCAGGTAAATGATTTCTTAACAGCTAAATTTGACTCTTTTATAGGCACATAGTCATGTTAAATTGGAACTATAATGTGTCAATGGCCAAAGACAAACATATCTAAAAAAGAAATGGGTCCAACGAGGAAACATCAACGAAATTGTATCTTTAATGCATATATGTGAAAAAAAATGTCCCTATTTTTTTCATTTATAAGTTGTAATGAAATATTGTGAATTTTCAAAATCATATTTGACAGACTAATTGTTCTGACCCATACAAAAACTACATTTTCGTTGACACAACACATTATCAGTATAAGGGGGTATTTGGGATTGCTTATAATATTTACGTATTTTGAATTGGAAAATCATTTTTTAGTTGTGTCATCCAGTTTTTAAGCTCGAATTAAGGTTTGGATAGTATGGATTAGATGTTTGGTGACCTGTACCGAATAACACCCACTAACCAGACCATGTTGGCTCCTCGCAAAAGGAAAAATAGCGATTCATACACAGGTGGTTGATTTTATTAGCATGCATACAGTTAATATCTGTAACAGTTTCCATGCCACATTCTCATCATTTTAGCAGGACCTGGAATGATTACACTGCTCTGAACCGCAGATATTTTGGCAGCAACAACAGCATCGCCTGTTAGCCAAGGTCAGCCATGCACAGCCAACTCAAAAACCATGCCACATTTTCATCATTTTTGTTTTTGTTAGATGTGTGATGTATGAGTGGTGATTTGTGTGTTTGACTTTTTATGTTTGACTGTTTTTTGAGTGGTGTTGATAAGTTTTCTTGGGATTTTGTTTTGTAGAGTCCATTGGTGTCTCACCAGCAGGCGTTGGCTCATGTAACGCCTGAGGCTGCGTTATCTCAGTCGTATTTTAATAATATTCAACCTGAAACCTATAGCGGGGGGTTGGTGAATGAGGAGGAAACACGAATGGTGAATGCAAATGTGGAACTTGAGGATTGTCAGATTGGGTCACCAGATGAGTTGTCGGTTTCTCAGTCCGATGTTAGTGAATTGAACGTGTGGGATCAAACAGCGGTGAACTTCAAGGTAATATAGTTGGACTGATAGTATCCTGTGATTCATATAATCATATCCACATTTGGGTTGGGGTGTTACATGTAAGCAGTTCAGTTGGCAAAATCAGGAACCACTCAATCTCAGTCCAATATTTTCTCATTGTGTGCACTTACAACCCTAACATGGGAATGCGAATATATGATACCCTTTGTATTTTGTTTATGTTATTTACTTTATTCTTAGAAAACGTGTTTATGTGCAGATAAATCGCTTTATATATATTCATAAAATAAATACAAAAATATATTCATGCAAAACACTCCCGTAGCAACGCGCGGGCTACCCCGCTCGTGTATATATATATATACACACATAATAAAAAGTAACACCACAATTACACATAACAAAAACATTAAGAGAAACAATACATCCATATAAAAAATAATTATTTAATACAATCACAAATAATCAATAATTACAATTAATTAACGACCATCTAATATTAAGCAACAAATAATTACAAGTCATGCCAGCCAATCGGGCGGGCTTCGAAAACTAGTATATATATATATATATATATATATATATATATATATATATATATATATATATATATATATATATATATATATATATATATATATATATATATATATATATATATATATATATATATAGGGAAGGGTTATTTTCAGAACCAAAAAAAGGTACAGAACTGCGAGAACCAGCATTAATAAGATTTTTTTGAATATTTATTTTTATTATTTAATTTAAAAGGGTATAATAGTAAAATTACAAATTTTAATGTCTTTTTGAATTTTTTTAATATAAAACGTTTTTTTAGTTCCTAAATTTTAGGTTTTTTTTTTTTTTTTTTTTTTTTTTTTTTTTTTTTTTTTGAAATACATTATGTGCTCATGTGTTTTGTAAAAAAGAAGGTTAACAACTAACTATATTATGACAATTGTATTTTTCGTTTATGCATAGGTGTTTTGTATATGCACATGTATCTTTAAGTAATATAACATAAATAAAAATACAAACAACAAAACTTTAACAATAGATTTACGCAATTTCAAAATTTATAAATTGTATTACTCTAGTGATATGATATTTAGTTTTATCACAAACATCCATTTGTTTACACTTGTATTCAATTTTATTACAAATATATGAAGCGTGCACATGTGCATAATCCAATGTCTTTAACAGTTGGTTCATCTTTTTGGCGTGCACATGTATTCCTCGCCTGGTTCAAGAACCCATGAAATCTGCACATGTAATAAATGAATTATTTAATCATAAAAATTAACAAAACACATATGGACTATGTATTTCGGACTTGTGCACACAAAACCACATTCTTGACTTCTTTGAGAAATGAGTAAAACCTTAAAACACAAAACACAAGTGCACCCTTAAATCAGAACTAAACACATCCTTATATCATAACTAAAAACATATATGCACTTTCAATACATCCAAACTCCGAAACTGTAAAAACACATACGCACATAAGGCATCAAATTCACCAGAAACTGTAAAAACACATATGCACTCTCAAACACAACTTTGACTTTTTCAAAGCAAAACACATGTATTATAATACTAAATATCATAATCCTACCTCTGAACAACTGAATCACAATTAAATATTTAACCAATTTTCTATTTAGACACAAACGCAACTGACTCATATGATTATTTTTAATAATACATGTATTTTAAAACTAGTCATCCTAATCCTACCTCAGAGCAACTGAATCATACAAATCCTTTCGCAAAACACATGTATACCTCACACCAAAACACATGTATTTTTAAACAAATGTATATTTTTAATAACCCGTCAAAAATCCTATCTCAAAACACATGTATTCTCAAAACTTAGGTATGTTACAATACCAGAAACTGTATAAAAGCAAAAATGGCATATTACAATACCATCTTATGAAATACGCACATATAATATGCTTATTTCATCATATCTCATTAGATCTATATCAATCAATCAATCAACAAGATTAATAACAACAAAGGAAGAAATAAAATGTATAGCTAATAAAGAAATAAAATGACATCAAGTAAATAACGGATGTGATTTTAAGAAGTTAAGAACTCTGTCATTTGGTATTTATAACGTGAATGGTATTAACAAGAGTGATATCTTCACCTCAATTTTTTTCATTAAAAACATATGCTCATTTCTTTCTTATATTTTTAATACTTATCACAAAACACATCTTTGTTGGAGATTGTTCATCACAATAGGTTTTAAACTGATATGACTCGAATCTTACTTATAAAAACAAAGTATTTACCACAAAAACATAACAAACCAAAATAACCATCTAAATCGATATATCAAAATAATACCACAAATCAGTTTGGTTCAACAAAATGAAAAACCAGAATAAATCCACATGGATGAAATAATCAACGCACTGACCTCTAGATCCGCAAACTCAAACCATATTAATGTGAAATCCTTACTTCCTTCACGTTGTTGTGGATGTTTTTATTAATGTTTCTTCGATGTATGGTTTCTCAATCAGATCCAAACTGGAGGATGTATGGTATTGATGGCTCACTTTAAGATTAAGGTCGATAGAGAGGTTTGAGTGGGAAAGTGAGAGAGGGATTCCAGAAATTAAGCGGCGGCTGCATTCTTTTTTTAGGGTTCCTCATGAGTGCAATGTGGAAATATATTTGTAACTGCTCCTTACTTTGTGGTGGTTGATGTTTGGCGAAATTCCATAATTGCCCTTAAATTTAATTAAAATAATCAAACAAAATTCTTTTTATTTACCATAATGCCATTTCATTTTGGTCCATCGATTATTTTGATCAAAGGCTAGGATCGGTTCTCGCAGTTCTGTACCTTTTTTTTGGTTCTGAAAATAACCCTTCACTATATATATATATATATATATATATATATATATATATATATATATATATATATATATATATATATATATATATATATATGGGGATAGCTTGGCTACAATTATATGTAGCCAATTGGCTACAATTCCTTCACAAAAAACATAATAGCAATAAATCAAGGACCCACAGAAAAGAATCAGGACCCACACAAAAAAATCAGGGGCCCACATTTATAGCACAAAATTGTAGCCAATTGGCTACAATTAATTGTAGCTAATATATTCCCTATATATATATATATATATATATATATATATATATAGGTTCATATATAGGTTCATACGTGAACCATTGTGACTTTTCGGTATTAACATAACCGAAATTAACTAACTTTTAACTAACATAACTACCATAACCGAATAGCGGTTACAAACTATCATATAAACTGTTTAGCCCTTAGGCTTTAGTTTGTTACATATTGAACCGAGCAATGTCGAGATTAGAGTCCACATTCTCCTCCTTAATCTTGATCGTTGCTTCGTCCTAGATCTTGAACTCCGAGAAATTTTCACATAGTGACAAACTTTAGTCTTGGTAAAGCTTTAGTTAATATATCTGCTCTTTGTAATTCTCCACTGACGTGTTCCACATTGATGTGTCCATTCTCTACGCATTCACGAATGAAATGATAGAGAATGTCGATATGCTTACTTCTTCCATGAAAAACTGGGTTCTTGACGAGTGCTATTGCTGAGATGTTATCAACCTTTAGTGTTATTCTTTTCTCCTCCCAACCCGTTAGTTCACTAAGTAGCCGTTTTAACCATAAAGCTTGACATGCTGCTCCTGTAGCTGCCATGAATTCTGATTCACATGATGAGAGTGCCACTGTTGGTTGCTTCTGAGTGCACCAGGTAATAGGTGATTCTCCAAAGTAAAATACTATTCCAATAGTTCCTTTTCCTTGATCAGTATTGATTTCATAACTACTGTCGCTATAACCTGTAATTTTGCAGCCTCCGTCTTTCTTATATATAATTCCATGCTCCTTTGTTCCTTTGATGTATCGGATTACTTGCTTTATTTCCTTTAGGTGATGATCCTTTGGGTCTTGCATAAATCTGCTGAGTAGTCCGACTGAGTAACTAAGATCTGGTCTTGTATGTAGTAGATACCTGAGACATCCTATTAGGCTTCTGTAATAAGTTGCGTCAACTGAGTTTCCATCTTCCGCCTTGACCAACTTAGTACCCGGATCCATTGGTATCTTCATGTTATTACTTTCCATCATACTTGCATCTTTTAAGATCTTGTTGATGTAACCTGTTTGCTTGATTGTAATCTCTCCTCCTGTCTGAGTAACTTCTATCCCGAGGTAATAAGCTAACAATCCTAAGTCGCTCATTTCAAATTTGTCTTCCATCTGGGATTTGAACAAGTCTATTTCCTTCCTTGGAGTGCCCGTGATTATCAGATCATCCACATAAACTCCAACTATCAGTGTAGAAGTCTTGCTTCTCTTCGTGTAAACTACTTGTTCGAGATTACATTTCTTTAAGTCTAATGACTTTAAGGTTTGATCAAGTTTCATATTCCAAGCTCGTGGTGCTTGCCTTAAGCCATATAATGCTTTAGTGAGCTTATAGACTTTCCCTGAATTTCCTTGTTGAATGAAACCTTAAGGTTGTGTGACGTAGACTTCTTCCTTCAAATCTCCATGTAAAAATGCTGATTTGACATCTAAGTGATGTACTTGCCATCCATGGTATGCTGCCAGTGCTAAAATCAAACGAACTGTCTCGATACATACAACTGGTGCAAATACTTCGTCGAAGTCTATTCCTTGTTCTTGTACATATCCTTTTGCTACTAATCGTGCTTTGTATTTGATGATTTCTCCTTTTGCATCCCTCTTGGTCTTGAAAACCCATTTGAGTCCTATTGCCTTCTGATTTGTAGGCAAAGTAGTAAGAGTCCATGTGTTGTTCTTGTTGATTGAATCCAGTTCAATTTCCATGGCCTCGATCCATTTCTTATATGTTGATGCCTCCCTTGTAGTTACGTGGTTCTTCTTCCGTAAATAGCAGACTTTCAGTTTCAACTTCACGTGCATGCTCATGTATTTCCGTTAAGTCTTTGAAACCTCGTACTGGTGTATCATCAAATCCCTTTTCTGAGCTCTTAATTGAAGTAATAGTAGCATCTTCCTCTTCTGAGTGTGGGTTGTAAGTGTATGTTTGTGGGGTAGTTGGAGAGTTTGGAGCAGTGATTGGTTCCTGTTCCTGATAGGTATCATTATTGTTTTCTGAGTTGACTGATGTAGTGTTTCCATTTTCGACTCCTTCTACCACAAAACTTGCCCAAAATGAGTCTTGTGTACTTGTTTCCTCTTTGTTATTATCCCAATCCCACGGTTTTGTTTCCATAAACTTTACGTCCCTGCTAACATGTTTCCTTTTTCCTTTTGGATCATATAACCTACATGCTTTTGATCCTTCCTCTACTCCTAAGCAAATCATGGGTATGCTTCTGTCATCCAGCTTTTGCAAGTGAGGTATTGTTATCTTGGCATAAGCTGTGCATCCGAATATTCTTAGGTTTTCCAGATTTGGTTTTCTGTTGTAGAGTGCCTCATATGGAGTTTTATCTACCAGGGCTCTTGTAGGTACCCTGTTTAGTATGTAAATGGCGTGTCTGACTGCTTCCGCCCAAAAGTTTAATGGTAACTTCATCGCTTTCATCATACTTCTTGTAGTAGATAGCACCGTTCTATTTCTCCTCTCCACAACTCCATTTTGTTGTGGTGAGTACGGTGCCGTCAATTGTCGTGCTATTCCATTTTCTTTACAGTACTTGGTGAATTCATTAGATGTGAACTCACCTCCCCTATCTGTTCTTAGCATCCTTAACTTCAATCTCATTTCCATTTCAATTTGTTGTCTGAATTCCTTGAAAGTGTTAAATGCTTGATCTTTCGATGTCAGAAAGTAAGCCCACATAAATCGTGTACAGTCGTCCACTAACAAGAAAATGAGTTTCTTTCCGGAGTGTGTGGCTGGACTTATAGGACCACAGAGATCTCCATATACTAAATCCAAAGGGTTCTTTGATCTGAACTTAGCTTGATTTGGAAATGGTGTCCTACTGTGTTTTCCTTATAAACATGCATCACAAATCTGTCATGCATGATTTATTCTTGGTATTCCTTCCACTAGACCCTTCCTTGTCATCTTATTGATGTCGTCAAAGTTTAGATGACCTAATCTAGCGTGCCACAACCATGCTTGGTTATCTACATTTGCTAAGAGGCATATGGGTGTTTCTATTTGTAGTCTAATACTGTAAAGTCTATTCTTAGATCTTTCAATCTTCATCAACAACTTCTTATTCTTATCATACAAAGTCAGTTGGTTTCCATCCATGATGATTTTACATCCTATCTCTGTGAGTTGTCCTAAACTTAGTATGTTGCTCTTGAGGTTGGGAATGTAGTATACATCCGATATTATCTTTTGTTCGTGGTTCCTACAACCTAACAATATAGAGCCTCTTCCCTTTATCTTCACATACGATCCATCTCCAAAATGAACACGTCCTGTTATGCTTTCGTCAATATCTCTAAAATGACTCTTAGTTCCCGTCATATGGTTACTTGCACCATTATCTAAATACCATATGCTTGCATCTGTTGTAGCATATTTTCCGGGTTGAATTTGTCCTTCATTCAGCAGTACTTCCTCGTGTTCAGTTTCGTGTGTTGCCATTAACAGTGATGGTTCTTCGTCTTCTAAGATAAGGTTTGAATGTTCCTGTGTTGTCGATGATTGTGTGCAGTCTTTTCTAAAATGTCCAAGTTTTCTACACTTGTGACATTGTATTTTGCTCATGTCCCACTCACGCTTATTCCACTTTGTTTTTCCTTTGTTAGTTCAGCCTTCCTCCTTTGAGTCATATTTATTTCTATTACGTTGCCAGTTTCCTCGTGAAAAGTTTGATCTACTTCCGCGATTACCAAATCGCCTTCCCCTTTTCGAGTGTTCTCCATGTGCGAATAGTAAGTTTTCTTGGCTTTCTACTTGTCCTCCTTTTCGAAGTTTTATTCTTTCCTCAAATGCCTTGAGTTTTCCAATGATATCGTCTAAGGTAACGTCGTCAAGATCACTGTTTTGTTCTATGGATGCGACTATTTGAATGAACCTATCTGGTATGGAATCTAATAGTTTTCGCACTAAAAGTGATTCATCAAATGTTTTTCCTAATTCTTTTGCCTTAGTGGCATAGCCGTTTAGTTTAGCCGTGAATGCATCCACTGAATCATCCTCCTTCATTTGGAGTGTTTGAAATCCAATCATCAATGATTGTAGACGTGCTTACTGCACTTTCTCTTCTCCAACGTGTCTCTTCTTTAACGATTCCCATAGTTCTTTTGCCGATTTACAACCCGCGACTTGTAATATCACATCTTCGGTCAACGCTTGATATAGGAAGGCCGTCGTTGCCTTATCCTTTTTCTCATCTGCTTGCGTATTTTCCTTAGGTTCTATCATTTCCCATAAACCGTGTGCTTCAAGTATAACTTTAATTTGGATAGCCCAAACGGTGTAGTTTGTCAATTTTAACTTGGGGCATTGATAGTGTGCGATTGGTGTTACGGGTTTTGGTGTTATCAAAGCGCTACTAAGATCTTCGGCAGACATCCTATTTGTGCGTATGATCTTCACTTTCTAACGTATGGGATTTTCCTACTAGTATGGGATTTCCTAATAGTACGGGAACATAAATAGTTTTTCGGGAATTCCTAATAATACGAGAACTATAAAATTTATACTACTAGTATGATAGAAATCCAGAAACTTTTAGATTTCTAACCTTAACGTTGTGTTAAAACACAACCGTATTCCCAATTGTGTCGGTACTTGAACGTCGATACCCACAACAAATTTCTCCTTTCTTTCTCACGCTAGTATCACCAAATGTATCAGTTGTTGCTGTTTTCTTCTCGGTGTTCCCCAACTATTGTTGTTGTTGTCTCGTTGTTGTTACTTCACTTCGTTACCCACAAATCAAACGAGACTCCCTTTTTCTTTTCGGTATTACTAATTTGTTTCAAACGATGGTGTTTTCCCTTTGCTTGTGTCGACTTCAAATCGTTACCCACAAACAAACCTAGAACTCTTTCTTGTTCTCTCGGTATTCCTCCAAACAGCGAGGGTTTCGTTGTTGTTGTTTTTTTTTGTGTCGACTTCCAAGTCGTTTCCCACAGATGATGCACAACAACGAATTTCTTTTCCGGTATCACACGCTTACAAGCGTTGTGTATTAACTTTTCCTCTTGTGTCGTTCTTCAACGTTCGTCACCCACAAAAGTTCTCCACTTGTGTTTAACACAAAGCGTTTTTTTTCTTTTCTTTTCCTCCTATGTCGCTATTCGATAGCAGCCCCCACAGAAGTTTGCTAGCTTTTTCTTTTCCTCCTTTGTGTCGCACTTAACGGCAGTCCCCAACAAAATTTACTACTTATTAACGAAGCGTTAATATATTTTTTCTTTCCTTTGTGTCGCGCTTAACAGGCAGTTCCCAACAAAGTTTTCCTACCAAATCGTTTGATGTTTATCTTGGCCGTCTATTCCTTCAACCTTAACGTGTTCCTCTTCTTCTTCAAGAGTCGATTGAAGTTATTCCACTTTTGCAACTCTCGTTGGTTTCTGATCGTGCACTATCTTCTTCCAACGGTTCCAAAATTATTCAGGTTCTGTTTGTTTTGACAAACACGTTCTGTTAGAGTTTGTGGATATAAATTAATATACTTATGTCCAGTTTCGAACACGAGACTTCGGGATTGCACACATTACGTATGAGTCTCAATGTTTGAATAATTAATATAATGATTTATGTTTAATTATTAAATCACAAATATTTATATGGTCGAACAAGGAAAGAGGAGGGGGTTGAGTGTCGATTTTTGAAACTTGAGGAGGTGTTGGACTCAAACTTGGAGAGCAAGTTTGGAGTGTATATAAACCCCTCAAAGCTTCATATGATCGTGTGACACACATATCCCTAACCGATTAATATTAATTGGTTCTCTTTCTTTTCCACCACTGACAAGATATACGATATAGTAAAGAAGTTAGGATATATTCCATGCACATGCATGGATTATTACATGCATATTTATATGCATAGTAATTTATTTACTTCTTTTATCTTATTGTTAGAGGGATTCGATCATGTATTATCTAGAATATCAAACCCTAGTTGTTGTGATGTTTTATTTGTGATACATGAACCTAGCTTTTCACATTGAGACGCTAGTAATACGTGTGTACAAGAACGAGGGACAAGCTTACTTTAGCTTGTGTGATTTTCCCCAATTCGATTAGGTGGTGTCGATTTATATATAAACCCTAATTAGGGTTTATCTTGTTCTTGGAGATCCGGTTTCTTGTTTGGCTAGAAACCACAAAAGGTACGCATTACTTTTAATTTAGTTAATTAATTACATGTATTGTAGATCTTGTTTTCCGCTGCGTGTACTTGATGTTATGTGTTTATTTGTTTATGGCTATGATTCAAATATTCCAACAGTGGCATCAAGAGCCCGTTTTAATACGTGTAATTAATTACTAAAAACACATAAAATTGAATCTAGATGATTAGATACATGCAATAGGTGTTCTAGGGTTTTTGATTTTGCAAACCCTATTTTTTTTATGGGTCATATACCCTTTAATTATTTTTAGGGTTTTAGTTTTTGATAAAACTTGTAGAAACCCTAGGATTGCATGTAAATTTTATGTGGTTAATTAATGAGTACAAGGTGATGTCATTAATTAAATATGTGTATCTATATTGACTTGATTATATGTGCTACATGATAATAAGTGTAATATGGGAATCCATGACAAAAACATGCATGTTTTGTCATGGAAAATTGATGCTAAATGTTTCATGTTCTACGTGCTATTTTATGCGATTGTTAATTAACTAGGGTTTTAATAATAAAATTGGATGAATTGAAATTACTAAAAGTTAATTAGTTAGGTTTTTAGGGAAAACCTAAAATTGGGAAGACCCAATATTAATCGCGTATTTAATCAATTATGTGTGTTATGTATATATTAATCATAAGACTTACGCGGCCAAGAAATTGGCGTCTGTGGTCCATTGGGTACAATGAGCTCGAAAACCAATGGGAGTCTTAAGACCAATATATACATATTAATTGATTTTAGCATGTTCATTATTAAGTTGTTTATGTTTATTTTTTAATTACGCATTTGTTTAGATATGTTGTAGACATGATTGTAAACAAAAGGGTAATTTTCAAAAGGAAAATAAACTTGACTTAATAATGGTGTAACATTGTTTTAAGCAAGAAAATCATAAGTGTTTAATTGATTGATGCGACTGTACAAAAGTGGTCGAAAGGCGGACCTAATATTGACAAACTATAAAGTGGGTATAAGGTTGGTTTCGCATTAAATTGTGGCCTTAAAGAGACTCCATTCTGTCTCTCCGCTCGCCTGTGCGTCAATATTAGACTTACCAAGTACAACCATGAAAACGTACGAAGCATCTTAAGGCAATGTTGTAAGTTTCTCAACGCCATCAATTAAAACTTTGATGATTTGAGCTTATAAATGTAACGAATGAGTAAATGGTTTTGAAATATATGATACAAAGATGAATGCATGACATCTTTGTACATATTTTGATTACACACATCAAAAATTTATACCCTTAAATTTAAGTTATATGCCATCCAACTGAAAACGGAAACACCTAAGGTTACATCCTACATTACTAGCAGCCAAAGCTGAATGTGATGTTCAAAGGGTGGTAGTCTAAGGGTAAATTGAGTACTTTCATTGCTAGCAGCCAAAGCTGATGTGATGAAACGACGTCAATTTACAGTTTCTTAAGTTGGTTAACTTAATTGAGCACTTTCATTACTAGCAGCCAAAGCTGATGTAATGGAACGGCGTCAAGGCATAAAGATTTGGGGATGAAACATGCTTACATTTGCAACTGAGGTTGGCATAATATGTAAGTCCCATGATTCTAGGAATTGCAATTGGATATTGGCAATTGGGTTCGACCCGTACCTTATTGAGTACTTTCATTGCTAGCAGCCAAAGCTGATGTAATGAAACGACGTCAATTTGGATCCTAGTTTTCAGTGAAAATTAAATGGTTAAATGTTATTTACCGTGGGTGTTTAATTTTCTTGAAAATTATTATCGAAAATACTATAATTGAATTTTGAAAAATTCTTTTAATGTATTAAATGCAACGTTAAAACCGTAAACGTGGGACATTCTTTTAGTGAAAAGTTGATCTGCACCCGTAGGGGTCTTTGGATAGAGTCAACTTGACTAAAAGAATAAACCTAGTCTACTTTCCGTGTGAAGAGTAAGACTTAATCCTATTCCTTTTCATGAATGAGAAAGGTATAATAGGAAAATTAGAATTGTCTAAATTCTAAGAATTAACTCAAGGCATTTTTTTAAGAAATTGCACGTTTAGGAGTTATTAAAATTAGAAGCTAGACTAATTACTGCAAAATTGGTAAAGGCAAAACTAGCATACTTTGTCTAGTTGTTGTGCTTTGACAAATTAAAGGTGCTACATACCATTGTGGGATTGTAGACCTATTGAGGAAGAAATTACATACCCAATCCTTTCAAGTTAATTGTATTGATGGATATTCCATCATTAACAAAGTAGAATACATTCTTTGAGTACCTTAGTAATGTTACGTAAGGGATTCATCAAAGGTATAGGAAAGTAAACAACACAATATTTGCTTTTACTGGTTATGCAACACTTACAATGTGTTGTCAAATTCAGTGGGAGTGATTCGTGTCAATTATAGTACAAGGAATTGCAAAGGAAATATGCAAAACCCGAGTCGTTTGTCCCGACGAAGATCGAATGGAATTTGTGTTCCCAGGACGTGATTCGTGTAGTGAATAAGAAAAAGAGTGATTGATTCTTGGATTACACTACGAACAATGAAATAATAAATAAAAACTACTAATTAAGCTACGGGTACAAGTATACTAAGCACATGAATTTAAAAACGAAAACCGGAATTTAAAAAAACGTTACGCGACGAATTTATAAACGTACATAAAAGTGAATTTCTAAAATTTAAAACCTAAAAATGCAAATTAATTTTTCCTATATTAAAAATGATAAAAGAAAATTTTGGAAAAAGAAAAATATTTTTTTGACTTTTTAATTATTTTTTATGAATTAAAAACTGATTTAAACTATTTAAATGCTTTAAAAATATTAAAACAATTAAGAAAAATCTGGAAAATTATGAGTAATTTTAAAATTAAATGACTGATCTAGGAAAAATAATATCAGAAAGTAATTCAACTTAAATAAGCTGAACAGTCAGATAAGCTCTTTTCAAATAAGCTAAAATTAAGCAAAAGCTGTCCAAAAATTATCAACAGCTCAGGACTATTAAATCTAACTTCTAGAAACTTAAATCAAGTGAAAGAGATCAAATAAGCACAGGGGATAAGCTCTAAATTAGCTGAACAGATTAAGACTAGGACATATTCAAATGGCTTGACAACCCTATTTCATGCTACTCTAGAAGCCAGGAATAAGCTCTACTGGCGAAACCAAAAGCAACTTACTAAAACTCATACTACAAACTACTTAAAATCTAAATATACCTAAATTTAAACAACGATTGCTATCCTAATCAGAGCCTAAAACAGATGGTCTTGGACACAAACACTGAGTGCAGCAGATAAACAAATTGAGTGGCTGATTAGCGGACTAGAATGAGCTGTCTTAATAAGCTAAAAACCACAATCCCAGATATTGTACTACAAGCTTGTTGTATGAACTAGCTACAAACCAAATTTGAGATCCTAAGCTTAATCCAATAAGCCACAAGAGAGAATAGATCAGCAGCTTAAAAACTAACTTACACTAACTTGTTTAGTGACAGCAGAGTTGGAAAGTGGCGCAAAACTTGTTATAAATTTGACCAACTCTAAACCAACCTATACATACTGATTTTAACACCTAAAGACACCTCAAAAAATGCCAAAAAGGGACTTCAGAAGCTCAGCTTGAACTGAGCTTATTGAGGGCAGATTTGTGCTTTCAAGTCAAATAATGGACAACTCACTCTTAATAAGCTAATAACCTCAAACTTCTTACTGAGAGTTACACTATGTTATACAGCTTTAAACTTCTAATACCCAAACTAATGATCAAGCTAACTTACTTATCTGAATTTAAGGCTACAGAGACAATTAACTCAGGCAAAGAACACCAAGAACAACAATATGCAGTTATGACTAAATCAGACAGTAGGATCTTACAACTACACTAGAACATACAAGATCAAAACAGAAGCTCTCATATAACCCACAATCAACTTAAACAAGCTAAATAGAGCAGGTTCAGACTATAGCAACAGGATTTAAACTACTAAATATTAAAAGGCAAGTTTACTACTATGAAAATGAGAACTTACTAGGATTACCCTAGCTGAAAAAAGAGATTTCATTTGAACATAATGAGCTTAGAGTAAGCTCAAAAAGAGATAATCTATAAGTCCTAGGGGTCTTCAGTCATCAGGATAAGCTCAAGTGCTTATCGGATAAGTTGTGTTGACTTTTGTTGACCACAGTTGAGAATTGAGATTCTGATGTGTTTATGCTACTAAATGAACTCACACAAGCTATATCAGCTGAAATGAGCTTAAAGGAACTAGAAAGAGCTTATTATAAGCTGAAAACAAGTAATGAAAACATTTTTTTTTTAATTAATTTTGAGATTTCTGGTTTTTATAGTTTTGAAAACATAAATGATGAAAGTAAGAGTTTAAAAACTTAAACAAGCTTATGAAAAACTAAATGAGATAAGAGATAAGCTATTTAAAACCTTTTATAAGCTAATTGAGCATCAAAGTAAATTAGAGAACTCGATTGAAAATTGAATTAAACTAAAAATGAGATTACAATAAAGTTGAAATTACAAGATTAATTATCTAGAAAATAAAATAGCAGCATTTCATTACACTAAAACTATATTACCCTACTCCTAATCCTAATTAACTAACACCTTTAATATGTAACTGAGGAAGGCTATTTATATCACTCGAATGAAGCTTCCAGGGGTCTTTCTTTTCAATCCTCACCCTTGATCTTTGGCTTGCTCTCCACTCTTTAATTCTTATCCGTAGGATTGTTTTGATGACATGTCCCATCCAATCAAATCGTTCCATTAGTCCATGCTGGCAATCCGTGTGTCAGGAGGTGTCAGAGGCTTCTAGAAACACTAATCATTGGGTAATTATTATTAGGAATGGGGTAATTTTGGGGTACGGTAGATTAGGGTTCTTGGCAGTGAAAATTTGGGGATAAATTCGTTTTGGCGCGTGTGTGTGACTGTGTGAGTTTTTTTTATTTTATTTTGACTTTGTTTGATAAAAAAGGTTGACCGGGTATTGATTTTTGGGTCGGGTTGGATTAGGGTGGACTGGGCTGGGTTAGTTTATTTGTGGGCTGGGTAGGGACATTTTGGTGGGTTGGGTTTAGTATGGATCCGGATTATAAAGTTGTAAGGGTTAAGGGATTTAGTTTAAGGGACCAATTCTGTAATTTCTGTATTTGGAGGGACTGATCTTGCCATATTCCAAAGGATGATCTAAGGGTGATTTTTGACTTCTTGACCAATGATGGCTTTCCCGGTTCCGGTTCTGAGTCTTTCCGTATCCCGTGCTCGTTTTCTTGTTTTCTTGTGTCTTTTTGTCGGTTTTTCGCGATATCCGCCCCTGCATAAACAAAACACAAAAACACTATACCTTTTGGCGTTATGGACGGGTTTTTGGTCATTTTGGTCCGGTTTTGGTCAAGAAAAGGTATGTGTTTAAGCACATACCAAATTCCCCCAGACTAAGCTATTGCAATGTCCTCATGCAATGTTATAAGAACACGTTTTTGAAACCGAAAATTTTCCAATCTCTTTTTACTAACTTTGAGAAGTAGCAAAATTTTCAAAAGAGATCAAGAAATCCAAAGTTCTAAAAACTCCCCGATTTTCCTTTTATTTTATTTTTGTATTTTTCTCATTATTCATGTGACGGTTTTGTTGACAATCATTATCTCACGATAACTTTTAGGGTCTTCGAGTAGGAAACACGACTCATAAAGAAGTGACCAAACGGATAAAATTCGTCGTTCCTGATTTTTCGCGAGTCCCCAAACTAAGCTTAAAAACGAAATCATTGTCATTTACAAGTTAGATTGCTATCACTACCCATGAAAGTTAATTGTGAACTCTTTGTTCCCAAATTCCTATTTTTCTCTATTTATTTTATTTTTGGTGAGAAATGAATTTCTTCAAGTTCTCGTTTTGATAATTTTTAGTCCGATAAAGATACCTAGTTTAGACGCTAAGTAGTTTCCAAACCTTCCCTTGAAAACCGTTGCATACAAAAATGTTAGAAATATGAATATTCAGCTGAAGACTCGGTCACCCCGAGTAGTTATTAGTACATCATAGCTCATAGGATTATCAGTAATATTAGTAGTAGCTTAGTTAGTATTATTAGTATTGTGGAGTGGGTCGGGTCTTTACCCTTTGTCAGCTCACTCTACAGCCCGCTAGGGGCATAATATATTGTAAGTATAAATACCCCTTCCCACACAAGGGAAGGGTTGGAACTTCACATTATCTTAAGCTAATATACACATTGTTTCTCTCTCTAGAAGTTCCCACTTTCTCTCTCTAGTTCTTTGTCCAATCGATCCATTACTTAGCCTCAAACTAGTGTTTCTTGCATTGTGAATACCCTACAATTGGTATCAAGAGCCATGGTTAGGTCCATGAGAGTTGGTATTCACGGATTTGTGTAGTTTGTGAGGTTTTTTTGGTTCGATTTGCTAAGTTACTAATATTTCATTTTGTGCTTTGTTTAGTGATTTAAAGTTGTTATACCTTGTACTTTCTAGCTTAGGAATAGTATAAGAGTAGTATTTAGTACTTGGATTCACAGATTTAAGGTTTGTGTGGTGTTTTTGGGTGATTCGAGTGGTTTTATTTCAAGTGTTCTTGGATGCGGTTTGTGTATTTTGGACGATCTTGAACGCGGTTTGTGTCACATCGGGTACGCGGTTTGTCTTATTACTAGTTTAGGCAAAAGGACAAACAGCATTGAAAGTGACGGGTTTGGAAGTTTGTGCCAACGCGGTTTGTCTCTTAGGCGCATACGCGGTTTGTGTCAACGCGGTTTGTATCTCCAGTGTGAACTCGGTTTGTCTCTTAGGTGCATACGCGGTTTGTGTCAACGCGGTTTGTATCTCTAGTGTGAACTCGGTTTGTCTCTTAGGCGCATACGCGGTTTGTGTCAACGCGGTTTGTATCTCCAGTGTGAACTCGGTTTGTCTCTTAGGTGCATACGCGGTTTGTGTCAACGCGGTTTGTATCTCTAGTGTGAACTCGGTTTGTCTCTTAGGCGCATACGCGGTTTGTGTCAACGCGGTTTGTATCTCCAGTGTGAACTCGGTTTGTCTCTTAGGCGCATACGCGGTTTGTGTCTACGCGGTTTGTCTAGGCGGTTTGTGTCTTGGTGATTTTAGAAATTCCCGCGAAAGATTCGATTTCTCGGTTAAATCACAAGATCAGTAAAATCTCGTATTCACTATGACAACTAACTCAGACTCCATCATATCGGAGGTTCTCAAACTGTACGATGATATTAAGGATCATGGGAACTATGATTACACATCTCTAACAGAAACAAATGATACTGATTCTGCTGGAACTGATGAGTCACACTCGCAGTCACACATGGATGAAAGCCTTGAGGATATGCAGTTGGCTAATGCAAAGGAAAGTCAAGTAGCATGCTTCCGTTCACTTCTATCACACATTAAGGCTTTGTTCGGTAACTCTGAATATGTAATGGGGTACAGACGGGCTTTTGCTTCACTCTTTGGTCAGGAAATTTGTGATTTCACAGTCATGATGACATTATATCTGGATCAACTAGAACAGGAGCTGGTCAAGGAAGAATATTCTGAAGATAAATCCAGAGACGCTCTCAATGTGATCAACAATCAATTCCAAGTGTTCATCAACTCTCAATACACTGTGGACTATTATTGTGACTGTCAAGTGACTAAAGAGTGTTTCGCCAAATATACTGGGTCTGAAATTGAAATGTACAAAACGACACTGCTACTGCGGATAAGGGATGTCTATGGGTTCATTGAGGAAAAAGGTCAGCAGGGTAGGAATGGAACAAAATCAGACAAGACGGATGATGGTGTTAGCACAGGAAGTGACTTCTCAAGATGTGAGAAGAAATCTCACGAATCTGAAAATCACCAAGCACGGTCTACTGTGGTACATCTGTCTTATCTAGATAATACTGTTTCTAATGAACTTGTACATGATAATTCGTCGAGTTCTCTGCCTACGACTGAGTCTTTCAAATCACATGATATGATTGAAAAAGAGGTTTACAATGAACTTTTAAAAGGATTTTCAAAACTGGAAAAACATTGTGTTGATCTTGAAATTTCAATGCAACAAATAAAAGAAAAGTTCCTAAAACCTTCCATCAAAAATCCTGAATTACCTGACATTCAGGAATTTTTTATGATAAATGAGTTGAAAGATCAGCTAGTGGCCAAGAACGCGACTATTAACATGTTAAGAACCAAACTATGTGAATTGCAAGAAAAGGTCAATGGTGATAAAACCACACATGATGCTAAAACTGTTAAGTTACAGGCAGAGAATGAAACACTTAAATTACAAATTAAACAACTTTATGGTTCAGTCAAGGATATCAAATACAAGAGGAAAAACCCAACACAATCTTTGATAGCTGAAAATGATCACTTCCAAGCACAAAATCTAAAGAAAAGTTTCTCATTAGCTTCTCATAGGGATGACATTAAGAAGTCGGCCAAGAACCGGGTGAATCCTAAGTTTGTCAAACCATCAGTCTTGGAAACATCTGCCCCTTATTCAAGGTGTGCTCCCCAAGTTGGTGAGACTAAATGTTTGCCAAAATCAGTCACTTCAAAACATAGTCATAAGGGAGAATTAGCTAAGGGTCTCTTTCAGGATAAGTCTCACACGGCACTAACTAAGGAAGTTAATGCTCATGTCACTGCAGTCTCCACAGTCTCCACTGCGACCAACATTCACCATAGGCCTATAGAACTGATGAAGCACCCTAGGAAGTCTAATAGTTCTAGTGCTGAAAGACAAGAAACTTTCTCTTGTAAAAACACTAAGGTGCCTCAGAAACATCGCATATTTAGAATGTGCCTAAGATGGTTGCCAACAGGTAGAATCTTTAAGAAAGTTGGTCTTCAGTGGGTACCCACTGACACAGAAAATGCGTCTAAGAGTGTTTGCATGAAACCACAGAGGCAGGAACCCATGGTCACTAACCAATACATATGCGAACAAAATACTTATGATAGTGCAGGGAGACGATTTCTGTGTGCAGCTACTCTCACAGAATGCTTCAAGAAGAAACTCAAGGTGTGGCTACCAAAGGGGACATCAACTCCCACAGAGGAGGTTCGGAAAACCCACCGGTGATGTACGGGGACAATGACT
The DNA here is from genome assembly GCA_021014915.2 of Artemisia tridentata subsp. tridentata. Lineage (NCBI taxonomy): Eukaryota > Viridiplantae > Streptophyta > Magnoliopsida > Asterales > Asteraceae > Artemisia > Artemisia tridentata. The sequence goes on from CP139501.1 coordinate 209,564,938, forward strand.
TTTGAACAATTCAGTTCAAAACTCGTACAGATTTTACAAAGAAAATCTCAAGTATCCTTTTTCTTGGTGTATATAGTTTCTCATATTTTATAGGTACATGTTTCTTGTATATATATAGTATTATGTGTTCTTGGATAGAGAGAGGCATGTCTTCTGGATATCGATAACATTTACGACCCTAGAAATGTCATTCAATAATGACACGGGGTTTTAAATGAAGCTCGAACAGAAGTAGAATCCTAATAAGTAAATCATGTCTCTGTGGCTTGCTATTACTTTAGATAGCAACCCGCGCTTCATTTTGGGGAAAGCACGTCGCCAAAAAGACGGCTGTTCCTCCAACAAGGTGATGTTCACCTGAGCATGGATTACTTCATATTCATGTTCATTCATACTGATGATTTTTGTTGGCCTAAAGACTTTCACAGTTGATCTCACCAAGTGATAAATTGCTGTTCAATCAATGTCTAAATTTCTCTACAGAAGTGCAGTCATTGATTGAGGGGGAGAACAATAGCAATTTAAACTTTTCTATGAGTATTCATTGTGTAATTTCTGAATCTATGGCAACTGACTGGGCTATTATTAAGTCCTTAGGGATTTAGTGTGTCGTATCTGATTTGGATGCCTATGTGTGTTAGAAGGTATATTGATTGGAAAGTCAGGGACCACATGTGTCATTTAGTAAAAAGAGGAGAGTTAGGAGTAGGTTGTGAAACTTGTAACCTATGCGGTTTGTCAAAGCCAACAAAGACAGGGACCAAATGTGTCATTAGGAGTAAGTTGTTAGAATTGTAACCTATGCGGTTTGTCAAGCCAACAAAGACAGGGACCAAAAGTGTCATTAAGGTTAATTTTAATGATAGGTGAGGATATTTAACAACCAAAACGCACGCGGTTTGTCCCTCAACACTCTCTCTCCTCCAAAATCAAACCGAACGACTCTCTCTCTCTCTAACCAAACCCACGATCGTCATCTTAATCCATCCATCGAGATTCTTCCCAGATAATTATCGATCCTCACCCATATCAGTAGGTCGTTACTTGTACCATTCCAAGATTCTAAATGTTTTACTTGGTTTTCCTAGGTTGATTCGTACGGTTCATCTCTCGATCCTAGGTGTGTTTGTTATTTCTTGTTTTGATTGATGGGTTTCTCATTTATGTATGTAATGATAAGTGTTATATGCTTATATTGCTTCATCTTTCAAGCTGTGTTTAGGATTGGTGTGATTTGTCGAATGATGTTTGACTCCAAAAGTCAAAATCGTTCTTGGGTCTAGGATTTGTTCAATCAGGTTTCGATTAGTAAGTCTCTAGGATAGAATGGATTTCTTTTCTCTCTAATCAGATGAGAAATCTGATTTGATAAATTGTTAAGTCGATTGTTAGCTCCATCAAGGTTAGATGTGTTAAGTCGATTGATAGATGGGTTAAGTTAGAATGAATCTGGACTAAGATAGGGTTGATTGTTATAAGCTCTCGTTGTGTTGTTGTTGTATGTATATACATTCGTATAGTAATGAATGATTTATCGATTAAGTGGTGTTATATTCGTCGATGCGGTTTGTCTGGCATATGTCAATAGTTTGCAATGTGTTGTGATTAAACACTGTATGTAATTAAGTGACTCATTTGTGAAGTGATTGGCATGTCATGAGGTGTTTGCATAATGTGAAATCTGTAATTATTACTCTCTACATGATCTAGGGTGTAGGTTGCTTTATGGTTTGTTCATCGGTGCTATTTGTGTGAATACTTTTGAATGCTGTTTGTCTATTCATCACAGACGCGGTTTGTCTGTTTAGTCTCAGATGCGGTTTGTCTGTTTTGTCTCAGACGCGGTTTGTCTGTTTAGTCACAGACGCGGTTTGTCTGTTTAGTCACAAACGCGGTTTGTCTGTTTCATCACGAACGCGGTTTGTCTGATTAATCACGAACGCGGTTTGTCTAATTAATCACGAACGCGGTTTGTCTGAATAATCACTAACGCGGTTTGTCTAAACAATCACGAACGCGGTTTGTCTAAACAATCACGAACGCGGTTTGTCTAATCAGTCATGAATGCGGTTTGTCTGATTGATCATAAATGCGGTTTGTCTATGATTATGGATGCTGTTTGTCTACTTGGTCATGGATGCAATTTGTCTGTATTGTCATGTTATGTCTATATGTTCACATATGCAGTTTGTCTACATGCTTACAGATGCAGCTGTGCAGTTAATATTTTATAATGTGGGTTATGTTTGCTGCATTTTTTTTGGTCTCTCACAATTGTGTGTTACTTGATCTACTGTAGTCTTTTGTTATGTACACATAGTCTCTGTGCTAACCTCAAGGATTGACTCCCATCTAACTTGCATAGACATACTATCTTTCTGTGAATGTATGTGTGTAGATACAATGACAGATACAGAGATCACTACTTCCTCAGAACCAAACCCTGCAATCTCAACACCTGTTCGCACAGATGAACAAATCCTTCCTAAGAACAAATGGATCCCTATTGGAAGGAGCAACTGTTATATCAATGTGACAAGACCTCAACCCAATCCTATTTACAAGATATCTGTTGATATCTTAAAGGATACCAATTTCTTCAGAGCATTCACTGCATGTGCAACAGTTCCGTCTATATACATTCAACAGTTCTGGAATACGATTGAACTCAACAAAGACACTGGAAATTACCATTGTCAGTTAGATGAACAATGGTACGAGCTGACATCAGACACCATCAGAGAGGCTCTTCAAATCTCACCTGTTGTCATTGATAAACCCTTTACTCAACCTCCTACATCCGAGGCTCTCGTCCACTTCGTTAATGATCTGGGTTATCCATCAACCATCCTCAAGGTGTCGGCGGTAGTCACCAGTGAAATGTATCAACCATGGAGAACATTCGCCACCATTCTCAATTTATGTCTTACTGGGAAGACTTCTGCTTATGAAAGACCTAGGGCTCCAGTGCTTCAAATTCTATGGGGAATCATAAAACGTTCCAACATAGATTTCGCTGAAAGGATCTGGGAAGAATTCGTTCACTCCATTCACACATTCCTAGAAGACAAAGCAAAACTGGAATCTAATCTGGCCAGCAGGAAGACAGTGAGGAAGATGTTAATTCCTAGCATCAGATTCACTAAAATGATAATCCAGCACCTCTACTCTCTTCACAAGTTCCATCCTAGAACTGATTCTCCTCTCCACTTGTCCTCTGAAGAATTTGTTCTGGGAAATCTCAAATGGGCTGCAAAAGGGGCCAAACAAGAAGTCTTTGGAAAGCTTATTCCTGAGCCTCTTATTTCAGATAACATTCGTCAAGCCTCCTATTATAAGGAATATCTGAGCAAAGTAGAGGGATATCAAAAGTCTCTCTCTGAGAAGGTAAGAAGTGAAGCCGAAACCCTTGAACCAGAAACCCAGAAATCCATCAAACAAACCCAATCTAAATCAAAATCAAAGAAAAGAAAGGATGCACCCACAGAAGTTGAGGGATCTAAGAAAAATAAGAAGATCAAAAGGAAGGGATCAATCAAGAAGTTGAAATCTAAGAAAATCAAGACAAAAGGTCGAGATGATGATGAAGAGATGGTGATACCTGAACTAGGTCTAAAAGATGAAGAAGATCCGGTTCTACAACAAGCCTTGGAGCTGAGTGCTAAAGAACATGCTGAGTCAACAAGGAGTGCTACGAAAGGAGTTGTCCTTAGAGAACCTGTTGTTGAGAGTAGTAAACCATTACCTGAAGTAGAGGGCAAAGGTAAAGGAGTAGCTACAGTGGTACAAGCTGCTAAGACTCTTCTTACCATATCATCTCCGGCATCCAAGACAACAACACGATTTGTGCTCAGGAAACGTGATCAGGGATCATCTAGAGCACTTGATCTTTCTGAAGGACATCAAGAAGAATCACCAAGCTTAGAAGTTGCTCAAGATTCCAGTGATACAGAAAGCGATGAACAGTTGTACAAGGAGAAGAAGGTGGAGATGAAGATCACACATACAGAAATAAAAGACCCACAAGATCAAAGTGAGAGTCAAGATGAGGAAGTTCATAAGGAAGCTGAGTCTGATAACATCATTAAGGAAAAGAAGATGGAGATGAAGGTCACACATACTGAAATTAAGGACCCACAAGATCAAGGTGAGAGTCAAGATGAGAAAGTTCATAAAGAAGCTGAGTCTGATAACATCATTAAGGAAACTCATGATCAAATAACAACAACCACTACAGAACCTCCACAAGAAATACAACATGAAGAATTCGTGGCTTCTACATACCCGGGGGTTCATGAGAATCTGAAAATGAAGGAGGATGAGCAATCTCACCTGAATGAACCAACAGGGTCTACTGGCACTCTATCTTCTCTGAAGAACCTTGATACCGACTTCAACTATGGTGATCAATTCATCCTGGATAAAGCCAACGACAACACCACAGAGACTGACATACCACATGATGATAAGGAAGTGGAGTCAATGGTGTCTGTACCAATTAAACAAGACATGTCTGGTATTAGACCTATGACAATTCCTGTGTCCACAACAGCAACTATCATAGTAAATCCCTCACCAGAAGCAACACCAGCGACACCCATCCCTCCAGAACTACCATCTAATTTAGCATCACAACTAACTACTGCCACAAAGCTCATTGATGACATGTCACGGAAGATGAATAATTATGAGCAGAGACTACTTAATGTGGAAAAGCTTAATATAGATCAAAAGGTGGCTCAAGCTGTGAATGATCAGGTAGAGGAAGCGGTCAGATGGGCAATGGAAGCTCCTATGAAGACACGATTCAGAGATCTTCCTACTACTGATATGAAATCAATCCTCTATGACCGAATGTTTGAATGTGGTCAGTATCAAGGCCACGAAGATCATCAACGGCTTTATGAAGCCTTGGAAAAATCGATGAGTCGTGATAATCAGGATTTCCTCATGGCTGAGCTTGAAGAACAACGGAAGAAGAAGAAAAGAAGACAAGACAAACCCTGTACACCTCCTGATTCTCCACCACATCCACCTCCACCTCCTCCACCTGATGGTGGCTCTGGTGCTACAAGGTTTTCAGGAGCTTCAGGATCTATCCAAGCTCAACCTCATCATCATCCCACTGTGTCTTCTGGTGGAAAAGACCAATCCAATACTTCGTCTGCCCCAAGCAAGTCTAAGGGAGTTACAAAGGCTGGAACACTTGCGTGGACAACTGTTGACACCCAACCTAAGTCCTCATTCTCACCAACTCCTGAGGACTTTGTCATGAATGAGGAATCAGAAGTGGAAGATCTGACTTCTCAAAATGATGAAGATGAAGTCTCAGCTAATGCTAATATCCCAACAGTTGACCCTAATCAAAAATGGTGGTTGGAATTCTTACGCACAGACAAACCTGATGACTCAGAATCCTCGAGAAAGCGACCCACCAGGGAAGATATGGAATCTTGGATGAAACCTGTATCTGAAGAAGATCGAGAACCAATTCCTGAACCTAATTGGTCTATACCATCATCAGACAAAAGCGTTCCTGTAAACAATTGGGCAGCTACTATTGCTTCGCAACACAACTCTCCTTCAGAGAACTCATTGCTGGCAAAGACTAATGACATGGGGGCATTTATTAATTGGTTCTGTAAAAAGAAAGGCATCACAAATCTCACTCCCCAAGACTTGGAAGGTCCTGCATATGAAATCGTCAAAGTGTTTCATCCTGATGTGCATCATCTTCAATACCAAATGGAAGAATGTCATAGACTATTTACTGATCAAGTTGATGACCGGATCCTTTCCTACGACGTCAACCGACCTCTTCCCTTTGATGGTCCACCAGGTCAAAAGAACATTCAAGCAGATCTCTTCTTTAACAACGATCTGAATTATCTCCGGTTCGGGAATAATGGTGATCGTCCGGCATTATCCATTTCCAAGATGAAGGCGGCTCACTACCCTGACGTTGGGCTAGAACAAATGGTGCCTGATCAGGTATGGTCAGATGAAGAATACAAGTTTGAACTTACTGCTTCTTATGGGGTCACACATTGGTGGTTCCACAAGAAATGATTTTACATTGAACGGCACGCAGGAGAGGGTAGTCGTCAGGGTATACGCTCACATTTAAGAATCTTAAGTGTTATCAAATTTGATATTCACCCAATGTATGGATATGAGTATCTTAAAAGGATAGTGCTTCGTCGTGCTGATCAGAAGGAGTATATCATTTCTGAAAGCGACTTCAAATATCTATCTCCGAGTGACTTCGAGGATCTCTTCCTTCTGAATCTTCAAGGGCACCTGAATCATCTTCCACCTCGCGACAAGAAGGCGCTTGTTGCTGCTGTTAACTTATGGATCCGGGGTCTTGTCATCAGGCAAAGGGTGAGTGATTTTCAACTAGGGATAGAGAGCTATCAGACCAAACTCAATCTCACTAGGCCAAATTGGGAATGTAAGGGTCTCGAGTACATTCACGACTTTAAAGTTATCGAATCTCCAAGAGCAGTCAAGTTCACTGACCAACATGGGACTCCTATGATGATGCAACTCAGTGAGATTCATAAATTCAGCGATGGTACCCTGAGAATGATCGATGAAGCACTGGATTTCAGGATTAAAGACTTCAAGATAAATCCTCACAACCCACAATTGAAGACTCAGTTATGGACTGATCTGGATGTACAAAGGAGCAAAGAGTTTATGAGAGCCATAGAGCGTAGATTGAAAACAAGAAGGATCTTTCGCAACCTGGAAAGCTTCGTTGGGGGTAGAGTTCGTGAAGGAGATTACAGATTGATGGAAAGAACGACATGAGCTGATTCGCTCCATGAGTGGTCTTTGTAGTGATATTATTCTTTTGTTGGGCACTTGTAATTTTACAATGTAATTTCCTCTAATCTTGTAATACTCTATGTGTGATCTGTGTATATTGACAAGTAATTCTCTCTCGTTGACTTAAGAGGGAGCATAGTATGCTCCTAAATCAGAATACATTTTAACCTGACCACATTTTCTCCCAAATTTTTCTAAACGTATTTAAATCAATTGGGATCACAAATCTCAAATGGTTTGAAATTTTTGATCGGGGGAGAGAATGTGATTTAAATAGGAAATTCTGATAAAATGTGATGATTTGGATGTTAATGTAAGCTCTCTCGTATGTGCTAAACCATTTTGCATATCAAGGCACATATTGAGGGGGAGCAAAATGTTTTGGTCATAAACGCAAGCTCTTCCATATGTGCGAAAATCTTTCTTAACATCGATGCACATATTGAGGGGGAGCAAATGTTTTTAACAAAACAAAGGATTTGGCATCTTATGTGAGCAAGGCTCAGACTTCACCAATGAATTGATGAAACCTATACTGTCATTGATCGAAAGGACATGTCCTGGCCGGGTAATAATTTCAAGCTGGTCTAACCAGTGATGTAAGCGTGTCTCGAAAAGGATGTGTCTGAGTAGAGTGTACCGTTTCGAGAGACTTTCTGTGAACTTGACCAGGACGGGTAATAATTTCAAGCTGGTCTAACCAGTGATGTAAGCGTGTCTCGAATCGGTCATGTTCACTGAAAGTGGATCAATTCAAAAAGTGCGAGCTCTACCTAACATGTGCAAATTTATAAAACAATCAACCGAGCACATGTTGAAGGGGAGCATTTGAAAAATATAAAACTCTCAAGTGTTTGCAAAAAATATGTTTCGAAATCATGAACATTTTGAGAGATTTTTCAAAGATTTGGTTTGGCAATTGTGGAAGAACACCAAAGACCGACCATTGTATTTCATATAATGGAGTTATAAGGATGGTAAGGTTAGGTACAAGTTCCCACGATCCCGCCAGAGCCGGAGGGATCTACCCAGGGACAATCCACTAGTTAGTGTAGAAGTCCTTAGGTATGATTAAAAAGGAGAAAAGTGAATGAGGGAATAGTGCCGACTGAGATGGAGCTAACACTGGAATAAACCCAACAAGGTGTTAGTTATGAAGTCTCGGTAAGCACTGAAGGGGTTGAAGAATGAAAAAGAATTGTAAAGAGAAAGGGTGAAAAGAAATAGCCCTCCTTACAACTTAGGCAGAAACCGGGTCAATACATATGCTGTCAGAATCACTTAGTTGATTGCTGGCATTGAAGACAAAGTATCATGGACCCAGTGATACGCTGCACAACCCTCCCTAGCCACTCAAGGTCCCTCAAAGGACTCTTGTTTCAATTGTCACGGAGTTCAATACATTTCTATCGTCTCTCTCACTCCGAGTTAGATGATATTGAAAAGGTGGCAGTTCTCTCCAGCCTCCGCTCACTAAATCAAAACGCACTATAGAGTCTAGAGCCACGAGATGCATAATAAGATCTCATAGGAACACATACCACTTCTACACTGGTTGTTCAACATTAAGGACACCAGTTGTAAACTTATGAGTCCTACGCAGATCTTAGCAATCTGCCAGAACATTTATGAGAGAATCTACTAATGTAATTCTCAATGATTGAATGGAAATTCCTGCCAGGGTCAACATCAAGCAGCCCTGAAAGCAGGTCACTTCGGTAATTCCTCGTGGATTACGCTTAGTGGTCGCGGCGGTTTCAACCGGTCTACAGTCGTGGAGTGATCTCCAGCGACTCACCTAATCGTTGATTTACTACGGTAAAATCTTAAAAAGCCCTCTGTGGGTTTTCGATTAGGAACGGTCATGGTAAGGATTAGAGAGAGTTTTCACAATATGCTGTTGACTATCTCGAAGTCCAAACTTGTAAGTACCGGTCGAATTATTGCTAACTGTCGTATGCAGGAATATCTGGCGGTTGTAGCTGTGGAATGCTGTAGCTGGTTGCTGTTGTAGCTGGTTGCAGTAAAGATGTCAATCCATCACCACATGCTCACACCACATCATCATCAAAGAAGTCAAGATCAACCTAAAAGACCTTCAACACAGCTTCTGCTAACTCTGAGGCTGAAGATCATGACACCATATCGTGTGAGCATGTCGACTCGAAGTATATGTCATCACATGGAGTCGTACTACTGAAAGATGACTTGGAGACTCAAGAGGGATGATACTTTCAAAGATTACTCAAAGTTCATCCAAGACAAAAGAGAAGTCATCTTCTGATCACTGATGTTTGCACAACATTCTATGACATTGAAGATTCAATGATTACGAGCTATGATGTCAAGATCCAAGGAAGAAGTGCTGAAATTCAGAACATTGCTTCTGGGGTGACCTCCCTTAGGGGGAGATTGTTAGGAATATGAATATTCAGCTGAAGACTCGGTCACCCCGAGTAGTTATTAGTACATCATAGCTCATAGGATTATCAGTAATATTAGTAGTAGCTTAGTTAGTATTATTAGTATTGTGGAGTGGGTCGGGTCTTTACCCTCTGTCAGCTCACTCTACAGCCCGCTAGGGGCATAATATATTGTAAGTATAAATACCCCTTCCCACACAAGGGAAGGGTTGGAACTTCACATTATCTTAAGCTAATATACACATTGTTTCTCTCTCTAGAAGTTCCCACTTTCTCTCTCTAGTTCTTTGTCCAATCGATCCATTACTAAGCCTCAAACTAGTGTTTCTTGCATTGTGAATACCCTACAAAAAATGAGGTCCACATCAAGGTCTCTGATTTAACACGATTTTGAGGATATCTCTTTTATTTGCGACCGAAACAACTCATCTACGAGTCCAGAGACAGAAGCCTTTATTAGGATACCCCCGGAGTCGAAGTTTGGCATTTTTAGACATTATTAAGCACATTAACGTATTGATCCTTGGCCCTTTATAACAATCACAACATCGGCTGCGAACCGGCAAGATGTGATAGTCTATTATGACCTTGGAATTTTTCCTCTGCCTTTATTAGAAGTCTACAACATCGGCTGCGAACCGGCAAGATGCAGAAAACTTTTTATGGCTTTGGATTATTATTAATATTCATTATTCATTATATATTTTGACAAATCCCGAGTCCTACGGCTTTTATAACAATCCCAACATCGGTTGTGAGCCGGCAAGATGGAATAGTCTATTACACCGTAACACTGGCAGTACCTTGATGTGTACCCAACTTTCATAAGCAAGGATCTTCTAAGGAAGAAATAAAAACTAATTATCGCCAAAACTAAAATAGCTTTAACTATTCCTAAATTTCTATTTTTGAGTGAAACGAGCTAATGGGAACAAAAAGCCACAAATAACTTTGATGAGCTCTAAAGAGATCCAACTACTCCACGTTTAGCAATCTAACTTATAAACAACTCTATCATTTTTCGTTCTTCGCAAATTTAAAATCTTAAATAATAAGATCCGCGAATGCTTAGCCTTATAATCAAGCCATGCATATATAAAGTCAATTACAGGAACTTGCAAACTCTTAAAAAGAATTCGCGTTTTCTAGCTCCTTGTGTAAAAGACTAGCAAAAGCTTATAGATTATAAACGGTTAAGGGAACAAGCTAGGGCTCAACACGCCCGGTCAAGTCAGAATTTTATTCCTACTCTCTCCAGCGGAAAATCAACAAAAATGTCAAAATTTATTATATTTTTGCAAAAAATTTTAAATTTTCTCATTTTTTTGGATTTTTTCAAATTTTGAGGAAAAACGGGGTTGCATGAGAAAATGGCAAAAATGCAAGGCAAAAATCAAATCGACAGATTACCCCCCCAGACTAAAACGAGACATTGTCCTCAATGTCTTAAAGGTAAGGGTTCTCCTACATAAATCTAAGGCCGTTTATTAATTATGCCAAAAGATATATGTAAAACGATAAGATGTAGGATATCGGATGAGCAGCGAATGATGAAACTCGAGTAGCGTGAAGGAAACTACGAGCACGAGAGTCTTCATCATCGGGCATTCCTGGACATTCCACAGAAAACACGAAACACAAGATACGGAAGAGGAAGCCCTCCTCACTCACTTTATTAGAAAATAGATAAGAAGATAGAAGGATAAGCATGGGGTGCCTCCCACGAAGCGCTTGTTTTTGGTAACCGAGTCACATGAGCTTGACTCGACCCCGAATTTATTTGTCCATGGGGGAGCAAGAAGAACGGACACCCGGCACGAAGAACGGAGATGCCGGGGTCGAAGACGGTATCCTCACTCCCGGAGGAGTGGAAAGATGGAGAAATGAGGGGATAAGAAAAGAAAGGGTGAAACACTCGGATGGTGAAAGCATAAGCATCATTGGAATCACGGGTGGGTTGGGTGGGTAAAATATCAAGCACGGGATCATCAATATCATAAGTCTCGTCCACCACTCCATCAATTACTTCATTCACACCGGATCCAAGATCTACATCCGGTGGTTTCGCGGGTGGACGAGAAGACGGTAAATTGAAGAGAGATGAATCAGTAGTAGAAAGTAAATCATCATTAGGTATTTCTTCAATAAAACCATTCTCGTCATTCTCAATACCCGGTGGTATCGAGTCATCCGAAACAAGAAGAGGTTCACGTGACGGATTATCGGAAATAACATTTAAAATAGTTTCCATATCGATTTTAAAATCAAAATGCTCATAATCCGGAAGAGAGAAAGCATGAAAAGTGGGATTGCCACTATCCGTCTCTTCAAAACGAAAAATCTCAAGCTCGGGAACAAAGTCACTATCCATAACGGGGATAGGAAATGAAGAAGTCGGGGGATCATGTAATGCCTCGATCTTAGAAATGAGAAGATTAACAAGGAATAATTTTTCACGGAGAGCTTCATCTTGGATTTCATTATCATTATCTTCTTCATCCTCTTCTTCTAAGCTGACGAGCTCAGAAGGTACCTCATCAACATAATCGATGTCTCCACAAGATAACGAATCGTCATTGTCGGAATCGGAGTACATCTCATCATCGTTCTTCTCAACATGAATATCATCACACGGCTCATCATTCGTATCAACGAGATTATCAAAACGATCATTTTCAACAAAATCGCAATCACCGTTAGAATTTTCCCCGGACTCACTTTGGATTGGGACGAGGTTCTCAACACTAGACTTTTCGAATTCGTTCGATTCTGTTGCCGGAATAGTGTTTAGATGCTCGTCCCCCATTTTTAGAGAGTCCTCGGGTTCTACGGGAGGAAAAGAAAGTTCATTAAAAACATGATTCTCAAAATTCGACTCAACAAAATTATGATTCAAAGAATCAACAAAATCAACATGACTTTCAAGTCGCGAAGAACATCTCGAAGAATCCGGAGTTTGGACAAGTGGTGTGCTCTGAGAGCTAGGAATTTCCACCACTTCCGTTATGGACTCCGGTTCTTGTTCTTGATTAGGCAAATTTCTCCTTTTAAGCTCAGCACGTAAACTTGACACACTCTTAACCGTAAATTGTGAAAGGCTCGGATCAAATCTTGACGGTTTAGGAGGAACCATTGATTCTTGGACAACCGTAGGTTGGACATATTTAGCACTTCCTTTGTTAGTGGAAAGTACCGGGTCCTTTGTCACCTCGGTTTCTCGTTCCATTTCCCTCACCGGAGAGGGAGTAGGAATCGATGGTCCATCATAATCAACACGACATTTTGAAATTTTTGACAAGGCGTAAAGTTGTTCAATTTTGATTTTAAAAGCCCTAAGTTTAAAGAAATCGTCGTTGATAGATGCTATAGCACAATTTTCAATATTTAAAGGTTCACAAGACGGAGTGGGATTGCCACTCGAAGAATTGATTATGTTTTCTTCTTTCAAAGATTCGTCTTCACCGCTTTCTTCATAGTTTTGTGACGGATTCGGCGCATAATAAACATTCTCAAACGTTTCCTCACAATATTCAAAAGTTGAAGAATCATTATTGAAACACGGTTCTTGTTCATAAAAATTTTGAGGGGAATATCAAAATCGTTTTGAGGATAATTATCAAAGCTCGTATCATAAGCGTAAGATGTTTCATTACTCGGGGTGTAGCACATACAATTGGTGTATCCACATTGATTACAAAAACACTGTCCACAAGGTACTCCTTCTTCGGAGGGATTTCCACAATTAAAACAAGTGAATGGAGGCGGCGGTGGAGGGTAATCGGGAACGTTTGAAAGATTGTTGAACGACCTTTGAACATACGTGTTAGAATTACAATTCCAACAAACTCCGTCATGAATATCACCACCACATTGTTCGCACGTACACCAAACACACAACCCTCCGAAGAAGGGTTCTCCACACTTAAAACAAATAGGATCCATAAGAATTAAACATAAGAGGGTGTGAGAAGAAGAATCAAACTTTAGAGGGTAAGAAGATCAAGAATCAAACGGTATAGAGGGTAAAAGAAGAGAATCAAACATGAAGAGGATAACGGAGATTCTTTTTGGTTTTTCAAACATAAAAACAAAAATCAAATTGAAAAAGAAAATATTTTTGGGTTTTTATATTTAATAAAAAATTAGATTTATTATCTTTTTGGTGATCGTTAATCAACCGTACTCGTTTCTTTCAAAACTACGCGCAGCGTGGCGGGAGAGAAGAATGGATCTCTCTTCGGTCTGCAATTTAAAGTCAAGACCTCCTTAAACCCCGTGTATAGGTTGTAGCAAAGAAATAATCCAAGAAACGTTTAACTTCACGATCTCTTTTGTTCTTTATTCGGAATGGTTTACAACCGCCCTCCTTCAACGGAAGACCGAGGATGTTTATTAAGATGAAAACACTTTAGGAAAAGTGTTTTTTATTTATTTATTTTCTTTTTGTATTTTTATTTTTTATAAAAACGATAACTTCCGAAGAAGGGTCTTCAAAACACGATTCGACGAACGGAATCACACACTCACTTCAACCTTCCCCAGCAGCGGCGCCAAAAATTGATTCGTGTCAATTATAGTCCAAGGAATTGCAAAGGAAATATGCAAAACCCGAGTCGTTTGTCCCGACGAAGATCGAATGGAATTTGTGTTCCCAGGACGTGATTCGTGTAGTGAATAAGAAAAAGAGTGATTGATTCTTGGATTACACTACGAACAATGAAATAATAAATGAAAACTACTAATTAAGCTACGGGTACAAGTATACTAAGCACATGAATTTAAAAACGAAAACCGGAATTTAAAAAACGTTACGCGACGAATTTATAAACGTACATAAAAGTGAATTTCTAAACTTTAAAACCTAAAAATGCAAATTAATTTTTCCTATATTAAAAATGATAAAAGAAAATTTTTGGAAAAAGAAAAATATTTTTTTGACTTTTTAATTATTTTTTATGAATTAAAAACTGATTTAAACTATTTAAATGCTTTAAAAATATTAAAACAATTAAGAAAAATCTGGAAAATTCTGAGTAATTTTAAAATTAAATGACTGATCTAGGAAAAATAATATCAGAAAGTAATTCAACTTAAATAAGCTGAACAGTCAGATAAGCTCTTTTCAAATAAGCTAAAATTAAGCAAAAGCTGTCCAACAATTATCAACAGCTCAGGACTATTAAATCTAACTTCTAGAAACTTAAATCAAGTGAAAGAGATCAAATAAGCACAGGGGATAAGCTCTAAATTAGCTGAACAGATTAAGACTAGGACATATTCAAATGGCTTGACAGCCCTATTTCATGCTACTCTAGAAGCCAGGAATAAGCTCTACTGGCGAAACCAAAAGCAACTTAATAAAACTCATACTACAAACTACTTAAAATCTAAATATGCCTAAATTTAAACAACGATTGCTATCCTAATCAGAGCCTAAAACAGATGGTCTTGGACACAAACACTGAGTGCAGCAGATAAACAAATTGAGTGGCTGATTAGCGGACTAGAATGAGCTGTCTTAATAAGCTAAAAACCACAATCCCAGATATTGTACTACAAGCTTGTTGTATGAACTAGCTACAAACCAAATTTGAGATCCTAAGCTTAATCCAATAAGCCACAAGAGAGAATAGATCAGCAGCTTAAAAACTAACTTACACTAACTTGTTTAGTGACAGCAGAGTTGGAAAGTGGCGCAAAACTTGTTATAAATTTGACCAACTCTAAACCAACCTATACATACTGATTTTAACACCTAAAGACACCTCAAAAAATGCCAAAAAGGGACTTCAGAAGCTCAGCTTGAACTGAGCTTATTGAGGGCAGATTTGTGCTTTCAAGTCAAATAATGGACAACTCACTCTTAATAAGCTAATAACCTCAAACTTCTTACTGAGAGTTACACTATGTTATACAGCTTTAAACTTCTAATACCCAAACTAATGATCAAGCTAACTTACTTATCTGAATTTAAGGCTACAGAGACAATTAACTCAGGCAAAGAACACCAAGAACAACAATATGCAGTTATGACTAAATCAGACAGTAGGATCTTACAACTACACTAGAACATACAAGATCAAAACAGAAGCTCTCATATAACCCACAATCAACTTAAACAAGCTAAATAGAGCAGGTTCAGACTATAGCAACAGGATTTAAACTACTAAATATTAAAAGGCAAGTTTACTACTATGAAAATGAGAACTTACTAGGATTACCCTAGCTGAAAAAAGAGATTTCATTTGAACATAATGAGCTTAGAGTAAGCTCAAAAAGAGATAATCTATAAGTCCTAGGGGTCTTCAGTCATCAGGATAAGCTCAAGTGCTTATCGGATAAGTTGTGTTGACTTTTGTTGACCACAGTTGAGAATTGAGATTCTGATGTGTTTATGCTACTAAATGAACTCACACAAGCTATATCAGCTGAAATGAGCTTAAAGGAACTAGAAAGAGCTTATTATAAGCTGAAAACAAGTAATGAAAACATTTTTTTTTTTAATTAATTTTGAGATTTCTGGTTTTTATAGTTTTGAAAACATAAATGATGAAAGTAAGAGTTTAAAAACTTAAACAAGCTTATGAAAAAACTAAATGAGATAAGAGATAAGCTATTTAAAACCTTTTATAAGCTAATTGAGCATCAAAGTAAATTAGAGAACTCGATTGAAAATTGAATTAAACTAAAAATGAGATTACAATAAAGTTGAAATTACAAGATTAATTGACTAGAAAATAAAATAGCAGCATTTCATTACACTAAAACTATATTACCCTACTCCTAATCCTAATTAACTAACACCTTTAATATGTAACTGAGGAAGGCTATTTATAGCACTCGAATGAAGCTTCCAGGGGTCTTTCTTTTCAATCCTCACCCTTGATCTTTGGCTTGCTCTCCACTCTTTAATTCTTATCCGTAGGATTGTTTTGATGACATGTCCCATCCAATCAAATCGTTCCATTAGTCCATGCTGGCAATCCGTGTGTCAGGAGGTGTCAGAGGCTTCTAGAAACACTAATCATTGGGTAATTATTATTAGGAATGGGGTAATTTTGGGGTACGGTAGATTAGGGTTCTTGGCAGTGAAAATTTGGGGATAAATTCGTTTTGGCGCGTGTATGTGACTGAGTGAGTTTTTTATTTTATTTTGACTTTGTTTGATAAAAAAGGTTGACCGGGTATTGATTTTTGGGTCGGGTTGGATTAGGGTGGACTGGGCTGGGTTAGTTTATTTGTGGGCTGGGTAGGGACATTTTGGTGGGTTGGGTTTAGTATGGATCCGGATTATAAAGTTGTAAGGGTTAAGGGATTTAGTTTAAGGGACCAATTCTGTAATTTCTGTATTTGGAGGGACTGATCTTGCCATATTCCAAAGGATGATCTAAGGGTGATTTTTGACTTCTTGACCAATGATGGCTTTCCCGGTTCCGGTTCTGAGTCTTTCCGTATCCCGTGCTCGTTTTCTTGTTTTCTTGTGTCTTTTTGTCGGTTTTTCGCGATATCCGCCCCTGCATAAACAAAACACAAAAACACTATATCTTTTGGCGTTATGGACGGGTTTTTGGTCATTTTGGTCCGGTTTTGGTCAAGAAAAGGTATGTGTTTAATTGTGTTGTGATTACTGAATAATGAGTTCATGTAATGATATGTTATTCAGTGGGAGCTACAAGCATTGACATCTTGGTAGTAACCCGGATTATCTCTAGAATCTTTTGAGATAATTACTTTCCAATTATAGACACTTGTGGTATTAAGGATAGTCGTGTACGTTTCCTTACTAGACAAGGTGTTCTTATATCTATGACACAAATCATATTGGTCACATAAGCAAACGATTGACGTGTTGTTTATCTGATACGTGGTGTTGTTCCATGCACAAGTGGGAGAAATCTTTATTGTGTGCAAGCAACAACATAAAGGAATATGATTTATAGGGTTCTCTTGACTGTAAGGTAAGAGATTAATGTTCTAATGTAGTTTATTCACATTCTAGTTATAGAATACTTGAAGTTAATATCTAGCGTCAATGTAAACTTGATAATAGATATTAATGACAAGGCAAATTACATACTTTCATTACTAGCAGCCAAAGCTGATGTAATGAAACTATGTTAAATTTGCAAGTTCCTAAATTAGATAACTATTAGAACAAGTGTCAATATGATAATAAGACTACTTCAAATGTGAATATTTATGTATTGTTGCAATGACATAAATAAATGAAGTAATCTTATACTACTTCAAAATTTGAATGTTTATGTATTCTTGGAATTACATAAATAAATGAAGTAATAAATTAACTTGAAATAATATTGAAACCAAGTTGTGGTGTTCATGATTACTTTAGTTATGCATATTTATATTTTAGTATAAAGATATAAATATGAAATCTTTTATTGTTATAAGACTTATAATAAAGTAAGACGTTAACTTGTTATGTTTTTAATTAAGACATGTACAAGGAGTCATTGAGTTGATTAATGACTTATAACGTAGATTGGGATTATAACAGTTATGTCTTCTTGGTAAGACATAGACATGAAGTGACTTGATCAGAAGTACTTATGTTATAAAGCATGCAATTGGCTTGGAAATTCTATTTTACCATTAACTTGACTTAGATGGTAAATAGGTAAGCCAAAACGAAATATATTTATCTCACATATTGTAAGATTAACTTACAATATTAATCCTAATGAAATACATAGTGTTTATGGTATGTTCAGTTAGGAAAATCAAACTCTTGATACATTGTTTGATTTGAGATAACTATACCTTCTATTCTTCCAAAAGATATCAAGGTTAGGAAATTGAGTATGGATAGGATATACTTAATTAGACTCCAACCTAGAAGATTAATAAGACACCATTTATTATGGAATGTGATGAATCACATTAAGTCTTAAAATTGAAGTTCAGAATTTGTTAAATTACTTGTGAGTAGGTTATTAACAAATTAATGTTAGGAACTGTCAATATGTATTTGTAAAGTCCCAAAAGAGAACAAGTTTGTGTTGCTCTATTGGCTAAGTATTTATAGATAATCTATAAATTGCAAAAGGCAAGTGGGAGTTTTATCTTGACAAGATAAAATTACAAGATACATGATCTTCTAAATACACTAGCAAAATCATAATGAGGATTAAACATGTTAATGTTAAATCTCAAAATGATGGAATTATCATTTCATAGATCCGCAAGGGTATATCAAATATTTGTAGAATATGTTGAGAATTATGAGTAACATGATTATGATAAACCTGTTAATAAATTGCAAATATTTAATTTGGCAAATTACTCATACTATGAATAATAATAGATGCAGTCCAAGAAGATAACTAGTTTGGAAACTTAGTTGATCTTAAACTCTATAGTTACACTATAGAATGAAAATGAATTTCTACAAAGGAAATGAAAATCCTAGAGATTTAATTCTTGTGTAAAAATCATATGGACAAAATTTGTATACATATTTAATATGTGAAAAGATTATCAATCACACTTAAGCAATTAAATGTGACTGAAAGTCTTTCTAAGCACATTAAATGTATAAAGATTATAATTGTCATTCTTAGTTTCATTTATATGGAATTAACAATGGAATATCAAAACTCTTTCTTGGGTAATTACTTGTGCGAGGACGGAAAGTAATTGAAAGGAGTATTTGAATTCAAATTATCTTTAGAAGTATACAAAGTGCAAATCATTTGTGAATGGATTAATGCATGCATCTAGGAAATATACTATGTTTAGTTATTAAATCCTAGTGTTGATTTATAATTAAATAAGATATTTCGTTATATTCCTGAAAGCTAGTGGGAGTGCTATATTTATTTTCTTATTTCATATATGTTGTATAACATATAGGAAGTAACATTCCATTAACATTTATATGTTAAGTCTTAGTTTGGAATGAAACTTCACATGAAAATTTAGAAAATAAAACCTTGAAATATATGTTTATTGTTATAAACATAAGCGGTAAAAAAAAATTGATTCTAATAAACATGATATTCTATTAGAAGATCTAGATAGAAACATATCTTTGGAAAGATATGACATGAACAAAATCTAAGTTTGAAACAAGGATTTTTCATGTACATCATGTTGCTTGTTGTATCATGCTTGGATGAAAGATGATTGACAACGTTAATATCTAATTGAAAGTTATTAGATAGTTAAGTGTAATGGATATGGTTGGATTTAGAATTAACATCCTCATTCTGGAATTGCTCCTAAATTCTAAATATGAACCATATGGCAAGATGTTGTTATAGATGACAAATCTTGTCAGATTTGAAGATATTAAGCATTACACGATGGATATTAAAAGTTTACGGAACTTTAAAAGAGCATATTGTTGTTTGGATACAATGATGCTAGTAAGATTGAGATGACACTCAATACTAGTCATGGTGGGAGTTTATCCTTGTTAATGGCCATGTATACTAGTTATGCTTAACTATAAGCATAGTTGTATTATACATTAAAGAATTAGAATACTTTAAACTATAAAGGTTTGATAGTTTAATATCATAAATTTGCGGTTGAGGATGTCACGCAATTTATGAAATATTATGTGGCAATATCTGGGTAGATGAATGCACACATACAAGAATTTCATTCTTGAAATAAGTATTCTCAAAATTCCGATAGATAAAAAATTAGTTGATTTATGCCTTGTCAACAAGTATGGTTGTCATGACTTGTGGCATAATTCATTAATGAGAATTATCATGCTTGATCTATTTAGTATTTGGATAAGGGATGTTAAGCAATTATTATTCACAATGAATTAAAGTACGTGGTACGTTTGTTTTCATTAATAATAAATTGTATCCTATATTTGCATGTTTAAATCCATGAATAACTTATGTTATTCTAAATAGTCCGTTGTCGATCAATAATATGGGAGTATTATTGAATTAAGGCAAATCTGAGTGTTGGTAGAATATACTTAAAGTATATTGATGCGTGAGCATGCCAAATTCAGATGATATTCAATATTGGATAAATTGAATATAGGACTTATCCCAACCACATGATTGTACTTTATGGATCGTTGTCATCAAGTAAATCATGAATATTTATCCTCAAACTTGAGATACCAGATAACAGCCGAGGATGTAGCTCATTTTCTGTAAGATATGTCTAACGCTATCCGTAACTGGTAGTTATAAGGGCTATTTTCAGAGGTGATGCAAAGTTCAAGGTTTATGCTCGTAGTCAAGAAAGGATTTGTTCCTTCAAATTTGTTTTGAAGTATAATACTGCTGGGCCCCTCGTAGGGTTGACAAGATGTTTGTATGGCCATACCCAAAGTCTATCTGGAATACGTTCAGATGTTTTGGTAATCTTGATCAATCATAAATAACGAGAAACATAATAGTTAATTATGGAATGACGTAGATCCATATCCATATTAACGCGGTATTAGAAACAAAAGGATAAGTATGATGATTAAATCATCACATGGTTTTTTCCAGGAAACCATACTCAGGGTCGATCTGGGGGCATTGGGGGTGTTAAGCTAGACTAACCCATGTCATTACTATATTAATGAATATCCAAGTGGGAGCTGTTAGAGTTTGTGGATATAAATTAATATACGTATGTCCAGTTTCGAACACGAGACTTCGGGATTGCACACATTACGTATGAGTCTCAATGTTTGAATAATTAATATAATGATTTATGATTAATTATTAAATCACAAATATTTATATGGTCGAACAAGGAAAGAGGAGGGGGTTGAGTGTCGATTTTTGAAACTTGAGGAGGTGTTGGACTCAAACTTGGAGAGCAAGTTTGGAGTGTATATAAACCCCTCAAAGCTTCATATGATCGTGTGACACACATATCCCTAACCGATTGTATTAATTGGTTCTCTTTCTTTTCCACCACTGACAACATATACGATACAGTAAAGAAGTTAGGATATATTCCTTGCACATGCATGGATTATTGAGACATGGATATTACATGCATATTTAAATGCATAGTAATTTATTTACTTCTTTTATCTTATTGTTAGAGGGATTCGATCATGTATTATCTAGAACATCAAACCCTAGTTGTTGTGATGTTTTATTTGTGATACATGAACCTAGCTTTTCACATTGAGACGCTACTAATACGTGTGTACAAAAACGAGAGACAAGCTTACTTTAGCTTGTGTGATTTTCCCCAATTCGATTAGGTGGTGTCGATTTATATATAAACCAGTCACAACCGTGATTTTTAGCAGGTTAGTTTGACCTATAGTCTCAACTCATTTAACTTTTGCTTGGTGTGTATTACTTGCTTATTTGTGATATGCGTATTATATGTGGTATAGGAGTGGTATAAGTGCGTGTGTGGACCACTAAATCCCTTGGTATGAGATTTTTGTCATGTTGAGTAGTGTCGGATTTCGGGATAAGTTCATTTTGATCGCCTTTGTGGTGTGGAAATGACTTGTGTATTTTGTTAGAGGTTTGTGGTTTTGTGAAACGATTCTCCGTTCAAGTGTTTTGAGCGTAAGTAAGTTACGTGGAGTTGATTATTATGGGTTATGTTAATATTAAGTATGAAAAATCTATTTTTGGAAACTTTGAGTGAAAATGATATTTTTCTGGTTGTCGTAAAAATTTAAGTTTATCGCGTAAGACATTAGGTTTTGATATGGGGTTTTTATAAAATATCAAGGTTTTAAGTGTAATAAATAAATTTAAAAAAAATAAAAAAAAATATATATTATATATAGTCGGCCGAAAATAGGAAAAGGAAAAAAAAAAAAAGAAATCAAATCCTAGTCTAATTACAAATCTTGGAAGAAAAGTTATCCACTTAGGGTTTCTAGAGGTCTATAAATACAAACCAAAAACCCTCATTCCCTCCCCCTTAAAATTTCGGCCAAACACCCAAGAGAGAAGAGAAGAAGATTTTTATTGGGTTTTGATAATTCAATTTAAGGTATGTCTATTAAACCCTAATTGTGTAATTAATTATTATTGTGCATGTAACAAGTTGTGATGGATCTAGGGTTTATATTTAGATCTGTAAATTAATGATATTAAACATGTTAGGGTCAATAATTAGTGATATTATAATGATTGGTGAAGTAATTAGGGTTTTAAACATGTTAATTAATGAGTTATGAATCTGGCAGAATTATAGGGCTGTATAGATGCGATTGTAATTAATAGATGAAGATGAGTAAGATCACGAATTTTATGTCTAAATTATAGTTCAGAAAAAGAGCTTTCCAAAAAGTCCGACCACGATCAATTTTGAGGTCAGGAAGGCAGTCAAACGATTTTTGTAAATTAAGGTGTCAAAACAATTAAATCAGGACAGAATTAGGGTTAAAGTATTGAGGTCAATGGTGACTTTTAAAGTGTAATTAGGGTTAGACCTTCTGTGGTAATTGAGTTCTATATTATATTTGACTTCCACGCGAAAATTAGACGATAATAAGTTGTGCGAGTATGTCTAAGAGGTCAAAACTTTTTGATGTCCGATCAGATCCGAATCTGGATAGATGACATGTTTGATTTTTCATTGAGTACTTGTGTGTGTTTTTAGTGCATGGCCTTCTGGGAAAAGCTTGTATGCTTATGAAGGATCATGATGAATTTTTGGTGTGAGTTTTGAAGCTTTATTCGCTGTGATTTTATGTGGGTGAAAGTACCCTACAAATCTGCGTTTTCTGAAAGTTTTAATAAAGGGATTTAGTGAGTGTAAAGTATTGAGTGATGATTAGTATGGAGTTTAGGTAATCCATAGTGGGTTATATGAACCTTAGACATCCATCATATGTGTGTTACATGGACTATGGCTTTTAGCTTGGTCGCGTGTAACGTGATTGTTATTTTTGTGATATAGATTTGTGATTTGGTATTCGGAAGCTGCAAAGATTGAAGTGAGTTCATAGTCCCATATTTTTACTTTGTTTTAAACTTGGGATGGAGATGATGCTTGTATTTAAATTGTTTTGAGATTACTGTGATTATGTGTTTAATAAAAGGCATGGACGTGTAATTGTTATTATACTTTTACTGCATGTTATTGTGGTGTTTAATTGTGGTGATTATTTGAGTGGGAAAGTCCTAGTAGCTCTACTCATTATAATTATCTTGGATCGGTGGGCGCGTTCCGTCCCAATTGTGGTGGTATTTGGATCGGTGGGCACGTTCCGTCCCAATTTATGTGGTGTTTGGATCGGTGGGCACGTTCCGTCCCAAATTATATTTGGATCGGTGGGCACGTTCCGTCCCGTAAGCTGTAATTGCATGTTAGTTGTATAATAACTATATTTTTGCTGTCCTGCTATGTTTTATAATCACAGTAAATCGATAATCGAGGTGTTTTGTGTGTCTTAAACCTATGAATCTCACCAACATTATGTTGACGTTTTAAGCATCATTTTAAGGTGAGCATTCTAAGGCTAAGATAGAAGGGCGCGATTAGAAGAGACCTAGTTTGCATTGAGGATGGCTTATCTTTGAGTTTAGTTTGATTAAGATGGATTTTGTTTGTGATACCTGAATTGTCTTTCACATTTATTTTATGTTTTAATGGAGATACCTTGGAGATTGTTTTGGATATTTATTTTGGGGTATCGTTACGACACTTTGTGTTTGTACATTTCTCTATTTATTTGCATGTAGTATTTTCTCTATTTAGACACCAAGTGTTGTGATGATATCCATGATATTGCACTCGCGTTTCCGCCATTGGCGAGGTGTGACAGATTGGTATCAGAGACTTGGTTATAGAGAAGTAGGTGGTTGAACCTAGACTATAACCTAGGAGTCCCTCATATAGTTGCATTTAGGGCCTATGTGTGAGTATGGTATTTTATGTGTCTATTTTTTTCTTGAGTTTATGAGTAGTTTCTTCGAGTTTCGGACGCCGATTGGACCCTCATACTTAGTATTGTATACGTCGACCTCCCTCGCGTAAGAAGTTTCGTTGGGCTATCTTTTTGCTACCGGTTGTAAGGGAAGTGGTAGGATGAAGCGGACTAACCGCAGAATCCGAGTTCCCGCTAGCATAAATCTATGTTCGGACAAGGATGGGATGTATATGGAAAAAATTGATGGAGAAGAAGTGGAGAGGTTTGCAACCACGGTGACAGTTGGAGATGGAGCCGATACCAAGTACTCTAGGAAGTGTCCTCACTTCTCATATGAAGGAAAGGTGGTTCTGTCTAAACCTCGTGAGTTGTATGTACTTGTGGATCATGCGGAGTTGGAAGAGAGAAACAGGAATGTGTGGTTGAGCAAAAATGAAGGGGAGTTAGGATGGAATGACGTGGTATCGGATCTGGAGTCCGCAGCAGGTAGTAAGTTTAACCGATCTGAGTGGGGATGCAAGTGCGAGAGTGGAATTTGAGCCATTGTGCGACATCTTTTGTTTTGTGTCATGTTTTGGAATTCTTATATTCTTTTGCCGTCGGGAGCCATGTTGGAGCACGATTACTCCTGAATATTGGATCAGTTTTATCTATGTAATTTTGACTATAGAGTTAAGTGGTCATTGGAATTGTTCCATTGATGCGTGGTTTTGCGACCTTACAACAGGTTTTACCTCTCGAGGGATCTCAAGAGGCTTGCAATCCCCACCAGGCAGTGTACCTGACCGATGTAGTATAGTGAAGTGGCAAGTACCGGGGGATTGATCGTTCTCTAGGGGAATAGTGTCGTTAGGATTGAAAAACTACTCTAATAGGTCTAAGGGTGAGGGAAGATTCTTTTTTGTATTTTTTTTATATTTTTATGAAAGCAAGTAAAATCTCGGGTTTGAAGGAGTGGGCGGAATTAGTTGCTAGTCAACTAACCCAAATAACTACAAATGCAAATAAAATAAAATAACTGAAAATAAAAAGGTTGTGGAACTTATATGGAGAGAAATGTGTTTACTTAGATTTCCTTACTCCCTAACTATCTTTTACCGGTTGATTAGTGTGTATTAATTGCGTGGATGACGGGTGTATTCCTTAATACCAATCGTGGGGTGGCGTACGTACTTCCCCAACTCTACAAGCTCCTATTTCACTCCTATGTCGAGCCGGCTAAGAAGCTCCTAACATGGGATCACTAGAATTCGCTCATGCATTAAATACAACCATAAAAACCTTAGTACGCATTGGTTCATGTTTCTTAAGACGTTCAAGCAAGTTAATAGGAGGTTAGCCAGTTTTCTTAAGCCTAACATCGATAAACAATCATCCAATACAATTAATAACACACTAATAACCAATAATCAATAGTTAGGTTTCATTAGATCTAAGCAAACACAAGATAAATCTAGCCTAGCATGTTAAATAAAAGACAAGAACAAGATATAATCAAACAACACATAGACATATTGATTGATTAATTGATTACTTATGTGGAAAACTAGAAGGGGGGTTGAATAATTTTTACCGTTTTAAAGATTTCTTTGCTTTGTTACTATATGTTAATTTCAAAGGAAACAATCACAAATAAATAATCACACAATATAAACAAAAGATAAAGAGAGGAAAGATCAAACCACACGACACTGTTGTTTATAGTGGTTCGGCTACAAGGACTCTCTTCCTTGCCCTACTCCACTCCCCGAGTTTCTTACTCGAGAGTTTATCTTTCACTAAGAAACAAACTCCTTTTCCAGGCAGAGAAAACCTTTACACGTCGCTTACTTCCTTTTCCGGTACTAAGCTAAACACCGGGTTCTTTTCACAAGGTAGAACCAACCTGACGTCGCCTACTTACTTTACCGACACTAAGCTAGATGTCGAGTTCTTTACACGGGTACAACTACTCCCTACACTCCTTGTGCTTTAAGGACTAAAGCACTAACCACACTCACTGATTACAAATGATGGATATGATGTGTGAAACAAACTACAATATCACACAGTAATGCAACTAAAGGATTACGGTTCTGTAGATCCTTGAATGCTTGATCTCCTTTCTACAAAATGAAAGATCAAAGTGAAATGCAACTATGAATGATGTTAGTAAGATATGTACTGAATGAATATGTGTGTTAAAGCTATATGAGTGATGAGAGAGCCAAATGATCAGCTTCCTATTTATAGGCAAGCTGATCTTCAGCTCACGGATCCCACGGATCCCTCAAAAGGGATCCGTCCCTTATGTAATTTGGATCCGTGGGACATGACAGCTAAGGTATAGTTGTCTCTTACCATATCTTAGTTGTATCTTACCAAATCATCCAAGATCTTCAAATGTAAACTATGTATCTTGCAAATCTAACCAAGATATATCAAAGATCTTCTATGTGATGCATGCAATGATGTCATGGTATGGTTCTAGAATTAAAGTTTCCTTTTAAGGAAATAAGTTACTAAACTTGTAATTCTTAGTTAGTATGTGAAGTGTAAAATGTGTACTTAAGAGACTTAAGCTAGTATTTATTATTTGCTAAAAGATATTCCTTATATTTGTCATTAACAAAACTAATGAAAGATCAAAGAATATAAATAACGTTTTTGAGACGCTATTTGTATTAACAATCTCCCCCTTTTTGTTGATGACAAAACATAAGGTATATTTTTGAGCAAGAGAATAAATATAGCATGAGTTCTTAAAAATATATATTAAGTTTGTTTATTAAAGAAAAGTTTTGTAAAAAATGTATGTACTGTGATGAATCACAGTTGATGCAAACTTAGTTCCTTTCTCCCCCTTTTTGTCGAAACAAAAAGAGTAGCGTAGCGGAATGCGATTTTGAGAACTTTAAAGCTCCCCCTTGTTTTATACTCCCCCTAGATGGAGTAATCAAGGAAATGATGCATGAATCTGCAAAACAAATGGTTAGTATATGAAATGCGTATGAGATGCTCCCCCTTGATATATACTCCTCACTTCTTGAGTACCAACGTATACTATGAAAGGTATGATATGCTGCAAATGAAGTGTTAGTAATGAATGACTTCAATTAAGAAGTAGAATGCTTGTGAAGTATTCTCCTAAACAAGCCTTTCAATAAGTTTTGACTTTTAAAAGTCAAAGTAAGTGTCTGATCATTATTTGTACCTTGGGTAATCATAATCAAGGTATAATATATGCTATATAAGAATGTTAGTTCACAATGATAATGATAATATGCAATATGTTGATCACTCATAAGCATAAAAACATCACATTCATTAATTGAAAATTATGTGACAAAAGTCACAAATATGATATGATGGTACATTACAAAATAAATCCTAAATAAAGACAACTACAACATCATCCTAGAAGGTTCCTAACAACACTTTTATTGAGGCGGATGAGAGATTGCGTTTAAACGTTCAAGAACATGGTTCAAGATGAACCTCATCTCATTTTGAAGCTCATGGACCAAGATGTTGGTCCTTTGGGCCAAGTGAGCCGTTCTTTCACATTGTGCGCAATCATGACTTGAGAAGCCGGGAGGGAGACTAGGCTCCAAGTTTTGCGGTGGTGGTGGTGGTGGTGGTTGGTTGTTATTGTTGTTTGATGGTTGTTGTGGTGTTTGGAGGGAGTTCATAAGGATGTTTTGAATGTCCATTGCTTCATGAAGGCGATGGTCAACCATACCCGAGGAGAGTGTAGAGACGGTTGAGCTCTTCACTAATCTCTTCTTGGGTTTGAGGCACATTCATCCACATTGCCTCGTCAATGGCAACTAGAGTAGATGTGGGTGATAGAGGTTGTTGTTGAGGTTGGGATGATTGTGCATCATGGTATAAAGGGCCATGGATATCCGGGTAAACCGGGTGAAAAAGCATTGGTTGTTGACCTTCAAAGGTCATGGGTGGAAGATTGGGTAATTTAGGTGAAAGTTCTTCTAAGTCATCAAGATGTGGTGATGTAGGAGGAGTCCTAAATAATTCCAAGGGTTGGAGTTTGGGTGATTTTGGTGGTGATGGTGATCTAACAGGCTGTGATGGAGCCGGTGGTGGAGTAGAGGCTATTGGAGTAATGGTTGGTGGTGGTGTTTGTATAACAACATTTGATGGTGTTGGGGTGGAGAGTGTAAGGAAATTTTCACTAGAAATGGGTGATTCTATATTGAGAGGAGAATTTTCCTCAGATGAGGAGTTTGCTAAGTTGATAAAACAACAGGGTTTAACACTAATGCGGGCTGTTCTTCTTGAAGTTCTAGATGTGGAAGAGTTGTGTGACTTAGTCATGGTGAAGTATGATAGCTAAGATGTACAGGAGAGGAAATGGTTGTTGTGTGAAGGGATGATCCTAAAGTGCTAATTTATAGACAGAAGGTTTGTGAGTCTGTGTGTTTGGATTTGATGTGAATCCAATAGAGAATGTTGGTTACTAATGATTTGGAACAAAAATTTGTGCAGGTCATATCAAGGAAGTCAATCCATTGAGATTTGGTTGAGTAATATGTTGTGGATTTGCAGTTATTACAAGAAGATAGTGGAAAGGATGATGATTTGATATTTCCACGGATATGACGGATCCCTAAAAAGGGTTCCTTCTTTGTATCAGTTTGGTAACTCACACCTATGTTTCAAAATTTTAAATTTTGGTGGGAAATTTTGTTCCTAAGTTTCTAAGAATTCCCTAATGATTCTAGGATGAATTATGATTAGTGAAGGAATCCTAAATGATACTAAACATTTAAGATTTTAAGAATCGGGATAAGTCGAAAAAGTTTTGTAATTTTACTTGGAAACCTGCGGATCCAAATGGTTGCAAATGCGGAACCCTATTTTGGAATCCGCCAAATCCGCAGGATGGCGGTTGGCGGATCCAACGATAAGCCTTGGCGGAACCCTGTTTTGGGATCCGCCGGATCCGTATGTCTAAAAATTAAAAAGTAAACAGAACATATGTCAAATTTTTCGTTTTTCGACGAAAACCCGAAAATTTACCTAGACCTTATTTAGTATCTAATATGTATAGCAAAACAACTAAATATGATTACATTAACACATGATTGCACATAGTTTAATCCGTACTTAGAAACTTACCGTTTTGGGTGTTATGCCAAACACTGGCTATAACCCGGAAAATTAATAACCATGATGGTTATCCACCTGCAAGTGTTAGTTATTACACATACACAACAAGTATTATCAGATAAATTCTAGACACATAGAAGTTTAACAGCACAATATCCAACATTGTTTAAAACCAAACACTCCATTAACTCAGCTTCTTCTTCAACTTCTTCATCCCTTTGTGTAATTTCATCATCCAACGACCCAGATTCTTCACCATTCCTTTGATGTTTCGATACTCAGCAGATTCATGTTGAATTGGAGGAAGATGGCTCAAGTATTCGGGTGGGGGAATCATAGAATTTGGCATACCATCATCTTCACTCATTGAAGATGATGAGGATGATGTTGGAACACGAGGACGTTTGCCCTTATCAATACTAACCCTAAAGTCACTCAAAGGAACGAAGGTATGTTCAATTTCATTGTAATCCGGAACAAAGCCTAGATGGTTTGGACGAGCGGGTGCAAAGGCTCTATAAAGTCGGGTTAAGAGCATACCATAAGGCATTGCAATCTTGCTTTGAACCGGAATGTCACACATTTTTTTGGCAACATAATAGGCAAGATTGAAGGGTTGAAGAGTAGAGATGTTGTACATCATGTGACATAAACAAGCATTGATATGATCACGGTTTCCTATGGTGCACATCACATTTTCCCTTAATACATCCTCCATCTTCTTGAATTCGGGTCTTAGTTCATTAAGTTCCATTGCAAATGGATCTCTAGCAACTTCACGACCACGATACATTCTTGTGGGGTTGTTCTTAGGAATGAAGAGATGTTCCCTAATCACTTCTTTTGATTGGAGAGGAGTGGCATATGGTGCCGTCCTATCAAGATTGGAGTCTAAGATTGTTAAGGACCATTTGTCCGAGTAAATACATGTACCTTGACTTGGAATTCCTAAGACCTCACCAAATTGATCAAGAGGGATGTTGACAAGATTTCCATTTAGAGTAAAATGAAGACTTAAGTAACCTTCATCACTCGAGCTAAGACCTACACTAGCATAGAACTCAAGTATGAACCTAGGAATGATTGGTTCATCTATGTCTAAAAGAGAATCAAATCTAATTGCGGCTAATTGTTCCCTAAGTTGAGTTCCTTCATAGAATGATGCATCTACGGCTCTACCCTCATGAACATACTTTTTCTCTAAGACTTTGAAAATTTTGATTTGGGCATCGGTTAGACCCTTGGTTTTGTGGACTTTGGGTAAATAGTTAACGGTTTTCTTGTGATCGTAGTTGGTTGCGGGAGGCATGATTTTCCTAAGTACAAAAAGTTACATAGTTTAAGTTAAAATGATCAAAGGAAGTGTAAAATTCCTAGTATGTGCCTACATGGGGACAATGTGGAGGTGCGGTTATCTCGACTCCTTTTGATGCAAGAAAAATTAGTTTATGCAAGTTTTGTTTACAAACGAGAGATAACCCAAACACTCCTATTTCAATGTAGCTACGGTTGAATGTACCCGAAAATACATATTAGTTATGTATTCCCTTTAGCATTCAAGAGACATTATGCAAGTGAAGTCTAAAAGATATCGTTTTTGCATTTGTATGAACAATGTAAGAAAAAATCATTTTACCTAGTCGTTAGAAGATTTTAGTGAAAAATTTTCATGGGGTTTTTGTTAAATTAAGACAATGTGCTATGAGATGCAATTCCTAACTAAGAAAAACATGTTTTTAAGTATAATGCAATAAATATGCTTCATGATTTTTCAAGAATTATGCATATACCCCAAGTTTTGGTTTTGTGCATGAAATGGAAATCCTAGACGCAGATCAGGAGTATAAATATGATAAGAATACTTACAGTGATGTTAGAAGCACAAATTTATGGAAGAAAATGATCTAAAATGTGATGGAGATTAAGTGTGTGTCGGATGTAGTAAGGTGATATGTTTTGGAGTGAGGAATGAATAGCAGCTGTTCTTGTTTATTAAATAATATACTGCACATAGCATGTGACGGATCCGGCGGATCCCAAACAAAGGATCCGTCCTTGTTGTCGATTGGATCCGCGGATTCAAAACGCATGTTTTGGTTTAGTGTCGTGTATATCTAAACTAATGTTAATACTAATGTTTCTCCTAATCACTAGGTTCCATTAATCCTAATCCAAGTCTAAGATAATTGAAAGGTTCTCGTTTAAGTGGTTTAGTGAGAATATCGGCAATGTTGTCCTCTGAGGAAACTTTCTCAATTGAGATGATTCCCTTCTGTACATTGTCGCAAAGGAAGTGATGGCGTATTTCAATATGTTTGGTTCTAGCGTGTTGGACTGGATTTTTGCTTAGATCGATAGCACCTTTGTTGTCGCAAAGAATGGGAATGTTGTTGAGTTCAATTCCATAGTCGACGAGAGCTTGTTTCATCCACAGTGCTTGTTGACACGCCTTTCCTGCAGACACATACTCTGCCTCTGTTGTTGAGATTGCGAGGGCAGTTTGTTTCTTAGCGAACCATGATGTTAGACAATATCCTACAAAAGTACAAATACCACTAGTACTTTTCCTATCAACATAATCACCTGCGTGATCTGAGTCAGTATACACTATGGTTTCTACACCCGTTCCTTTGGGATACCATAATCCTAAGTGTGTAGTACCTTTAATATACCTAAAGATTCTTTTAACAGCTTCAAGATGGGAAGATTTTGGATCTTCTTGAAAACGTGCACATAGACAAACACTAAACATAATGTCAGGCCTACTAGCCGTAAGATAGAGTAAACTACCAATCATTCCTCTATATTTAGTGCTATCTACGGATTCATTTTCTTCATCCTTAGTAAGTTTGGTTTCGGAGGACATGGGTGTTCTCATGGGTTTTGAGTCTTCAAGACCAAACTTCTTAAGCATATCTTTGATATACTTTGATTGGTTGAAGAATATCCCATCTTCTAATTGTTTAATTTGGAGACCTAAGAAAAAGTTTAGTTCCCCCATCATACTCATTTCAAACTCGTCATGCATGATTTTTGAGAAATCGTCGCATAACTCTTGACAAGTTGAACCGAATATAATGTCATCCACATATATTTGGACTATAATAATATGTGATCCCTTTTTCTTGGTGAAGAGAGTATTGTCTACTAGGCCCATGGTATACTTATGGTCAACTAGGAAAGTCTTAAGTCGATCATACCAAGCCTTTGGTGCTTGCTTAAGTCCGTATAAAGCTTTCTTAAGTTTAAAAACATAATTTGGTTTTTCAAAGTCGGCAAAGCCGGGAGGTTGTGCAACATATACTTCTTCATTAATAAGACCATTTAAGAAAGCACTTTTGACATCCATTTGAAATAACTTAAAATCATGTGCACATGCATATGCAAGTAATATCCTAATAGACTCAAGTCTAGCTACTGGTGCAAAGGTTTCATCGTAATCTATACCTTCTTGTTGATTGTAACCTTGAGCTACTAGCCTAGCTTTGTTTCTAGATATAATACCCTTTTCATCCATTTTATTTCTAAAGACCCATTTGGTGCCTATTATGGTTTGGTTTTTAGGTAGAGGTACCAAAGTCCAAACATCATTTCTAATAAATTGATTAAGTTCTTCTTGCATAGCAATTACCCAAGATTCATCTTTTATTGCCTCGTCAATATTTTTAGGTTCAATGGTTGAAATAAAGCAAAAATAATTACTTTCATTTTGAGCTTTGGATCTTAATGTTCTTTCATTAAGTTTTCCTATGACGTTTTCTAATGGATGACTTTTAGTTTCTTTAACATTGACTATTTCTCCTTTTACGGGTTCATTGTCATTTTCAATGTTTTCTATAGTATTAACCATTTGACTTTCAACTAAGTCATCATCTACCAAAGGTGATGTCTTAGAGGGAGGTGGACTTTCGTTGAATGTTACGTTCAACGATTCCTCGACTCTTGATGTTTCCTTGTTTAATACAATGTATGCTTTACTGTTTTGTGAGTACCCAAGGAATACACCTTCATATGACTTTGGGTCGAACTTAGTGAGATAGTCCTTTGTGTTTAAAATGAAGCACTTGCTTCCAAAAACTCTAAAATATCCTAATGTAGGCTTTTTGCCTCGATAAATTTCATAAGGAGTTTTATTTAAAAATTGTCTAATTAAAACTCTATTTAGGATATATGTAGAAGTATCTACAGCGTGACACCAAAACTTTTGTGGTATGTTTTGTTCATTTAACATAGTTCTACTCATTTCTTGAATTGTTCTATTTTTTACGTTCTACTACACCATTAGATTGAGGTGTACGAGGAGCCGAGAAATTATGAGTTATTCCATTATTATCACAAAAATTTCCAAATTGAATTTCATTGTCAAATTCTTGACCATGGTCAGTTCTAATAGATACTATATTACTTCCTATTTGATTTTGAATTTTCTTGCTTAGAATTTCAAATTTGTCGAATGCCTCATTTTTAGTTTTCAAAAACTTTGTCCATGTATATCTAGAGTAATCATCTACTATAACTAAAGTGTAAAAATTTCCTCTATAACTTTGTATAGCCGACGGGCCAAACAAATCCATATGTAATCATTCTAGGCATCTAGATGTAGATACAATGTTTTTAGCCTTATGGCTACTATGTACTTGTTTTCCAATTTTGCAAGCATCACAAAAGTGTTGGTCATATTTCAACTTGGGTAGGTTCCTAACGAGTTCTTTGGATGACAAAGATTGAATAAGCCTCATATTAGCATGACCTAAGCGTCGATGCCATAGAGTTGAGTTTTCGTCCAAGGAGGTAAGACATAACTTATCTTTAGGTGTTTTATCTAATTTCATAACATAGACATTATTCTTTAAAACACCTTTTCCTACGGTTATGCCATCTTTAAGTATTTTACTTCCATTTTCACTGAAAAGGACGTTATACTTTTTCCGGCATAATTGACTTATACTAAGTAAATTAAAACCTAAATTATCTACATGAGCAACATCATCAATAGATAGAGAGTCATGAGAGATTGTACCTTTTCCGATGATTTTACTTTTAAGCTTGCTACCGAATGTGACATTACCTCCGTCATACACTTGGTAGGTTGAGAAAAGATTTTTGTTTCCCGTCATGTGTCTTGAGCACCCACTATCTTTGATCCACTCATCAGGTTCAAGATCAACTTTCAAGCATACCTAAGTT
This sequence comes from Artemisia tridentata subsp. tridentata, assembly GCA_021014915.2. Taxonomy (NCBI): domain Eukaryota; kingdom Viridiplantae; phylum Streptophyta; class Magnoliopsida; order Asterales; family Asteraceae; genus Artemisia; species Artemisia tridentata. The sequence goes on from CP139501.1 coordinate 209,599,339, forward strand.
CATAAAAGACTCAAGCATTTGGTCCCCAATATCTCATGGGTCCGTTTGGGTTAAACATGACATTATCATGGTTTATGTATGTAAATGGTGGACCATTGTTCCATGACATATAGCTAGGACCATGAAAGTTTCTAGGCATGTTTTGGTTCCAATTATTTTGATAAGTATGTTGTGGATTAACTATACTCTTTGGAAAGGGGTGTTTGGGAAAACTCATTTGAGGTCTCTGTTGATCCGTTTTGACTCTATATTCATTTCTAGCTTGTCCTCTTCCTAAAGATACTGCTGGTTTATGTTTATTATTGTTTATACTACTGTTAGGTTTCTTAGTAACTTTAACAAATTCGGAATGGTCGACTTTGTGAACCTTCTGTTCAACTTGAGTACCCGCGGATCCTTTGGATACACTTGGCGGATCCAAATTTTTGGATCCGTCGGATCCGTGAGTGTCCAACTTGGTTGAATCAGTTTTATTCACAGTCTGTTCCTTATACTCACTTAAGGTTCCTAGTTTCATAAAGCCTAGTCCTGTTTTATCATGAGGTAGCTTTTGCATTTTCATTATTTCATCTGCACAACTTATGTTTTTATCAAACCTTTTAAACTTAGAATTTTGTTTGATCAAATCTTCCTGTGTGGTTCTTAAGGTTTCTAATTCAAGTTTTAGTTCTTGACAAGACACACATGTTTCTTTACTATCTTTACCTTTTTCAATTCGTATTGCTTTTTCTTTAAGCCAAAATACTTCATTTTCTAAAAGTGTTGTCTTAGTTTTCAAAAACTTGTTTTTGTTTATGATTTTTAAAGTAACGTCACACAGTTTGTTATATTCTACTTCTAATGTTTCGTCATCTATAAAGGAGCATGAATCAGAATGTACCTCTTCTGTGTCATTAGCCATAAGTGCCATTTCGTTGTTCTTAGGCTCATCATCATCATCTCCTTCACTATCGCTCCAAGCTCCGATAACAAAGGCTCTTTGAGACTTGGTCTTTGGAGGCTTTGGACATTCTCCTATTAAGTGACTGGAGTCACACACACCTATAGCATTTCCTATCAACCTTACCTTTCTTGTCTTCATGATCTTTCCGAGAGGATTTCTTTTCATCACGAGGTGGTTTCACAAACTTTCCTCGTCTCCTGAAGAATTTCTTGAAATCCCTCACGGCCATTGCATACTCTTCATCATCACTGTTTGAACAAGACTCATCATCACTTGACTCGACTTTGGCTTTCAAGGCAATAGACTTGATCTTCTCCTTTTTGCCTTTGACAATTTCCGAGTCTTTTTCCATAATCATTTCGTGAACTTTTAGGTTTCCTATGAGCTCATCTAGTGTCATGCTTGATAGATCTTTAGATTCTTCAATAGCTGTCACCTTTGCTCTCCATTTCGGATGGAGTGCTCTTAGAAATTTCCTGACAAAATTCTTACTAGAAAAAGATTCATCAAGTGCTTTAAGTGATGTAATAATAGTATTGAACTTAGCAAACGCACTATCAATGGTCTCATCTTCAGAGATAACAAATTGTTCGTATTGTTGGACAAGAAGATCAATTTTGTTATCTTTTACTTGTGAGTTCCCTTGATGTGTGATAATAAGAGATTGCCAAATATCCTTAGCCGTTTTACACATAAAGACTCTTTCATATTCTTTCTTAGGTAAGGCATTATAAAGCATCATTTTGGCTTCATTATTTTTGGCAATTAGTTTCTTTTGCTCATCACTGTGACGAGTAAGAGAAACTCCTTCATCCCGACCACCCGAAATATTATTACTAATAGGTTTGTAATCACCATCAACTATAATATACCATAGATCTATGTCCTTTGACTTTACATAAGTCTCAAAGCGATTTTTCCAATAAATAAAACAATTTGGTTCAAATAGAGGTGGTCTCTGCATAGATTGCCCTTCTTTAAAGTTTTCAAAATCCATGGATCGTTTTAAGTTTTAAAATAAAATATATTTTAAAGATCTTAAGTAACGTAGCTCTTGATGCTAATTGTGGAAAACTAGAAGGGGGGTTGAATAGTTTTTACCGTTTTAAAGATTTCTTTGCTTTGTTACTATATGTTAATTTCAAAGGAAACAATCACAAATAAATAATCACACAATATAAACAAAAGATAAAGAGAGGAAAGATCAAACCACACGACACTGTTGTTTATAGTGGTTCGGCTACAAGGACTCTCTTCCTTGCCCTACTCCACTCCCCGAGTTTCTTACTCGAGAGTTTATCTTTCACTAAGAAACAAACTCCTTTTCCAGGCGGAGAAAACCTTTACACGTCGCTTACTTCCTTTTCCGGTACTAAGCTAAATACCGGGTTCTTTTCACAAGGTAGAACCAACCTGACGTCGCCTACTTACTTTACCGACACTAAGCTAGATGTCGAGTTCTTTACACGGGTAAAACTACTCCCTACACTCCTTGTGCTTTAAGGACTAAAGCACTAACCACACTCACTGATTACAAATGATGGATATGATGTGTGAAACAAACTACAATATCACACAGTAATGCAACTAAAGGATTACGGTTTTGTAGATCCTTGAATGCTTGATCTCCTTTCTACAAAATGAAAGATCAAAGTGAAATGCAACTATGAATGATGTTAGTAAGATATGTACTGAATGAATATGTGTGTTAAAGCTATATGAGTGATGAGAGAGCCAAATGATCAGCTTCCTATTTATAGGCAAGCTGATCTTCAGCTCACGGATCCCACGGATCCCTCAAAAGGGATCCGTCCCTTATGTGATTTGGATCCGTGGGACATGACAGCTAAGGTATAGTTGTCTCTTACCATATCTTAGTTGTATCTTACCAAATCATCCAAGATCTTCAAATGTCAACTATGTATCTTGCAAATCTAACCAAGATATATCAAAGATCTTCTATGTGATGCATGCAATGATGTCATGGTATGGTTCTAGAATTAAAGTTTCCTTTTAAGGAAATAAGTTACTAAACTTGTAATTCTTAGTTAGTATGTGAAGTGTAAAATGTGTACTTAAGAGACTTAAGCTAGTATTTATTATTTGCTAAAAGATATTCCTTATATTTGTCATTAACAAAACTAATGAAAGATCAAAGAATATAAATAACGTTTTTGAGACGCTATTTGTATTAACAATTACTTATCTTCAATTAAACATGGGAGATCCAAGGGTATAAAACCCTTAAAAATGGCAGAAAATTCGTCTTAGGGTTTCTCCTCACAAAGTTGCACACTCATGACTAAAAATTGCAAAACTATATATAGAGTTTAGTGGCTGACGGCGTCACGTTTTAGATCTTGACGCCGTCACCTCGCCGCGGCTAGGGTTCTCGGATGGTCTTCCTGACACCGTCCCTCTTTAATCCTCCAAAATCCGCTCTGGCGCGTCAAGGGTTGACGCCGTCAGACTTGTGCTTGACGCCGTCTCTCTTTAGCTTAAACCGTGACGACCTTGATCACCTTAAAGGGTGACGCCGTCAGATTTTCATAGTAAAACTCTCTGACGCGTCACGTGTATTTTGTCATATCCACCTCTTTTGCCAAGCCGTGACGCCGTCAGGAGCAATCCTTGACGCCGTCACATGTACTTTTCCAGCAGCTTTGGAGACTTTGTCGTTTTCTTCACTTTTATGCTCCAAAAACGTCCAAAATGCTTCCTTTTCCAGATTTCTTCTCCAAAGTACCTAAAATGACAAAAGGAACGATTTATGGCAATATTTGATCAAATAAATACGATTTAGGGCTTAAATGACCCCTAAAAGCGGTACACTTTTCGCTTCATCAAATACCCTTACACTTGAGATTTGCTTGTCCTCAAGCAAATGCGCTTTTATTCTAATCAAAATACAAGTTAGGGGTCATTTAATGCTAATATAAAAGTAATTACAACAAATAGTCGTTCCACTTTAATCATAATAAGCACGGAGATTACAAACTAGCACCTCACAAGTAGTGTTTAGATACTCACATCTCTTAGGTGTCATAAAAGTATATCTCATAAATGAAAACGGATAATATCTCTCACTACCTGTCATAGCAAATAGATTACCATACGCTTGGGAAAGGATCAAAAACCTCCTCCACTAGGCGTAAGCACCTAAGATAAACTATCAAAGAGGGCTTTTAAACGGGTTATAACGTTAGGTGTAGGGATATGATAAACACGGATTTGTTGGATATGGGATATTTTACTGGTGGCGAGTTAAAGATCTTGATTAATTACATGTACAATATGGCGTTGCTAAGCCAAGACTAGACTCGACTTAAGCTAAAAACAAAATAACAAAAACATAAACATAAAATGAAACGGGATGGTAGTCCGTATGTTTTTTTTTCTACTTTTCTTTTTCTCATTTTTTTGTATTTTTCTTGATTTTTTCGATTTTTTTTTCATACATTCTTACCCTACCATCCAAAATAATACATCATAGGGGCCTTGGTTGTCCCCTTACACTTGAACTTTTACATAACTTTACAAATAACTACTCTAATGACTCGAATTAAGATAATCGAAACACTTGGAGTACTTTTAAAATATTTAGCACATATGGGGGTAATAATGTTGTTCTTCCCCATTACTTCATTACACTAGTACTTTACCCATGAGTCCCAATCGTCCCAAAACAATATGTACAAGGATATGACTCGACTTAGCAACCATGTAATCAATTAGATAATTAACTTGGGGTTTAAACAAATGTTGTAACAATAATGCACTAAAAATGAGTGCATACAAGGTAGGCTAAGGCGATTTGGGTGTACATTTAAGTGGGGTGTAACAAATTCTTACTTTAAGTAAAATGCTTAAAGTTAGAAACGAAAAGATAGGCTCTGAGGGGTGTACTAGGGGTATCGTGTACTAAAAATGAGTACAACGCAAAGGGTGTGGGAGAATTACTTGACCAATGTAGCCAATGTAATTATAACAAAAACACAGGTGTAAAACAATGGGTTAATCCTAATGCCTCTTATCATGTAGTAAATCTAACTACACGAATGTAGTCTCACTTGTGGCCTCGGAATGGTCCTAACGCAAGTTCTAGAATCTAAGTGCTACCGGTACACACATCATAGCATAAATGCTTTTCCTACCAATTCTAGGGGCGAACCTCACATATTTGGGGGTGGAAAATTTTTTAGTGGTACGGTTTTGTGCTAGTCATATAACTTCTATCCGTGAGACGCTCATTAAGATCAAAGTTTCACTCCTATATGTTGTAAAAAAATTTAAATTTGGCACTAAAATTGCCCTAACATGTATTTCTCTCAGTTTTATTACACATCTACCATTAAACAAACAAAAATCAAGCGTAATAGCATTCTCTAAAGTATCGTATTTTACCCCCCCCCCCTTACACTTAAGATGAACATTGTCCCCAATGTTCAAATAACAAGATGTAAAAGTAAATAAGGTAAAAGAATGAAATCAAATACTCCCCTGATTCGTTCGGTGGATAAAGAGGTAACATGGTTAGATCTTCTTCCAAGGTAATGTTGTAGCTCCAAGACTAAAGCATCGCCAAAAGCTATATTCCACATACATCTCCTTGTCTGAAATAACCTGTTAAACTTGAGAAAACAAACACGAAAACCTGCATAACATCGGCGGGATAAATCTATATAAGGATATAATGCTTGTGGAATGATTATTTTGCAGATTCCTGGAGTTTATAAGTTAGAGATTTAATAAAAACTTTTTATGATTCCGGTAGAAAAACAAAACTTTCAAAAATTTCAGAAAATTAAAACCTGACGCCGTCAGAAATGATCTGACAGAATTCTCATGTTAAGTTTCCGGAAAATTTCTGGAAAAACCTATACCTTACTTCCTGGAATTCCTGCAAAACATCATTATGACTCGATACAAGCATTTGACTCAAACAACTACTAATATGTATGTTAATTTATTATTGTTACGATTCATGTTCATTTGTTCTAATAAACCGATTTGGATTTCCCTTACACTTATCTTTTGCAAAATACCTTTATATGTAGTTAAGACGAAGTTAAAAACAAGATAAAGCATTTTCACAATTTAGTTTTGAACATGAATCAATAATAATAAAAATTAAACATACATACGGAAGCAAATAAAATCAAACAAACAAATAAATAAACACACAAAAAGCAAATAAAGCTTGGGTTGCCTCCCAAGAAGCGCTTTTCTTTATTAACGAGGCTTGTAGCTAGAGTCAAATTCACGTACATTACGTGATTCCATCATTGGTCACGGTTTCTAGGCCATTCTCATTTCCGGTTTTATATTCTGGTCCTAATTTCAGACAATCTTTGTAGAAACCGGATATCCTTTCCACAACATAGTCTACTCCTTTACTTCTATCTTCATCATTCCTGTAGTAGACCGCTTGCTTAAGCTCCTTCTCAATATTTGACAAGTGTTGGAATTGCTCTATCTTATATGGCATTTGGTAGTTTACCTCATCGGTCTCATCCTTAAATCTAACTATCCCTAAGGAAGGTTCATAAGTCATTCTAGAGACCTCTACAAATGGTTTTCCAAAAACTACTTGAGTTAAGCATGCATCGACTATTGGGCGGATATCTTCTACAATTACAAAGTCGGTGACATAGGTGAAGTTTCCTACATAAACCGGTAATCCCTTAACTCTTCCCGTGAAGTTACTCATCCAACCCTTATCAGGGAACATCCTATACCCAAGTTGATTTTTCATTATTAAGTTGTAGTGGGCTCTAGTCATGATGTTTACGGGCGATCTAGGGTCGATGTAAGCTTTCCACACATGCAAATGTCCGATGTTGCATGGTATGTTGAGATTAGAAGGGTCGCCTATTTTTATAATTGGTCTACCTAGGAAGTATGGTGTCTCGGGGTCATCGAATAAGTCTGTATGATATGCGCGCTCTTCCTTAGTGGGTAGCCTATTGAAGTAGTCCTCATCATCATCTACTTCTTCAATCTCACTTTTCCTAACTTCTTTATCAACCTCGACTTTCTTAACCTCATCCTCAGGTTCACTATTATCCTCATTCCTATCAATTGGTTTGATAGTGACAATGTTGACGAAGTGGACATGTTTGGATGAAGAGGGGTCTTTTACTTGGGGTCCGCTATATGTGTTCCTAGTGTCCTTATGTGGAGGTGATAGCACTTGGTTATTGAGGGCTTTCAATAAGTTTTCAATTTTATTGGTCATCTCCGTTTGTTGTTGATTGAATTCGGATTCGAATCTAGCTATCCGAGCTTCTTGAGATGCCATAAATTTGGACATCAATCCTTCAAGATTATTGGTACTACCATAATTGTCGGAAGGATTGTTATTGAAAGTACGGTTTGGGGATGAACCGCTTGATTGGAAACGATTAGGTGGGTTGGAAGAATTGGTTTGTTGTGCGTTTTGGTTTTGTTTCCACCTAAGGTTTGGGTGATTTTTCCATGAGGGGTTGTATGAATCACCGTAGGGGTTTGGCTCGGGTTTGAAAGTGTACCACTTTTCTCCCGCTCCGTCGGTACGCGAGGATGCGTAGTCCGCAAAATCTTGTTCGGGGAGTTCCATGCAATCACGAGTGTCGTGGGGACCACTACATAATTCACATGAAGAAGTGATTTTGTTCACTTGGCTTGAAGGTTTAGGAGCCTCGTAGGATTTCATAAGAAACTTGACTTGGTCTTCAAGTTCTATGATCCTACGGTCGTAAGTGCTTGAATTGTTCGAAGGCAAAGATATTGCCTTGACCGTTTTATTCAAATCACGGGGATCACTCCAACTTTCGTTGTCATAAAGAGCAAGATCTTCCAGGAGAGCCCATGATTGTTCCGCACTTAGATCACGTAGCTTACCACTGGCCGATTGGTCAATGGTTTGCCTCGTGGAGAGATTGATATGGTCATAGAAGATTTGGACTTGGAGCCAAAGTTCTATGCCATGGTGAGGGACTTTTTGGAGTAAGTCCTTGAATCGAGTCCATGCCTCGTAGAGGGTTTCGCCTTGACGTTGTTGGAACATCAAGATATCATTCCTTAGCTTGGTAGTTCTTCCTGGTGGGAAAAACTGAGCAAGGAAACGAGTGGTGAGATCATCCCAAGAGGTGATGGATCCTGCGGGTAGACGCTCTAGCCATTGACTAGCTTGGTCCTGCAGAGAGAATTGAAAGAGACGCAGTCGGGTCGTCTCTCGAGTGGCAACATCAAGGTCTATGGAATCAACGATTTTGAGAAAGTCCTTGAGATGTTGATTAGGATCTTCGGAACGAAGTCCATGGAATGCGCATCCGCTTTGCACCAACCGGATGGTGTCGGATCGCAAGGGAGAGACATTGGCTCCTTGAGTGAGCTCAATGGTGTTTCGATAGCCATGGTGGCTAGGACGGGAGTAGTCTCCTAAGGTACGGGCTCTAGGAGGTGGGTGTTGTTGTGGTGGTGGGTTGTTGGGATCAAAGATATTACCACCTTCCATGATGTCAGATGGTAATGGTTACGAACAAAGAAACGAAGAAAAAAGATAGACTACAGAGAAACCTAGAAAAATAAAATAAAAATCTCACTAGAAAGGAATCTAGTGAGTTGACCTAATAAAATAAAAATTCAACATAAACAATAACTATTCCCCGGCAGCGGCGCCAAAAACTTGATGCGTGGTTTTGCGACCTTACAACAAGTTTTACCTCTCGAGGGATCTCAAGAGGCTTGCAATCCCCACCAGGCAGTGTACCTGACCGATGTAGTATAGTGAAGTGGCAAGTACCGGGGGATTGATCGTTCTCTAGGGGAATAATGTCGTTAGGATTGAAAAACTACTCTAATAGGTCTAAGGGTGAGGGAAGATTCTTTTTTGTATTTTTTTTTTATATTTTTATGAAAGCAAGTAAAATCTCGGGTTTGAAGGAGTGGGCGGAATTAATTGCTAGTCAACTAACCCAAATAACTATAAATGCAAATAAAATAAAATAACTGAAAATAGAAAGGTGGTGGAACTTATATGGAGAGAAATGTGTTTACTTAGATTTCCTTACTCCCTAACTATCTTTTACCGGTTGATTAGTGTATATTAATTGCGTGGATGACGGGTGTATTCCTTAATACCAATCATGGGGTGGCGTACGTACTTTCCCAACTCTACAAGCTCCTATTTCACTCCTATGTCGAGCCGGCTAAGAAGCTCCTAACATGGGATCACTAGAATTCACTCATGCATTAAATAAAACCATAAAAACCTTAGTACGCATTGGTTCATGTTTCTTAAGACGTTCAAGCAAGTTACCGTATAGGAAGTTAGCCAGTTTTCTTAAGCCTAACATCGATAAACAATCATCCAAAACAATGAATAACACACCAACAACCAATAATTAATAGTTAGGTTTCATTAGATCTAAGCAAACACAAGATAAATCTAGCCTAACATGTTAATCAAAAGACAAGAACAAGATATAATCAAACAACACATAGACATATTGAATGATTAAATGATTACTTATCTTCAATTAAACATGGGAGATCCAAGGGTATAAAACCCTTAAAAATGGCAGAAAATTCGTCTTAGGGTTTCTCCTCACAAAGTTGCACACTCATGACTAAAAATTGCAAAACTATATATAGAGTTTAGTGGCTGACGGCGTCACGTTGTAGATCTTGACGCCGTCACCTCGCCGCGGCTAGGGTTCTCGGATGGTCTTCCTGACGCCGTCCCTCTTTAATCCTCCAAAATCCGCTCTGGCGCGTCAAGGGTTGACGCCGTCAGACTTGTGCTTGACGCCGTCTCTCTTTAGCTTAAACCGTGACGACCTTGATCACCTTAAAGGGTGACGCCGTCAGATTTTCATAGTAAAACTCTCTGGCGCGTCACGTGTATTTTGTCATATCCACCTCTTTTGCCAAGCCGTGACGCCGTCAGGAGCAATCCTTGACGCCGTCACATGTACTTTTCCAGCAGCTTTGGAGACTTTGTCGTTTTCTTCACTTTTATGCTCCAAAAACGTCCAAAATGCTTCCTTTTCCAGATTTCTTCTCCAAAGTACCTAAAATGACAAAAGGAACGATTTAGGGCAATATTTGATCAAATAAATACGATTTAGGGCTTAAATGACCCCCTAAAAGCGGTACACTTTTCGCTTCATCATTGGAATTGTTCCATGATCGTTGGAATTGTTCCATGTGAGATGATTGTTTGCATGAAGTGTGGTCATAGGAGGAAGTACACTTGTGAAAGGGAGCATAGATAATTATGGTGGCCAACATAATTATACATGCTTCACAACACAAGTGGACTTGCAAGTATGATAGCATGGATTGTGTTGTATATTAGGTGCTATGTGGTATATATGCGTTATCATTGAGATTTGTGGTTTTGGAAGCAAGTATGCGTGTGGAATAGGCCTTATAACTATGGTCGCGAACATAATTATAAGGGTATCACACACGTGGACTTGTGACCATGATTACATTGATTGATGTTTGTTGTTATATGTTGTGGTAGGTGTTATGTGATATCATGTTGATGATGGTTGTATGGTTAGAGATGTATTCTCTTAACCGTTTGGGAAATCGTTGTATGTGGGAGTGTGTGGGTGGTAGGATTCCATTCTACCTATCATATACTGATACCTCGATTGTCCGTTGGTACTAATGTTGTGATATTTAAGTTTGTACGCTTGCTAGACTATTGAATGATGAGCCTAGTGAACTTAAACCTAGTATTGTGATTGAAATAGCTAGTGGTAAGGAGGTAGAGGTTGACAAGGTTATTCGTGGGTGTACTATAGTGCTAGAGAGTATCCCGTTCACAATTGATTTGATACCTTTTGTGCATGGGAGTTTTGATGTGGTGATAGGGATGAGCTGGTTGTCTAAGCATAGGGCCGAGGTCATATGCCACGAAAAGGTAGTTCGTATACCTTTGGAGAGTGGTGGTGTCCTTCGGATACAAGGAGAGTGCTTAGGGAAGGACTTGAAAACCCTTAAGACTGCAAAGGCTAAAGAACTTAAGTTAGAAGAGATTCCGGTGGTATGTGAGTTTCCTGGCGTTTTTCCTGAGGACTTGTCCGGATTACCTCCAATCCGTCAAGTTGAATTTCGTGTAGAGTTGGTTCCTGGAGCGGCACCTGTGGCGAAATCTCCATATCGTTTAGCACCCTCTGAGATGCAGGAGTTGTCCGCACAGTTGCAAGAGCTTCAGGAGAAGGGGTTTATTCGACCTAGTCATTCTCCGTGGGGAGCACCTGTGTTATTTGTTAAGAAGAAGGATGGTTCGTTCCGGATGTGTATTGACTATCGGGAACTGAACAAGTTAACGGTTAAGAATCGATATCCTCTTCCTAGGATTGATGATCTTTTTGACCAACTACAAGGAGCTCGGTTTTTCTCGAAGATTGATCTACGTTCTGGGTATCATCAGCTGAGAGTGCATGAGGAGGATATTCTGAAGACTTCTTTTAGGACGTGTTATGGACACTTTGAGTTCACGGTTATACCATTTGGGCTGACAAATGCACCCGCGGTATTCATGGATTTAATGAATCGCGTTTGCAAGCCTTACTTGGATAAATTCGTGATTGTGTTCATAGACGACATTCTATATTACTCTAAGTCGAAGGAGGAGCATGGAGAACATTTGAAGTTGATCCTTGGAGTGCTGGAGAAGGAAAAATTGTACGCCAAGTTTTCAAAATGAGAGTTTTGGCTTGAGGAGGTACATTTTCTTGGACATGTGGTGAATAGTGAAGGAATTCATGTAGATCCTAGTAAGATAGAAGCGGTCAAGAACTGAAAGGCTCCTACGACGCCGTCCGAGATACACTCGTTCTTAGGATTGGCGGGTTATTATCGAAGATTTATAGCGAATTTTTCAAAGATTGCTAAACCCCTTACTTTGTTGACTCAGAAGAACAAGAAGTATGTTTGGGGAGAAGAGCAGGAGGTGGCTTTTCAGGCACTAAAGGATAGTTTGTGTAATGCACCTATTCTGACGTTACCTGATGGGCCATATGATTTCGTTGTGTATTGTGATGCGTCGAATCAAGGATTTGGGTGTGTATTAATGCAAAGGGGTAAGGTGATAGCTTATGCATCCCGACAACTCAAGATTCATGAGAAGAATTATACCACTCATGACTTGGAGCTTGGTGCGGTAGTATTTGCTCTTAAGAATTGGAGACATTATCTGTATGGCACAAAGAGTGTTGTTTATACAGATCATAAGAGTCTTCAGCATATTTTCAGTCAGAAGGAGCTGAATATGCGACAAAGAAGGTGGATTGAGTTATTTAGTGATTATGATTGTGAGATTCGCTATCATCCTGGAAAGGCGAATGTGGTGGCTGATGCTTTAAGTAGAAAGGAGCGGATTAAGCCTAAGCGTGTGCGAGCAATGTGTATGACGTTACAGTCGGGAATTAAGGGTAAGATATTGGCAGCACAAGAAGAAGCTCTTAAGGATGAGAATGCGACCTCTGAGATGCTGCGTGGCTTAGATCAACAAATGGAGAAAAAGGAGGATGGTGGACTGTATTTCTTAGATAGAATATGGGTTCCATCGGTAGGAGGTGTAAGGAAGTTGATCATGGATGAGGCTCATAAATCGAGATATTTGATTCATCCAGGATCGGATAAGATGTATTATGATCTTAGAGATGCTTACTGGTGGCCGGGAATGAAGAGGGAAATAGCTGAATATGTTAGCCAATGTTTGACTTGTTTAAAAGTTAAGGCTGAGCATCAGAAACCCTCTGGATTGTTACAACAGCCGCCGATTCCTGAGTGGAAATGGAAGAGAATAACAATGGATTTTATTACTAAGTTGCCTTGAACAAATAGTGGACATGACACGATATGGGTCATAGTGGACAGGCTGACGAAGCCTGCACATTTTCTGGCCATTCGTGAGGATTATAAGATGGAGAAGTTGGCGATAATTTATATTACTGAGATTGTGGCGAGACATGGTGTGCCTGTGTCGATTATCTCTGATCGCGATAGTAGATTTACCTCGCGGTTTTGGCAATCGTTGCAAAAGGCATTGGATACACGATTGGATATGAGCACTGCTTATCATCCACAAACTGATGGGCAAAGTGAGCGAATGATCCAGACTTTGGAAGATTTACTTAGGGCGTGTGCTATTGATTTTGGAGGAAGCTGGGATACTCATCTGCCTTTGGCGGAGTTTTCCTATAATAACAGCTATCATTTCAGTATTAGATGTGCACCGTTTGAAATGTTGTATGGAAGGAAGTGTAGATCACCTATTTTATGGGCAGAGGTTGGAACAAGCCAACTAATTGGTCCTGAAATAGTGCAGGAGACTACGGATAAGGTGTTTCGGATTAAGGAAAGACTTAAGGCAGCAAGAGATCGCCAAAAGAGTTATGCGGATAATCGCTGTAAACCTTTGGAGTTTAGTGTTGGTGATTTTGTGATGCTGAAAGTGTCTCCTTGGAAAGGTGTTGTGCGTTTCGGTAAGAAAGGCAAGTTAGCACCTAGGTATGTAGGACCGTTTGAAATTACGGAAAGAATTGGGCCGGTGGCATATCGGTTAAGATTGCCTGAGGAATTAAGTAGTGTGCATGATACGTTTCACGTATCTAATCTGAAGAAGTGTTTGGCAGATGCTAGTTTGCATGTGCCACTAGAAGAGATTAAGATTGATAAGACTCTTCACTTTGTTGAGGAACCTGTTGAGATTATGGATCGAGAGGTTAAGAGTATGAAACGTGGTAAGATAGCATTGGTAAAGGTACGTTGGAATTCCAAGCGGGGTCCTGAGTTTACTTGGGAACGTGAGGATCAGATGAGGTCCAAGTATCCTAAATTATTTGCTGAGAAGAGTGATGAGGCGAGCTAATAAATCTCGGGACGCGATTTTCCTAAGTGGGGGATAATGTCACAACCGTGATTTTTAGCAGGTTAGTTTGACCTATAGTCTCAACTCATTTAACTTTTGCTTGGTGTGTATTACTTGCTTATTTGTGATATGCGTATTATATGTGGTATAGGAGTGGTATAAGTGCGTGTGTGGACCACTAAATCCCTTGGTGTGAGATTTTTGTCATGTTGAGTAGTGTCGGATTTCGGGATAAGTTCATTTTGATCGCCTTTGTGGTGTGGAAATGACTTGTGTATTTTGTTGGAGTTTTGTGGTTTTGTGTAACGATTCTTCGTTCAAGTGTTTTGAGCGTAAGTAAGTTACGTGGAGTTGATTATTATGGGTTATGTTAATATTAAGTATGAAAAATCTATTTTTTGAAACTTTGAGTGAAAATGATATTTTTCTAGTTGTCGTAAAAATTTAAGTTTATCGCGTAAGACATTAGGTTTTGATATGGGGTTTTTATAAAATATCAAGGTTTTAAGTGTAATAAATAAATTTAAAAATAAAAATAAAAAAATATATATATTATATATAGTCGGCCGAAAATAGGAAAAGGAAAAAAAAAGAAATCAAATCCTAGTCTAATTACAAATCTTGGAAGAAAAGTTATCCACTTAGGGTTTCTAGAGGTCTATAAATACAAACCAAAAACCCTCATTCCCTCCCCTTTAAAATTTCGGCCAAACACCCAAGAGAGAAGAGAAGAAGATTTTTTTTGGGTTTTGAATTACACGGATCGTCCCTGTAGTTTGTCCAAAATCACTGGTTTGGTCCCTCGAGTTTCAAAGTTGTGTGTATGGTCCCTCTGACAGCAAAAGAATAACACCTATGGTCCCTATCGCTAACTGACGTTATATATTCCGTTAACAAGTTTCAACGTTAGTCCATTAACCAAACAAGCGTTTGCAACGTTAGTCCTTTCCCTTAACGGCCGTTTTGCAACGTTTGCAACGTTAGTCCTTTTTTGAAAAATATTCGAAAAATTTATAAAAATTCGAAAAATTTATAAAAATTCAAAAAATTTTAAAAATTTTAAAAATTTATAAATATTCGAAAAAATTTATAAAAATTCGAAAATTTTTTAGAAATTCGAAAAAAACTTATAAAAATTCAAAAAATTTCTAAAAATTCGAAAAAACTTATAAAAATTCGAAAAATTTCTAAAAATTCAAAAAATTTTAAAAATTCGAAAAAATTTATAAAAATCCGTTTTTTTTAAAAAATTCGAAATAACTTATAATAATTCAAAAAATTTATAAAAATACAAAAAAATTTAAAAATTCCAAAAATTTATAAAAATTCGAAAAAAATTTATAAAAATTCGAAAAATTTATAAAAATTCAAAAAATTTAAAAAAATTCGAAAAAACCTATAAAAATTCGAAAAATTTATAAATATTCAAAAAATTTCAAAAATTCAAAAAAATTATAAAAATTCGAAAAAATTTATAATAATTCGAAAAAATTTAAAAAATTCGAAAAGTTTTTAAAAATTCGAAATTTTTTTAAAAATTCGAAAAAAACTTATAAAAATTCGAAAAATTTCTAAAAATTTGAAAAATTTTAAAAATTCGAAAAAACTTATAAAAATAAAAAAAAAATCATAAAAATTCAAAAAATTTTAAAAATTCCAAAAAATTATAAAAATTCGAAATTTTTTTTTATAATTCGAAAAATTTATAAAAAGTCAAAAAACTTATAAAAATTCGAAAAAACTTATAAAAATCCGAAAAATTTATAAAAGTTCAAAAAAACTTAAAAACTCGAAAAAAAATTTCAAAAATTTGAAAAAACTTATAAAAATTCAAAAAATTTCTAAAAATTCGAAAAATTACCTCACACGTTTCCTCCCTTTTGGAAAAGATATGAATATCTCTAATTCCTAAACCAAGATATACGATATTCCATTTTAATTTCATACGCCTGTTTCAATGGATCATATAATAATTTATTTAACTCTTTTAAATCTTCTAACCAAATAAAACCCTATCTCAACCCATGTGTATATCATTATTCCCTTGAAAGATACGTTCCTATCTCCTACCTAAAATAAGAAAAACGCGACCTTCCTTTTTACTCAATACGATTTGACAAAGGTGGTCATATTTGTTTTCGAGTCCAAAGAAATGAAAGCAACCGTGGACCGCTTTTGGCCTATGGAAATACCGTTAGGGGATGTGTGAATGTATAGGTTTTTTCTAATTTTTTTGAATTTTTATAAATTTTTGGAATTTTTAAAATTTTTTGAATTTTTATAAATTTTTATAAGTTTTTTCGAATTTTTATAGATTTTTCGAATTTTTATAAATTTTTCGAATTTTTATAAATTTTTTCGAATTTTTATAAATTTTTGGAATTTTTAAAATTTTTTGAATTTTTATAAATTTTTTGAATTTTTATAAGTTTTTTCGAATTTTTAAAATTTTTTCGATTTTTTATAAATTTTGTTAATTTTTAAAAATTTTTTCGAATTTTTATAAATTTTTGGAATTTTTAAAATTTTTTGAATTTTAATAAATTTTTTGAATTTTTATAAGTTTTTTCGAATTTTAAAATTTTTTTCTGATTTTTATAAATTTTTTCGAATTTTTTAATTTTTTTGAATTTTTAGAAATTTTTCGAATTTTTATAAGTTTCTTCGAATTTTTAAAATTTTTTCGAATTTTTATAAGTCTTTCGAATTTTTATAAATTTTTTCGAATTTTTATAAATTTTTTGAATTTTTAAAATTTTTTGAATTTTTATAAATTTTTCGAATTTTTATAAGTTTTTTCGAATTTTTATAAATTTTTCGAATATTTTTCAAAAAAGGACTAACGTTGCAAACGGCCGTTAAGGAAAAGGACTAACGTTGCAAACGCTTGTTTGGTTAATGGACTAACGTTGAAACTTGCTAACGGAATATATAACGTCAGTTAGCGATAGGGACCATAGGTGTGTTTTTTTTTTGTCAGAGGGACCATACACGCAACTTTGAAACTCGGGGGACTAAACCAGTGATTTTGGACAAACCACAGGGACGATCCGTGTAATTTACTCATAATTCAATTTAAGGTATGTTTATTAAACCCTAATTGTGTAATTAATTATTATTGTGCATGTAACAAGTTGTGATGGATCTAGGGTTTATATTTAGATCTGTAAATTAATGATATTAAACATGTTAGGGTCAATAATTAGTGATATTATAATGATTGGTGAAGTAATTAGGGTTTTAAACATGTTAATTAATGAGTTATGAATCTGGCAGAATTATAGGGCTGTAAAGATGCGATTGTAATTAATAGATGAAAATGAGTTAGATCACAAATTTTATGTCCAAATTATAGTTCAGAAAAAGAGCTTTCCAAAAAGTCCGACCACGATCAATTTTGACGTCGGGAAGGCAATCAAACGATTTTTGTAAATTAAGGTGTCAAAACAGTTAAATCGGGACAGAATTAGGGTAAAAGTATTGAGGTCAATGGTGACTTTTAAAGTGTAATTAGGGTTAGGCCTTCTGTAGGAATTGAGTTCTATATTATACTTGACTTCCTCGCGAAAATTAGACGATAATAAGTTGTGCGAGTATGTCTAAGAGGTCAAAACTTTTTGATGTCCGATCAGATCTGAATCTGGATAGATGACATGTTTGATTTTTCATTGAGTACTTGTGTGTGTTTTTAGTGCATGGCCTTCTGGGACAAGCTTGTATGCTTATGAAGGATCATGGTGAATTTTTGGTGTGAGTTGTGAAGCTTTATTCGCTGTGATTTTATGTGGGTGAAAGTACCCTACAAATCTGTATTTTCTGAAAGTTTTAATAAAGGGATTTAGTGAGTGTAAAGTATTGAGTGATGATTAGTATGTAGTTTAGGTAATCAATAGTGGGTTATATGAACATTAGACATCCATCATATGTGTGTTACATGGACTATGGCTTTTAGCTTGGTCGCGTGTAACGTGATTGTTATTTTTGTGATATAGATTTGTGATTTGGTATTTGGAAGCTTCAAAGATTGAGGTGAGTTCATAGTCTCATATTTTTACTTTGTTTTAAACTTGGGATGGAGATGATGCTTGTATTTAAATTGTTTTGAGATTACTGTGATTATGTGTTTAATAAAAGGTATGGACGTGTAATTGTTATTATACTTTTACTGCATGTTATTGTGGTGTTTAATTGTGGTGATTATTTGAGTGGGAAAGTCCTAGTGGCTCTACTCATTATAATTATCTTGGATCGGTGGGTGCGTTCCGTCCCAATTGTGGTGGTATTTGGATCGGTGGGCACGTTCCGTCCCAATTGATGTGGTGTTTGGATCGGTGGGCACGTTCCGTCCCAATTTATATTTGGATCGGTGGGCACGTTCCGTCCCGTAAGCTGTGATTGCATGTTAGTTGTATGATAACTATATTTTTGCTGTCCTGCTATGTTTTATAATCACAGTAAATTGATAATCGAGGTGTTTTGTGTGTCTTAAACCTATGAATCTCACCAACATTATGTTGACGTTTTAAGCATCATTTTCAGGTGAGCATTCTAAGGCTACGATAGAAGGGCGCGATTAGAAGAGACTTAGTTTGCATTGAGGATGGCTTATCTTTGAGTTTAGTTTGATTAAGATGGATTTTGTTTGTGATACCTGAATTGTCTTTCACATTTATTTTATGTTTTAATGGAGATACCTTGGAGATTGTTTTGGATATTTATTTTGGGGTATCGTTACGACACTTTGTGTTTGTACTTTGCTCTATTTATTTGCATGTAGCATTTTCTCTATTTAGACACCAAGTGTTGTGATGATATCCATGATGTTGCACTCGCGTTTCCGCCATTGGCGAGGTGTGACAAAACCTTAATTAGGGTTTTTCTTGTTCTTGGAGATCCGGTTTCTTGTTTGGCTAGAAACCACAAAAGGTACGCATTACTTTTAATTTAGTTAATTAATTACATGTATTGTAGATCTTGTTTTCCGCTGCGTGTACTTGATGTTATGTGTTTATCTATTTATGGCTATGATTCAAATATTCCAACACGTTCCACCGAGACCTTTTCTTCCCAGCGTGTTGTTTTCTTCGTTCGCAGATTTGGAAACAACGAGCGTACAATATGAGTAGGCTCTGATGCCAATTGTCGTCCCTAGTCGATACAAAGTTGCAAGAGTTTTACTGAATAATATTGTATATATCGTCTAACCATCCAATCGTGTACATGTACTACATATATATATATATATATATATATATATATATATATATATATATATATATATATATATATATATATATATATATATATATATATATATATATATATATATAGTGATGTATTCTATACAGTACCAATCTTATATACAGTACTTTACAGTACCAATCTTGACCAATCAGAATTTAGTAAATTAGTTTCTATTTATTTAATTCATGTTATTATCCAAGGGTATATATGGTATTTACTAATTATATTTTCCTGAAGTTCCTCCGTATCATTTTTAAACTTATTTCACAAATCAGTTATCTCATTCTCTTTCACATAATTATCTCTCCTTCAAACCCTAGCCTCCACCCACAACCTAACCCCAACAACCATCAACACAATCGCCATCGGTATTATGGCGGGTTGATCCGGTCTATGGTTTCGTATGTTCGATTTTAGATTTCGTGTTTGTTTTATGTTGATCGAAGAAACTAGATGCTGATCGAAGACGATATTATTTAATTTTTCTGTTAAATTCGACTTTTTATGGATCTGAGAAAACCGAGTATCATCTTGGTTCGTAGGTGAAATATATAGTTTATGGATATTGTGTTTTAATCATTTTTTTTAATTTGATAAAAGTGTTTTAACGCTAAATTGATTTTCATATTTATTTATAGCATGTTGATTTGGTTATTGGACAAAGATCTACTTTATTCTTGAACGTTGCTAATAATAGTGGATGATCTTAAAGAAGGTAGTATCAAGTATGGTGTGCATATGTGTTATCTAGTTGAGGCACATAATACCCAATAGGCAAGGATTGTGCATATGTGTTATCTAGTTGTTACTTTTGGAATTTTAGTTGACAAAACTACATGAATAAGGACTATGCATATGTGTTGTGCTAGTTGTTATATTTATTTATATATATATTTTTTTTGCATAACTTGATATAAATAAAGACTATGCAATTGTGTTATGCTATAGTTGTTATGATTATAGACTCGTTTGGTTGTCATGGTCACGAGTTATAGTTCGACACATATATGTTTTTGTTTAAGTTTTATTTTATCAACTAGTTTTACAATTAATTTAACATGGCATAATTTGATATAACTAGGTGTTTTTTTTTTTTTTTTTTTTTTTTTTTTTTTTTTTTTTTTATATAATTTTTTAATATATATTTGTTTCAGTGGGGATGACTCAATCATAGGAAAGACGGTGTGTGATGAAGATGACCAACGAATGCACTTGTGTTTTTAGAAGGCATGCACATATGTTCTCGAAAACCGTGCATATATGTTTTTGGAAGACGTGCACATATGTTATAATAAATTTAATAATACTTTTGTTTTTTATTGTCTTTTTATCTAATATCAATTTCTGTATATGATATTTATGTTTTTGATTCGCTATAAATTTAGAGGTCATATGTATAATGTTTATATTGGTGGCTTTAAACTTTGAAGTTTAAAAAATATATATTAGAAACATATACGCGGTTACCTTCTTGAGCAAAAAGCCTTCAATGTTAAAAAAAATTGTAAATTGTATACAATGAAGACATATAAACTTACATTCTTAACAAAAACACATATGCACACATGTTTTTTGAAAACTTGTTAGAAAAACACATATGCACATATGTTTTTTGAAAACTTGTTTGCTAAAAAAAAAAAAAAAAAAAAAAAAGCTACAAATAATTATTTTTTTAATTCCGAAAATTAATGGATTTAAAAAAAACATTTTTTTATTGAAAATATTAAATAAAAAGTAAAAATATAGTTTTACTATTATGCCTTTTTGAATTAAATAAAATCCTTGAATATTAAAAAAAAAAATTACATAAATGCCATCATGTATTATTAACCATTGATCAAATGATCCAAGGGTCTAGATTGCTCTAAAGTGGTACTGTAAAGTACTGTATATAATATTGGTACTGCATAGAACGCACCCCTATATATATATATATATATATATATATATATATATATATATATATATATATATATATATATATATATATATATATACATATATATACATATATATATTATATATATATATATATATATATATATATATATATATATATATATATATATATATATATATATATATATAGGTTCATACGTGAACCATTGTGACTGTTCGGTATTAACATAACCGAAATTAACTAACTTTTAACTAACATAACTACCATAACCGAATAGCGGTTACAAACTATCATATAAACATGTTTAGCCCTTAGGCTTTAGTTTGTTACATATTGAACCGAGCAATGTCGAGATTAGAGTCCACAACTACTGTATCACTGGTTTCAGACGGAGGCGGTGCTTTATTGGTTTCCAGATGTACGATACTGTCATGATCATCTATCCTTCCTTCCCCTTGAATTTCCATCAACACATCTAGCACTTCGTTCATGGTAGGCCTCATTTCTGAATGATACTGTAAACATTTAAAAGCCAACTCTGCTACTGATGTGATCATCACCATCATTTCACCTTTAGAATCGGTTACTAAAATAGGGTCAATCAGTTGATCAAGTTCACATCTTTGGATTCTGTTTAAAGCAAGGCTAGCCAAACTTATCTCATCTTGAGGCCTATTTAAATCGACAGCCACCGTGGATGATATCAATTCTACCAGGACCACTCCAAAGGTGTAAACGTCACTCTTATCTGTTAATTGATAACGTTGGTGATATTGAGGGTCCACATAGCCTGGGGTTCCCTGTGGAGCTGTTGACACGTGATTAGTATTATCTGGCATGAGCCTTGATAGACCAAAATCTGCTACCTTGACACAGAAATTGTCATCAATAAGAATGTTATTAGTCTTTACGTCTCTATGCATGATGTCACTGGCATGAAGATACACTAGTGCACTAGCGGTCTCTTTGGCGATCTTCATCCGTATTGGCCATGTTAGCAAGCTTTGGTTTGCCCGTTCCCCATGTAGGTGATCATAGACAGTCCCGTTGGGAATGTACTCGTAAACAAGGAGAAGTTCACGGCTTGTCCGAGAGGTACAACCATAGAGCAAAACAAGGTTTGGGTGCCTTAATTTGGTGAGGATTTCAACCTCATTTATGAATTATTGGACTCTATTATAGTTGTGCTCATAAAGTCTCTTGACTGCAACTTCTCGCCCGTCTTGGAGTTTACCTTTGTTAGAAAGACCAGATATCAATATTTAGCAAGCTGTAAGAGAAAGACGCGTAATTTTGGAAGAAGGTTGAAGTATTGAACGATATATATCATAACTGTATTAGACGCTTTTAATAAAATAGAGAACTGCAATTAAATGGTGAATTTGTTATATTGATGTGTGACCTCAACAGATAACAAGGCCTTTGGTCTAGTGGTATGTGAGTTGCCCACCAACTTAGAGGTTGCGGGTTCAAGCCTCGCTGAGATATATTGTGAGATAGGTGGTATAAGGTGGGAAAAAAATTTGTCGTTAAAAAAAGAAAAAAAGAAAAAAAAAAGGTGGAATTCTCACCTTAGTAAACAGTTCCAAAACCTCAACCTCCTAGTTCCTGAGAAGGATCAAAATTTCTGGTGGCATCTTCAAGCTCCGCATATGAGAAAACGGAGACGCTAAAGAAGATACTTCCATCTTCGAGGCCTAGAGATTTGTCATTTGATGAGAAATACAAAAAGGAGCTATTCTTATACACACGTCGGATTATAAAGATGACGGGACAGAGCACGAGGATGAAGGCATACCCAGCCAGAACTACAAGAGATTGAAGAAACTTCAGGTAAATGATATACATACATGTATAATGTCCATATGCATTTTTATATCTAATTAATAATTAATAGGATTGGAGAGGTTTATCATCTAGGATAAGTATCAGATTTCTGCCTGGTTTTCCTGAAGCAACCCAACAACAAAAGATTAATTGTAAACAAGTCAGTAAAATAGTTTGGGGAGTAAGTAAAAAGGAAGCAAATGATAAGACTGAAAAAGTCCCGTGTTAGTATGACACTGGCCACCTTTTTTGATACACCCAGTACACGAAGGTGACAACTGAAGTGAAATATTGACAATAGAAGAAAGAAGAGTGAATATTTTGGTTTTATTAAGTTCTTCATGGTCACGTGGCCGTCTCACTAACAATGGAAGTTGTATTACTTGACATGTGTGAGCAATAATCTCGACATTGCTTCTCTTGGAAACTTGAAGGACCAAACGTGTTTGAAGGAAACTTAATAACTGCCAAAGTTAGTTAAGTTAATTAGATAGAAAAGTTAGTTAATTTTCTGAATTAGGCGAAAGGGTGTGTCGTTTGGTTTGAACCCATTCGAACAGTCATGACCATATGGGTCATACCCATTCGTGTACTATATATACTTGAACATATGTAATGTTACAATGGTTAGAAATTTAGTTATTCAGTTTTATACTTATTGCAATTTCATTCGATCTAACAATCATATTGGGACCAACATTTGGCATCAAGAGCCACGCTCGTTACACATATCAAAACCAGAAAAACCCTAACGAGACCAAGAAGGAAACCAAAAGAAAGACAGACGCTGGAACTTTGTTTCAGGAGAAGGATACGCATCGTTCAAAACAGAAACGTTGCCTGGATAACTAGGACGCAAGGAAAGTAGTGCACGACCGTACTTGTGGGAAATTGCAAACGAAAAGGCACCAAACGAAGTGGTGACTTATTTGGTTTGTGTTGGTGTGACTATTGTACGCAGCAAGAACAAAAGAAAAGGTTACAAAAGTTGCAAAATATTTCTGTGTTGTGATTAACATCACACGACAACAAAACCAGGAAACTCGTTGTTGTATTCTAACACAACAACTTGGAAGAGAAGACGTCAAAAGATAGAGAACCACTGTTGCTATAACGCAACACGTTGGAAGAAGGAAGTTGCTTGGTTTGAAGAAAGGTATACCGAGAGAGAAGAAGCAGAAAACAATCAAGGATTGTTTTTGGAAACGTTTAGCAGTACGAGGACAACAACAATAACAAAGGCAGGCTGATCACTTGTTTTGGTTAAAGAATACCGAAGAGTATTTGGAGAAGTTGTTGGAGATACGGTGTGGAATTAAGAGGAAAACAAGGAGTATTGTGGCATAACGTTTGAAAGGGACAAGCAACATCAGGAACGACTAACAAAACTATCATTTGTTTGGTCGTGGAAGGTAATACCGTGGGGTATTAGTTAGTGAAAAAAGGAAAGCAAAAACAAATTGCTTTGTAAAATACCGAGAGGTATTTTGTACAAATTTGTGACGAACTTTGGAAAAATAACAACAATCAAAAGGTTGGTTGTGGCAGAAAAACACGTTGGGTGTTTTTAGAAAAAGGAAGCCGAGACAAATAAGGGTCTAGGGCACGTTAAAGGTTTCAAGTCGACACAAAGAAAGGAGAAAGAACAACGTGGTACGAAGTGTGGTTATTGAAAGCAGTTCGACATCATCAAAAGGGTGTACGTTGAATTGGTTTGGTGAACGAGGGAAAGAAAGGGCATAGTTGGTATATATTCAAAGTACCGATACAAAAAAAGGGAATGCGGTTGTGTCCTTACACAACAACGAGGTCACAAATTCCATACTTTGGATTTCAACTCATTTATATAGATTAGATATTTATTATACTATTAGGAAATCCCGAAAACTGTATATTGATCCCGTATTACTAGGATTCCCGGAAAATTATTTCTGTTCCCGTAGTAGTAAGTGATACCACACTAGTTAGATTTCCCATACAATTTTAAGGTGAAGATCCTAAACACTTTTAGGATGGCTGGTGACGATACAACTAACACATCAAAACCCATAACACCTATCGTACAATATCAATGTCCAAAATTAAAAACCACAAACTACACTGTTTGGGCTATACAAATGAAGGTTATATTAGAAGCACACGGTTTATGGGAAACGATAGAACCTAAGGAAAACACGCAAGTAGACGATAAAAAGGATAAGGCAACAACGGCCTTCCTATATCAAGCGTTGACCGAAGATGTGATTTTACAAGTAGCAAGTTGTAAAACGTCAAAGGAATTATGGGAATCATTGAAGAAGAGACACGTTGGAGAAGAAAGGGTGCAACAAGCACGGTTACAATCATTGATGATTGGATTTCAGACACTTCAGATGAAGGAGGATGACACAGTGGATGCTTTTACAGCCAAACTAAACGGCTACGCCACGAAGGCTAAAGAATTAGGGAAAACGTTGGATGAATCACTTTTAGTACGAAAACTACTAGACTCCACACCAGATAGGTTCATTCAAATAGTAGCATCCATAGAACAGACAAATGATCTCGATGATATTGATGAAGCGAAAAGTGTACCGCTTTTAAGGGGTCATTTAAGCCCTAAATCGTATTTATTTGATCAAATATTGCCCTAAATCGTTCCTTTTGTCATTTTAGGTACTTTGGAGAAGAAATCTGGAAAAGAAAGCATTTTGGACGTTTTTGGAGCATATAAGTGAAGAAAATGACAAAGTCTTAAAATTATGCTGGAAGTTACCTTTGACGGCGTCAGGATTATCCCCAGACGGCGTCATGGCTTGGCAAAAGTGGTGGATGTGAAATTTACTCATGATAAGCCAGAGAAATTTGCATGGGAATTCTGACGGCGTCACCCTTTAATATGATCAAGGTCGTCACGGTATAAGTTAAAGCGGGACGGCGTCACGCCTAATTCTGACGGCGTCAAGCCTTGATAAGCCAGAACGGATTTTGGAGAGCTAAAGAGGGACGGCGTCAAGAAGGCCATCCGGGAACCCTAAAAGCGGCGAGGTGACGGCGTCACACTCCATAACGTGACGCCGTCAGATCTGAAAGTCTATATATAGTTTTGCAATTTTTTGTCATTAGTGTGGAACTTATTGTGTAACTTTGGAGGAAAAACCCTAAGACGATTTTAGCAGCTTTTTCAAGGCTTTTTGCCTTGAGATCTTCCATGTTACATTGAAGATAAGTTATCAATTAATCATTCAATATGTCTATGTGTTGTTTGATTCTATCTTGTTCTTGTCTTTTGTTTAACATGCTAGGCTAGGTTTTCTTTGTGTTTGCTTAGATCTAATGAAACCTAGCTATTGATTATTAGTTATTAGTGTGTTATTAGTTGTATTGGATGATTGTTTATCTATGTTAGGCTTAAGATAACTGGCTAACTTCCTATTCGGTAACTTGCTTGAACGTCTTAAGAAACATGAACCAATGCGTACTAAAGGTTTTTATGAATGTATTTAATGCATGAGCGAATTCTAGTGATCCCATGTTAGGAGCTTCCTAGCCGGCTCGACATAGGAGTGAAGTAGGAGTTCATAGAGTTGGGGAAGTACGTACGCCACCCCACGATTGGTATTAAGGAATACACCCGTCATCCACGCAACTAATACATACTAATCAACCGGTAAAAGATAGTTAGGGAGTAAGGAAATCTAAGTAAACACATTTCTCACCACATAAGTTTTACCACCTTTTCATTTTCAGTTATTTTATTTTATTTGCATTCGTAGTTATTTGGGTTAGTTGACTAGCAACTAATTCCGCCCATTCTTTCAACCCCGAGATTTTACTTGCTTTCATAAAATTATAAAAACATAAAAAGAATCTTCTCTCACCCTTAGACCTATTAGAGTAGTTTTTCATACCTAACGAACACTATTCCCTGTGGAGAACGATCAATCCCCCGTACTTACCACTACACTATACTACATCGGTCAGGTACACTGCCTGGTGGGGTTGTAAGCCTCTTGAGATCCCTCGAGAGGTAAAACCTGTTGTAAGGTTGCAAAACCACGCATCAAGTTTTTGGCGCCGCTGCCGGGGAGTAATTATTGTTTAGGTTGAATTTTTATTTTATAGGTCTACTCACTAGATTCCTTTCTAGTGAGATTTTTATTTTATTTTTCTAGGTTTTCTTTAGTCTATCTTTTTTTCTTCGTTTCTTTGTTCGTAACCATTACCATCCGACATCATGGAAGGTGGTAATATCCTCGATCCGACAACCCACCACAACAACCACCACCTCCTAGAGCCCGTACTTTAGGAGAGTACTCCCGTCCTAGCCACCATGGCTATCGAAACACCATTGAGCTCACTCAAGGAGCCAATGTCACTCCCTTGCGATCCGACACCATCCGGTTGGT
Source organism: Artemisia tridentata subsp. tridentata (assembly GCA_021014915.2). NCBI lineage: Eukaryota > Viridiplantae > Streptophyta > Magnoliopsida > Asterales > Asteraceae > Artemisia > Artemisia tridentata. The sequence continues at coordinate 209,626,518 of CP139501.1, forward strand.
GCAAAGCGGATGCGCATTCCATGGACTTCGTTCTGAAGATCCTAATCAACATCTCAAGGACTTTCTCAAAATCGTTGATTCTATAGACCTTGATGTTGCCACTCGAGAGACGACCCGACTACGTCTCTTTCAATTCTCTTTGCGGGACCAAGCTAGTCAATGGCTAGAACGTCAACCCGCAGGATCCATCACCTCTTGGGATGATCTCACCACTCGTTTCCTTGCTCAGTTTTTCCCACCAGGAAGAACTACCAAGCTAAGGAAGGATATCTTGATGTTTGAACAACGTCGAGGCGAAACCCTCTACGGGGCATGGATTCGATTCAAGGACTTACTCCAAAAAGTCCCTCATCATGGCATAAATCTCTGGCTTCAAATCCAAATCTTCTATGACCATGTTGATTACCACACCAAGCGTGCCATCGATCGAGCCGCCGGGGGCAGATTGCGCGACAAAAGCGCCGAGGAATCATGGGAGATCATTGATGAGCTTCCATCCGACGATGATGAATTGTGGCAAGTTTCCCACGACGTACGCTCGGCGGTCAAGACATATTCATCGCCCGATACAGCCAATCAAATCACTGAGGAAAGCGTTAGTGAACTTTAGAAAAGGGTTGCATATCTTATGGAAAAGCAAAAGAGACCCTTAAGTCCACAAAAAGCAACAATTAACTCGGTCTCAAGCGTTAAGCAAATACCATTGTCCGAATCACCCCGTAGGGAAAATACTAAACCCTTCCATAAGCACGCTCAACCCAACTCACCACCTCAGGAACTTAGTCCAACATTCGAAGCTCGAATGAGGGAGTACATGTCAAAACACTCCGAACGGTTGGCAAAATTCGAGGAAGCCGTCTACAAACAGAAGGAGGAAATGGAAGAGAAGATGGCGGAGATGATGAACCTTTTGAAAGAATATACAAAAACAAAAGCTCCTAAAAATGTGTTAGTACGAAAAGACGTTGAAGTTCCTAACACTAAATGTGCTAATGCCATCTCCGTCGTCCAAGAGGGCGAAAATGATGGAAGAGGGAAGTTGATAACTATGGAAGTTAACAAAATTGACCTCGTCCCACTTAATGACGGAAACACCAATGCCTACACATGCGATTCCGACCAGGGAAAGGAGGCGCCCACTGAGGAGCGCCAATTGGTAGAACCGCCAAAGTCACAACAAGTGAGGCATTACTTGAAGCACGATATAAACAAGGAGACCATAAACGATTGGGTGAGAAATTATCGACGTACTCATCTACCCAACAAGGAGTCCAAGAGAATGGAACCGGATGATGAATCCGACACATTACCCGGAGGGCAATTGTATGAGTGCCTCATAAGACAAAAGTTAGTGGAAAAGCAGGAATTCTACGGGGTCTTCGAAATACCATGCAGCATTGGAAAACTCAAGTATCTGGATGCGGTAGCCGACCAAGGTTCCGACGTAAATTTGATGCCTTTATCCGTCTATGCCCAGTTAACCGACGAACTGCCATCCATCACCCGTACTAAACTCTCCTTTGCAAAACATTCTTATGAGTACCCGTTAGGAATTGCAGAAGATGTGTTGGTCAATGTTGCCGGATTCCTGTATCCGGTCGACTTCATGATTATTGAGAGGAATGATATGAATATGCCGATAATCCTTGGGGCACCCTTTCTCGCTACCACTAGGGCACAAATCGATTACGGAAATAGTGCCATCATAATGAAGAAGGGGAAGAAAACAATAAACTTCCCAACGGTCCCACGACATATACGAGATGTTGCTCTACAAAAGAAGATGGAGGCGAACTCCAATATAATCCGTGGTAATGTTCGAGAGAAAATCCGTGCATGGGAGGCAAGGATTAAGAGTTACAATGAAAATGAGATTAGAGAATGTAAGGGTGGAATTAACGATTATATTGAGGCTGATGTGATGACCAATAACCCCGTGGAATTTACAAAAGGAGACTCAGTACTCCTAAGGCATTCAGAAACAAAAGCACCTACCGATGAACCAAGTCCCTGGTGGTACGGACCATTCACAATTAAAAGTCTACACCAAGATGGGGTAATAAGCTTGACCAGCAAGGGAGGAGGTGAAGTGACTGCGAATGTCGAGCGATTGAGACACCACCACCCTGATAACATGGATTATATCTATCAGGGATACGTCATTATGAATGATGGAATCACGTAATGTACGTGACTTTGAGTCTAGCTACAAGACTCGTTAATAAAGAAAAGCGCTTCTTGGGAGGCAACCCAAGTTTTATTTGCTTTGTGTGTTTATTTGTTTGTTTGTTTGTTTTTATTTGCTTCCGTATGTATGTTTAAATTTTATTATTATTGATTCATGTTCAAAAGTAATTTGTGAAAATGCTTTATCTTGTTTTTAACTTCGTCTTAACTACATATAAAGGTATTTTGCAAAAGTTAAGTGTAAGGGAAATCTAAATCGGTTTATTAGAACACAAATGAACATGAATCTTAATAATAATAAATTAACATACATATTAGTATTTGTTTGAGTCAAATGCTTGTATCGAGTCATAATGATGTTTTGCAGGATTTCCAGGAAGTGAGGTATAGTTTTTTTTCAAAATTTTTCCGGAAACTTAACATGAGAATTCTGTCAGATAATTTCTGACGGCGTCAGGATTTACAACCTGACGGCGTCAGGTTTAATTTTCTGAAAATTTTTGAAAGTTTTGTTTTCATAAAAAAGTTTCTATTAAATCTCTAACTTATAATCTCCAGGAATCTGCAAAATTATCATTCCACAAGCATTATATCCTTATATATAGAGTTTTTCCCGCCGATGTTATGCAGGTTTTCGTGTTTGTTTTCTCAGGTTTAACAGGTTATTTTGGACAAGGAAATATTTGTTGGATCAAGCTTATGGCGATGCATTAGTCATGGAGCTTCAACATTACTTTGGAAGAAGATCTAACCGTGTTACCACATTATCCACCGAGCGAATCAGGGGAGTATTTGATTTCATTCTTTTACTTTATGCTTTTACATCTTGTTATTTGAACATTGGGGACAATGTTCATCTTAAGTGTAAGGGGGGGGGGTAAAAGTACGATTAGAGAATGCTATTACGCTTGATTTTTGTTTGTTTAATAGTAGATGTGTAATAAAACTGAGATAAATACCTGTTAGGGCAATTTTAGTGCCAAATTTAAAATTTTTTACAACATTTAGGAGTGAAACTTTGATCTTAATGAGCGTCTCACAGATAGGAGTTATATGACTAGCACAAAAAACCGTACCACTAAAAAATTTTCCACCCCCAAATATATGAGGTTCGCCCCTAGAATTGGTAGGAAAAGCATTTATGCTATGATGTGTGTACCGGTAGCACTTAGATTCTAGAACTTGCGTTAGGACCATTCCGAGGCCACAAGTGAGACTACATTCGTGTAGTTAGATTTACTACATGATAAGAGGCATTAGGATTAACCCATTGTTTTACACCTGTGTTTTTGTTATAATTACATTGGCTACATTGGTCAAGTAATTCTCCCACACCCTTTGCGTTGTACTCATTTTTAGTACACGATACCCCTAGTACACCCCTCAGAGCCTATCTTTTCGTTTCGACCTTTAAGTATTTTACTTAAAGGAAGAATTTGTTTACACCCCACTTAAATGTACACCCAAATCGCCTTAGCCTACCTTGTATGCACTCATTTTTAGTGCATTATTGTTACAACATTTGTTTAAACCCAAGTTAATTATCTAGTTGATTACATGGTTGCTAAGTCGAGTCATATCCTTGTACATATTGTTTTGGGACGATTGGGACTCATGGGTAAAGTACTAGTGTAATGGAGTAATGGGGAAGAACATCGTTTATTACCCCCATATATGCTAAATATTTTTAAAAGTACTCCAAGTGTTTCGATTATCTTAATTCGAGTCATTAGAATAAGTTATTTGTAAAGTTATGTAAAAGTTCAAGTGTAAGGGGAATGCAACGCCCCTATGATGTATTATTTTGGATGGTAGGGCAAGAGTGTATGTCAAAAAAAAAAAAAAAAAAAAAAAAAAAAAAAAAAATCGAAAAAATCAAGTAAAATACAAAAAAATGAGAAAAAGAAAAATAGAAAAAACATACGGACTACCATCCCTTTTCATTTTATATTTGTTTTATGTTTTTGTTATTTTGTTTTTAGCTTAAGATTGAGTCGAGTCTTGGCTTAGCAAAATTGTATAGTACATGTAATTAATCAAGATCTTTAACTCGCCACCAGTAAAATATCCTTTATCCAACAAAACCGTGTTTTCCTTTTCCCTACACCTAACGTTATAACCCATGTAAAAGCCCTCTTTGATAGTTTATCTTAGGTGCTTACGCCTAGTGGAGGAGGTTTTTGATCCTTGCCCAAGCCTATGGTAATCTATTTGCTATGACAGGTAGTGAGAGATATTATCCGTTTTCATTTATGAGATTTATTTTGATGACACTTGAGAGATGTGACTATCTAAACACTACTTGTGAGGTGCTAGTTTGTAATCTCCGTGCTTATTATGATTAAAGTGGAACGATTATTTGTTGTAATTACTTTTATGTTAGCATTAAATGACCCCTAACTTGTATTTTGATTAGAATAAAAACGCATTTGCTTGAGGACAAGCAAATCTCAAGTGTAAGGGTATTTGATGAAGCGAAAAGTGTACCGCTTTTAAGGGGTCATTTAAGCCCTAAATCGTATTTATTTGATCAAATATTTCCCTAAATCGTTCCTTTTGTCATTTTAGGTACTTTGGAGAAGAAATCTGGAAAAGAAAGCATTTTGGACGTTTTTGGAGCATATAAGTGAAGAAAACGACAAAGTCTTAAAATTATGCTGGAAGTTACCTTTGACGGCGTCAGGATTATCCCCAGACGGCGTCATGGCTTGGAAAAAGTGGTGGATGTGAAATTTACTCATGATAAGCCAGAGAAATTTGCATGGGAATTCTGACGGCGTCACCCTTTAATATGATCAAGGTTGTCACGGTATAAGTTAAAGCGGGACGGCGTCACGCCTAATTCTGACGGCGTCAAGCCTTGATAAGCCAGAACGGATTTTGGAGAGCTAAAGAGGGACGCCGTCAAGAAGGCCATCCGGGAACCCTAAAAGCGGCGAGGTGACGGCATCACACTCCATAACGTGACGCCGTCAGATCTGAAAGTCTATATATAGTTTTGCAATTTTTTGTCATTAGTGTGGAACTTATTGTGTAACTTTGGAGGAAAAACCCTAAGACGATTTTAGCAGCTTTTTCAAGGCTTTTTGCCTTGAGATCTTCCATGTTACATTGAAGATAAGTTATCAATTAATCATTCAATATGTCTATGTGTTGTTTGATTCTATCTTGTTCTTGTCTTTTGTTTAACATGCTAGGCTAGGTTTTCTTTGTGTTTGCTTAGATCTAATGAAACCTAGCTATTGATTATTGGTTATTAGTGTGTTATTAGTTGTATTGGATGATTGTTTATCTATGTTAGGCTTAAGAAAACTGGCTAATCTTCCTATTCGGTAACTTGCTTGAACGTCTTAAGAAACATGAACCAATGCGTACTAAAGGTTTTTATGGTTGTATTTAATGCATGAGCGAATTCTAGTGATCCCATGTTAGGAGCTTCCTAGCCGGCTCGACATAGGAGTGAAGTAGGAGTTCATAGAGTTGGGGAAGTACGTACGCCACCCCACGATTGGTATTAAGGAATACACCCGTCATCCACGCAACTAATACATACTAATCAACCGGTAAAAGATAGTTAGGGAGTAAGGAAATCTAAGTAAACACATTTCTCACCACATAAGTTTTACCACCTTTTCATTTTCAGTTATTTTATTTTATTTGCATTCGTAGTTATTTGGGTTAGTTGACTAGCAACTAATTCCGCCCATTCTTTCAACCCCGAGATTTTACTTGCTTTCATAAAATTATAAAAACATAAAAAGAATCTTCTCTCACCCTTAGACCTATTAGAGTAGTTTTTCATACCTAACGAACACTATTCCCTGTGGAGAACGATCAATCCCCCGTACTTACCACTACACTATACTACATCGGTCAGGTACACTGCCTGGTGGGGTTGTAAGCCTCTTGAGATCCCTCGAGAGGTAAAACCTGTTGTAAGGTTGCAAAACCACGCATCAGATATTACATTAGATGAGATCGTTGGAAAACTTAAGGCATTCGAGGAGAGGATAAAATTAAGAAAGGGAGAACAAGTAGAAGGCCAGGATAATTTATTGTTCGCACAAGGTGAACACTCAAGAAATGGAAATCGATTTACCAAATATAAAGGTAAATCAAACAACTCTCGAGGAAACTGGCAAAACAATAGAAATAGAGATAACTCGAATGAAGGAAGTTCAACTCACAATGAAAAGTAAAATAAGAACAAACGTGAGTGGAATCAAAAGAAGATAAAGTGTTTCAAGTGTGGGAAACTTGGACACATTAGGAAAGATTGTAGAAGACCATCAACAACTCAGGAGCAATCAAACCTTATCTTGAAAGACGATGAGCCATCACTATTAATGACAACACATGAAACAACACCCGAAGAAGTTTTGTTGAATGAAGGACAAGTACAACCCCGGAAATATGCTACAATAGATGATAGCATATGGTATTTAGATAATGGTGCAAGTAACCATATGACGGGAACTAAGAGTCATTTTAAGGATATTAACGAAAGCATCATAGGACGCATTCGTTTTGGAGATGGATCATACGTAGAGATAAAGGGTAGAGGTTCTATACTATTAGGATGTAGAAACAAGGAACAAAATATAATTTCAGATGTTTACTACATTCCAAACCTCAAGAGTAACATACTTAGTCTAGGACAACTTACGGAGATAGGTTGTAAGATCATCATGGATGTAAACAAACTGACTTTGTATGATAAGAATAAGAAGTTGTTAATGAAGGTGGAAAGATCTAAGAATCGACTTTACAGTATTAGATTACAAATAGAAGCGCCTATATGTCTCTTAGCAAACATAGATAACCAAGCATGGTTATGGCACGCTAGATTAGGTCATTTGAACTTTGATGACATCAACAAAATGACAAAAAAGGGTTTAGTGGAAGGAATACCAAGGATAAATCATGCAGGACAAATCTGTGATGCATGTTTATTAGGAAAACATAGTAGAACCCCATTTCCAAATCAAGCTAAATTCAGATCAAAGAACCCCTTGGACTTAGTATATGGAGATCTCTGTGGTCCCATAAGTCCAGCCACGCATTCTGGAAAGAAACTCATCTTCTTATTAGTAGATGACTGTACACGTTTTATGTGGGCCTACTTTCTGACATTGAAAGATCAAGCATTCAACACATTTAAGGAATTTAGACAGAAGATTGAAATGGAGTTAAGATTGAAGTTAAGAATGCTAAGAACGGATAGAGGAGGTGAATTTACATCAAATGAATTCACTAAATACTGTAAGGATAATGGAATAGCAAGACAGTTAACAGCACCATACTCACCTCAACAAAATGGAGTAGTTGAAAGAAAGAATAGAACGGTGTTATCAACTACTAGGAGTATGATGAAAGCAATGAAGTTACCCTTAACTTTTTGGGCGGAAGCAGTCAAGCATGCTATTTACATACTCAACAGGGTACCTACAAGAGCCCTGGAAGACAAAACACCATATGAAGCACTCTACAACAGAAAACCGAATCTGGAAAACCTAAGAATATTCGGATGCACAGCTTATGCTAAGATAACAATACCTCACTTGAAAAAGCTGGATGACAGAAGCATACCAATGATTTACTTAGGAATAGAGGAAGGATCAAAAGCATGTAGGTTATATGATCCTATAGGAAAGAAGAAACATGTTAGTAGGGATGTAAAGTTTATGGAAACAAAACCGTGGGATTGGGATAAGAATGAAGGTACACAAGACTCATTTTGGGGAATCTTTGTGGAAGAAGGAGTTGACAATGAAAAACCTATACCGGTCAACACAGAAAATATGGACAATACACATCAGGAACCGGATCAAATACCAGATCCAGATTCACCAATCACACCACCAACATACAATTACAACCCTAACTCTGAAGATGAAGAAGAAGCTACTTTCAATTCAGATGGAAGCTCAGACAATAGAATTGATCATACACCAATACGAGGTTATAGAAATATATCAGGATTATACAGGGATGCACCTGGAGTTGAAACTACCAGTTTATTATTTACTGAAGAAGAACCGCGTAATTATAAGGAAGCATCAGTAGATAAGAAATGGATTAAGGCCATGGAGATTGAACTAGATTCAATCAACAAGAACAATACATGGACTCTTACAGATTTGCCTGAAAATCAGAAGGCAATAGGACTCAAATGGGTCTTTAAGACCAAAAGGGATGTACAAGGAAAGATCATCAAATATAAGGCAAGATTAGTAGCAAAAGGTTATGTACAAGAACAAGGGATAGACTTCGATGAAGTATTTGCACCGGTTGCTAGGATAGAGACAGTTCGTTTGATCTTAGCATTAGCAGCTTATCACAGATGGCAAGTACACCACTTAGATGTAAAATCAACATTTTTACATGGAGACTTGAAGGAAGAAGTCTACGTTACACAACCTGAAGGATTTGTTCAACAAGGAAAATCCGGAAAAGTGTACAAGCTGACTAAAGCTTTGTACGGCTTAAGGCAAGCACCAAGAGCTTGGAATGTGAAACTTGATAGAACCTTGAAGTCACTAGACTTTAAGAAATGTAATCTCGAACAATCAGTCTACACGAAAAGAAGCAAGACTTCTACACTTATAGTTGGAGTTTATGTAGATGATTTGATAATCACGGGCACTCCAAAGAAGGAAATAGACTTATTCAAATCCCAGATGGAAGAAAAATTTGAAATGAGCGATTTGGGATTGCTAGCATATTACCTTGGGATAGAAGTTACACAGTCAGGAGGAGAGATTACAATCAAGCAAACAGGATATATTAACAAGATCTTGAAAGAGACTAGTATGACGGATAGCAATGATACGAAGATACCATTGGATCCCGGCACTAAGTTGGTCAAGGCGGAAGATGGAAACCCAGTTGACGCAACTTACTACCGAAGCTTAATAGGAAGTCTCAGATATTTATTACATACAAGACCGGATCTTAGTTACTCAGTCGGACTACTCAGCAGATTTATGCAAGAACCAAAGGATCATCACCTAAAGGCAGTAAAACAAGTAATTCGATATATCAAAGGAACAAAGGAGCATGGAATAATATATAAGAAAGAAGGCGGCTGCAAGATTACAGGTTACAGCGATAGTAGTTATGGAATCAACACCGATCAAGGAAAAGGAACTACTGGAATCGTATTTTACTTTGGAGAGTCACCTATTACTTGGTGTACTCAGAAGCAACCTACAGTGGCACTATCATCATGTGAATCAGAATTCATGGCGGCTACTGGAGCAGCATGTCAAGCTTTATGGTTAAAACGACTACTTAGTGAATTAACTGGATGGCAAGAAAAAAGGATAACGCTTAGGATTGACAACATATCAGCAATAGCACTCGTAAAGAACCCAGTTTTTCATGGAAGGAGCAAGCACATCGACATTCGCTATCATTTCATTCGTGAATGTGTAGAGAATGGTCATATCAATGTGGAACACGTTAGAGGAGAACTACAAAGAGCAGATATCTTAACAAAAGCTTTACCAAGACTCAAGTTCGTGACTATGCGACAGATGCTCGGAGTTCAAGACTTAGGACGAAGCAACGATCAAGATTAAGGAGGAGAATGTGAGCAATAATCTCGACATTGCTTCTCTTGGAAACTTGAAGGACCAAACGTGTTTGAAGGAAACTTAATAACTGCCAAAGTTAGTTAAGTTAATTAGATAGAAAAGTTAGTTAATTTTCTGTATTAGGCGAAAGGGTGTGTCGTTTGGTTTGAACCCATTCGAACAGTCATGACCATATGGGTCATACCCATTCGTGTACTATATATACTTGAACATATGTAATGTTACAATGGTTAGAAATTTAGTTATTCAGTTTTATACTTATTGCAATTTCATTCGATCTAACAATCATATTGGGACCAACACTTGACATGTATGTGGAAGATTGCTTAGAACTGTAGCATTGCTGACTGACTACTTGTAGTAGAAATTGTAATCATTGCATCGGCTATGGTTGTAGTAATTACGCTGACCAAAATAAGCATCCATTTGTTCAGCATAATTGCGATTGTTTGCACATTTGAAAAGAGTGATGAAGGGATCTACTGAAAATGAAAACAAAAGAGGGCTTGGAGATGTGAAATTGTTCATAAGCGCCTCACAGCTTTCATTTTTCACAAGTTTTTCAAATGTTTTGTTAAGGATCACAACCGAAGATTGAGAATCGAACTTGCCAAAAGTCGCATACGAGTGCTCACCAAACTGGATTTCTCCACCTTCTGAAGTACAGTTGACCTTGATCAACCCACATCGTGTGTCATTGACACTGTAAAATAGATACTTGAATGGGACCATATTTGGACAACTGAAACTTTCTGGGCAGATAGACAAAGAAATGTTGATGTTTGTAGCCGAGTGAAGAAGAGGTAGAGAAGAGAGAATAAATGACGCTAAACAGAAGACGGTGATCATCTCAGATATCCAATAGAAGAGGTTAGACAATCATATAACATATCTAATATATCATCTTTGTTATTGAGACTCTATTATCACGTACGGGGTATATACATGAATGTGCATACACTTTATATCTTCTACCCCTACGTGTTTTTCACGAGAACTCTTTGGAACGGTTGGCTAAAGAAGGACCCTTACTTTATTATTACTCGTACATGATTAACGAATAACACGCTTTCACATTGTTGACCCATCTTATATGCCAAAAAACATAGAAAATTCCGATAGTTCTGTAATTTTTTCCACATTGACCAATATACCATCAAGACTTTTGACCAACCCACTCATCTCCTCCATTTATGATTAATTAGCCCTTTCTAACACCAAAATGTCACACTTGGAAACTTTCATGTGGATCATATAAATAACTGCCGTTGTCACACGTCTTAACTTAGCACACGTAAAAAAGATAAGACATCATTAGAATTTAGACACTATTTTCTTAGGTTTCAATAGCACATCACACTAGAATAAACTATTGATACCACAGCATATGCCGATTACTATATATTTTTGCAACAACATGATGATTCTTTATCATGAAATTGACCTTAGGGACAAGCTAGGCCATGAACCAACTACTAAGATTGGTAATTATTAGCGACCACGAGGTTATGGTTGGTGATATGGGAACAGATTTAATGGAAATGCTGCATACAAGGACTTTTATCAAGGTAAAACATAAGTTTCAAATGATTTGTGTTTTTTCACAGTATTACAATCTAATTTTTAGGTGTTTTAGCTTAAACTTTTTGTACAAAATGAATTTCTAAAAACAAGTTAACTGTGATATGCCAAGCACATAAATTTCGAACAAATTTTGCTTTATTTATTAAGACAAACTGTCAAGACTTACAGTCATTGACGATGCCAGTGGCCCTAGCTTCCTTTCTATCATAGTTCCCTTCTTTTGATTTGTCCGCTTTTTTTGTGCATGAGTAATTTCGGTTAAAATATATTATGATAAGCATGCTCAAGAACAAAGTATGTGTCGATATTGGAGTAATTCATCTGTAATGGAGTAACTCATCAAAGCCTTTTATCAAAGCTGTTTATATTTTAGACTGGTTCTGTTCTCAGTCGAAGTCAAAATTGGAAATAGCGATGTAGGTGCTCTACCACTCATTATTTTTTGATGTCACCAGGAGATCTTGATTCATCCCCATGAAACGAAATTTAAGCTAATAGTTGCTATTTACTGTGAAGTGTAAATTAATGCAACACTAAAAGCTGCTCATTAGCAGTTGACACTGATAATGAATCTTTATGTTAATTACATCAACTTTTACCCCATCAAAAACTTTCAGATTTAGTGCACAAGAAATGACAAAAAATATGAACATACGCCCGCATTAAACCTAAATCTGCATAATGTTTCTATTTACTGTTTGGATTTTTCATTGACAGTCTATCTCCATTGCTGCTCATTGTAGTTGATGCACTGTGCCATTCACTCGTGACTGAGACTGGCGAGGGTAAGAAGTCTTTCAACAAAACCACCGTATCACTGGCTTTAGACGGCGGTGGCGCTTTTACGCTTTCCAAATCTATGATACTGTCATGATCCTCTATTTTTCCTTCCCCTTGAATATCCATCAACACATCTAACACTTCGTTCATCGTAGGCCTCATTTCTGAATGATACTGTAAACATCTAAAAGCTAACTCTGCTACTGATGTGATCATCGCCATCATTTCACCTTTCGAATCAGATACTATAGCCTGGTCAATCAGTTGATCAAGTTCACATTTTTGGATTCTGTTCAAAGCAAGATTAGCCAAACTTATGTCATCTTGAGACCTGCTTAAATCGACAGCCACCATAGATGATATCAGTTCTACCAAGACCACTCCAAAGCTGTAAACATCACTCTTATCTGTTAACTGATAACGTTGGTGATATTGAGGGTCCACGTATCCTGGGGTTCCCTGTGGAGCTGTTGACACATGATTCACATTATTCGGCATGAGCCTTGATAGACCAAAATCTGCTACCTTCACACAGAAATTGTGATCAAGAAGAATGTTGTTAGTCTTTACGTCCCTGTGTATGATTTCATTGGCATGTAGGTACACTAGTGCACTGGCGGTCTCTATGGCAATGTTCATCCGTACTGGCCATGTTAGCAAGCTTTCGTTTGCTCTTTCCCCATGGAGGTGATCATAAACAGTGCCATTTGGAACATACTCGTAAACAAGGAGAAGTTCACGACTTGTCCAAGAGGTACAACCATAGAGCACAACAAGGTTTGGGTGCCTTAATTTGGCGAGGATCTCAACCTCATTTATAAACTGTTGTACTCTATTGTAGTTGTGCTCATAAAGTCTCTTAACTGCAACTTCTCGCCCGTCTTGGAGTTTACCTTTTTCAGGAAGATCAGATATCAATAACTTAGCAAGTTGTTAGAGAAAGATGCGTAAATTTGGAATAAGGTTGAACTATGTAAATGGTAACTATGTTAGAAGTTATCAATAAAATAGAGAACTGCAATTACATGCTGATTTTTTTATATTTACTTCTGAATTTAACAGTCACTTGTTGCATCAAGCATGTTAAATTCTCACCATAGTAAACTGTTCCAAAACCTCCACCCCCTAGTTCCTGATAAGGGTCAAAAGTTTTGGTGGCTTCTTCAAGCTCACCATAGGAGAAAACTGAGACGCTAAAGAAGATACTTCCGTCTTCAAGGCATTGAGATCCATCCTTTGTTGAGAAATACCAAAAGGGCCTATTTTTATGCAAACGCCAGATTAAGATGATGACTGGAAACAGCACGAGGATGAAGGCAGGTCCAGTGAGACCTAGAGCCAAAAAAAATGCAACACCTTCAGGTAAAGATTTAAACAGTACTTGTGTTTGTGTTTGTGTTTGTGCATAATGCCTAGAATTGAAGACGTATAATACCTAGGATAAGTTTCAAGTGTGAATTACCTGAGGCTGCAACACAACAAAAAGGTATTAGGAATGAGTCAGACATACCAGTTCTGGTGTATCCAGAATAAGAAGAGAAGGAAAAGGAAAAAAGAAGCCTCATTACCCTTTTTGGCATCTAAACAGTGAAACTGTCCATTGTTAGCATGACAGCGGCCGCCCTTGTTGCGACACTTTTCACAGGAATGTGTCAATGAAATTGAAATAGGGAACGTATCCCAGAGAAGGGAAAATATGGTGGTTGTATTATATTTTATATATTCCAATCCCCCTCTCATTGGCAACTGTATTACTTCACATGTACGTGGGAGATTACTTGGAACTGTTGCATTGCTGATTGAATACTGATCATAGTAGAACATGTGATCTTTGCATGTGTTGTAGCTATTGTAATTAGGTTGGTTAAAATAAGCATCTGTTCCTTCAGCATAACTGGGTTTTTTTGTGCATTTGAAGAGAGTGAGGAAGGGCCTTATTGAAATGGAGTAAAAAAGAGGATTTGGAGAAGTGAAATTACTCATAAGTGCCTTACAGCTTGAATTTTTCACAAGTTTTTCAAATGTCTTGTTACGAATGATGACGGAAGAAGTGGAATCAAGCTTGCCAAATATTTCATATTTCTCTTCCCCGATTTGAATATTCCCACCGGTAGAATTACAGTTGACCTTGATCAACCCACATCTTGCGTCAGTGACATTGTAAAATGGATACTGGAACGGGGCAAAACTTGGACAACTAAAACTTTCCGGACACGTAGGCGCAGTCATGTTACTTTCTGTAGCAGAGTGAAGGACAGGTAGACAAGACAGAAAAACAGACACGAAAACAAAGACAACAATCATTTCAATATATCCAACACAACAGGTTAGAAAACTAGCCAATTTATTACTTGTGTTCTTATGACTCCATTATATATGTGAGTAGCATATTTTTCTACCTCAACCAGTTTTTGATATGAATTGTTTGGTATGCTTGGGCTAATGGGACCTGAATTCTTATGTGACTAGCATTTAACAGGTTATCACATTCACAATAAACATACAAATTCCTATCACTTTTTTCCACATTGACTAAGACCATCAAGACTTTTGGCTCACCCAAATTTTCTCCTCCAATCATCCTTTGCCCATTTTAAACGTCATAAGTCATAAGGAAACCTCTTGGAAACTTTCATGTGGTTCCCAATTTTATCTCCCCATATAGCACGTCTAAACTTAATTAGCATAATCCAAAAATACGAATAGGACATGTATAGACTTTAATACCGTGATCTTAAAGTAAGGGGATGTTCTGTATTATTTAGCGCCGAGTGAATCAAAGATGCTGAATAATTCAAAGATGCTGAGTGAAAATGTTTCTGAATGAAAATACTTGTTTGATAAACATTTAGTGTGCTTTTTGAATAAAAGAAAATGACCATTTAAACCTACTCTTTGATTACATACTAATCAAAATATGTTGATTTATAAATAACGAGTCGGGCGCCGGTGCGCCGCGTTGCGGCGGGGCGCTGTATTTGACAAAAAATTTAATTAAGATTTTAAGACAGAATATTGATGTAAGAGGCCGGCTACGGATAACCGCGTTGCGATAGACGCGTTGCGGCAGGGCAGTGATCTTAGCCTTAATTTACGTTTAAAAAAAAAGACCCCTTTTGCAAAGACCCGCGAATTTTGAGGGTATTTTTCGCCAATTTTTTTGAATTTTTTTTGGAAAAAGGACTACTTTTGCAAAGAGGCGACAGATTAAGGGGTATTTTTTGCCAATTTTGGGAACTTGATTTTTGGGAAAACTTTTTTTTTTGTTGAAAAAGGACTACTTTCGCAAATGATGCGTCAACTTCAGGGGTATTTTTTGTCAATTTGCGAAACTTGATATTGGGCTAGTGGTAACCGGGCCGGGCCAAATCGGCCCGTTACTGTAGCTACTGTAGCTAGCGAGCGATGAAACGGCAACGTATCAAACGTGCTTTAATATCTATACTACCTTATAATGTATTTAGGACATCTATATTTAGAAGTCTTAAAATTTTTAAGACCAAAAACATTTCTTTATTTAGTAAATGGTGTTCAATACAAAATGGTCTACATTTAGTAGATGTTAAGTGACTTTATGATATGATTAATACAAAATGGTCAAATGCGTTTAGTAAATGTTAATAGACTTTATGATATGATTAATACAAAGATACAAAATGGTCAATACGTCTTGTAACTGCTCATTCATAAAAATTAAATATCTTGTAACTACCCATTTAAAAAAAGTAAATATCTTACAATAGCCCATTAATTAATTTGTAACCTGTCAGTAACTTGTAACAGCACAAGGGATATAAAATCCCCCTACCCACAAACAAAACAATCTACACTACTCACGTCAATTCCCCAACTCACAAACAGTCAACAACGAAAAACAATAACCACTCACCAACAACAAATCCATCTAACCTAAAACCCGTCACCACCTCATCACGTCAACAATAACAATCGACATCACCATACATCTACAACTGATCGAAACTAAATGAAATGAAATAAATCTCAGTTCTTTTTTCGTGTAATACAAATAAATCAAGATCTCTTAAAGATCAACAACACGAATGAAAACAATCATCATAGATCTTAACAAGAATCGAACCAAAATGAAATATTGCAAAAGATCTCAGACTGGTTTATTTCGCATCTCATATGAGATTTAATGAACCTTAAAGAATTTCACATAAACGAAATAACCATCTCTTCATAGATCTTGTTGAAGATAAACCTCCTTTCAATATCCGAATATAAAGAAAGAATTATAACAACTTTGTTAAATTCTCTCTTTTTTTCGATTAAGAGACAAACAAAACACAATCAAATCATAACCTTACCCGAGACCCGTTTTGGATCTTGTAGCCAAACCGTCTCACGAATCGAGCATAAAAGTGAAGTATTAATGATTTGAGGTCTCTTGTGTGTTGTCTTTAATATTCGAACCGCATGGGGTATAAGGGTTTGGTTATTTTTTGTTTCGTCCGGTTAATGACAGAGATTAAAAGGCTGTGGTTGTTTGTGTTTGTGATAATTAATTGAAGGGCAGAGGGAGATGGATTTGGTGTAGCGTTTGTATGTACTGAAATGAGAGAGAAGACAATGGGGGCAGATGGTTTGATGTGTGTTTTAGGGTTAAGTAAAATGAAACGCGTGGGATTCGGGTATATCTCTTATACCGGATTTTTGTGGTGATTTGTTTGGACCGGGTTCACAAACGGGCTGGTTGGGCCGAATTTATGTTTTTTGATGACACCAGCCCAATAGTGATGGAATTGATATTTTTGGCAGCAAATGTTATAACCGATAATTAGTGGCTTTTAGGCACTAATTTGATAATTCAAAATTTTGGTATAGTATTTTGGCTATTGAAATGACAATGGGTATTATTATTTCACGTGGTTATATGCTATTGAAAAGATTGGGAAAAAACCATTACGGAAAGGGTTACCACCATATTTAGTTTGTTGCGGCTTCATAATAGTCTTGGTTAGTTTTGCATGATCTAACAGTTTTGTTGTAGTGGCTTTGTGTTGTTTTATAAACTGTCGCTATGAACTCCGCCGTGAACAGCGGTGAACCACTACCATGAAAGTGGTGTTAGTTGTGTGGATCTTTCGAGATCTGCTTGAGACTGTGTCTAAAGGTTGTAATATGTGGCCAGAATAGTTTGTGTTTTAGATATCTATTTGCCGGAAACATTTGATTTTAGATTTGTGGCCATTTTACTTTAAAAACCACCACTCTTTGGTGAATAAATAAAATAATAAATTATTTGGCTATGATGCTTCTAATAAAAAAAAAATGATTCACATTTCGGTGGAGAAAACGCGAGATGGAAAGTTACTAATTGCAATGTTCTTTAGTTTAAAATTCTAAAACCATGGCGTCTACTGAGCCAAAATGAAAAAAAAAAAAAAAAAAAAATTATTAGCTTATTTTTTTTAAATGAGACCAAAGAATTGTTGACTGGACAAGGCTTATCGATTAAAAGCTTAGAAAAAATATTTGGTTTAATGTGTGAAATGTTGGTAAATTTTAATGCATAAATTGTAAGAATTGTGTTGGTGACATAAATGATCAATCCAAACTCTTACGATATAAAAACGTAAAACTTGATATAGAAAATGGTGCACATATACAAAAACAAATAAAAGTGATACAATGTAACCATTCAAAAAATTATCAGATGCACCTATTATTTACTACTAGCAGGGTACCCACGCGTTGCGGCGGCGGGTACCCTGAAACTAAAATTCCTGGTGTGCAATGTTTCATGATTATATATATTTCGTGACAATAACTTTATAAATGATGATAGTTTTAAGTAGGAATAACTTTAAGCAATAACAAACTATTTCATATAAAAATAGTAGGGTACGAGAGTGATGCAAATACAAATCTGCAATATAAAGACAATAGTCGGTAATATTATAAAGGCGTGTGGTCAAAGTTGTTCAGTTTGCTTTATAGTAAATAATAGGTGCATCTGATAATTTTTTGAATGAGCAGTTACAAGACGTATTGACCATTTTGTATCTTTGTATTAATCATATCATAAAGTCTATTAACATTTACTAAACGCATTTGACCATTTTGTATTAATCATATCATAAAGTCACTTAACATCTACTAAATGTAGACCATTTTGTATTGAACACCATTTACTAAATAAAGAAATGTTTTTGGTCTTAAAAATTTTAAGACTTCTAAATATAGATGTCCTAAATACATTATAAGGTAGTATAGATAAAGCAAACTGAACAACTTTGACCACACGCCTTTATAATATTACCGACTATTGTCTTTATATTGCAGATTTGTATTTGCATCACTCTCGTACCCTACTATTTTTATATGAAATAGTTTGTTATTGCTTAAAGTTATTCCTACTTAAAACTATCATCATTTATAAAGTTATTGTCACGAAATATATATAATCATGAAACATTGCACACCAGGAATTTTAGTTTCAGGGTACCCGCCGCCGCAACGCGCGGGTACCCTGCTAGTATATATATAATGTTCCTTTATAAAACTCATACTCCGTAGTATACAAAATGGATATGAACGAAAGAAGTTAACATAAATAAAAATAAGTTTATCATACATATACTTTAACAACTAAATAGCTTCATAATATTTTTTGAAATAAGCTTCATAATATTTGACCACTGCATAATACATAGCCCAATCAAATGTTATTTTAATATATAGAGGAAAAAGTGTGGTAGCAATATGATTCTTTAATAGTCACATGGGAGAGAGACGTGAGATAAAGGCCCACTGAATCGGTTAGCATGCCTTACCATGCAAAATCACTCAGTGCTTTATTTGTCATTCAGTGCCAAATTTTATAATTATCAAACATGCTGTACGATTAATATTTTAACAATCAGTGCTGAATGATGTAATTAAGCATCAATCAAACACACCTAAGTCTAGTATGCCAAATATATGAGCTTATATTAATGTGTACTTTTAAGATCAAGACAAACTTTCAAGACTTGACTCATTGACTCTTCATGGTCCTTGTATAATTTATTACTACCTCCGTCTCATATTAAGTGTCCATAATAGAATCTTGGGATGTACCAAATTAAGTGTGCGGGAAATATTTTCAACCAATGAGAAGAGACTTTAGTGGGTAATAGTGATATTTGATTGGTGGAGAGTGCAGTTAGTGGAATTTCTTAAAACTTTGTGTATTTGGAGGACGGAGGGAGTAGCTATCATTCCCTTCTAGCATACCTCTATGGCTCTGTGTAAAAGGAATCAAATGCAACTTCTTGTTTAAGTTGTATCCAACTTTATAAGAATTACAACCAATGTAAATGGTTCTTACGGTTAAAGTCAAATAAAGGATATGTATGTTAAGATAAAGTACGTGAAAATTTTGACAGTTTTAAAAATAATTGCCACAGTTTTGGTAATCATTTAAAAAATCATCATACTTGTCCAAAATTACTTTTACATGCAGCGAATAAAAAAAAAAACTTTTATAAATATTAATGTTGACACTTTTGTCTTTATATGTGTTGACTGTGGTGTGACAATATTTTACCATTACAAATTACATAAATGATCCTTGTGGGTTTGCGAAATTACATCCACCGTCTTTAAGGTAAATTACATAAATGGTCCCTGTCGTTTGGATAAAATTGCATCCACCATCCTGAAACTTTTTATTCTTTTATCCCTTCCTTATACGTTTTCGTCATCTTTTTTGTTTTCTATTTATCGTTTTCTTTTTATACGTTTTCATCCGTTTTTATACGTTTTCGTCCGTTTTATATACGTTTTCATCCGATTTTATAGTTTTCGTCCATTTTTATACGTTTCCGTCCGTTTATCCTTTTTTCCGTCTTTATAATGTTTTCTCCATTTTATACGTTTTCGTCCGTTTTATACCTGTTTTTCCGTCTTTATACATTTTCTTCTCTTTTATACGTTTTCGTCCGTTTTTAAACGTTTTCAATCCGTTTTTTATCTGTTTATATGCCTTTTTATCCGTTTTCGTCCATTTTTATACGTTTTCTACATTGTTTATGTTTTGTAACGTTTTATTACGTTTTTTATCGTTTTCATAGTTTTGTCTGTTTTTAACGTTTCATTACCGTTTTTATGTTTTCATAGTTTTAATGTTTTTCGTTCGTTTTACCATTTTGTAGGTACTACAGTTTGTATATTTTTGTCGTTTTTATCCATTATTAAACATTTATCGTTTCAACTATAAAACGTTACAAGCGTAAAAAAAAAGAACGAAAATGTAAAAATAAATAAAGGCGGATAAAAACGGAGAAAAATGTATGAAAAACAGATAAAAAAGTATAAAAATGGACGAGAACTTAAGAAACGGACGAAAATGTATAAAATCGGATGAAAATGCTTAAAAACATATGAAGATGGATCAAAACGTATAAAAACAGGCGAAAACATATAAAAACGGACGAAAACATACAAAAACGGATAAAACATATAAAAACATACGAAAACATATAAAAACGGATAAAAACGGACAAAAACGGACGAAAACGTATATAAAAACGTAACGGGTCAAAACCATAAGGAGTGGTTCAAAAAAAATTTAGAGACGGTGGATGCAATTTTCGTTAAACCATAGGGACAGTTTATGTAATTTACTCTAGGGATGGTAGATACAATTTTCAAAAATCCACAGGGTAAAATGGTTATCACAGGTTTTCACTACACACATAAAAACAAAAGTGTCAACATTAACAATCACATACGGTTTTTTTTTTTTTTTTTTTTTTTTTTTTTGCTTATAAAAGTATTTTTGGATAAGTATGATGATTTTTTCATTAATGGAATTATATACTTTGAAAACCCAATGTCGTTTTTTTCTTTTCAAATATAACTACAACAATTACAAATTTGGATCACCAAGTATATTATTCCAACGGAAAAGGCTCAAGGCTCATTAGATCACTTATTGATATATCCATATGTATTATGGGCATGTTTGGTGCGTACGCTTAAGAGGACAAAGCTTATTTCTTCTTTATAAATAATACGCTAACTGAAAAATAAGCTTTGTTTGATTGACAAAGATGTATGTTTGGCACTAGTAGGAGCTGGAGCGGGTTGCTGGAGCATGTTGCCGGAGCTTTTTTCTAAACGTTAGTTTAACTAGCATTCCATTTAGCCGCTTATTTTTTTTACATGCTCCTTCAAGCTATGTCAGCCAAACGAGACTAATTTTTAATGGTAGCTTATTTTTCTAAAAAAAAATAAGCTCATGCTATGATAAGCTCTAATATGTTCGCGCGCCAAACATGCCCATCATGAAATTGACCTTAGGGACAAGCAATGAACCAACCACTAAGATTGGTTATTATTAGCGACCATGAGGTTATGGTTGGTGATATGGGAATAGATTTAAAGGAAATGCATCATACAAGGACTTCTATCAAGGTAAACATAAGTTTCAAATGATTTGTGTTTTTTCACAGTATTACAATCTAATTTTTAGATGTTTTAGCTTAAACTTTTTGTACATAATGAATTTCTAAAAACAAATTAACTTTGATATGCCAAGCACATAAATTTCGAACAAATTTTGCTTTATTTATTAAGACAAACTGTCAAGAGTTGAATTCATTGACGATGCCAGTGGCCCTTCCTTTCTATCATAGTTTGTTTTTTTTTTTTTTTTTTTTTTTTTTTTTTTTTTTATTTGTCCGCTTTGTTTGTGCATGAGTAATTCCGGTTAAAATTTATTATGATAAGCATGCTCAAGAACAAAGTATGTGTCTATATTGGAGTAATTCATCTGTAATGGAGTAACTCATCTGTTATGGAGTAACTCATCAAAGCTGTTTATATTTTAGACTGGTTCTGTTCTCAGTCGAAGTCAAAATTGGAAATAGCGATGTAGGTGCTCTACCACTCATTATTTTTCGATGTCACCAGGAGATCTTGATTCATCCCCATGAAACGAAATTTAAGCTAATAAATTTGCTATTTACTGTGAAGTGTAAATTAATGCAACACTAAAAGCTGCTCATTAGCAGTTGACACCGATAATGAATCTTTATGTTAATTACATCAACTTTTACCCCATCAAAAACTTTCAGATTTAGTGCACAAGAAATGACAAAAAATATGAACATACACCCGCATTAAACCTAAATCTGCATAATGTTTCTATTTACTGTTTGGATTTTTCATTGACAGTCAATCTCCATTGCTGCTCATTGTAGTTGATGCACTGTGCCATTCACTCGTGACTGAGACTGGCGAGGGTAAGAAGTCTTTCAACAAAACCACCGTATCACTGGCTTTAGACGGCGGTGGCGCTACGCTTTCCAAATCTATGATACTGTCATGATCCTCTATTTTTCCTTCCCCTTGAATATCCATTAACACATCTAACACTTCGTTCATCGTAGGCCTCATTTCTGAATGATACTGTAAACATCTAAAAGCTAACTCTGCTACTGATGTGATCATCGCCATCATTTCACCTTTCGAATCAGATACTATAGCCTGGTCAATCAGTTGATCAAGTTCACATTTTTGGATTCTGTTCAAAGCAAGATTAGCCAAACTTATGTCATCTTGAGACCTGCTTAAATCGACAGCCACCATAGATGATATCAGTTCTACCAAGACCACTCCAAAGCTGTAAACATCACTCTTATCTGTTAACTGATAACGTTGGTGATATTGAGGGTCCACGTATCCTGGGGTTCCCTGTGGAGCTGTTGACACATGATTCACATTATTTGGCATGAGCCTTGATAGACCAAAATCTGCTACCTTCACACAGAAATTGTGATCAAGAAGAATGTTGTTAGTCTTTACGTCCCTGTGTATGATTTCATTGGCATGTAGGTACACTAGTGCACTGGCGGTCTCTATGGCAATGTTCATCCGTACTGGCCATGTTAGCAAGCTTTCTTTTGCTCTTTCCCCATGGAGGTGATCATAAACAGTGCCGTTTGGAACATACTCGTAAACAAGGAGAAGTTCACGACTTGTCCGAGAGGTACAACCATAGAGCACAACAAGGTTTGGGTGCCTTAATTTGGCGAGGATCTCAACCTCATTTATAAACTGTTGTACTCTATTGTAGTTGTGCTCATAAAGTCTCTTAACTGCAACTTCTCGCCCGTCTTGGAGTTTACCTTTTTCAGGAAGATCAGATATCAATAACTTAGCAAGTTGTTAGAGAAAGATGCGTAAATTTGGAATAAGGTTGAACTATGTAAATGGTAACTATGTTAGAAGTTATCAATAAAATAGAGAACTGCAATTACATGCTGATTTTTTTATATTTACTTCTGAATTTAACAGTCTCTTGTTGCATCAAGCATGTTAAATTCTCACCATAGTAAACTGTTCCAAAACCTCCACCCCCTAGTTCCTGAGAAGGGTCAAAAGTTTTGGTGGCTTCTTCAAGCTCAGCATAGGAGAAAACTGAGACGCTAAAGAAGATACTTCCGTCTTCAAGGCATTGAGATCCATCCTTTGTTGAGAAATACCAAA
This sequence comes from Artemisia tridentata subsp. tridentata, assembly GCA_021014915.2. Taxonomy (NCBI): domain Eukaryota; kingdom Viridiplantae; phylum Streptophyta; class Magnoliopsida; order Asterales; family Asteraceae; genus Artemisia; species Artemisia tridentata. The sequence continues at coordinate 209,650,169 of CP139501.1, forward strand.
AGGGCCTATTTTTACGCAAACGCCAGATTAAGATGATGACTGGACACAGCACGAGGATGAAGGCAGATCCAGTGAGACCTAGAGCCAAAAAAAAAATGCAACACCTTCAGGTAAAGATTTAAACAGTACTTGTGTTTGTGTTTGTGTTTGTGCATAATGCCTAGAATTGAAGACGTATAATACCTAGGATAAGTTTCAAGTGTGAATTACCTGAGGCTGCAACACAACAAAAAGGTATTAGGAATGAGTCAGACATACCAGTTCTGGTGTATCCAGAATAAGAAGAGAAGGAAAAGGAAAAAAGAAGCCTCATTACCCTTTTTGGCATCTAAACAGTGAAACTGTCCGTTGTTAGCATGACAGTGGCCGCCCTTGTTGTGACACTTTTCACAGGAACGTTTCGAAATTAAAATAGCGAAGCTGGATGAGAGAAGGGAAAATATGGTGGTTGTATTATGTACCTTATATTCCCATCCCCCTTCCATTGGCAACTGTATTACTTCACATGTACGCGGGAGATTACTTGGAACTGTTGCATTGCTGATTGAATACTGATCATAGTAGAACATGTGATCTTTGCATGTGTTGTAGCTATTATAATTAGGTTGGTTAAAATAGGCATTCACTCCTTGAGCATAACTGGTATTTTTTGTGCATTTGAAGAGAGTGAGGAAGGGATATATTGAAATGGAATATACAAGAGGGTTTGGAGAAGTGAAATTATTCATAAGCGCCTCACAGCTTGTATCGTTCACAAGTTTTTCAAATGTTGTGTTACGGATCCCAACGGAAGAACTACTAGCAAGCTTTGCAAAAATTTCATATTTCTTTTCCCCAATTTGAATATTCCCACCTTTTGAGTTACATTGGACCTTGATCAACCCACATCTTGCGTCAGTGACATTGTAAAAGGGATACTTGAAAGGGGCAAAATTTTTGCAGCTGAAAGTTTCCGGGCAGATAGGTTTCGACATGTTTTTTTCTGTAGCAGAGTGAAGAACAGGTAGACAAGAGAGAAAAACAGACACGAAAACGAAGACAAGAATCATTTCAATATATCCAACACAAGAGGTTAGAGAACTAGCCAATTTATTACTTGTGTTCTTATGACTCCATTATATATGTGAGTAGCATATTTTTCTACCTCACACCTTTTTTTGATATGAATTGTTTGGTACGGTTGGGCTAATGGGACCTGAATTCTTATGTGACTAGCATTTAACAGGTTATCACATTCACAATAAACATACAAATTCCTATCACTTTTTTCCACATTGACTAAGACCATCAAGACTTTTGGCTCACCCAAATTTTCTCCTCCAATCATCCTTTGCCCATTTTAAACGTCATAACTCATAAGGAAACCTCTTGGAAACTTTCATGTGGTTCCCAATTTTATCTCCCCATATAGCACGTCTAAACTTAATTAGCATAATCCAAAAATACGAATAGGACATGTATAGACTTTAATACCGTGATCTTAAAGTAAGTCTTGTATGCCAAACATTTGAGCATATATTAATGTGTACTTTTAAGATCAAGAAAAACTTTCAAGACTTGACTCATTGACTGTTCATGGTCCTTGTATAATTTATCAGCTATCATTCCCTTCTAGCATACGTCAATGTCTCTATGTAAAAGGAATCAAATGCAACTTGTTCTCCCACTTCCAACAAGAACTCAGCCTTAAATTTTAAGGCACTGACACATCAGCTTTAACACACCTTAACTTAACTCAGCTTTAACACACCCAACAATAACTCAGCTTTAACACACATTAACTCACCTTTATATGAAATATTTTTTTACACAAACTACCCTTTGCAAAGTGATTTTTTTTTTTTTTTTTTTTTTTTTTTTTTTTTTTTTTTTAACAAAACACCCCCTTAACGCTGCGTTAACTCAAACCCTTCCAATGCATAACGCACCTTAACGCAGGTAATGTAGCACACTTTTTTTGGCCTTAACGCAAGATTGCGTTAGCCTTCAGAAGTGGTATCCAAATTTCTAAGAATTACAACCAATGTAAATGGCTCTTACGGGTTAAAGTCAAATAAAGGATATGTATGTTAAGATAAAGTACGTGAATGTTTTGAGAGTCTCAAAAATAATTGCGATAGTTTTAATGAATGGAAGTATATACTTTGAAGAGTTTGGATCAAATGAGAAAAATAATTAAAATGAGAATGATGAGAAGTAACCATACACAGGGGCGGATCTACATTTATCATAGGGCATGCATGTGCATACCCTGTGAAACCTGGCACTAGCGTAAGAAAATTTGATTTTTGGCTTTCATGGTGATCTTTTCCATAGAGTGCACACCCAAGAAATTGAGCAAAAAATTAAGGTGCATACCCTGACGATGCTATGTTGAAACTGATGATCAAAAGAGAGAAAGAAAACAATCTTTACATCCTTCTTGTAGAAAGATAGACCTTGCTCTGTTATTGTTTTTTTTTTGAAGGCGACTTTCAATTTTTTGGATTAGAGAGTTGTACTACCACAAAGGCAAGCCCTCATCCACCACATACCAGACTATGTTGTCTGAACCGGGTCCACGCTGGTATAGCGGGGACTGAACGGCTTCCGCACGGAAACCGTACTGCCTCCACACGAGATTACTCGCTGGAGTAACAGCCGGATGAAAACCGGGGCCGGCTTGGATTCGAGTCTGTGACATTACTTGCTTATAGACTCTCCTCTTCATTGCCTATGATAACAACAGTGCATTTGGCCCGCCCTCATGTGAGGACTTCCCGGTTGGTCACCCAACCGGTACTACTCCCACAGAGGGCTCCTTAACCCTTTAAACCTTCCACCACAGGACCACATACAAGTTGTTTGCTCTGTTATTGTTTAGATCCTCTATTTATTTTTCTTCTATAAAGTTGAAGAAAAAGTGACTTTTACAAATACATTAATATTTTTTTTAATAATTTTTAACTTCTCTAGAAAGACTTTGATAACCGTAACTGTGCACTTAACTTTTTTAGCCACCATTTAATAGTGTCTTGTTTCATTTATCATATTGAAATTTATAATTTTAGTTTCAATTAAAGATTTATATAGTTTGCGTTTAGAATATATCATATGTAAAACTATTTATACTACTTTATAAAAGGTTTACGACATTCTAAATATAAAAGTTTTAAAAATTTTAAGACCAAAAACATTTCTATAAAAGGAAATTAATTTCGTAAATGTTGTTCACAGACTTATGATTAACTTTATTGGTCAATACGTTTTGTATTTGTTAACAGACTTTATGATCATAAATAAATGTATACGTTTTTACCATTTACTATGAAATCAATACACATCTTGTAACAGCTCATAATGTGATTTAGTACTTGGTCAATGACATCTCTACTACACACCAATTCAAAATCGTAACACTACTTCACATTGTAACAGCACACATTCAATGTGAAGTTACTATAGTAAATGATTATTAACAATGTGTAACTGCATCCACCATATAAATACACACTACAAACGAAGAACAAACAACAAGACTCTACACTTCACTACAAACGAAGAACAAATCCCATCAAACAACCGCAAACAACCTCAAAGAAATTTATAATCCATCATAGTCAACCGCAAACAACCTCTTCAAACAAACAACAAGACTCTAAATAAACTAAAAGATCTCAGTTTTCTCTTACCATATTCAAAGATTCGTTCTTAAAACAAACGAAAATGATTTTGGTTCTTCATTCAGGTGGGTTGTGTTCATGGAGTAGTAACTGAAGATGAAAGAACAAATACAGTGTGTGGTTGCTATTCGAATTAACACAAGTAGATAGATATAGTATTTGATGTTGCATTTAGTTTATTTCTTGATTGTGTAGATTATTTGTTGTTGCGTTCATTTTTGTTGAGTGAGATGGGAATGAAACTGAAAGAAAATGTTTTGGTTGGCTGCGTTGTGTGGCTGCGGGATTTGTTTGAAGAGGTTGTTTAGGGTTATAACTGGGTTTGTGTTTAATGATGGGTTGGTCATCTAAATTCGTAAATGGGCCTCATAGTTTATAGTGCATATCCGAGTTTTTAATGGTTTATGGTTGAATCATGGTTCTGTGTTTCTAATTAAGTTTGTACTAATAGACTCTAACGTACGATATGATCCTTTTTGTTGTCATTGTTAAGTTATTGTTTCATAATTTTTCGGTTCAGATTATATGATCTTTATATTTTGATCAAATTATTTTGTATTTTTTGTGAGCCTTTGTTAAACGTTGAAAGTTGGCATATGTAATGGAAGTAAATACAATATAGTTTGTGTTTTCTTTATTGTAGTGAATCACTATTATTCAAGAATTTTCATATAGTGTTTCGTTAAATTGCTAAATTTACACACACTCGGCTATCATTTAGTTTCTTCTCAAAAGAACCAAAATTGTAATGATTCTATTTCTATTATATGATTTTGTATATTTTTAAAATTTCTTTGTATATTTGTATATGATCCATATTAAACTTTAAATAATATGTACTATGTAATATATGTGAGTTAGAAAAGCGGTTGTTTAAACTTTGAATGGTTAAAAAACCAAAAAAAGTCTACTGGTATATATGGCAATCACAAGATGATGACCATTGAAACTTGAGACTTGCTTAAAATCCTAAATAAAGAGCTTGGTTAACTGATATACAAAGTAACAAAAGGAGTTATTGTTTTTTTTTATTGAACATACTTCTTTTACATAGATTTTGACATGAGAATATGAAGTAAGTTTACAATAGTTAGTTGTGTCACAGAAGAAGCAAAAGATAGTTTATAATTAGAGGGAATTGCATATATACCCAATGAAACTTGTATATTTGCATATTTTTCCAAAATACAAATTTTAATATGCTAAGTAAAAGCTATGAACCTTGAAAAGAAAAATTAGACATAAAATTAGACACTTATGATGGATGAAATGGTATGGGTGGTGATGATGGTAATAAGGAGTAGACACAATAAGAGAGTATGCTGATAGTACAAAAGAGTATCTTTAGACAAATGAAAGATGAAAGTTAGTAGACTATAAATGTATGACTTTTAAGTGTGTAAATGTATAACTTTTAAGTAAGGAAACAAAAATCATCTTTGATATTTGACTAATGGTAAGGCTTGGATCAAGTGGTTAACACTCTTGCCTCTTAACACTATCGTTAACCGCTTTGAGCTCCTACCTTAATAATATTACTGACTATCGCTTATATATCTTCGCCACTTAAAGTTGTGCTCATATAAAATACACATAATTCTTAAATTTTTATTGTTACAAATAATATACAATCGAAAAACATTTGCTCACCGAGATTTTTTTTATTTCAGAGTACCCACTGCCGCAATGTGCGAGTACCCTGCTAGTGTCTATATATGTACAGGGACAATTTTTTTTAAAGCAAGTTAACATTTATTTAATATTATTGAGAAGTATTCTCACGTCAAATAGTTACATATAAATAATTAGAATAAAATACAATGTTCGTCACTAAACTTGTCATAAACATCACCACAGGTCGTACCTTGGCATTTTAATCATCGGAGTCCCTTTTTCCAAGTTTTTGTATCATCTGAGTCCCTTGACCTGTTATCCATCGGTCAACACCGTTCTTTTCCGTATGCTTTTGTTTTTAGTCGGAGGTCATAACGGTATTTCATGCTTTTCGATAATTAATCTGTACACATGTTCCATCCCTCTTCCCGCCCCATATACATCTATAACACTTAGACTGCCTTTTTTTCATCTACAAACTTTCATTACAATAGTTATCATAAACTCTAATTGCATGTCACAAAACCAGTTCTATATTATTGAGAATTCCAAAACATGGATTTTACTTTATGAAAAGTAAGAAGAGATCCAGGTTTTTTAGTTGATGATACCGTTGTGTACAACTCTGCTAATAAGAAATACGATATGTTTTTTTGTTATAATCGCTGGAATATCTAATAGGTTTATATTTTTTGCAGTTAAGGTTTGATAATGTGCAACTTTTTTTTTTTTCAGGTGGTAGATCTAGTATGTTTAGTATGAGGGTTCATCACAATGGTGTTTTTAAATACTGACCTGGTAGAATATACGATGGAGGTATGAAAGCCATAGTTGATTTGGTTGATGTTGATACTGTGTCAGTTTGAAGAGTTGGATGTTCTTATGTATGAATTGGGTTACGAGCTAGGAAAAAAATTACGATTACTTTGTTAAGTCTGGTAGTAATTTAGATGATGGTTTGTATAGCTTAAGTGAGACTGTGAATTTAAAAATATTGAAAGATCTTGTTGATGACCATAAGATGATAGAAGTTTATGTTGAAAATGGTAAGACAAGATTGGATCTTAGTGAAATGACACCAAAATCAATTAGGATAGTTATTGCTAACGTGGATGCAGCAAAGAAGAAGGCAACTTTTGCTATTGTTCCATATTGCTCAAAAAAATTATTACTAGAAAACATTGTTAATAAGCCTGTGGTAGAGGATTTAAGTTAAGTTACACAACCGTCTTTGGAAGTCAATACTTTGGGACAATCTAGTCAGTTGCCAGAAATTGAACCCTTGTTTTCATCTGTAGAGGTCTGTCAAACTGAAGATGTTTTAGGTGATCTTAATGAGTAAATAGATAAACCTGTTGAGCATATCCAAATAGATGGTTCTGTAGAGGTATGTCAAACTGAACAAGAGTTAGGTCATCGAGACGAGGAAATAGATAATCCTGTTGAGCATATGAAAAAAGGTAAATCTGTAGAGGTCTGTGAAATTGAAGAAGAGTTAGGTGATGACAATGTGAGTGAAACAGATAGTTATGAGAGTGATGACGATGTTATTGAGAATATTCAAGATGGAAACATAGTAGTTGATAAGGAGAATACCTTTGAGGAGCCTGATGTTGATGTTACACTGTTCAAATTGAGTTAGACTACACAGTTACCCAATATAGGTAGCTCTAGCCAGATACCATATATTTTTTTGTGCAAAATGAGTTAGATGTCGTAGATGATAATGAGTTTGCAAGTGGTTCAAAGAATGAGGTTGAGTTTGTAATTAGGAATGAAAAGTTGAGGGAATACAAGAAACAAAAGTTATGTGAGGCAGAACAAGTAGCCGACGAAATATTCTTTTTCTGCGGTCAAACTTTTCTTACTGCAAAAGAAGTCAAAGAGAAGATCAACCTGCATTCAATACAAACTAGGAGAAAATTGCAAATCATTAAGAATGACAAAGAAAGAATTAGGGCTAGGTGTGTGGGAACAATACCAATTTGTGGTGCAAGTGAAGGTGTTGGGCTGGGTCAGCCAAAGAAAAAAAAATGGTCCATTAACTAGAAGCATCAGAAGGAATGAATCTTTTCGAGCACGCAATGAGGAAACAAAAGATTGCCCATGGTTGTTGTATGTAGCAAAAGATAAAGCTAAATATTTATGGATTGTTAGAACTTTCAGGGATGAACACAAATGTTTGTAACCAATAGAGATCAAAGCTTGTGACTACAAGTTTCTCTCAAAGCAAATACTTGACCAAGTTCAAGTCAATCCAGATATTCCAATTAGGGTTGTTCAAGCTCAACTCTCTAAACAGTTTGAAGTTCAAGTGTCTATGAAAAAGGCATTAAGGGCAAAAAAAACAAGGAAAAAATTGAGATTAGGGGTGATCATAAGCTACAATATTCCATTTTGAGAGACTATGTTGTAGAGTTGCAGAAAACAAACCCTAATACAACAGTTAGAATAAGTGTACAAACTGCAACAGATCCAACTAGTCCAACCAGAGTTTTCAAGAGAATGTATGTATGCTTAGGTGCTTTGAATGAAGGATATAAAGCTTGTCAAAGAGAGTTGTTGGGTTTAGATGGTGTTTTTATGAGGGGTCCTTTTCCTGGTCAGTGTAGGTCCACGGTTATGGATCTAAGTAACCTGTGTTAGACAATAGATAACTTGAATAAATCCAAATTAATCTATATGAGAAACTCTTAACAATATATTGATTGTTAATGCGGAATCTTAACAAACAACAAGTATGAAGAACACAACTAAGATTACTAACTTCGTATTACTATTAAACTTTCAATTGTCACAATGTCACCCTAAACATAATGCCGTAGGGTTCCTTTTATACTCTAAGGAAACCCTAATGTTACAAAATGTGTGAAAGGATAAACATATCTTCTAATAAGATAACTAATACGTATATATCATTTCCTAACATATAGCTAACAAACTATTCTGTTAAACATAAACAGACTTAACTAATAATCCCTACCAGACTTAACTATGTTTGCCAGACTTAACTTTGTACTAGCAGACTTAACTAAGCTAACAGACTTAACGAATACATCAGTAGACTTAAGTCTGTTCTATAATAATTCCCAACAATCCTCCCCTAACTTGATCTTCATACGCCATGAACTTCAAGTTTCTTTCTTGATAAGCTTCCTGAGGATGTTGAACTCTAACCTTTTGGAATTATTTTGAACTGCAACTCTTCAAATCATCATATCTGAAGTTTGCAGCATCCTTTATCATCAATCTTTACACCATCTGATCTTTGCAGCAACATTGACTGTTTGTACATCAATTCATAAAGTTTCATACTATTCTCATCACTTCCAGGTGTGTTAACTCCTGTGAGAGTTGAATCATCGAAAATTTAATGGATTTGATGTCTCTTTACCAGTTAGCCATTAACTCTGGAGTAGCCAATGTTTGGTGTAAAACCATGGTACATTGATAACCATTTCAACTCTTTGTACATGAAACATGGTGAGTTGAAATACCATATGATTTTTAGCAAATCATCAGCTATCAACGAATTTGATTTGTCTTTACTAAAAGCCGTTTGCTTTTGGACTAGCCAATTCTTTGGTGGAATGCAGTCATCACCTTGGTGAATTGATAACCAGTTATGGATTTCCACAGCCTTTACCACAAGCCATACTCTTGTGGGCTAGTAAACTCTTCACTATCATAGATATGGTGAGTTGATTACCATACAATTTTTGGCAAATTGTCAGCCATAAACGGATTTGAGGTATCTTTACCAGAGTCGTTTGCTCTTGGATTAGCCAGTCCGTATGTGGATTAGACATGGTATACTGATAACCATTTGTTGTGTTAGTGTAAAGCACCTTCACTAAGTGAGAAACTCCATTAATCCCACTTATCAGCTTAGAAAATTCTTTCAAACACCCCAAACAGCTTCCTTTTGGGACTGCCTTTCAATTAACTGCAATAGCTGATAATATACCTCATCTTTCTTATCACCCAAAAGCTTCTTCTCAAGCATCTTCTTGCATACCCTGGGGTGTAGAGGATACTCAACCTCTGCTAACATATAAATGTGTGCAGTCTGCAGAGTCAAACAATGAACTTGACAACTGTCAAAGTATCTCCATCTCACCACTTCTTGTTGATAGGGTAGCTTCCAAATTTTATCAGTCTTTGATGGTGGATCAAACATGGTCTTCAAGTCTCCCCAAAGAACTCTTTCAAATTCTTCTTCTGGTCTGACATCTCCATACTTGATCATCATCAGCTTATATAACTCCTTGAGATCATCTCTGCTCAAATCATTTAGTAATCCTGGAAAATTCACATAAATAACATCTGTATTATCTTCCCTGATTATTTGATAAGCTCCTTTCTTACCAGTTTTAATGATCTGCCATCTGACAATCTTGGCAGGTTGTGCTGAGCTTTCAGGAATTGAACCCATTGTGAATGAATCAGAAGAAGGTTCTTCTTCCTCTTGCACATCCTCCTTAGTGACTGACTTACCCTTCTTAGCCACTCTTTTTCTTCTAGTCCATCTCAAAATAGGTTTCTTAACTTCTACTTCTTCCTTTACAAGTTCACCTTTTGAACTATCAGGTACCTCTTCAACATCGGTTACCTTCTGCCTTTTAAAACTTCTTCTAATTGAATCTTCATAATCAATAGGCTTGTAGTTCTGATCCCTTTCATAAGCTTTGAGATACATATCTTCAATCTCTTCATATGTTTTTCCTTTCATCCTTTCAAAAGTAGAATGCTCCATATTCTTTAAATAATGCTTCATGTAAGCCATCTTCTCCTGCTTTGATTGTTTCTTGGTAGTACTTTTCCTCTTTTGTGTCTGTTTAATCTTCTCCATCATATCCCCGAGAGTTTCTGTATCCCTTCTGGCATTAATGAAATCTGCAAGCTGTTTTGCTCTTTCCACAGTTGTCAGACTTTCATTAGCCTTTAGTTCTTCCAGCTTTGCCTTTAATTCAGTATCATCCTTAATCATAGACATGAATGGATTGTTGTTAAATTCCTCTTGCATCTTCTTTGCAAGTGATTCATCCATTTTCTTTAGCTCTTCAAGCCTTGCCTCTCCAGCTTTTTCTTCAGCTTGAATTCTTGCAATTTCAGCCATACTTGCTAGTTCCTCTCTGATTTACCTCTTTGTTTTCTTAGGCTGAGAAGTTTCTTGAAGTACTTGCTTGCCTTCTCTTTGAGTACCAGTGCCAGAACTAACTTGATCACTAGACTTAACTTGATCACCAGACTTATCTTTCTCACTAACAAACTTAACTGGATCATCACCAGAATTAACTTCTTCTGTCACCAACTTCTTTCTTAGCCTTCTCTTCTTTTGACTTTGACTAAGATTTTTAGCTAAAATCTCTGCTGCTTCCAATCCCTCAGGACTAATATCAGTATCACCTTTGGATTTTGCTTGAGCAGGAGTCTGAAAGATTGTTTCTTCACCCAAATTCCTCCCCTGTTTGGAAGAATTTTCATCTGCAGCACCCTCCTTATCACTAAAGACAACCCCTTTTGCTTTCATAACATTCTCCATCTTCTTAACTTTTCTTACCAAAGTTACTATAGCATTGCCCATGGTTTATTTTGTCTCTTTAAGATCCTTTTCCAACTCAGATATCCTTTGAACCAATTTAGGAACCAACTGTAAAAGAGCATCCACAGACATTGGAGTTGACTCCTCCTCATGAGTTGGAGTTTCAACCTGGGTTTGCTGAGGTGAAGGTGGTTGGGGTGCAGTAGGTGATGGTGGTTGTGGTGTAGGTGATGGTGGTTGGGGTGTAGGTGAGCTAGGTGCATTTGTAGGCTCCTCACTTCCAGATGATGATAATGATGTATCTGCAGTGTTAGTACCAACAGGCAACATAGCAGCTAACAATGGTTTATGTGCCCCCTGAAATCCCCTTTTCATCTTACTAAAAATTTAATCCTTGAAGGGCACACACAAGTAAGGCAATTTGTTTTCAGTTTCAACATTCAAAACCATTTGAAGAAAATGAGGGTACATCAAAAACTTGTGTTTACTTTTCACATTTGCCACCATGCCATCAAATATTAGTTTGGAAAAGTTAAAAGTTTTACCATGTGAAAGACAGACCAATGCAGAAGCAATATTACTTCCAAATTGATCCCATCCCCCACTCTTAGAACTTAGACAGTGTAGCAAATGATGAATTAAAAATCTCCACTGAGGTGAAAAATAGCTTTTCCAAAATGTGAATGTACCATCAGTGGGATATCCTATATTACCCATACCCTCTAAAATCATATTATTTGATAACATAATTTCCCCTGAAGCATCATACATGTGAAGACTACTTCTAATAGATGCTTCAGTGATTGAATACTCAGTGTTATCAATAGTTGCCTTTAACTTTAGAGTCCCATCAGCAAGAGTTTCGGAAGTAGCAGTCTCCCAAAACTGTTTGACTAGGGAATCATAGATAGTGGGATTGTGAGTTAAGGCATACCTGATATGTGAGCCTTTCAAAAAATCCACTATTTGTTCAAAACCTTCGCCCTTGGTTGGTTTTTTCAAGAAACCCACTTGGTTGTGCTTTTCACAGTATTTGAGTTGAGCCATAGATGATTTCAAAGTACTAGTTGACTGTCGTATTAGGGTTTTTATGCTGGTGGTTTAAAACAGAGTAAATCGTGGCCGAGAATAAAAAGTATAAAAGTGGAAGTAAATAATGGATAAAGATGAAAAATGAATAAAATATTATCCATATATACCTCTTTTTCCCGAAAAATGGTAACGGTACTATTGAAACAGGAAAAATCATTAAGCGTATGACCAGACCTAACGGTAAAAAAAATTAATTACGTTTTAACCTTACCAGACTTAACGTTGGTCAACCAGTATTAATGGTGACTCACCAGACTTAACAAAAACACCAGACAAACACAAACAAAACTCATTAGCAAAGCTTCCAATCACCATCAATCCATGCTTTTCCTGGAAAAATTAGTCTAAAACCAAGAAACCATATGTTGGTGCAACCAGAATTTAGACCTACTCATTGCCATAATTAACTCTAAAGCTACCAGATTTAACTTCTACCAGAATTAAATCTACTTAATACTTGTACTATTATACAAACTATACATTTAACCTCCCCTTAAATGTAGCTATGGGTTTACCATTCCAATATTAACCACTAAGAAATTGAACCTAGGTCCATCAAAAGCTTTGGTCAATAGATCAGCTACATTAAAGTATGTGTGTATCTTTTCCACCCTAATCAATTTCTTTTCAAAGCAATCTCTTATAAAGTGATGCCTTATTTCTATGTGTTTGGTCTTAGAGTGATACACTGGGTTCTTTACTATACAGATAGTACTTTCATTATCAATGTGAATTATAGTATTCATGAAATTCAAACCATAATCCAACATCTGATTTTGAATCCACAAGACTTATCCACAGCAATTTGCAGCAGCTACATACTCAGCTTCAGTTATAGATGTAGCCACAATGGTTTGCTTCTTGCATTGCCATGAAATCAATCTTCTGCCAAGAAATTGACAACCTCCAGTTGTGGATTTCCTGTCAAGACTTGCTCCAGCATAGTCACTATCTGAATAGGATTCCAGGTCAAATAATGACTCTCTAGGATACCAAAGACCCAAATTGGGTTTGCCCTTTAGATATCTAAAGATTCTCTTCACAGCATGAAGATGTGAAGTCTTGGGAGTAACCTGAAAACGAGAACAAGCACAAACTGCATACATAATATCAGGCCTAGAGGCAGTTAGATACATAAGAGAACCTATCATAGATCTGTATAGGTGCACATCCACATCATCAGCATCCTCATCTTTTGTTAATGGCACCTTGTTTTCCATTGGAGTGACTGTTGTCTTCACACTTGCAAGATCAAACTTCTTCAACATCTCAGCAACATACTTGTCTTGAGAAATGAAAAGTCCATCTTCCTTTTGTTTCACTTGCAGTCCAAGAAAGAATGTGAGCTCACCCATTAAACTCATCTGAAATCTGCCTTTCATCAATGCCTCAAATTCTTCACACCAAGACCTTTTTGTGGATCCAAAGATGATATCATCTACATACACTTGCACTAGAATGATATCCTTCTTGTTCCTTTTAATGAACAAGGTCTTGTCAATGACACCCCTCTTGTATCCATGTTCCTCAAGAAATTTTGAGAGTGTAGCATACCAAGCTCTGGGAGCTTGATGTAATCCATACAAAGCTTTGATTACTTTGTAAACCTTCTTGGGATGAGCAGGATCAACAAAACCAGGAGGCTGGTGAACATACACTTCTTCTTCTATAGTGTCATACAAGAAAGCACTCTTGACATCCATTTGATAAACTATGAATCCCATGTAGGATGCAAAGACCAAAAATAACCTGATAGCTTCAATTCTAGCTACAGGTGCAAAAACCACATCATAGTCTATCCCTTCATCTTGTCTGTATCCTTGGGCCACCAGTCTTGCCTTATTTCTGACTACTACTCCTCTTTCATCTTTCTTGTTTCTGAAGACCCACTTTGTGCCAATTACTTTTGCTCCATGTGGTAGATCTACAAGAACCCAGACCTTTTGCAACATAAACTGCAACAGCTCTTCTTGCATTGCTTCCACCCAACTTTCATCTTCTAAAGCTTCAGAAACCTTGGCAGGTTCCTTTTGAGAAAGGAAACATGCAAAAAGACAGTGTTGTTTATCTTTGTGATTGTCCTTTTGCTGCTTCTTAACAAAATTGAAAAGTGCATGAGCTTCTGACTGTTTCTGCACTTTGCTTCTTGTTTGAACTGTTGACTTAGGATCACCAAGTATTTGACTTTGTGGATGAACATTGTGAATCCTAAGTGTAGGAGCTTGACTTACATCCACTTCTGTGGGTAAGTTATTGAAATCAGTAATCACTCCTTCATCATCATAAGAAGCTTCATCAAAGATCCCTTCACTTGGCTTGTCAAAGATTTCAAGCTCTGGCATCTTAGAATTATCAAAAACATCAGTTGGAGTAGGATCAGGCTCAGCAGAATTAACTAAGTCACTACCAGACTTAACTGAGGAAGTACTGGTAGCCTTCTTTCCAAGATGCTTTTCAGCCAGTGCATTCAATTCATCTCTGAAAGATAGAATATCTGCTGAAACTTTTGTAGGAGAAGCCTCTTTCCCTTGTGCTTGAGGCTTGGTAACAGTCTCCTTCTTCTTTGAAGTTGTAGAAGATTTCTTTGTGCCACCATAAGCTGCATCAAGCTTGACTACTGTTGTGGGAACAACAATGAGTTCCTCAGTCTCCTCTTCTTGCTCAGAAGCATTTGCATCAGAAGCAACGGGTTAGCTTGATTCTCCACAGAAACAGGAATATAATTCATAGAATCAGTCAGATAATCAATATCAAACATCCATCTATAACCTATTCCTTTCACATTAGGTTTCTCCTCAAGAAAGTCAACATGGAGATTCTCTTCTACCCTTTTTGTCACTAAGTTGTATACCCTAAAGGCTTTACTACTTAGTGAATATCCTACTAAGAACCCCTCATCAGATTTTCCTTCAAACTTGCCAAGCACACTAAGAGTATCTAGAATGGTAACATGGCACCCAAAAGGTCTTATGTAACTAATAACTGGTTTATGGCCAAATAAAAGCTCATAAGGAGTTTTGTTCTGAGGTTTAGTCACTCTCACCCTATTAAATATTAGCAAGCAGTATTAACTGCTTCAGCCCAAAAAATGGTTGGTAAGAGTGAGTCTGCTAGCATAGTCCTAGCTTCCTCAATGAGGGTCATTTTCATTCTTTCAGCAACTCCATTTTGTTGTGGAGTTCTAGCATTACTATACTCTTGTTTTATTCCCTTGTTACCACAAAATTCAAGCATGCTTCTATTCTTAAACTCAGTGCCATTATCTAATCTGATAATCTTAACCTTATGATTGAGCTGGTTTTCTATCTGCCTAATGAAAGTTTGAAGTAAGCCAGTGGTTTCATCCTTTTTAGACATAAAGAATACCCAACAAAACCTAGTGCAATCATCAGTAATGACAAGGCAATAACTAGCATGATTTATGCTTTGCACAGAAGTAGGGCCAAAAAGATCCATATGCAAGGTGTGTAAAGGCTTAGTGACGAGCCTTTCTAATTTAGCCTTACATGAAGCCCTATGCTGTTTACCCTTATGACATGCAACACATGTATGGTCATTCTTGAAAACCTTGGAAGGTAATCCTCTAACAAGATTATTCTTCACAAGTTTGTTTAGATTCTTAAAGTTTATATGACCAAGCCTTCTATGCCACAATTTAGATTCATCAATAGTGGCTTTTGCAATTAAACAGGCAAAACCTTTTGCAGGTTCAGGTGTCTTCATATCAAAGCTGTACATATTGTGTTGTCTAGGGACTTTTAGGAGTATCTGACTTTCATCAGGCATCTTAAAGTCAGAATTCAACACAAAACATTCAGTTTCAGTAAAAAGAACCTTGTGTTGCTTATCACAAATTTGTGATATTGAAAAAAGATTAAATTGCCCAAGTTCTTTCACAAAAGACACATTATCAAATTCTAAATTGCCAACTACTATTCTACCTTTACCAGTAATGTAGCCTTTGCTACCTCTAAAAGTAACAGAACCTCCTTTGAATTCTTCAAAATCTTTTAGGTGATCCTTGTTACCAGACATGTGCCCTGAGCATCCACTATCAAATATGCCTCTATCTCCCATGTTCTTGAGTGGATGATCCTGCACATAAAGAAGAGAAATTAGTTTCTCTTAAGGACCCAGGCCTGTGCAGGCTTGGGTCTGCCTTGTGGATCAACATATTTGTATGTCTTGTATGAATATGATCCACTGTTGTTTTCGGATTTGTGGAAAGGTTATTGCGCAAACACTTGGGATGTGAATCTTAGTAACGTGTTTGTGAGATATTTATGTATGAATGTGTTTAGCATGCGGAATCTACTACAACACACTTAAAAGAACACAAAGGTGGTGAGTTATGTAAACGTGAGTATGTAATGAACAAGGAACACAACTTTAGTTAACACAAAACGATTCAATATTATTGATGAAATAATACGGATGATCTAACTATCACCGGGATTACAAAGTAATCTTGAATCTTAGATTGTAAAAGGATTTGTGAAATGAGTAACTAAGTTACTTGAGAGATTGTTCTGTTTTGGTTAATAGTTGAAGAGATGCATGCATGAAGGAGGTGTCTTAGGGAACCTTTTATACAATAAGGTACCCTAATTACAAGTTGTCAAGTGGTTGAATATAATATGTTACTTTGACTATTCTAGCCTACAATTAAATACAACTACCAATGTAACAACTCTGTAATATTCTTCTGTGAACCACAGAAGACTAAACTACTTCTACATAACGTATTACAATGTACAAAGACTAATAATTCAACTAAATATCTATTACAAAATATCTAACAACTTGACATATAGCTTGGCAGGACCTTTATCAACTAGCAGTACCTTCTACCCAGAAGGTACTGTTAGTACATCTTCATACTCTTCAAAATCAACTAGCAGGCTCTTTGACATCTTTGGCAGGCTCTTTGACTTGAACATTTTATTCCCAACAATCCTCCCCTAAACTTGTTATTTCCTTTAAAATACACAAGTTTCTGATGAATAAAATACATACCTTGAGGATTTGAGGGAACTCTTCCAAAAACCTTCACTCTTTGTTCTTCCTTTTTCTTTCACATTGCTCAAATATGCTCCTCAGCAAACTTTGAATAATTTCTGAATTCTCTTCATCTTTGTCACATCTTAATCTCTTGGAGATCATAGTTGAAAGCACTTCATAACTAAGTGGATACTCTTTCTCAGCCAACATAAAGAGTTCTATCCCACTTTGTGTGTAAAGATGATGAATACTGCTAAGGCTTAGAAATTCCCATGTTGTTGAAGGATCATGATAGGGAAATTTCCAATGAACATCTTTTGGGCTAGGATCATACATCCTATTGAATTCTACCCATAGTTCCTGTTCCTTAACATCAGTACTAGAATTTGTGTCTAGCCTAATCTAAACTAGATTCCACAATTCTTCTAAGTCTGCTCTGTCACATGCTCTAACTAGATTTTCAAAATTCTTAAAGATAGCAGTCTGACCCCCAACCCTTGATACTTTCCATGACTTTCCTAATCTATCATGGTGTATTTCCCAATCAATAATAGGGTATCTAGACCTAATTGGATCAGCATGAATGATAGTTGGCAAAGTAATTAACATCTTACTTACTTGCTGAGAATCCAATTTTGCTTCTTCTTTCTTCTGAGCATCTTGCTTCTTCATTGAGGGCTTTGCATCAGATGGAACTTTGTAGTAAAGACTTTTGTAGGCTTGAAGATACAAGTAGTAGATTTCATCAGCAGATTTCTTCTTCAGTTGATAATCAGTCCAATTTGCTTGACCTTTTAGAAATCTCTTCATAAAAGTCACTTGATCTTTCCATGATTTGCCCACCTTAAAACCTCTTTTCTCACTTTCTTTCATCTTTTCAAAAATGTCAGCCAGAGCTGCTTCTTTATACTTCTTGTTGATAAAAGATTCAAGCTCTGCTGTTTTCTCATCAGAATTGAGATTCTTGTCATTCACTATTATTGATGCTTGGCCTTTCACAATTGGATCATTAGCAATAATCCATTGCATCTGTGCATCAAAGGTTTCTTGAGCAATTTGAGTATCAAGAAGAGTCTGAGCAGCATCTTTATGCTCTTTCATTTCTGTAAGCATTCTTGAAGCTTTAAATGCATTCAGTTCTTCTTCATGAATTCTTTTGGCCTCTTCTTCACCTAAAGCCATCTGTATCTGCTCTGTTCTCTTCAACTTTTTGGGCTTTGGCTCATCTTCAATCATAATGCTCTTGCCCTTATCCTTTGGAGTTGGTTCTTGAGATGGAGCAGAAGATTGCTCATCAGCAATAAATGACCTCCCTTGAACAAACAAAACTCCTTGAGGCTCTAAGTCCCTCTTTCTCTTGTACACTTTCTCAGCAGACCCTTTGTAGTCCATTGCCAATAGCCTCTCAATCCTAGCAGGCTCTTGCTCTGGCCCAGCAGGCTCTTGCTCTGCTCCAGCAGGCTCTTCATCATAAACCTGAGTTCCTTCATGGAATTCAAATTGAGCCTCCTCCTCATCTTCAGAACTATCCATCCTCCCCTTTTTGGAAGAGTGACCTAACCTTTCATCATCAGATTTTAAAGAACTAGATAAAACAGCCTTTGCAGATCTTTTACCCTTTAGCTTCTTCACTTCAACCTCCAATTTCTTTACCCTCTTGACTAATTTGATGTTGATCTCAGAAAATTTCTTGCTTTGACTTTTAAGAGCATCTTCTAAGAGCTTCACCTTCTCTTTTAGTTCTTGCATTGTCTGAGGTGATTGGGGTGGTGATACATGATGTGATGATGTTGGTGGTGTTCCTGATGGTACTGGAGATGGGATTGGTGATGTTTGATGTGTTGGTGAGATGTAACCAGTTGAAGAACTAGATGATGGTGATTCAGATGATGGTACTGGTTCTTCAGGATGTTGTGGTAACATTTCATCAAATAGTGGTATTTCTTCCCCTCTGAAACCAATTCTCATGTTTGAAAATACTTTGTGAGAAAGTTTTGGTGTTTCATAAAGTGAGTCTGTGGGAAGTAACAAATGTTTTAATTTTGCAATGATGCATGCAATAAATCTTGGATACATCAAAAACTTTGTTTCACTATCCACATTTTTGATCAATCCTTCAAAAATATGTTTGGAAAAATTGTATTTTCTGTTTGTAGCCAAGCAGATGAGAGCAGAAGCCATGTTTCCACTAAATTGCTCCCAAGAGGTTTTCTTCTGGCTCAAACAATGAAGGATTGTGTGAATTAAAAATCTCCATTGTGGAGTAAGATGCTTTTTCAGAAAAGTGAGTTTGGTAGACTCAGCATGATACCCCATTCTTTCCAAATTTTCAAAAATTTCAGTATCTGGCAACTGACTAATACCATCAGAATCATCCAAATGAAGATGTCTTCTTATGGATGACTCAGTAAGAGTCAAATGTTTGCCATCCACTTTGGCCTTAATCCTTTGTTCCCCATTTTCAGAAGTTTTAATTTTAGCTGATTTCCAAAATTGTAAAATTTGAGATTCATAAATAGTGGGATTGACTAGTAAAGCAAACCTGATGTAGGAGTTATTTAAAAAATCCACTACTTGATGAAAAGAAGCATTAGCCTCTGACTTTTCCAAAAAGGCTAATTGATTGTGACGTTGAACAAAGTTTAGAACAACTGTGGTATTCATAATGAAAATTTTGATTATGATGGTGGGATTTGTTGGTGGTACTGGTAGAATGTTACACCCGTACCCCGATGAGGTACCATTTATGTAAATATTATGTAATTATAAGTTATGTGCTATGGATAAAATGGTAACTAAGGGAGTAACTAATATAGGAAGAATAAAACTAGGAGGACTATTCTTGCCAAATGACGAAACTAATAACTAGCACATGATTAAAATCCCTTATCCTTAGAAAAATCTGGAAATGTGGAGGGTGTTCTAGTGAAGGTCGGTTCATAAGGAAGAAAGAAGAGGGAAAAACTTCAAGTATATCATCTAGCTCATTGTGTATCAAGAAGGGTCAAGAATCAAGATAGAACCCTTAATTTCTTACTCTTCATCTTGTAAGTACCTTTCCCCAAATTATAGAAATTAGGGTTCATGAGTGGATTTGAGTATTATGGTTAGAGATGGTAAATTAATGATCTTTTTAGTAAGTTAGTTGCTAATTGTAGTTAACCTTGTGATAGGAAGCATTTGTAGAGCCTCATCAAGTCCAAGTAGTGAGCTATTAGGAAGCCAAGGTAAGTATATAGGATTAACTTGTTTAATGTTATGATACTAATGTAATGTTGTGTAATGAGTTCTTGTTATGGAGTTGTGAATGAATGTAGCTTGGATCCAATGCTAGTAATGATATTGTTATGTATTTACTTGCTTGATCAAGGTGAGTAAAGTGTTATGTTATGCTCCATGGTAATGTAATGATAGTCATATCTTATATACTTACTAAGCGTTTTCGCTTACGTTTGAAGCTAATGTCATCTTTGTAGGTTCTAGCGGTGGGAGTAAAGGTAAGGATTTGGCGTAGTGGTAGCTTGGGAGTAAGTAGGAAGGTCTATAGAAGCTAGCTTAGAAGATCGGATCTCTTTTGGACCAAGCGTATTGAAGTTGGAAGCCCCAAGTGTTCTTTTGGTGTCGTGGGTACACTTCTTTTATATGGTCATTTTGTTAGTTTTCCGGTCTTGTCATGATGTCTAAATTATGGGTCAATTAAGTGTGTAAGTCATGAAGTTTCTATTATGCATATTGCTAGTTTAAGTACTCATTAAGGGGCGTTTGGTACGAACATGATTCTACCCATTTTGGAAAGTTAACGGGTCATGTATGCATGGAACGCCTTTGATATGCTAATATAATGGTTATGGTCAAGTTATTTGTGAATTGGTAGTGGTATAAAGGGTTTTGTAGTGTAATGGGTTATTGTGGGTAATTATGCATAACCCGTTGAAATTGGAGGTACTATACCGGGTAGTCGAACGGGTAATGTTTTTGGATGAAATTAAACTTACGGACATACTAAAGGTTTCTGGAAAGTTTCGTTAAGTTTCGAGTCCGGGAGGTCGGGTTTCCAGCCGGGGCTGTTGACATTGCATTTTTGAGACAGTAGGGTCTGTCCAGAATTCTGTGGTGCAGGGTAGATGCGGCGCATCTACTCTGAGATACGGCGTATTAAGTGATGCGGCGCATCTCCTGTAGAGAAGCGGCGCAACGTAACCATTTTCTTGTAATTTCAGTCTCAGTGGGTTGATGCGGCGTATCTAATTCAATAGATGCGGCGTATCTGAATCTAGGACAATACGGCGTATCACTTATTATTGTTACGGCGCATTGTCTCTCAGACAGTGATGCGGCGTATCCCTAAAAATGGATGCGGCGTATCTTGGTCTCAGAAGGCTTGTCTGTTTGTCTTATAAAGGTTGTGTGAAAGGTTTTGAAGGGTCTTTGGGTAAGTGTTCTTGCAAGTGTGTTTAAAATGTTAAAAGTCATATATGTCATGCTCATTTCATGAAGAATATTCATGAGTTCAAGGTAGTCAATCGTTTCCGCGTTCAAAGTTCAAAATTTTTGGTCAAACCGGGCACGGGGCGTTACAACTTGGTATCAGAGCTTCGGTCTAAGAGATTTAGGATTTCTTTTTAGGATTTCCTAGACTTAGGCCTTGGATAGATGCGGTTAGAGCTAGTGTTTGTTATTTATGTATTGTTTGGATGGTTTTGAGGACCCATATGTTCAATATTTCCACGACTACGCCTGGCCAACGTAGTAATGAAAATACGGGACATATGTGAAATTGAAATCATTTAGATTATACATGAGTGACAAGCTAGGGTGCTAGAATAAGATAAAAAAAAATGTCATTCATGCATTGGTTAAGTATTTATAATTGTGTTTAATGTTGTGAATTGCTAAATTTCAGTAAGAAGAAATGGAAACCCCTCACCCGAAGGAAGTCGAGAAAGCCACGGCTTCCAAGCATGCCGAAACTTCGGCAAGTGATCCGGGTAATGCTAGTAAGGATGATGAAAGTTCTTCCTCAAACTCCGAAGGCTCTGAATTTAGAGGCTTCACGGGAGATGAAATGAAAGCTCTAGACAAAATATTAGCAAAAAGGGTGGGTAAGGCTATTAAACGAGCAATGCCTTACTATGTTCAACAAACGACACAAAATCTTAAAGAATTAATGAAGGAAGAGTTTGATGGATTTAAGAAAGAATGTGGTCCGACAAAAGAACCTAAGAATGATAGAGCTACTTACCGGGATTTCACGGCTTGTGATGTGCCACAATTTACCGGTGTTCTTGATCCCATTGTTAGTAATAGGTGGATTACGGCGGTGGAAGGCGCTTTTCGTACAAGTGGTTGCGAAGAAAGGAAGAAGGTTATTTACGCTACTAACTTTCTTCGTGATAGTGCTAAAACTTGGTGGGAAGGAAAGCTATGTGAGAAAGGTGAACCTTGGGTAGAAACTTGTACATGGAGGGAATTCAAGGAGTTATTTAGTGCCGAGTATGCTCCGGCGGAAGAGGTGGACAAAATTCGAGAGAAATTTCAATCTCTCACTCAAACTAACGAGACGGTAAATGAGTTGTGGAGGATGTTTAATGACATGATCCCTTATTGTCCCGAATATCTTGGGAATGACAAGCTTAAGGTGGACAAGTTCCAAAGGATGCTCAAGGATGACATTCGCGAAGTGATTTCACCATTCAAATGTACCACATTGGAGGATCTTTTGAGTAGGGCTAGGGTGAGGGAAGCGGATTTACTTAGGAGAAAAGAAAAGGAGGCGAAAGAACCAAAAAAGGAAGTTAGAGTTTGTGGATAAGGATGGAACGAAAGCTAAATTTGACCATGGCAAGAAGAGTACGGGAAGCAAAACTAAGGTAGCATGTTCTAAGTGTGGCAAGTTTCATCTTGGGGAGTGTAGGCGTAATACGCCGGGTTGTTACAAATGTGGAGCCTTAGATCATCAAAGCAAAGATTGTACTAAGCCGATGATAGTATGCTATGGGTGTAATGGGATAGGGCATAGGTTGAGGGATTGCCCGAAAACAAAGGCGATTGAAGCAAAGCCTTTGAGGACCGTCAAGCAAGAGAAAGTGGAGATTCCAAAACCGACCGCTCGAGTTTATCAAATGGGTGTCGAAGAAGCCAAATCGGGGACCGATGTCATCACAGGTATCCATCTTGTAAATTCCATACCCGCTCGGGTTTTGTATGATTCGGGTGCTAGTGTTTCTTTCGTGTCTTATGATTTTAGCAAGCAAATAACTTCCCCATTAGCTAAACTTTCTATACCCCTAGAAGTCGAAATTGCCGATAGCAGAATCGTTGTCGTATCTAATGTATATCGAGACGTAAAGATAGAGATCGATGAAAGTGTCTTTAAGATCGACTTAATTCCCATTATGCTCGGGGAATTTGACATCATTATCGGTATGGATTGGCTTGATAAATATAACGCGGCTATTCTTTGTAGCCAAAAGATTATTAGAGTTGTGAATCCTAGCGGTCGTGAAATGATTATTTATGGGGATAAAAGAAAAGGTGAACTAAAGTTGTGTACCGTGATGAAGGCTAGGAGATATTTATCACGTGGGTGTTATGCCTTTATGGCTCACGTGATAGATACAAGCTTTGAGAAGAAAAGTATCGATGATGTTCCGGTTGTGAATGAATTTTGTGATGTTTTTCCGGAAGACTTGCCGGGTATTCCACCCGAAAGACAAGTCGAATTTCGTATTGATCTTGTTCCGGGTGCTACTCCTATTGCTAAAACTCCCTATCGTCTAGCTCCGTCCGAAATGAAAGAATTGATGAGTCAACTTCAAGAATTGCTTGACAAGGGTTTCATTCGTCCTAGTAGTTCGCCATGGGGAGCACCAATCTTGTTCGTTAAAAAGAAGGATGGTAGTATGCGGATGTGCATTGACTACCGGGAGTTAAATAAAGTCACGGTGAAAAATGTGTATCCGTTACCAAGAATCGATGACCTCTTTGATCAACTTCAAGGTGCGCGGTGGTTTTCCAAGATTGATCTCCGTTCGGGTTATCATCAATTGAAAGTTCGGGAAGAAGACATTCCTAAGACGGCCTTTAGAACCCGATATGGACACTATGAGTTTACGGTTATGCCATTTGGTCTTACAAACGCACCTGCGGTTTTCATGGATCTCATGAACCGTGTATGTAGACCAATGTTGGATAAATCCGTTATAGTGTTCATTGATGATATTCTTATCTATTCTAAGAGCAAAGAAGAGCATGAACTTCATTTTCGAGAAATCCTTGAAACTTTGAGAAGGGAAAGATTGTATGCTAAATTCTCGAAATGTGAATTTTGGTTGCAAGAAGTTCAGTTCCTTGGTCACGTTATTAATGTCGATGGTATCAAAGTCGATCCTTCAAAAGTAGAAGCCGTAATGAAATGGCATGTACCAAGGAATGTTGGTGAAATTCGAAGTTTTCTTGGTCTTGCGGGATATTATAGGAGGTTTATTCAAGATTTCTCCAAAATTTCATCGTCTTTAACAAAACTTACTAAGAAGAATGCTACCTTCGAGTGGGGAGAAGAACAAGACAAAGCCTTTTGTACTCTACGGAAGAAATTGTGTGAAGCACCGGTTCTAGTATTGCCGGAGGGGACCGAAGATATGGTGGTTTATAGCGATGCGTCTTATTCCGGTCTTGGATGTGTTCTTATGCAAAGGGGAAGAGTGATTGCTTACGCCTCAAGACAATTAAAGAAGCATGAAGAAAATTATGCGACTCACGATCTTGAGTTTGCGGCTGTGGTCTTTGCTTTAAAACTTTGGAGGCATTATTTGTATGGTGTCAAGTTTGTAATTTATACCGATCATCGAAGCCTTCAATATTTCCTCGATAAGAAAGATCCCAACATGAGACAACGAAGGTGGTTGGATTTGTTAAAGGATTATGATTGCGAAATTCGCTACCATCCGGGTAAAGCGAATGTGGTGGCGGATGCGTTGAGCCGAAAGGATCAAAATGAGGTTATTAAAATTCATTCCTTAAGAATGGTTGTCACCACCGACCTGTTTGACAAGATCAAGTTAGCTCAAGAGGAGGCACTGAAAGAAGAAAATAGGGAAGGTGAGCGTATCACTTCCTACATTTCGCATCTCGAAGAAGATAGTCGAGGAATTAAAACTCGGTATGGAAGGGTTTATATCCCTTTTCGTAGCAACATCAAAGAGTTGATTCTAGAGGAAGCGCACAAGTCAAAATATTCTATTCATCCGGGGGCTACAAAGATGTACCGTGATTTGAAGAAGAACTATTGGTGGCCGGGTATGAAAAGAGATTGTGTAAAGTACGTTGAGAAGTGTTTGACTTGTTTAAAGGTTAAAGCCGAGCATCAAAAACCGTATGGAAAAGTTCAACCTTTGGATATTCCGGTTTGGAAGTGGGAAAAGATCACGATGGATTTCATTACGAAATTGCCAAGGACGAAAAAGAAGAATGATACGATTTGGGTCATAGTAGATCGCCTAACCAAGAGTGCCCATTTTATTCCAATCCGAGAAAATATGCCCGTTCATAAGCTAGCAAAGATTTATGTTAACGAGATAATCGCACGTCATGGAGTACCTATTTCTATAGTCTCCGATAGAGACGGGCGTTTCACCTCAAGTTTTTGGCAAGATTTTCAAGAAGAATTGGGTACGAAACTTCATATGAGCACGGCCTTTCATCCTCAAACCGATGGGCAAAGTGAGAGGACGATTCAAACTTTGGAGGATATGTTACGAGCTTGCGTAATCGATTTTGGAGGAAATTGGGACGATCATTTACCGTTAGTCGAATTCGCCTATAATAATAGTTACCATGCAAGCATTGATATGCCGCCCTATGAAATGCTTTATGGTAGGAGGTGTAGGACACCCGTGTGTTGGGAAGAAGTTGGAAGGAGGGAATTGGCGAGCACGGATGTAGTATTGGCTACAACGGAAAAGATAGAGACGATTCGTGCAAGACTTAAGGCGGCACAAGATAGATGGAAAAGTTATGCCGATAACCGAAGAAGACCAATCGAATTCGAAGTGGGTGATTTGGTTATGTTAAAGGTTTCCCGTGGAAAGGCGTTTTTAGGTTCAGAAACAAAGGGAAACTTAGTCCTCGGTTTATAGGACCTTTCAAAATCTTGAAGCGAGTGGGAGAAGTAGCATATGTGTTGGAATTACCCGAAGAAATGAAGGGTATTCACAATACCTTTCACGTGTCATACTTGAGAAAATGTTTGGCGGACGAAGCGAGTGTAGTCACTTTAGACGACATTGAAATTGATCCGGAGCTGCTTTCGCAAGAGGATGAACCGGAAGCTATACTAGGAAGAAAAGTGAGGCAACTGAGGAACAAGGAGATCTCGTTGGTAAAAGTGCAATGGAGACATCGTAAGGGTACAAGCATTAGGTGGGAGACGGAAGCAAAAATGAGGAACAAGTATCCCCATTTATTTCAAGAGTAGAGTTCGGGGACGAACTCTCATTTTAAGGAGGGGAGAATTGTTACACCCGTACCCCGATGAGGTATCATTTATGTAAATATTATGTTATGTAATTATAAGTTATGTGCTATGGATAAAATGGTAACTGAAGGAGTAACTAATATAGGAAGAATAAAACTAGGAGGACTATTCTTGCCAAATGACCAAACTAATAACTAGCACATGATTAAAATCCCTTATCCTTAGAAAAATCTGGAAATGTGGAGGGTGTTCTAGTGAGGGTCGGTTCATAAGGAAGAAAGAAGAGGGAAAAAACTTCAAGTATATCATCTAGCTCATTGTGTATCAAGAAGTGGTCAAGAATCAAGATAGAACCCTTAATTTCTTACTCTTCATCTTGTAAGTACCTTTCCCCAAATTATAGAAATTAGGGTTCATGAGTGGATTTGAGTATTATGGTTAGAGATGGTAAATTAATGATCTTTTTAGTAAGTTAGTTGCTAATTGTAGTTAACCTTGTGATAGGAAGCATTTGTAGAGCCTCATCAAGTCCAAGTAGTGAGCTATTAGGAAATCAAGGTAAGTATATAGGATTAACTTGTTTAATGTTATGATACTAATGTAATGTTGTGTAATGAGTTCTTGTTATGGAGTTGTGAATGAATGTAGCTTGGATCCAATGCTAGTAATGATATTGTTATGTATTTACTTGCTTGATCAAGGTGAGTAAAGTGTTATGTTATGCTCCATGGTAATGTAATGATAGTCATATCTTATATACTTACTAAGCGTTTTCGCTTACGTTTGAAGCTAATGTCATCTTTGTAGGTTCTAGCGGTGGGAGTAAAGGTAAGGATTTGGCGTAGTGGTAGCTTGGGAGTAAGTAGGAAGGTCTATAGAAGCTAGCTTAGAAGATCGGATCTCTTTTGGACCAAGCGTATTGAAGTTGGAAGCCCCAAGTGTTCTTTTGGTGTCGTGGGTACACTTCTTTTATATGGTCATTTTGTTAGTTTTCCGGTCTTGTCATGATGTCTAAATTATGGGTCAATTAAGTGTGTAAGTCATGAAGTTTCTATTATGCATATTGCTAGTTTAAGTACTCATTAAGGGGCGTTTGGTACGAACATGATTCTACCCATTTTGGAAAGTTAACGGGTCATGTATGCATGGAACGCCTTTGATATGCTAATATAATGGTTATGGTCAAGTTATTTGTGAATTGGTAGTGGTATAAAGGGTTTTGTAGTGTAATGGGTTATTGTGGGTAATTATGCATAACCCGTTGAAATTGGAGGTACTATACCGGGTAGTCGAACGGGTAATGTTTTTGGATGAAATTAAACTTACGGACATACTAAAGGTTTCTGGAAAGTTTCGTTAAGTTTCGAGTCCGGGAGGTCGGGTTTCCAGCCGGGGCTGTTGACATTGCATTTTTGAGACAGTAGGGTCTGTCCAGAATTCTGTGGTGCAGGGTAGATGCGGCGCATCTACTCTGAGATACGGCGTATTAAGTGATGCGGCGCATCTCCTGTAGAGAAGCGGCGCAACGTAACCATTTTCTTGTAATTTCAGTCTCAGTGGGTTGATGCGGCGTATCTAATTCAATAGATGCGGCGTATCTGAATCTAGGACAATACGGCGTATCACTTATTATTGTTACGGCGCATTGTCTCTCAGACAGTGATGCGGCGTATCCCTAAAAATGGATGCGGCGTATCTTGGTCTCAGAAGGCTTGTCTGTTTGTCTTATAAAGGTTGTGTGAAAGGTTTTGAAGGGTCTTTGGGTAAGTGTTCTTGCAAGTGTGTTTAAAATGTTAAAAGTCATATATGTCATGCTCATTTCATGAAGAATATTCATGAGTTCAAGGTAGTCAATCGTTTCCGCGTTCAAAGTTCAAAATTTTTGGTCAAACCGGGCACGGGGCGTTACATAGAAGATGAAAGGTGTATGTGAATTATGATAAGAAACTGATGAAAGATGATTTGTGAGAATTACTTTTAACCGACAATAAGAAATATTATAATAAGTAAATGAAAAGGCGGTTAAAAAGATCTTTTATATGTGAAATATAATATAATATAATCATCAGTAATTTACATAACTACCCCAACGGCTAATTTTAACTACCAGGCCCAACGGCTAAAACTTTTTCTAACAGGCTCAACGGCTATCTAGCAGTACCATTTTACTCTAGCAGTACCAATTTTTGAACTACCAGTACCTTTGAAAGTTTTGCAAAAATCCCTTATAGTTTTTAGCAAACTACCAGCTATCAACGGATTTGAGTTGTCTTTACCAAAAGCCGTTTGCTTAAGGACTAGTTAACTATTTACTGTGAAGTATGGTTAGTTAACAACCATATAGTTTTTGGTAAACTATCAACCATCAACGGATTTGATTTGTCTTTACCAAAAGCCGTTTGCTTATGGACTAGCCAGCTCTTAAGTTTGTAAAAACTTGGTGAACTGAATACCAAAAGCCATATTGGCCTAAAGATGGTGCAATTTCCTTGGATGGAGGAAATTAAAAAGGCAATGATGCTGTGTATCTTGGATGATTGGTTCAACAAGTGAAATCATCTATTAGCATGCCTTTGATTTGAAACTTTCCTTAGTGTTGTTAGTGATAATCACTCTTTATCACACAATATTTAACACGTTAAGCACAAGAGAATGAGATGGGACAAGGGTGTTGGATCGTATGAATATGGAGATGGATATGACTGTTAAAGCTTTTCTATTAAAACACACACTTACACCTTTGAACCACACCTCACAAATGAGGAGATAAGTGCTTTATATAGCACTGCCATTTTTCCCTAAAGGCTTTTAAGTGGGCTCTTGGGCTTTTGACCATTGGGCTAGACATTTACATATAACACAATATCTAACATAAGCCCATAATACACAAAGTTCTAATAAAGGTGAATGACCATCACTTTAATACTAAAATTAAAGCTAACAATCTCCCCCTAAGGGATGGTCATTCAAAATATGCACTACGTGATTAGATCTTTAGACTTCTGGGTCTTGAACTTTGTGATTCTTTGTTCCTTCATGCATTGTGATCTTCATCGTATCGCCTTTTGGATTGATCTTTGCCTTGATCAACATCTTCATGTATTCACAGCGTCTTTTCTTCCATTGTAGATGTTGAGACATACGATGATCGATGGACTTTCTTCAGTACCTGCATAAAACAGTTATCAATAAATCGTCCAGCTCTTTCTGGGTTCAGATCTCATTTTGACACTTACAACTTATGTTCTTTTTGGTGAACACAAGTGTATTTTATTGAAAGTGTTCCTAAGAGATCTTTTGATGAATCTCATGGCTCTAGACTCAATTATGTGCGTTTTGGTTTTAGTCGTCGGAGGCGTGGAGTAGAGTGCCACCTTTTCAATATCAACACATCTCGGAGTGAGAGGTCGATAGATTATGCATTGATCTCCGTGAGAAATGAAACAAATATCTTTTAAGAGATATCTGAGTGGCTGAGAGGGGTTTGTGCACCGCGTCACTGGGTCCATGACGTCTTGTCTTCAATATCAGTATCACCTTAGTGAGTACCGATAGCATATGTATTGACCCGGTTTCTTTCCTAAGTTTTCATGGAGGGCTATTTCTTTTCACCCTTACAAAAACTTTTCTTTTTAATTCTTCAACCCCTTCTTTCTCCTTTCTCGTTTTGCTCCTTTTTTCAATCATACCTAAGGACTTCTAATTCTAAACTATTGGAATTGTCCTTGGGTAGATCCCTCCGGTTCTGGCGGATCATTAGACATTACCTAACCATAATCACCTTATTACTCCATGATTATCCTAGATTTGTTGATCGCATGCCATAAAACCATTTTGTGAAGATCTCTCAAAGTGTTTATGAGAAAACACATTTAGATAACACTTCGAGAGTTTTGCATTTTCGGAAATACTCCCCCTTCACATGTGCTCATGCATTTTTGAAATAACTTGCACATGTTGGGTAGAGATCGCACATTTTGAAATGATCAACTTTCAATGAACATGACCTTCGCGAGACACGCTTACATCACTAGTTAGACTAGCTTGAAGTTATTACCCGTCCCGGTCATCTTCAATGATCATCTCTCGAATTGGTACATTCTACTCAGACAAGTCCTTTGCGAGACACGCTTACATCACTAGAAAACCAGCTTGAAATTATTACCCGTCCAGGACAAGTCTTTTCGATTGCTGACATTTAAGCTTCGTCAATTCGATGGTTAATCTGAGTCTTTCTTATGAGCTCCTTTGAGATTCGAACCATGATCACATTTTAATCCCATTTCTCCCCCTCAAAAATAGCATTTCGATGGTATTTTTGATACCGTTTGATTAAAATCATTGTTTTTTGAAAGCTAATAGGGAGAAACGATTTTGCATGAACTTTTTTGGAACAAAATTGTTTTGATCTACTCCCCCTCAAAACTTGCATTGGTTGTGACATTTTTGTAAACTTTGGAGCAAGTGGGGAGTAACGATTTGAAAATCTTAAGCAAAATTTTTGAAAAGTTTTGAAAAACCTTTTGAGAAATTTTGAATAAAATTTTGCTTAAGGTTAAGAAGATTGAATAAACATTTCATGAAAACTTCTTTTCTTTGTAGGATTGTTGCCATAAAGTGTACAACAGAGTCCTTTCTTTGAAAAACGGGTTATACACTGTTATGTGTGCATAAGCCAAAACGTTGAAGCTCGGGTTGTAAGCTGAAATACTTACAAGCCATTGATTTTTAGGATAAGTGCTCGAAATTTTTGATGAAGCACTTTCCTTTCTTTGAAGATCGGGTCCTTAACTGATGTGTTCAGAAGCCATTGGGTTAAGCGCGGGTTCCGTACTGAAATGCACGAAAGCCATCAAATGAAGCGCGGGTTTTGAACTGAATTGAACAAAAGCCATTTTGACCAGATTAGACAACAACTTTTGGAACCCATTTGAGCACTGCACCAACGGGTTTAGCATGTTTTGCAATCCATTTGTAAGTTGTGTCAATCTGGTTCAAAGAAGTTGAATTCCAACGAGGACTGAAAACTGGTTTTTCATCAGGAAATAACACTCGCGGAATCAACGGAGATTTAAAATCCTTTTTCAAAACAGAGTCCTTGTGTTGCAGCGGAAGTTTTTCAGAGTTTGAAGGACTTTGCTTTGGTCTCCACACTTGCCTTACCCGTGTAAAGCGAGATTGTGGAGTTTGAAATCTTGTAGTCTCTTCATGAGACTTGTTTGACCTTGAAAGCTTTTGAGGAGTAAGTGTTTCAGAAAAATTTTGTTTCTTTGAAAACTTCCTTCCTTTTTGTAAAGAATAGGTTGTAAACTGAGAAACCTTTTTCGAAAATGGTCTTGGTCTTGAAGATTCACCCGTGTAAACCTTCTTTGAAACACTCACTTTGGGTGTTGAAAGATTTGAAACAGGAGATTTGCCTTTTGAACGGTTAAGATCATCAAACTTTGTTTTTAAGGC
The DNA here is from genome assembly GCA_021014915.2 of Artemisia tridentata subsp. tridentata. Lineage (NCBI taxonomy): Eukaryota > Viridiplantae > Streptophyta > Magnoliopsida > Asterales > Asteraceae > Artemisia > Artemisia tridentata. The sequence continues at coordinate 209,682,015 of CP139501.1, forward strand.
ATTGTATGATGTTCGCAGATCACTGTATTCTTTTTGAAAAAGATCTTGGGATGCTAATTTAGATTCCAAAGAAGCAATTTGTTTCAAAAAATGATCTTTTTCGGCTTTTGAATCATCCGTTTTACGAGCCAATTTTCGTTCGAAAACAATATTTTGTTTTTCAAGTCTTTCAAAATATGTTTCGAATTTGTTCGTTTTGTTGAAAAGATCAGTTTTTGCATCCTTAAGATCGTTTGTTCGTTGAGCTAAAAGTGTTTCAAGCTCAAGCACTTTTGTTTGAAGCGCATGATTTGCATTTTCCGTTTCAAAATCCGAAGAATTATAATCAAACAGAGGATTTGGATAGGAAACTTTTGTAACTTGAGGCTTCAATACTTCAGACTCCTTTTGTTGCGTGTTTGATTTTTGATGCAGAACACGTGAACGTTTGATTGAATTAAACAGGTTTTTGTAAGTCTGTTTCAAATGCTCATTTTCTTTTTGTAATGATGCCACAGCATGTTCCAGTTCAATATTTTTTGTATCAAGTTCATCCAAATCAAACTTGATATTGGCATCATCACAATTTTCTTCAAAAATCTTTTCCTTTTCTTTAAGCACTGATGTCGAAGAGTTTTCAGAAGAAGCAATTCTTTTTGACAATTCTTCTTTGACTTCAGCTACTTCTTTTGAAAGTTCAGTGATTTTTCTTTTGAAACAAAGATTTTCAGATTTCAAAAAATATGTATGGTCAGAATCCACATTCTCATGCTCATGATTGACATACACCGACTTGAGTGACTCAATTTGATTTGTGAAAAATTCTTTTTGAATATCAAGATTTAAGCATTTTGCATCAAATTCATCTTCGAGAGAATGAACGTACTTTAAATCTTCTCTCATTTCAGTGACAAGAAATTTTTCAAAGTGTTCAAAACTGAAATTGATATTTTTCACAAGAGGTTCAATCTCATCTTTTAAATACTTACAGACTTCCCTTTTTAGCCAAGCGTCTGATGACATGAGACGATTGTAGTCACTCTCGGTGTATTGTTGTTTTGACCAAATGACCTTTAACGTGTGGTCAATGTGATATTTAAGATTACAGAACTGTTTCCTTGCTTTATTTTGCCATAATTTAGCATCATAAGTAGCAAGTTGAACTTCTTTGAAAAATCTTTTCACATTTGTTTCTTTTCTTTTTAAAGGTGGTTTTGGTATTTCTGACAATTGTATACAACCATACACAAAGCCTTGGTACGAGAGTGGGCTTTTTCTTTGTTTGACTTTTAAGCGTTTTTCATTTTCCAATTTTTCATCTTCTTCTGATATGAACAGAGCATCAGTCGGCAAAAATTTATGTTCAACCTGATCTGTATTTTCAAAACCAATTCCTGATTTTCCCTTATGAACTTTCTCAGCTTTAGGAATAATCATTTGAAGAGTTTGAGCACTTTGGCCTGTTTTTCAAAGTTTTACTTCAAGATTGGTTGCTTGTTTCGAAAACTCTTGATTTTCTTTTTCAAGTTTTGTATTAACAATCTTAAGATTTGAAGTGTTTTCCTGAAGCATTGAGTACCTCATTTTTAATTCACCATTCTCTTTTAAAAGTTCTTGGACCTTTCTGTTGGCGGGGCCCAAATTTCTATCCACAAATTTCTGACCTTGAGATTTAAGGTTTGAGATTTCAGTGTCTTTGCTTTTTGTTAATTTTTCAAGCTCTTTGGACAATAAGATGTTTGTTTGCTTAGTTTTGCGATTGTCCTCTTTGCACTTTTCAAGTTCATGTTTGAAATTATGGATTAAAGAAGCAAATATGGCATGATCTTGATCATGAGAAGATCCATCCTGGGCAGGCTCACCTCCATTAGGATCCATATCTGGAGTCGTAGGAGTGATATTACTATCAAACCGATTCACCACATATGTGTCACTGATGGACTCAGGATGCGCAGAATGTGTCTTGTCATGAACAAACATATTCTCGAACAAATCAACATTATCATGATCGTTTGAATGTTGTACCATAGCCACGATTGCTATGTCGGATGAAAGTCTGATGTGGTCAGCTTCAGTATCCCAAACAGCTTCATTCCTGTGTGTACCCTCAGCATCCGAATCGTATCTTGGACTGCTGCTTTTGACCTGCTGTTTTGACGATGTTTCACTTCCCGTTAACACCGAGCTATCATCAGATGATGTACCCTCATAGACCTTTTCTTCATCCTTGTTTGCCTCTTCTTCCTTTCCCACTATTTCCTTTAATAGCATTTCTCTTACAGTTTGCTCCCTTTCCCGTTCTATCACTTTCTTCTCATTCAGCATCTCTTTCAGATGAAGTGATCTTGAAGTAAGCACCCGTTCCAGTGTTTTCATTTTACTAAACAACTGGAGTATAAACGTTTCCACGTCCACGTGTCTGCTGACGCATTTACTCCATACTTCTATTGTTGATTCATAATCTGGAGAATTTTTGATTCTAAAGTCGAAAAACCATTTAAGCTGCGTCTGGAGTGCTTGAAAGGCTTCAATGCAATCACTTCCCTGTTCAATTTGGTTCTCAATTTGAGATATGTTGTGCAGGAGTTTCTCTCTGAATTTTTCAAAATTCATTTCAGATCCGAAGAGTCTTCCAGAAATTCGATGGAATAAATATGGACTCAACATTGGTGACCTTGCATTAGAGATTGTCACACATTGACTCTTAACTCCTTGAAGGTGCATTAGGCAACGTTCCTTCGTGACATTTTGCACAACTGGAGACATCTGTCCCGCTTGAGAACTTGATTCCATTTGCTTGCGGTGTGATAAAGTTGATTCAGGATCTTTGCAACGAAATAGGAGATGTTGTTGTTGAAGGTTAAGAATGGTTGTTGTTGTTGTGAAGCAAGTTGTTAAGGTGGAATTTTGGTCTGGAAACTTAAAACCTCAATAACTTCATTCTGGAGCGTTTTCAGGCCTCGAAACTTGGGTTGAATGAATAAATTCATTCAACGTGTCCTTCTCCTCGGTCTCACGGTCGTTTTGACAGGTCGTGGACTGAAAACGGAGTTACGGTTCAAAAGTTATAACCGTTTGAAGTTTTGAAGTAAAAATACAACTTTGAAATCGTTATACACAAGTACGAGGGCCAAAACTGCCAAATTTGAAAGTTTCCTAAGTCTGCTGGAAAGTACAGGGACTGAAATTGACAAATCTGAAAAGTGCTGAAAATCCTTCTTTGTCCGATATCGCAATTGCCAGAAGATATCGGACAGAACTGCGTAGCAGATCTCGGACAGAACTGAGCAGACTTGAATTGCGATAGATCTTGTCAACTGCGATATCTGATGCAACTGCGATAGACTTAGCTCAATTGCGATAACTAACGTGAATTGCGATAAGTATCTGACTTTTCAACTGCGATAATTATCGCTATTCCAATTGCGATAAACTTTCAGGCACTGAATTGCGATAGCACACACCAAATGCGATAAGTCGCTAGATTTCACAGAATTGCGATAAAACGCAACTTTTGAAGCCAATTGCGATATTTTGCCTTTTTCAACCACTTTTTGACTTTTTCCTTTACTTATCCACTCTTTCCACTGACTTGCACATGCTTCCTGACAACTTTTACTAACTTATACCAACTTCTTTCAAGTCAAATCCAATCAATAATTCATCCAAAGAAAAATCTTATTTTTGATAAAATTCGATCTATGACAAAGAATAAACACCAAATTTATTCTTACAAACCAAGACTTGAATGAAGAACTAGCAATATTTCACAGAGACAAGTCGCTAGAGCATAAAAACAACCACAAACTTAACTCTTGATATTTTGTATGGATCGAAGAAATGAAAAACAAAAATTGTAACTCTTCTATATAAAGAAAAATAACAATGGATGTTTTTATTTCTAGGATCAAACAAAATATAACCTTTCTTAGATCTTGTAGTCGATGTTCACAGAAAACAAATGTGGCTCGTTTTCAAAGAAGATCAAAAACTCATGAACAAGAATCGAATACAATAACCTCCTACCTCGAAGCTAGGCTGTTGATACCACTTGTTGTTAGTGATAATCACTCTTTATCACACAATATTTAACACGTTAAGCACAAGAGAATGAGATGGGACAAGGGTGTTGGATCGTATGAATATGGACATGGATATGAATGTTAAAGCTTTTCTATTAAAACACACACTTACACCTTTGAACCATGATGAAGCGAAAAGTGTACCGCTTTTAAGGGGTCATTTAAGCCCTAAATCGTATTTATTTGATCAAATATTGCCCTAAATCGTTCCTTTTGTCATTTTAGGTACTTTTGAGGAGAAATCTGGAAAAGGAGGCATTTTGGACGTTTTTGGAGCATAAAAGTGAAGAAAACGACAAAGTCTCAAAAATCGGCTAAAAGTTACCTTTGACGGCGTCAGATTTTACTCTGGACGGCGTCATGGCTTGGCAAGAAAAGGTGGATGTGAAATTTACTCATGATAAGCCAGTGAAAATTGCATGTGAATTCTGACGGCGTCACGCTTTAACCTGATCAAGGGCGTCATGGCTTAATTCAAAGAGGGACGGCGTCACGTTCAAGGTCTGACGGCGTCAAGCCTTGATAAGCCAGAACGGATTTTGGAGAGCTAAAGAGGGACGGCGTCAAGAAGGCCATCCGGGAACCCTAAAAGCGGCGAGGTGACGGCGTCACACTCCATAACGTGACGCCGTCAGATGTAAAAATCTATATATAGTTTTGCAATTCTTTGTCATTAGGGTGGAACTTAGTGTGGAATTTTTGGGAGAAAACCCTAAGACGATTTTAGCATCTTTTTCAAGGCTTTTTGCCTTGAGATCTTCCATGTTACATTGAAAGATAAGTTATCAATTAATCATTCAATATGTCTATGTGTTGTTTGATTTTATCTTGTTCTTGTCTTTTGTTTAACATGTTAGGCTAGATTTATCTTGTGTTTGCTTAGATCTAATGAAACCTAGCTATTGATTATTGGTTATTAGTGTGTTATTAGTTGTATTGGATGATTGTTTATCTATGTTAGGCTTAAGAAAACTGGCTAACTTCCTATTCGGTAACTTGCTTGAACGTCTTAAGAAACATGAACCAAATGCGTACTAAAGGTTTTTATGGTTGTATTTAATGCACAAGCGAATTCTAGTGATCCCATGTTAGGAGCTTCCTAGCCGGCTCGACATAGGAGTGAAGTAGGAGCTTGTAGAGTTGGGGAAGTACGTACGCCACCCCACGATTGGTATTAAGGAATACACCCGTCATCCACGCAACTAATACACACTAATCAACCGGTAAAAGATAGTTAGGGAGTAAGGAAATCTAAGTAAACACATTTCTCTACACATTAGTTCTCACCAACTTTTTATTTTCAGTTATTTATTTTATTTGCATTCGTAGTAATTTGGGTTAGTTGACTAGCAACTAATTCCGCCCACTCTTTCAAACCCGAGATTTTACTTGCTTTCATAAAATTATAAAAACACAAAAAGAATCTTCCTCAACCCTTAGACCTATTAGAGTAGTCTTTCATACCTAACGAACACTATTCCCTGTGGAGAACGATCAATCCCCCGTACTTACCACTACACTATACTACATCGGTCAGGTACACTGCCTGGTGGGGTTGTAAGCCTCTTGAGATCCCTCAAGAGGTAAAACCTGTTGTAAGGTTGCAAAACCACGCATCAAACCACACCTCACAAATGAGGAGATAAGTGCTTTATATAGCACTGCCATTTTGCCCAAAGGCTTTTAAGTGGGCTCTTGGGCTTTTGACCATTGGGCTAGACATTTATATATAACACAATATCTAACATAAGCCCATAATACACAAAGTTCTAATAAAGGTGAATGACCATCACTTTAATACTAAAATTAAAGCTAACACTTAGTTTGATCTAGATAGAACTTTCTCCTTTAGGAATGCTTCATCCCTTCTAGATATGTGATTTAATCCTATCTTTTTCAAACTCTGCATCATCTTGTATGCTCTTGTCTTTTTTTTTCATAAATTGGTTTTTCTTCCATTCTGGGCTATTATTTCCTCCCCTGAGATTGTTACCTCCCCTGAGATTGATATAACTTTTGTTTCCCCTTTTTGTTTGGAAGATCTCTTGTTTTGTTATCAACCTGAAATATGTTAGTTGCAAACCAAAAGAACAAAGTGCAAAGCACTTGATCTATAATATTTTAAACATTTAAGCATCAATATGAACAAAACGTAGCAAATTTTATACTAGCAGGACTAATTATGAACTAACAGGACCTATTGACTAACTAGCAGTACCATGTTTAAAAGCCAATACCAGTTAATTTTATGTACAAAAACACATGTTTTTCAAAGATTTATCATTCCAATACCTCCTACAAGATATTTGAATCTACCTAAATCAAAAGCTTTGGTGAGAAGGTCTGCATAATTCTTTTCAGAATCAATTTTAACAACTTGTATTAACCTTTTCTCATTGCAATCCCTTATGAAATGGTGTCTGATTTCAATGTGTTTTGTTTTTGAGTGTTGAACTGGGTTTTTAATGATACATATAGTACTGCTATTGTCAATATAAATAATGGTGTTAAGAAAATTGTACCCATAGTCAAGCATTTGATTTTGGATCCAAAGAACTTGCCCACAACAACTTGCACCAGCAACATATTCTGCTTCAGTTGTAGAGTTGGCCACCATTGTTTGTTTCTTGCATTGCCAAGAGATGAGTCTGCAACCAAGAAATTGACATCCACCAGTTGTGGATTTTCTGTCTAGAGTTACACCAGCATAGTCACTATCAGAATAAGCCACCAATTCAAAAGATGATTCCCTTGGATACCAAAGACCCAACCTAGGTTGACCCTTAAGATATCTAAAGATTCTTTTGACTGCTGTGAGATGAGAGACTTTGGGATGAACTTGAAACCTTGCACATACACATACTGAGAACATGATATCTGGTCTTGATGATGTAAGGTACATCAAAGACCCAATCATTGACCTATAATTTTGCAAATCCACATCTTCTCCTTCAGCATCCTTGAGTAGCCCTTTTTCTGGATCCATTGGTGTACTTGCAACCTTAGAATCAGCAAACTAAAATTTCCTTAGGATCTCTGCCACATACTTATCTTGGCTGATAAATATGCCTTCTAGAGATTGTTTCACTTGGAGACCCAAAAAGAAAGTAAGTTCCCCCATGGAACTCATTTCAAACTTACTATGCATAAGTTTTTCAAATTTTACACACAAGTCTTGGTTTGTAGATCCAAAGATAATGTCATCAACATAAATCTGCACTAGCAAGATGTCTTTCTTTGTTCTTTTGATGAACAAAGTTGGATCAATCCTGCCTCTTTGGAATCCACTTTCTAGTAGAAAGCAAGCCAATGTTTCATACCATGCCCTAGGAGCTTGGTGTAGACCATAAAGAGCCTTGGTAACCTTATAAACCTTGTCTGGATATTCTGCATCAATGAAGCCTGGAGGTTGAGAAACATACACTGGTTCTTCAAGCTCACCATATAAAAATGCACTCTTAACATCCATTTGATAGACAGTGAAGCCTATGAAAGAAGCATAGGCCAAGAATAGCCTAATTGCTTCAAGTCTTGCAACTGGAGCAAAAACTTCTTCATAATCTACCCCTTCTTCTTGAGTATATCCTTGGGCTACCAATCTTGCTTTGTTTCTGATCACTATACCCCTTTCATCTTTCTTGTTTCTGAACACCCATTTGGTTCCAATTGCCCTATGACCTTTGAGCAAATCAACCAATATCCAAACCTTCTGAATCTTGAATTGGAGAAGCTCTTCTTGCATTGCTTCCACCCAACTTTCATCATCTAAAGCTTTGTTTATGTTTTTGGGTTCAACCTGAGATAGAAAACATGAAAACAGGCATATGTTGGCAATATCATGATTCTTTTCTTCATAAATAGAGGAGATAAACCCTTCTTGATCTGAAGTCAAGACTTGAGATAAACCAACTTGAGATCTTGTTCTAACACCAGAATCAATGCTACCAATCACATCATCAGTTGAGTGATCTTTGAGAATTCTAGTGTTATGTGTTGTAGGAACTTCATAAGTAGATGAAAGATTGCCAATCCCCACTTCTTCATGTAAAGAATCATCTATTTGAACATTCAATGGCTCAGCAGTATCAATTTGTGAACTGGCAGTACCATCTGGTGAACTAGCAGTACCATTGTCATTTGCACCACTTTCTTGATTCTCTTGATTCTGAGTTCCATGATCATCTTCATTACCTTCATTTCTTGTGTTTGAAGGTTCTTCTTGACTTGAAGATAGATCCAAACTTTTCCAAATTGGCATCCAGATGAAATCTTGATCTTTAGGAGTTTCAACATTGTCTTCAAAACCTGCATTATCATTAGTATTTGTACCTGAAACAGGCACATAATTCATAGATTCTGAAAGCCTATCAATATCAAACATCCAATCTGGTCCAATTCCTTTCACATTTGTTAGTTTCTCTTGAAACTCTATGTGAAGATTCTCTTCCACTAGCCTAGTGCAAGTATTAAACACTCTATAGGCCTTACTCTGCAAGGAATACCCTATCAAAAAGCCTACATCTGCTTTTCCTTCAAACTTGCCTAAATGATCTTTGGTATTGAGAATAGTGACCTGACAACCAAAAGGTCTCATAAAACTTAAAGATGGTGTTCTACCAAAGAAAAGTTCATAAGGTATCTTTCTATGTGGTTTTGTCACAAGAACCCTGTTTTGTACATAACAAGCAGTACCAACTGCTTCAGCCCAAAATGAAATAGGCAACTTAGAGTCTACTAACATAGTTCTAGCAGCCTCTATAAGTGTTCTATTCTTCCTTTCTGCTACTCCATTTTGCTGAGGGGTTCTAGCTACACTAAATTCTCTTTTTATGCCTTTTTCCTTGCAAAAGTCATCCATAACCCTATTCTTGAACTCTGTCCCATTGTCACATCTGATGACTTTGACTTTCTTATCAGATTGGTTTTCTATCTCAGTGATATAAGATTTAAGAATCTCACTAGTTTCATGTTTAGATCTTAAAAAGAAAACCCAAGAAAATCTGCTATAATCATCAGTAACAACAAGACAATATCTCTTCCCATTCAAGCTACACACATTAGTAGGACCAAAGAGATCCATATGAAGCATGTATAAAGCCTGAGAAATAGAGTTATTGGTCTTGGGCTTACAAGAAGCTCTATGTTGTTTGCCTTTTAGACAATCAACACAGGTTTGGTTATTTTGGAAAATCTTTTTGGGTAAACCTCTTACCAAATCATATTTTGCAATAGTATTGATTGTTTTAAAGTTTACATGACCAAGTCTTCTATGCCAAAGCATAGATTCATCCAATGAGGCTTTTGCTACCAAACAGGTTAAACTCTCCTTAGGATCAATGTTCTTTAAATCAACACTGTACATATTGTTCCTTTTTGGGATTTTAAGAAGGATCTGACTCTCATCAGGCATTTTAAAATCAGAAGAAAGAACCATACATTCATTGTCAGTAAATAGAACATTGTTCTTTTTTTCACACATTTGTGAGACACTGAGGAGATTAAACTGAAGTTCTTTCACAAAATACACATTTTCAAAATCTAGTTTACTGGTTTTGATAGTACCTTTACCAGTGATCTTTCCTTTTATTCCTCCCCCAAAGGTAACATATCCTCCATCAACTGTTTTGAAGTCTGAGAGAAAAGACATGTTGCCTGTCATGTGCCTTGAACATCCACTATCCACATATCCTTGATCACCAATATCAGTTGAATGTTCCTGCACATGAATAAACATATTAGTTTCCTTGGGGTACCCAAGCCATGACAGACTTGGGTTTGCCTCTTGCATCAATGAAATCAAACCTTTTCAGGATTGTTGATGCACCTTTTGATTGGATTGGTTTCCAAATCCAACATGCTGAGGACTTAACAGCATTTTCCCTTTTTATCCATTTTGTGGTCATTGGTCTATTAGTACCAATTTTGGCAGTACCATTTGGTCTAGCAGGACCTTTGGTTTTTGGTTTCCAAATTTGTGTTTTGACCACAGATTTCTTTTGAATAGGACTATTCACAACTTTTGGTACATATTTGAAAGTGTTTCTTGTACCCTTATCAGTTGGTTTTGTAATAACAGGCTTATTTTGTCTAACAGTATGTTTAACTTTTGTGGTGTTAGACTTAACAAAACTTTTTCTGGGGTGAGTAACATTTGTTTTAGACTTTGATTTATTCCCAGAAACCCATTTATTACAATAAGCATGAAGATGATTAAAGCTACCACAGTAATAACAAGCCTTATTGTACATAACAAAGTCATCACCTAGTTGTTGTGACTTAAGGTTGTTCCAATTTCTTTGGCTTCCTCTAGGTTTGTTATTACATTTTTCACAACTTTCAACTGTTTTCAAAACAGCTTTAGCCTTAGCCTTAATTTCTACTCTTTTAGGACTGATTGGTCCTACTTTGATTCCTTTGATAGGAATAGTCTCATCTTCATCATCATCAGATACCCAATCTTCAATAATTAGAATATCTGGTTTCTTATCAGTGAGCACCTTAGAGAGTGAGGCAATCTTAGCACTCTCAGAAGGTTCACTTTTCTCTACAGGTTTTTAGGGTTTAGGGTTTAGGGTTTAGGGTTTAGGGTTTAGGGAGGTGGACATTTATTGTATCCTATCCCAGATTTGATTCTTTTATTCATCTGATTCTCAACTATGCTTCTAGTACAATCAGATGCAATTTCCAATTTGGTAACAGTCAGTGCAATATTATCTCTAGCCAATGTCACTTTAGTACACTCAGTTCTTAGCATTTCTATTTCTGAATCTTTCAAAAATATTTGTCTATTAAGAATAGCTTTTGCATCAGAAAAGGTAAGTTCATTTTCTCTAAAGTGAATGATTTGTTTTTCAAGTTTGGCCATACCACACTTATAATCGACTAAGTTTTGATGGGTTTTTCTTTCTTCTAATTTTAGCTCATCATAAAGTTTTATATAAGATTTTAATTCATCAAAAGCTTTACAAGTAGTAGAACATTTTGTAATTTGTACCTCAGGAGTGGAGAATGCCATCAAAGCCAATTCATCTGAAGTTGACTCATCTTCACCCATGAAACTCCAATCAAAACCCATGCCATCAATAGCAACCATTGCTTTAGGCTCAGCAACTTCCACAACCTTACTCTTGCTCTCAAAGCTTCCTTTCTTCTCAAAGCTTCCTTTATTTCTGTTGTCAAACCCTCTACCCTTGTCATCCTGCTTCTTAGGTCTTCTACACTCTCTAGAGTAGTGACCCTTCATGTGGCAGTTGTAACACTCCACCTTGGACTTATCATACCCAGCAGGCTCATTTCCATCTATGATAATCTTCTTACCAGTCCTCATCAGCAACTTCTTAGCTCTAATGCTCAAAAGTGAAAGTTGCCACTTTATGTCCATCTCTTCAAGATCATCAGGATGAATCTCTTGAAGATCTTCAAAAGTTAATATGGACCCATTGTGTTGAGATGTAAGAAAAGCACACCCAATTGTTTCATCTAAAATGGTCTTGGTACTGCTGGAAGTACTGGCAGTACCAAAATTTGTGTTGGCAGTACCTTCTTCTCTGCCATCTTTTTCTTCATCTACAACTTTTGAGGTGCTTGGAGATGAAACAAAAGCCATATTTCCTGAGCTTGACCCAGTAGTCTTCTTTACTTCATGCTCTACTATTTTAAAATTGTTGTAGAGATCATTAAGACTCATCTGATCAATATCTGGCTTGTTTTTCCAGACAATGACATGCATGGACCATTCTGAAGGTAAACTCCTAAGAAATTTGGAGTTTAGGTCTTCTTGAGTTATCATCACTTCATGGATGGCTAGCTGGCTTGAAAGCTTCTGAAGTCTATTGAACATACTGTCCAAAGACTCATTTGTTGTGGCTGTAAAGTTCTCAAATTGTTGTTTGAGAAGTGTTTTCTGTGTTTTCTTGGTAGCATCATTACCACCAAATCTAGCCACAATAGCTTCAAAAAGGGTTTTAGCATCTTTGTATTTGTTAAAGATCAAAAGCTGATCATTTGGAATAGTCATCAGTAACATACTCCTGGCTTTTAGATCATTTCGCTTCTGAATTCTTTCTTCTGCACTTGATGGGCTTGTTTGTATTTGTGTTACAAGAGCACCGTTTACTGTTGTAGTGGTGATTGAGGGTTTAAATGAGTTGCCTTCTTCAATGATCTCCCAAAGTGCATAGTCTTGCACTTGAAAGTATTGTTCTACCCTTAGTCGCCACATATCAAACTCATTTTGCTTGAGTAATGGAAGTTTAGCTGCAAGATTTGTTTGAATATGTTCAACATCCATTGTTCTTTTAATTTGTAAATATCAGCCTAGCTCTGATACCACTTGTGGAAAGGTTATTGCACAAACACTTGGGATGTGAATCTTAGTAACGTGTTTGTGAGATATTTATGTATGAATGTGTTTAGCATGCGGAATATACTACAACACACTTAAAAGAACACAAAGGTGGTGAGTTATGTAAACGTGAGTATGTAATGAACAAGGAACACAACTTTAGTTAACACAAAACGATTCAATATTATTGATGAAATAATACGGATGATCTAACTATCACCGGGATTACAAAGTAATCTTGAATCTTAGATTGTAAAAGGATTTGTGAAATGAGTAACTAAGTTACTTGAGAGATTGTTCTGTTTTGGTTAATAGTTGAAGAGATGCATGCATGAAGGAGGTGTCTTAGGGAACCTTTTATACAATAAGGTACCCTAATTACAAGTTGTCAAGTGGTTGAATATAATATGTTACTTTGACTATTCTAGCCTACAATTAAATACAACTACCAATGTAACAACTCTGTAATATTCTTCTGTGAACCACAGAAGACTAAACTACTTCTACATAACGTATTACAATGTACAAAGACTAATAATTCAACTAAATATCTATTACAAAATATCTAACAACTTGACATATAGCTTGGCAGGACCTTTATCAACTAGCAGTACCTTCTACCCAGAAGGTACTGTTAGTACATCTTCATACTCTTCAAAATCAACTAGCAGGCTCTTTGACATCTTTGGCAGGCTCTTTGACTTGAACATTTTATTCCCAACAGGATTTATAAGTAAGTTATTTCTGAAATGGATCCCAAGACCAACATGCTGAGACCTTAACAACAGACCCCCCATGTCCCTTTACAGCATAAGAGTTTGACATTTTTGATGTATTTTTAACAATGGGTCTCCTCACAGGTGAGCATGATTTAGCAAAATTATTTCTTTGATTAAATTTGTTCACTTGTGTTCTATTTGAAACTGGTTGTTTGGGTCTAAATGTATCAACATACCCAGAATTAACTTTGGGCTTAACAGAATTAACTTTTTGCCCAACAGAATTAATATTTTGCCTACCAGTATTAACATTTGACCTAACAGAATTAACATGTGATCTACCAGCTTTGATTTGTACTGATCTCGGAACAAATTGATTTGCATGATTAACTCTGTTTACATTGTTTCACACTGGTTTGGCAATCACATTACCAGTATTAACACTCCTTTGTTTCTTAAGCTTAGCCTCTCTAATCATTCTCTTTTCATGAAAATCACAATCTTTGATTAAATGACTAAGGCTACCACAAACAAAACATCTTTTCTGAGTAAAAGAGTAACCTTTCCCTAGTTCTCTTTTCATTCTATCAACCTTGGGTGACTCTTGACTTTTAACATGTTGCCTAGGCGTTTTTATGTGTGAGACACAACTAGGTTCAACTGTTTTAGGTTTTGGTGCAGACACTACTGGTTTACTAATCTTAACAGGTTTAGACTTAGACACCTCTTTTGGTACATTTTCTGGTTCTGAATCAGAATGCTTAGAGACATTTCCAATGGACCCTCCACTGTCATCAGATTGACAGGTAGAATACTTACTGGATTTTTCATCTGAGATACTTGTTTCAGGCTTTTGAGGTCCCTTCTTACCATAAACATACAAAGACTCATCAAAATCTTGCTCTGGTAGAGGAGTGTAATCTCCATTTAATAGAGGTGGAACTCCTTTGAAGTTGTCAGTTTTTGAGAATCTATTGTATACAGGTTTATCAGCAAAGTCATCATCTGTACTAGTGAACACAGTTCTTTCCATTTCTTCCTCATAACTTAAAATCTCACTATCTGATTTTATTTCATATCCTAGACCAATTTTGCAAGTTGAGCTCATACCAGAATCTATTAATCTATCCAGATTTTTAGCAGAATTATTCCATGTGTCTATTGTTTTCTGCAATTCTTCCTTATCTTTTACAGCTTTCATTCCAATTCTCCTATATTTTTTAAGCTTTTCATCTTTTTCATAGATTTCATTGGCTTGAAATGTAAGCTTTTCATTTAAGGTTAATTGCTGTTTTTGATAAGTGACAATTTGAGCTTCTAAGGTCTTAACAGCATTAGTGTAAGCAAGTATTTTAGCTTCCTGATCACCTATCTGTTGCATTTGCTCATCACACAATGTTTTAAGATTATTATATGATTTCATGCATGTTTTAGAACACAAGGATACCTCAGTATTGGAGCCAATAGCCATGAATGCATGATTTGGTTCTGTTTCTTCATCTGTGTGTTCTCCCCAGTTAACAGCACCAGCTTCCAAAGTCAGCATACCCATTTGACTCTTCTCCTGCTTGTCTTCTTCTTGAGAGTCTGAATCTTTCTTCTTCTTCCCATCAGTAGTCACCTTTGCTGTGCACTCCCTAGCAAAGTGACCAGTGTTGTGCTGCTGTCTTTCCATCAAATCTGATATTTCTTCCAGTTTTCTTGTAGAACTTCTTCACTCTAAGAGCAATCATTGCTATCTGCCACTTTATGTCCATTTCTTCAATGTCTACATCATTTATCTGTTCAAGGTCCTCATTAATGAGGTCCTTGTCTTCTGATCTCTTTGCAAAGAGTGAATAGATGACTTCATCAGCAAAACCAGCAGGAACTTCTCTTTCTTTCATATTGCTTGAAGAAGTATCATAGCTACCAGAATTAACTTTGCTAGTACTGCTCTTGCTTTGGGAGACAAAAGCAACATTAGCAGCACTTGAAGATGCCTTTGAAACACCTTTGATTTCATGTTCAAAGACCCGAAGATTATTGTACAAATCATCAATTGACAAAGTGTCAACATCTTCTTTCATTCTCATGCTCATTGCCAGATGTGACCATTCTTTTGGTAAAGATCTGAGAAACTTATGATTTGCATCTTCAGTAGATACACCAGCACCATGAGCTTCCAATTGTGAGAGAAGATGTTGGAATCTGTCATACCCTTTCTCTAATCCTTCAGAACTGGTCACAGTGAATGCTTCAAACTGTTGTTTGAGAACAGCTTTCTGCATCTTCTTTGAATTAGCATTTCCTCCAAACCTAGTTCTGATTGCTTCCCAAATCTCCTTAGCATCATCCATTCCATGAAATCTTCTTAAATGTTCCTTGGGAAGGGCCATTAGTAAAATGGTTCTTGCCTTCCTCTCCTCTCCTTCTCCACAGCATGAATCTCTACAGCAGAGACTGGTGGAAGCACTCTAACAACACCATCCTTACCAACAGAGATCTTCTTCTTTGAGTTTCCATTCTGAATCACCTTCCATACATCATTATCAATGTACTCAAGGTAATGCTCCATCTCCATGGCCCAGATATCATACTCCTCCTTTTTCAGAATTGGGAGTTTGATGTTTGAGATAGTAGTTGTTGCAGGAATGTTTTGTTGTTGTTGTTTAGGTCTACTGGTTTCTGATGTATCATCATCATGATTTGAAACGTCTTCATCACTAAGATGAGTTGAGTACTCATCATTGGCCTGTTGAGACATTATGCAGGATTTTTGAGTGAATGAGTGTTTGTGGTTTGTGTTTCTTCTTACTCAAAGTCCCTCTATAGGCTCTGATACCACTTGTAGGTCCACGGTTATGGATCTAAGTAGACTGTGTTAGACAATAGATAACTTGAATAAATCCAAATTAATCTATATGAGAAACTCTTAACAATATATTGATTGTTAATGCGGAATCTTAACAAACAACAAGTATGAAGAACACAACTAAGATTACTAACTTCGTATTACTATTAAACTTTCAATTGTCACAATGTCACCCTAAACATAATGCCGTAGGGTTCCTTTTATACTCTAAGGAAACCCTAATGTTACAAAACGTGTGAAAGGATAAACATATCTTCTAATAAGATAACTAATACGTATATATCCTTTCCTAACATATAGCTAACAAACTATTCTGTTAAACATAAACAGACTTAACTAATAATCCCTACCAGACTTAACTATGTTTGCCAGACTTAACTTTGTACTGGCAGACTTAACTAAGCTAACAGACTTAACGAATACATCAGCAGACTTAAGTCTGTTCTACAATAATTCCCAACAGTCAGCTTCTTACAGCTGTTGGCATTGATAGCAACAATGGAATATACCCATTAGCCTATGTTGTTGCAGAAGCTGAAAAAAAGATTCATGGACTTGGTTTCTTGAATGTCTAGCAGATGATCTTGACTTGCAGCCAAATTCAAACTACACTTTTATCAGTGACAGACAAAAGGTAATGTAAATTTATAGCTGATTATATTCACTTATATTATTGATAAATGATACTTTTATTAGTAATGAATTGATGTTCCTTTGTGCAGGGTATCATTCCAGCTTTAGCAGCAGTATTCCCTATTGCAGAACACAGATTCTGTTTGAGGCACATCTATGATAATATGAAATTGCAATGGAATGCTAGAGCCTACAAGGAAGATTTGTGGAGATGTGAAACAGCAACAATCGTCCAACAATTTAAGACAGCCATGCTTGCATTCAAGAGTTTTAGCGAACCTGCTCATGCTTAGTTAAGTAAGATACCCCCAACCCATTAGTCAAGGTCACATTTTTCAGGTACTAACTAAAATCTTTGTCTAACTATACATCTTTTGTTGCTCAACATTGTTGTTTGTATTACTAAAACATGTTTTATACATACTAGACGTGTAAGGAGAACTCATTCTGATGTGTTACTTAATAACATGTGTGAAGTGTTTAATGCGAAACTAGTGGGAGGTAGGCACCAACCCATCATTACTGATTTAGAATACATTAGAGAATATTGTATGAATAGAATAGTCAATGTTGTGAATGTAATTAACAAGAGTGTCAGACCATTAACACCAAAGGCAACAAACATGTTAGACTTGATTAAGAAAGAGGCTTATAAGTACAGTGTGTTATAGATTGAAGGAGATAAGTATCAGGTTAGTGGATGGGGAGATAAGTGCCTTGTGAATGTTGAAACTAGGGATTGTACTTGTAGAAGATGTGAGATTACAGGTATGTCATGTATACATGTTGTTGCTTTGAATGAAAGTAGGATCTTTAGAATCATGGGTTCATCCATGTTACTTGCTTAAGTCTTTGAAGGAAACTTACAAACACACCATCCAACACATAGCTGGTTATCGACATTAGGAAAAGTCAAATGTGCCCACAAGCATTCTTCCACCTCAACATCATAAACCAAAGGGTAGGCCAAGAAAGAAAAGAACTAGGGCAGCTACTGAAAATGATGATAATGATAAAGATAGTAGGAGTGTAGTTTGTGGTATTTGTGGCAATGTTGGATACAACAAGAAAACATGTCTTGGGCAAGGAGGTGTAACTGGAAGTCAAGCAGTAAATGTCAGTCTCAAAAAACAGGTTCATGTTCCCAGCCAAATGTTGCATCAAAGAAGAAGACTCATGTTAAAAGTAAGAAGGAAGAGTCAAAAAACCAAGATGAAGGTCAAATTGATGCTCAACCTCAAAGTCATGTGCAAGCAATTGGTGGTCAGTCTGAAAGTCATGTTCATTCATCTGGTGAACAATATGAAATCCTTGTTCAAGCAAATCCGGTTCCATCTAATTCTCAATGTCACAGTATAGTTCATGTAAATGTGGTCCAGTGTCAATCTGGAAGTCAAATGGATGCTGGTTATGGTGTAACTTCACAACCAAAGTGGACAAGGAAGAAGATTTTAGCAGCAAGATTGGCCTCACCATAGGTCATATGTGTTAAAGAACAATGTTTTTCATCTGATATGTAACTTCTAGACAATATTTGGTCTCTTTAAACAATTTGTGTTTCTGTACTTTGTAGACTAACAAATTTTATGCATTTGAAAATATATCCATTTGCATTATCTATGAAATCATCTCATGTTAGTTTATGGGATAATGAGTTTTAAAAGTATCAATTTGCCTATGTAATGTCACTTTACCCGTTTCCACAGAGTGTTGCAAGTTCATAGTCATAATAACTGTTGACTTTTAGCAAGTCAATTAATGTCATTACAAATGAAAATTGACTATTCAATAGTCAAATACCAGCTTGAATTGGTATGTTAGATGTTGTAGTTTCAGTTGGTTTGTCAAATGGATTTCCTTGACTAGCAAATGGATTTGATTCACTTGCAGATGTTACAATTATGTTGACTTTTAGAAAGTCAATTAATGTCATTACACATGAAAATTGACTATTCAATAGTCAAATACCAGCTTAAATTGGTAGGTCAGATGTTGTAGTTTCAGTTGGATTGTCAAATTGATTTCCTTGACTTGCAGATGTTTTGACTTGGATCATGTTACTTGGATGTGTTTTGACTCAGATAATGTTAGTCTATTTACGGATGTATGTAACACATTCTTTTTTGCAAGGACCAAATAGTAAACCAAAAAAAGGAAGTACAGTACAAGCACAAAAACAAAAGAAAGAAATATATAATAAAACTATTGTACAAGAACCAAAATAATACAACTCAAGAGTTGTTACTAGTCAATCAAAATTAAGACTTCCTAAACAAGCCTTACCAATTACATACCATCTAAAACCCGGCCAAAACGCAAAAAACAATGAGTTTCTAAACCTACTAGATAAACCATAGAAAAACGAAGATGATCACTGATAGTACAATAAATTGCACTACCAGGCCTTCGATGATGATCAAAGGATTTACGGGGTGTTGAGGTTGCGCCAAGCTTGTCTTAACCTGAAATAAGAAATACCAAAACACTACGTTAAGTGATTGCGCAGGGGTTGGACCCTGCGAACCACCTCCGGCGTGCGAGTAAGTATGTGATATGGTAAGTTTGTAGTAAGTTGAGAGAGTTAAGTTGGCATTACCATGGTTATGGCCCGTCTAAGCTATTTATAGGGGAGAAATAGGCCATAGACGGCAGTTTCAATTGATTCGGAGATCATGGGGGCGTCCCATGAAATGTGGTAACCGCTAGGGTTTTGTAGCTCACGATCTCTACTTTGGTGGGAAAGCCTAAAGGAAGAGGAGACGTGGGTATGACCAGGTCAAGGTAGCTCTCCGTTGTAGTTCCTTCGTAGGAGATACCCCGAAGGGCTTAAGGCTTCGATTGGCGGATTCCCACATGGTAACCACTTCATAGATGAATGGTTTTACGCCAATGAAACGTGTTAGGAGATTAACCTGGGCCTCTGAATAGAGGGCTTCGCACAGGCTCGAAGGGGAGTCCTTCGACCCGTTCGGAGGGTACATCATCAAGCCCCCCAGTCGAAAGTGATATATACGTACGATGATGCGTGGTTTTGCGACCTTACAACAGGTTTTACCTCTCGAGGGATCTCAAGAGGCTTGCAATCCCCACCAGGCAGTGTACCTGACCGATGTAGTATAGTGTAGTGGCAAGTACCGGGGGATTGATCGTTCTCTAGTGGAATAGTGTCGTTAGGATTGAAAAACTACTCTAATAGGTCTAAGGGTGAGGGAAGATTCTTTTTGTATTTTTTTATATTTTTTTATAAAAGCAAGTAAAATCTCGGGTTTGAAGGAGTGGGCGGAATTAGTTGCTAGTCAACTAACCCAAATAACTACAATTGCAAATAAAATAAAATAACTGAAAATAAAAAGGTTGTGGAACTTATATGGAGAGAAATGTGTTTACTTAGATTTCCTTACTCCCTAACTATCTTTTACCGGTTGATTAGTGTGTATTAATTGCGTGGATGACGGGTGTATTCCTTAATACCAATCGTGGGGTGGCGTACGTACTTCCCCAACTCTACAAGCTCCTACTTCACTCCTATGTCGAGCCGGCTAAGAAGCTCCTAACATGGGATCACTAGAATTCGCTCATGCATTAAATACAACCATAAAAACCTTAGTACGCATTGGTTCATGTTTCTTAAGACGTTCAAGAAAGTTACCGTATAGGAGGTTAGCCAGTTTTCTTAAGCCTAACATCGATAAACAATCATCCAATACAATTAATAACACACCAACAACCAATAATCAATAGTTAGGTTTCATTAGATCTAAGCAAACACAAGATAAATCTAGCCTAGCATGTTAAATAAAAGACAAGAACAAGATATAATCAAACAACACATAGACATATTGAATGATTAATTGATTACTTATCTTCAATTGAACATGGGAGATCCAAGGGTATAAAACCCTTAAAAGTAGCAGAAAAATCGTCTTAGGGTTTCTCCTCACAAAGTTGCACACTAATGACTAAAAATTATGAGAATATATATAGAAAATCAGATCTGACGGCGTCACGTTATAGAGTTGACGCCGTCACCTCGCCGCGGTTAGGGTTTCTTGATGGCCTTCTTGACGCCGTCCCTTTTTAATCATCCAAAATCCTCTCTGGCGCGTCAAGGGTTGACGGCGTCACAATGGTGCTTGACGCCGTCACAGGTACTTTTCCAGCCGATTTTGAGACTTTGTCGTTTTCTTCACTTTTATGCTCCAAAAACGTCCAAAATGCTTCATTTTCCAGATTTCTTCTCCAAAGTACCTAAAATGACAAAAGGAACGATTTAGGGCAATATTTGATCAAATAAATACGATTTAGGGCTTAAATGACCCCCTAAAAGCGGTACACTTTTCGCTTCATCAAATACCCTTACATTTGAGATTTGCTTGTCCTCAAGCAAATGCGCTTTTATTCTAATCAAAATACAAGTTAGGGGTCATTTAATGCTAATATAAAAGTAATTACAACAAATAGTCGTTCCACTTTAATTATAATAAGCACGGAGATTACAGACTAGCACCTCACAAGTAGTGTTTAGATACTCACATCTCTCAGGTGTCATAAAAGTATATCTCATAAATGAAAATGAATAATATCTCTCACTACCTGTTATAGCAAATAGATTACCATAGGCTTGGGAAAGGATCAAAAACCTCCTCCACTAGGCGTAAGCACCTAAGATAAACTATCAAAGAGGGCTTTTAAACGGGTTATAACGTTAGGTGTAGGGATATGATAAACACGGTTTTGTTGGATAAAGGATATTTTACTGGTGGCGAGTTAAAGATCTTGATTAATTACATGTACAATATGGCGTTGCTAAGCCAAGACTAGACTCGACTTAAGCTAATAAAAAACTAATAAAAACATAAAATAAACATAAAAGGAAACGGGATGGTAGTCCGTATGTTTTTTTTTTTTTTTTTTTTTTTTTTTTTTACACTCTTGCCCTACCATCCAAAATAATACACCATAGGGGCCTCGGTTCTCCCCTTACACTTGAACTTTTACATAATTTTACAATTACTATTCTATCGACTCGAATTAAGATAATCGAAACACTTGGAGTACTTTTAAAATATTTAGCACATATGGGGGTAATAATGTTGTTCTTCCCCATTACTCCATTACACTAGTACTTTACCCATGAGTCCCAATCGTCCCAAAACAAAATGTACAAGGATATGACTCGACTTAGCAACCATGTAATCAATTAGATAATTAACTTGGGGTTTAAACAAATGTTGTCACAATAATGCACTAAAAATGAGTGCATACAAGGTAGGCTAAGGCGATTTGGGTGTACATTTAAGTGGGGTGTAAACAAATTCTTACTTTAAGTAAAATGCTTAAAGTTAGAAATGAAAAGATAGGCTCTGAGGGGTGTACTAGGGGTATCGTGTACTAAAAATGAGTACAACGCAAAGGGTGTGGGAGAATTACTTGACTAATGTAGCCAATGTAATTATAACAAAAACACAGGTGTAAAACAATGGGTTAATCCTAATGCCTCTTATCATGTAGTAAATCTAACTACACGAATGTAGTCTCACTTGTGGCCTCGGAATGGTCCTAACGCAAGTTCTAGAATCTAAGTGCTACCGGTACACACATCATAGCATAAATGCTTTTCCTACCAATTCTAGGGGCGAACCTCACATATTTGGGGGTGGAAAATTTTTTTAGTGGTACGGTTTTGTGCTAGTCATATAACTCCTATCCGTGAGACGCTCATTAAGACCAAAGTTTCACTCCTATATGTTGTAAAAAATTTTAAATTTGGCACTAAAATTGCCTTAACAGGTATTTCTCTCAGTTTTATTACACATCTACCATTAAACAAACGAAAAATCAAGCGCAATTGTATTCTCTAAGGTATCATCATTTACCCTCCCCTTACACTTAAGCTGAACATTGTCCCCAATGTTCATTCAAAGGATGTAAAAGTAAATAAGGTAAAAGAATGAAAACAAATACTCCCCTGATTCGTTCGATGTGGATAATCCGGTAACATGGTTATATCCTCCTCCAAGAAAATGAACGTTGAAAGCTTCCCTTCCGAAATATAAATCATCTTCTTGTCCAATATAACCTGTTAAACCTGAGAAAACAAACACAAAAAACCCAAAGCATCAACCTGAACAAAGAAAATTCACAACTAGATGTAATTCCAGACTTAGAAATAAAAACAAAAACGATTAAGGATATAATGCTTGTAGAATGAATATTTGCAGATTTCCTAGAGTTTATAAGTTAGAGATTTAATAAAGCATTTTATGATTCCGGAAGAAAAACAAAACTTTCAAAAAAAATTCCAGAAAACTGTTCTTGACGCCGTCAGACTGGGGTCTGACGTCGTCAGACTGGGGTCTGACGCCGTCAGAAGTGATCTGACAGATTTTTCATGTTAAGTTTCCGGAAAATTTCTGGAAAAACTCAATCCTTATTTCCTGGAAATCCTACAAAATATCATTATGACTCGATACAAGCATTTGACTCAAACAATTACTAATATGTATGTTAATTTAATATTGTTATGATTCATGTTCATTTGTTCTAATAAACCGATTTGGATTTCCCTTACACTTATCTTTTGCAAAATACCTTTATATGTAGTTAAGACGAAGTTAAAAACAAGATAAAGCATTTTTACAATTTAGTTTCGAACATGAATCAATAATAATAAAAATTAAACATACATACGGAAGCAAATAAAATCAAACAAACAAATAAATAAACACACAAAGCAAATAAAGCTTGGGTTGCCTCCCAAGAAGCGCTTGTTTTTGTTCGAGTCACGAGCCTGACTCTACCCTTATTTAACGGAAATAGGGGAGGTTTTCCCTACACTTAGGGTTAAGTGCGGGTGATAGTAGCGATACACACCAGCTCGGTAGGAGTATGCCACGTGAGGAAAGATTGGTGGATGAATTATATGCTCAAAGGGGTGTGCTCCTTTCATCATAACCTTACCTAGTTCACTTTGGTCAATGGGTGAGTTAAAGTGTTCTCCTAAAAAGGGATCATTTTCTAACAACTTCGAGAGACTCCTAATTGGGAATCCATCTTGACCCAATAGACCCGGTTTAAACCCATAATGTTTCTTGTGATCAATCATGAATGGGTGATGTAGACATGTAAGGTCATTTTTCACTCCTATATTGTCTTCCTCACTACAAGGCTTAATGTCTACTACCTTAAATTTAAGACTACCCGGACTATATGTTTTGATGGGTGGATCGGGACCTAATTCAATTCCTAAATTTACATCTAAGGATGGAAGATTAGGTAACGGTTTTGGCTGAGGCTCCGGTTCATCAAAACTAGGAACTTCCATATAACTAAAAGAAAGGTTATGATTACAAGTATTCAAACCTATATCCTCTAGTTGTGTTTGGTCCAAGGGTTCTACCTCTATTGGGGTTCCTATAGTTTCTTCTACTTCTTCTGGGTAAGTCACGGGTGGTGTGTGTGCCTCAAATGATGGTAGGACTTGTGGGGTACTTGGTGGGCTTATGTTACTTACCTCATCATTCCTTGTGTCAAGATCACCTATATCCTCATCATGTGTTTTAGTAGAATCTAACCCTAACATTTTCCCTAGTATCTCAAGTGCTTCTCTAGGCATCTCAACTTCTATATCCGAATCATAAGGATCATCCTCAATATTCTGACTGCTATATTCAAATTGCCCAAAAGATTCATCATGTGTTTCTTGAGATTCATCGTCATCGATCATAAAACCTAGGTCTTTTTGATCAATGTGATCATGCTCGGCTAGATCCTCCATCACATCAAGATCACCTAAGTGTTCACCCTGTATTATGGTAGTGTCTAACCATGACATGCAGCTAGGTGGCTCAACTCTACCCTCATCCCCAAACAAAAATTGTTTCATGATCCTTGAAATTTGTGGTCAATTGACTTGTATTAATGTTTGTTGGGTTGTCTACTATATAATAATATTGGGCACAATTCTCAATAGCTTCCCATGCTTCTTCAGCACTTAATTCCCTAAGATCCCTGCCGGCAAAATGGTAAATGTCCCTTTGGCCATGTCGGTCGACACGATCGTAAAAGATTTGAGTTAGGGACCATGAATCGAAGTTATGATGAGGGACTTTTTGGAGTAAATATTTAAAACCAGTCCATGCATCATAGAGAGGTTCATCTTTATGTTGTTTAAACATCAAGATGTCATATGGAGTGGGTGAATTACGTGGTTGGTGGTATGGTGGATTCGCGTTCTCCATAATGGTGAACGGAAGAGTCAATGGAAATTACGAACAAACACACAAAGAAATAAGATAGACTAAAGAAGACCTATAAAAAGAAAATAAAAATCTTACTAGAAAGGAATCTAGTAAGTAGACCTAATAAAATAAAAATTCAACCTAAACAATAACTATTCCCCGGCAACGGCGCCAAAAACTTGATGCATGGTTTTGCGACCTTACAACAGGTTTTACCTCTCGAGGGATCTCAAGAGGCTTGCAATCCCCACCAGGCAGTGTACCTGACCGATGTAGTATAGTGTAGTGGCAAGTACCGGGGGATTGATCGTTCTCTAGGGGAATAGTGTCGTTAGGATTGAAAAACTACTCTAATAGGTCTAAGGGTGAGGGAAGATTCTTTTTGTATTTTTTTATATTTTTTTTTAAAAGCAAGTAAAATCTCGGGTTTGAAGGAGTGGGCGAAATTAGTTGCTAGTCAACTAACCCAAATAACTACAATTGCAAATAAAATAAAATAACTGAAAATAAAAAGGTTGTGGAACTTATATGGAGAGAAATGTGTTTACTTAGATTTCCTTACTCCCTAACTACTCCCTCCGTCTCAATTTATTTGTCCATATTTCCTTTTATAGATGTCTCAAATTAATTGTCCACTTTCCTTATTTAGTAAAAACTAGAGAATCTAGTGGAGGAATATTTCATTTTAGTGGTTGAAAATTAAAGTGGCCCCACTTTTATTAAACTTTGTGTTTTCTCTCTCCTGACAAATAAATTGAGACGGAGGGAGTTCCTTACTCCCTAACTATCTTTTACCGGTTGATTAGTGTGTATTAATTGCGTGGATGACGGGTGTATTCCTTAATACCAATCGTGGGGTGGCGTACGTACTTCCCCAACTCTATAAGCTCCTACTTCACTCCTATGTCGAGCCGGCTAAGAAGCTCCTAACATGGGATCACTAGAATTCGCTCATGCATTAAATACAACCATAAAAACCTTAGTACGCATTGGTTCATGTTTCTTAAGACGTTCAAGCAAGTTACCGTATAGGTGGTTAGCCAGTTTTCTTAAGCCTAACATCGATAAACAATCATCCAATACAATTAATAACACACCAACAACCAATAATCAATAGTTAGGTTTCATTAGATCTAAGCAAACACAAGATAAATCTAGCCTAGCATGTTAAATAAAAGACAAGAACAAGATATAATCAAACAACACATAGACATATTGAATGATTAATTGATTACTTATCTTCAATTGAACATGGGAGATCCAAGGGTATAAAACCCTTAAAAGTAGCAGAAAAATCGTCTTAGGGTTTCTCCTCACAAAGTTGCACACTAATGACTAAAAATTATGAGAATATATATAGAAAATCAGATCTGACGGCGTCACGTTATAGAGTTGACGCCGTCACCTCGCCGCGGTTAGGGTTTCTTGATGGCCTTCTTGACGCCGTCCCCTTTTAATCATCCAAAATCCTCTCTGGCGCGTCAAGGGTTGACGGCGTCACAATGGTGCTTGACGCCGTCACAGGTACTTTTCCAGCCGATTTTGAGACTTTGTCGTTTTCTTCACTTTTATGCTCCAAAAACGTCCAAAATGCTTCCTTTTCCAGATTTCTTCTCCAAAGTACCTAAAATGACAAAAGGAACGATTTAGGGCAATATTTGATCAAATAAATACGATTTAGGGCTTAAATGACCCCCTAAAAGCGGTACACTTTTCGCTTCATCATACGAGTATAAATTGCATTCGACTCAAAAGTAATAACTAAACCTTTTGCCAATATAAGAAAATGGAAAGGTTTGTTTTTCTATGTACAAAACACAATCATACCTCCCGAATACCCAGCTTTGCTGGATAAAGCATTCCGGTTTGACGAGAAACGCTTTGATGATCCTTTGCCACACTTCATAAGAAGTAATCCCCTTTACCAACGCCTTGCACGCCATCCATTTGATGTTCAAACATTTCCTGAGCCGGTATTGTATATGGCGGGCATCATTGATCATTGGGAAGGCTCTCCGTCAATATCAGTCAACAATGAGGAGACTCCACACTTTGTGGAAAATGTAGCAGATTCTGACGATCCCCTTATCAAGGAATTTCAAGCGAAGCTCGCATGGTCCTCCGGCATGTCACACAAGAAGAAAAGTAAGAAAGGAAGAGTTGCGATGTCTGTGAAAACTCCTCCGAAAAGGAAATTATCTCTTCCAACCCCTTCGACAAGGTCTGTGAAACCCAAAGTCTCCTATGCTAAAACCTTCATGCCTACCACCCTAAAGATCCCCGAGGATGAAACTCCTAGTAAGTTGAAATCTGTCATGCATAATAAAGACCATACTTCACGTGGTTGACTGTTCTGTCCTTCGCAGGTCTGCCTGACGTAAGGGAGCTTCCGAATGCTCTTGCGTGTCACCAATTGGTTGACAAGATGACACCTCCCAGCTGGAGAGGGATTTTGGATAATATGTCAATGGAGGAGCTTTGTAACTTTCACTCCAAGAGTTATGCTAGACATGTTGTTTTGGATAATCATCTTAATTCTCGAACAAGGGAACTGGTTCAAACGGTGGTGGCTGTGAGAGGGAAAATGGATGCCATCTTAACCAAAGAAAAAGAAAGGTATAATGAGTATGACGAATTAGAGGCCAAGTGCAAAGAAGTAATGGAGAACTTTGAGAAGAATCCTGTCGTCCAAGACATGCGAGCAAAAATCAATAGCCTCAAAGGATAATTGAGGGAATCCCAAGCAGAATGCGGCAAGTTGAAGATTGAGGAGGCTCAGGTATCCGGTTATAGAGCACAAATGACTGTGCTTGAGTCCAAATGTACAGGTCTGGAAACTGAAATTGCTAGGTTGGTTAAGCAGGAGAGCAAACTTTGCGAGGAAATTGAAGGACTTAAATTCCAATGCAAGAACTTGAAGGAGGACCGAGCTGAGGTGGTTTCGAAGGTCGTTCCTCACATTGCAATGGAATTGTATCATAGTGATGAGGTGGTGGAGGTTATTGGGAGGCTGGTGAACACGGCCATTTTTTATGGTACGTGTACAACGTTTGAAGAAGTTGCCCAGACGAAGAAACCTGTGGTTTTGTCGGAGATACCTTACTATCGTCCCAATTATGAGCAAGAGTATAATGATGCTGGTAATGCGTTCACGTCAACAGAGTACCCTTTCCTCACCGAAGTAACCAAAGACCCTTCGACTTCAATAGAAGATCTCCTGGCGAAGAAACCAAGGAAAATTCAGCCCCCCTCTCCAACCAAGAAGACTGCAACCGCCCTCTAAGGCCTCCATCTCTATCAAAGAACCCAATTTCCTTGAAGAATGCATGAGGACTGCTGTGTTGGCAGTGATTTAGTCTTAAGGGTGGCATGTACCCTTTTAAACAATGTCCCATGATGTTTGCTAGGCCTTTACCTGCATGTTTAAACAATTTATTTTTGCTTTATACTGGGCTTCGACTCATGCTCCAAACAATTGCCTGGGTATTTTTTGTTGGCTTTGACCATGCTTGGTCTTTGTAATTCCAGTTAGGGGACAATGTCCCTCTTTGTATGTCATGCTTTTCTTCTCTTACGCTTACAAGAAACGTACACATACAACCTAAGGTTATAACCTTATTGTGTGTATTTTGAACCAAGATTTTTAGCAATCGTATAATTTGACTGCGACATAGGGTCGCGACCCACTCCGTCTTCATCCTTAAGTTGCAAAGGGCTTAGAATACCCTAAGACTATATAGGAAAGTTAATGTGAATTGTAGTGGATGTTATTCGTATACAAGACATGTGTCTTGCTTCATCCTTCGACATTGAAACTTGTAAAGTACTTGGCTGAACAAATCTTTGTTGTAAATAACGAAACAAGAGATTTGAGGGAAATGCGTTATATCATTAAGTGGGTAGGGAGGATTACATCATTTTAAGAAATGAATACTAAGACACCTACCATTAATGCTTCTTTCCCCAAGTGAGAAGAATGCGTTACATGAATTTGAAAAAACAAACTGAGTGCTTTTAATAGTAGTAAGTCTTATATGTAAAACTTACGAAGATTGGTACCATTCCAAGTCCTATCCATGACCTCTCCCTTAAGCGTTGCGAGCTTGTATGCTCCATTGCCGTAGGCTTCTGATATGACGTAGGGTCCTTCCCATGTGGGCCCTAGCTTTCCTTCGTACTCGGCCTTGCTTGCGCTGTTTAGCCGAAGGACATATTCACCTGGCTTAAATGTGGAGGGTCGAACTCGGTTGTTGTAGTACTTTTCAAACTTCTGTTTGTAGATAGCCTCTCTAATTGAGGCTATTTCTCTTCTTTCTTCCAGAAGATCAAGATTTTCCCGAAGCCTTTCGTCATTTGTTTTTTCTTCAAAGTTCACAATGCGCTCTGTTTCGATGCTTATTTCGGAGGGTATGACAGCCTCCGTTCCATAAGCAAGGCTAAAAGGAGTTTCCCCATGGCTTGACTTGGGATGCGTCCTATGTGCCCACAGAACTTGGGGTAGTTCGTCTACCCACCCATGATGGCTTCGTCCTAATCTTTTTTTGATTCCGTCGATAATGTCCCTGTTGGTAACTTTAACTTGTCCATTACTTGAGGATGGTATACGGAAGTGAATGATTGCTTGATTTTTAGGCCTTCGCAGAAGGTTGGGAACACCCCTTCGGCGAATTATTTCCCGTTGTCGGAGATGATAATGTGAGGAACGCCAAAACGACAGATTATGTGTTCCCATACAAACTTTTCCATATGTCTCCCTGTAACTGATGCCAAAGGTTTGGCTTCGACCCATTTGGTAAAGTAGTCTATGGCTACGACCAAGAACTTTACCCCTCCTGGGGCCACTGGCAGGGGTCCGACTATGTCGATTCCCCATTGGCAGAAAGGCCATGCGGATGTGACAGAGGTCATGTCTTGCTCGGGCAGTCTTGGAACTCTGGAGTGAAGCTGACATGCTTCACACTTTTGTATGATTTCTGTCGCATTCCTATACATGGATGGCCAATAGTATCCCAACTTCATTATTTTTAATACAACGGAGCGAGTACCCGCATAGAGTCTGCAAGATCCTTCGTGAACCTCATAGATGATGTTCGAAGCCTGTTTTGGTCCTACGCAATGAAGCCATGGAGATAAGAAAGATCTTCTATAGAGATTGTCCCCAATAAGTCTATATTGGGGCGCTTTGACCCTGAATTTTCGAGCAAGCTTAGGATCTTCCGGTAGGATACCACTGATCAAATACTCCCTAATTGGAGTCATCCAATTAGTGCCTTCTTCGGGTATGATGTCAGACACTTCGCCTTGTTTGATTGACCTCTCAGCCAATACTTCCACTAAAACTTCCTTTGTTAGGTGAGTAAATGCCATCGAAGCTAACTTGCTTAAGGCATCTGCTTTCTTGTTTTGATTTCTGCTAACATGTGCTATATCATAGGACTCGAACCCTTGGAGGAGTTCTTTGGCTTTCTCCAAATATTGTTTGATGGTGGGCTGCCTTGCTTCGTAGGAGCCTTTGATCTGATTAGCGACTACCTGTGAGTCCACAAAAATGGAGAGGTTTCAACCTCCATGTCCTTTGCAAGTCGAAGACCGGCTAACAAAGCTTCATACTCAGCTTCATTGTTGGTGGCTTCGAACTCAAAACGTAATGCATAAGTATACTCCTTCCCTTCCGGACTGACCAGCATTAGACCTGCTCCCGAACCATCGGAGCTTGAGGCTCCGTCTGTGTACAATTTCCACCCCTCCTTCGTCTTTTGGGGCTTCTCCTTAGAGACTTCTTTGTCTTGACTAGGTCCGGAAGGTGTTTCAGCGAGAAAGTCTGCAAGTATTTGACCTTTTATGGAGTTTTGACCCTTGTATTCTATCTCATGTTCTCCCAGTTCGATGGCCCATTTGGCTACCCTACCTGATTTCTCAGGCTTCGATAGTATCTGCTTGATTGGCTTTTCAGTCAATACTGTGATGGGATGAGCTTGAAAGTACCTTCAAAGGCGTCTTGCAACATAAACTAAGGCTAAGATTAGCTTCTCCAACTCCAGATAGTTTAATTCAGCCCCTTGCAGAACCCTGCTAACGAAGTAGATTGGGACTTGTTTCTTCTCCCTTTCGGCTAAGAGCACCGCACTGATGCTTTCGAAGGATGCCGCAATGTACATGAATAACACTTCGCCTTTGATTGGGGCTGTGAGTGTTGGCAAGATTTCCATGAATTCTTTTAATTTTCCAAAGGCGACTTCCGCCTCACAACTCCATTGAAAAGTCTTCTTATTTGTACACCCCTTGAGTGTTTTGAAAAATGGTAGAGACCGATCTGAGCCCTTTGATAGGAACCTGCTGAGTGTTGCGAGCTTCCCATTTAGGCTTTGTACCTCTTTTAGTGACTTTGGAGCTTGTAAATCAGTGATGGCTTTGACCTTCGAAGGATTAGCCTTAATCCCTTGTTTGGTAATCAGATGTCCCAAGAATTTTCCTTCTTCCACGCCAAAGGAGCACTTCTTTGGGTTAAGTTTCATGTTGATTGCCCTTAACTGATCGAAGGTTTCTTGAATGTCGGAGAGTAGGTCTTCTTCAGTCCTACTTTTTATTACCATGTCATCAACGTAAGCTTCCAAGTTCCTCCCTATTTGCTTGTGGAAGGCCTTGTCTACCAATCGTTGATAAGTTGCCCCTGCGTTCTTTAGACCGAAGGGCATTTTCCTGTAGCAATAGACACCCTTTCCTGTGTAGAAGGCTGTCTTCTCCTCATCTTCCTTCGCCATCTGTATCTGGTGATACCCTTTGTAGGCATCTAAAAAGCATTTCAAACAGAACCCCGAGAGGGATTCAACCTTCCAATCAATTTCTGACAGAGGGTAGCAGTCCTTCGGGCAGGCTTTGTTGATGTCGGTGAAGTCGACACACATACGCCAACCTCCGTCACTCTTCTTTACCATGACTGGATTGGCTACCCAGGTTTGGTATTTCACTTCTCTGAGAATTCCCGCTTGTACAAGTTTGTCCACCTCTTTGCAAGCAGCTGCGTTCCTTTCAGGTGCCAGGCTTCGTCGCTTCTGCTTAATTGGTTCAATGTGCTTGAACTCATTAAGCTTGTGTTATGTGCCGAAGGGCTTGTCATCGATCATAAGAGTCCGAGAAACCCTTGTCATGTCTGAGTACGTCCATGCGAAAACATCTTTGTTGGCTTTGAGTAGCTTCTCCAAGTCTGCCTTGAAGTTGGCAGGGAGTTGCTTTCCGATTACCACCGTTTGCTCTGGATAGAGCTCATTCACCACAATACGTTCTTCGGCGTCCGTACAACTTAGAATGGCCTTCGGAGGCTCTTCGGGACTTTCTTTGATCTTTTTGCCCATATCCCTGGTCTTCCCTTGATTGTAGCTAGAGAATACGGTTCATATCCCATAAGGTGTATGGAATTTTACTGCTGCATGTATGGTGGAGACTACGATACCCATCTTTTGCATGGCGGTCCTTCCTATTAACAAATTGTAGGGAGAATCGGACCGTACGATAGCAAATGTGAGAGTTTATGTCCTTGCGAGCTTGCCTTCTCCAATTGTTATGTCTAATGGCACTTCTCCCAGAGGCCACGAATGTTCGCCGGAGAATCCTACCAAAGGTATCTTCGAATCAACCCGCTACGACCTGATCAAAGGCTTGAGCTTAAGAAAATAATGCTCATATATGATCTCACAGAAGCTTCCGCAGTCCATGTAGGCTCTGTTAACTTCTCTGTTGAAAACTAGGACTTTGATGACCACTGGATCATTCGAAAGGTCTTGGCCTGCAAGAGGAGGAAATGTTACCTCTCCCACTTCGTTACGCTCCTGCTCCGTTACCTTTCTTTTTAAGCTGGTTTCGCCCCAACGAACCATGAGTATTAGGGCTTCGAGAGGAGTGGTATCTTTAGCCAACTGAGTGTCGGACATCTTTTCCTTTCCCTTCTTTATACCCTTCACCAGATGTGCCAATTTCCCGGACTTTACAGCTTCTTCTATCTGTTTCTTTAGCTCCCTGCAACTGTTCGTATCATGGCCATAATCTTCATGAAAGTGACAATATTTGCTGGTATCCCTGTTTTTTCCCTTACTTGTCATACGAGGGGGTGCTTCGAAAGCCTTAGCAGCCCTCTCCGTTGCAAGTATTTCCTTTGGAGACTTAATTAAGCTTCCTAGCAAACCATGATTAGGGCCTTTGTACGGAGAGAACCTGTCTCTGTTTTTGTTTTTGTTCTTTGACCCTTCCCACACAGAATGCTTTGAGAACTTGTTATTGCTGTCTCTGTCGATCGGAGCCCTATTAGTAGATACCTCTTTCGCCTCAATCCAAGTATACGTCTTTTCCATTAACCCCTTATAAGTTGTCGGAAGGTCAGTGGATAAGAAATCCACCAAGCTCCTATTTCGAAGACCATGTACGAAACCCGAAATGCGCTGATCTTCATGAAGACCCAAAATCTGCAAAGTTTCATCGGTGTACCTAGTAACGAAGGCCCTTGTGCTTTCGTTTTCCTTTTGCTTAATGTTGTGGACCGTTAGATGAGTCCTTGTAAACTTCTTTTGCTGACTGAAGTGTGATCGGAACTTAGCCTTGAGATCATCAAGATTGACAATGCTGCCAGGCTTTTGCCCATTCCACCAAATACGGGCAGAATCCCGCAGGGTATAAGTAAACATGTGATAGGCCACAGGCATAACCCACTTTTGCATCTTAATAGCCCTTCGAACAAATGTAAGAAATTGTCCGGATCCCCCTTCCCATCATAAGTCCCAATATGTGAAGGCATTTTCAACCCATCAGGCAATGGGTAATCTTCTATCCACCTAACGAAGGGCATAGCCAAACCCATAGGGTCCGAGTATAGATAATTATAGGGTGGTGCATACATAGGAACAGTATGATATGGAGTATGGTTTGGGGGTACTCCCATAGGAGCTTGTCTAGGGTAGGACTGATAAGGTGTGTTTATGCCAAACGGATAACCGTTTTCCATGGTGTACGGAGGGTATACCGTAGGATGGCCAAAGGGTATGCTCCCATAAGGTTGAGGGAGACTAGGGTTGCTAGGCTGCTCATTTACTGGAGGATAAAAACCTTGAGGATAAGACTGAGTTTGGAACGAGGGGTACATACCATTGGGAGGAAGATTTGCTCCCATATTAATTGTAGGCGGATTGCCTTCTACGCCTGATGCGTGAGAAGGCTCAACGGAACCCCTGCTTCGGTCCTTCCAAGATGAGCTGCTAACAATGGAGGAAAATTCACCCCCGTCTCTTCCCTTCGTTGGCACCTCCAGTTGGAGCCTTCGGTAACCCCCCTTCTCTCCTTGTCGAAGCCCTCTTCCGGGACTCCTTCGAACCCAACGAACCTTCTACTTAGCCTTCGACCCACTGGTGACCCAATCCTTAGGGCCGAGGGTGTTGTTCCTTGGGCCGGAGGCCTAAGCTCCATTTCCATTTCTTCATCATACTCGTCACTTGAGTATTCCAATTCCCTTCGCATCTCAGCATTCCTAACTTGCCTTTTGCGAGCCCTTAAGAGGGATTCCAACGCTTTGTGATTGCTTCGACGAAGGCTGGGCTAATGATAGGCTCCGGATTGGCTGATGTCGAAGCATGATGATTGGGTGTTATTTCTGGGTGAGAACGTGTTGTGAACTTAGAAGCGGTTATTGGGGGAAAGTTGTTGGAGTTGTTGACTGGGATTAGCGCCAAGGTCGAGAAACCCGGTGGGGGAGTATCGTTTCTCCCTTGATCCATGCCGGATATATAGTGAAAGTAGTTTGTTGGTTATAAGCTTGGAAATAACGAGACCAATTGTAGCGGTCCCACGGATGGCACCACTGATTGTACAATAAATTGCACTACCAGGCCTTCGATGATGATCAAAGGATTTACGGGGTGTTGAGGTTGCGCCAAGCTTGTCTTAACCTGAAATAAGAAATACCAAGACACTACATTAAGTGATTGCGCAGGGGTTGGACCCTGCGAACCACCTCCGGTGTGCGAGTAAGTATGTAATATGGTAAGTTTGTAGTAAGTTGAGAGAGTTAAGTTGGCATTACCATGGTTATGGCCTGTCTAAGCTATTTATAGGGGAGAAATAGGCCTTAGAGGGCGGTTTCACTTGATTCGGAGATCATGGGGGCGTCCCATGAAATGTGGTAACCGCTAGGGCTTTGTAGCCCACGATCTCTACTTTGGCGGGAAAGCCTAAAGGAAGAGGAGACGTGGGTATGACCAGGTCAAGGTAGCTCTCCGTTATAGTTCCTTCGTAGGAGATACCCCGAAGGGCTTAAGGCTTCGATTGGCGGATTCCCACATGGTAACCACTTCATAGATGAACGGTTTTACGCCAATGAAACGTGTTAGGAGATTAACCTGGGCCTCCGAATAGAGGGCTTCGCACAGGCTCGAAGGGGAGTCCTTCGACCCTTCGGAGGGTACATCATCAATCACTATCTAAGAGAAAACACAAAAGTTCCTCAAGTGGGAAACTTTCTCCTTCTCAAGAAGGAGATTAGCTAGGCATGCTTGGTGAGCAGCCTCTTGCTCGTTAGCCGAGTTAGCTGAGTTGACAGCTAACTCTGTCTGAGCAATGAGGTCGGCTTGGCATTGTTGTAATGCCGCCTCATGCTAGTAGATGTGTCTCTGCAAGTAGATATTACGTCCCTTGCTCTCCTTGACATGGGTGGATCGTACCACCCAATGAATGGACATATAGATCCCTAAAAGCGAAAATCAAAAGTTAGCATTTCTTTGAAGCTTAAACTTATATTAAACCACGTTTGTTACTGTTTAAACTTAAAAATTAAACTTTAAACTAAAACCACCATTACACTTAAACCAACATTAAACTATAGACAAAACATTTAAACTAAAACACCACCATTAAACTTTATATTGAATCTGATGAAAGTTAAACATGAAAAAAAAAATTAAGTGTCCAAACCTGTCTTGGACAGGCATAGAACCGCCTTCCGGGGTTCATGTTGTTCCAACATGTCCTCACCACAGCTCGTTTTCAGCAACCACAACGAACCATTTTTCACCTTTGATTATATGATTAATAAAAAGATAAGATTTTATAAGAGAAAGTGGAGTTTAGGGATGAGTGGTGAAAAAATGGGTTACCTATTAATAGCCGAAATACACTGTAGCAATGTCAAGGGTTAGATGCCGCATTGTACTATTTTACTCGGTTTAATAAATACAAAATGAGGATAATGCCCTCCAACTAAAAACAAAATCATATGTAAAGGAACGGTGTTGACCGAGGGATAACGGGTCAAGGGACTCAGATGATATAAAAACTTGGAAAAAGGGACTTCGGATGACTAAAATGTCAAGGTACGACCCCTGATGATGTTTTTTTGACAAATTTAGGGACGAACGATGTATTTTACTCAAATAATGATTTACATATTGTATGCGAGAAGCATTCTCACGTCGTATAGTTATATTAAGCTACGCTTTCAAATGGTTCGAGATTAACAAGTTTCAATAGACATAAGATAACACGGCTACATTTTAACCGACCCGACCCAAATCTAATTTGACCCTTTACATGATCGAGTCATTTTTCCATTTTAGCTTATGGTCCACACCCTAGTTTAAAATCATAGATCCGCCACTGACCATACACACACATTTCAGATGTACCTACAAAAATATATGCATCTTCTTTCAAATTTTCCCTCATTTAAAATATGTTGAAAGAATTTCATATATCCCTCTAAAATCCTTCCTAATTTCATATATACCCAAGCCAACTCCTAAATTTCATATATACCCATTGTTGGCAGTTATCAAACTTGTGACAGGAATACCTTGTTTTAATCAAGCCCTTTATTCCAATGTATATAATGTGATCGTTAATTAGATATCGCTGTGAATTGCTTTCCATCATGATAACAGAAGTTTTCTTTGATTAAATACTTGTTGATGTTTTAATTGTTAATGGGTTCTTATATGATGGATTGATGTCATTTAGGTAAAACAAAAACATTGTAAATCAAATGAAACTGACTATTAATAGATGATTAATATATTAGAGGGCATCTATATTTTCATATCATTGTGGCGTTGTTTGTCAAATTACTTTTTAATGACTTGATGATGTCTTTGAATTTATTATAGGTATCAACTGATTATTTGGTTCACAAAGTACTTTTTATTAATACAAAAGTAAACTATGTTTTCATGTTTCAAATGGTCTAGTGCCAGAAACAACAAAGAACAATATAAATTTGAGGAAGAAGAGGGTATGATAGTCATTTTATATATTGTTTTAAGTGAAATAAATAAAAATGGGCAAATATGATATTATGAGTGTTTAAATGGGTATATTTGATATTTAGAAATTGGGTTGGGTATATATGAAATTTTTGAAGTTTTGAAGGGGATATATGAAATTCACCCTTTAAAATATGTTGCTAGAGTTACTTCTCACCCTTTTTATTTTAATTATTCTTCTCATTAGATCTTTTCTCATACTTTGAAAACTCATTGTCGTTTTTTCCTTTACGAATATAACTACGACAATAAAAATTTGGATCACCAAGTATATTATTCTAACGGAAAATGCTCAAGGCTCATTAGATAACATATTGATATATTGATATGTATTATGGGCATGTTTGGCGCATACGCTTATGAGGACCAAGCTTATTTCTTTTCTACAAATAATACGCTAACTGAAAAATAAGCTTTGTTTGATTGACAAAGATCGTGAAGTCTTTTAGTAATATAATCTTTCATAATCTTCAAGTATGAAATGGTACTTTGAGTAACTACTAAAAAAATAAGTTTCATTTTTAGCACTATCTCCCGTTTCAGTTCCAAACTCCAAATAGTTTGCCAAGTGTTGGCGTATGTGTCCGGACGTCATATTTTGTCCGGACTAGCCTATGTATCCGGACGTCATATTTCGTCCGGACTAGACACTCACTTCCGGACATACTTACCGAAGGGTCAACCGCCGCCGTTTACCCAATGAACAATCCCATTAACCGCCGCCATGCCGCAATCCCATATTTCACGGGATTGTGTCTCTCACGTGATCTGACACTTACCTACTAGCCTAGGCATAGCTCGGCTTGCTTAGTCCCAACGCTAAACAAGTAATAGGTGTGGGTAGTATAAATACCTCCACCTCATTTATGATTCACAACTAATTCACTCATAGCATTTACTCTCATTTACTGTTTCACCCTTCATACTATCTTATACTTACTCTCACGCCGGAGGTTAGCCTTGGGATAAAACACAAGGCGAGTCTAACGTGCGTGTTTCTTGTGTGTAGGAGCTCACATCATCCGAAGGAAACCCTTCGAAGGATCTTATATAGAAGTTGGACCCACCCACAAGGTTTTACTTCAATACCAAGCATATCCTATATATTTGCATAGCCACTAGTAACAGTAAACACTAGCACGACAGTGTTTTACTTCTTTTGTTTTCCGTAAAAGAGTACAAATTCATCATATGACATACTCACGTAGTTTCTTTTCAACTTCTTTTTTTTTGGTCACATTTCGCAACAAACCTTACTTCTTTGGGAAAAAAAAGAATCACAATATTTAACTTAAAATTTGAAATTAGGTTTTAGTGTACACGAGTACACGAAAACACACTTAGAGCACAATGTATAGTGTTTAGTTATAGCCTTTTGCTATAGTAAAAAGTGTTTTTACGTCAGTTTTTTCTCTTATAACTCATAACCTATAACTTAACCCAAAAACAACATTACTCATCATTCAAGTTATAATGCACCCCGGGTTCCCATAGTGTTTTTTTTTTTTTTTTTTTTTTTTTTTTTTTTTTTTTTTTTTTTTTTGCATTTATTCAATTAAAACAACACATTTCATTAAATAAAAAATAATGATACATTAAGAATACAAAATTGAAAAAATATAAGAAAAATAACTTAGGACTAACATTGCAAACATAACAGAGACTAGCAGTGTAAACATAATAGGGACTAACGATGTAAATATAATCGAGACTAACGATGAAAGAAACAAAACAACAAGGTATAAACTGAAAAAGTTTAAAACAGCCCTCTTCTTCAAATCTCCGTTGTTTTGGCGCCAAACTTATTGCAACAACAAAAAAAAAACGAGATTTTACAAACACAAAAACAAACACAAGTGATTTATGAATTCACTTATGATTTTTACTAACACAAACACGAGATTTTACAAACACAAACACAAACACTTCTATATACTTTCAAAGAATTTTTCTTTCGAAGGTTTTTTTTTTTTTTTTTTTTTTTTTTGCATGTTAAAATTTCCCCTTGAAAAATCACAAGTGATTTGTGAAATCACATATGATTGTTAAAATAACAAATCACACGTTATTTGTGAAATCACACGTGATTTTTAAAATAACAAACCACACGTGATTTTATAAATCACATGTGATTTTTTATGGCGAAAATTTCAACACTAAAAAAAGTTTGAAACACAATTTTGTCGAAAGCATATCGAACCTCCATCTAAGTAAAGATAAAAAGATATTTCTACTATAACAAGTCCGCTGCGAGACGAGCGAAAAAAATGACTTAACCGAGCTGAGGCACTATCCACCAAGTGGAACTATAAACTATCTTTACTAAGCCCACCACCCTTCCCTCGTCCTGATGGTGCATTGTTTGTCGTTTGACGATTTACCGTTTGCGAGATATTTTTATTTTATTTTTTTAAATTTGAAAATGAGGTTTTTTTTTTTTTTTTTTTTTTTTTTATACCAAACTTGAAAATGAAGTAGAATTCCCCATATTTGTTACTTAAGCTTGCACTGTTGTTGATTGAAGAACGATGCAGAAGAAAAACCTCTAAGTACCCTTATACACTCAACTAAGAGCCAAAACAAGTACAACACCTCTTGAGACTATCCACATCTGCATCTGCGTGTGACACTGAGCACTACAATGTAACTCCTTGAAGTGATAGCTATAACCCGTGAGTACTACAATGTAACTCCTTACATCAAGTATAACTAGATAATCCAAGTCCCAATCATAAACTTTATAAGTTCAAGCAAGTCATCAATCGATAGATGAAGTCTCGATGATGAAATAAGTAGAAGCCTTCGTGAAACCCACTTCAATCTCAAATAAGGGATGCCAAATAAACTTCGTGATCACTTGACATTCCATGTCCAAATTCTTAGCCGTTTTGAAGTTTTAGCCGACATTTTCCTTTATGTTCTTGTGGTTGATTTACAGAGTGCACATTGGAAGGAACAACAATCCGTGATGAAGGAGATTCTTCAGAACCTGGTTCTGGGAAAGGAATGCCAAAGAACGGATCATTATTCATGTGTGCAACTTCAATATCTTGAGAGTCATTATCAACACCTTGAGGAATAACTGGAGATTGGGTTTCTTGAGTAGTCTGAGTTGTACTTCTAGATGGTGCATCTTGATCAATGGAAATTGAAGAAGGTGAACCAGTTGATCAGCGGGAACCGGAGCAGGAGATTCAGGAACTGGATGATCAACATTCGTTGGAGGTTGGAAGTATTCATCAAACATCGGTTGAACCAATAAATCCCAGTCATCCGTTGTTAGTGGAACATTTGGTGTTGGAGGAGGCACTTGTTGTGCACAGGAGCCGTATGACCATTTCTCAAACATCAATCAACATGTAGTTTATTCACACTTCTCCCCCTCAAAAATTGCATATGACTGCCAACTGCCATTTTTGATTGAACGAGTGAATAATAATACAATCAACGGTAAGTAGATCCACTTGATGACTGACATTTAGTTTATTCACACTTCTCCCCCTCAAAAATTGCATATGAGGTTGCCATTTTTGATAGAACAAGTGAATAAGAATATACTCCAATGTACATTGATCCACTTGATGACTGAATGAGCATAGGAAGAGCATGAAGCTTGTTGATGAGAATGGTCATAAACAAGAAGATTTCTCTTCTTCCGAAGATAAAGCGCACTTAAGCGTACGCCTTTCTTTTCTTTGAGGAACGGGGCCTGAAGTGTTGTCTGCAGACGCCATTATGTTGACATTGAGGCCCGAGGCTTGAACTGCAGTGTTCAAACATCATTGTTGTTGAAGAACGAGGCTTGAACTGATGTGTTCAAACGTCATTGTCGTTGAAGAACGAGGCTTGAACTCATGTTTCAAACGTCATTTTCGTTTCCCCTCATATGTTGTGAGCAACTGAGTCCAAATGTCAAAGGACGATCTGTACGACCTGCATTTGAAAACAGACGAAAGAAGAGAATTTGGAGTGCCGGTTCCCCAATTTAAGTTGGGTTCCGGTTGGTTAGTGCAAAGAATCTCTGGAGCTGCTGAAACCATAGGTGCCTTGGTTTTAACAATAGGGGCAATACTAGTAGATGCAATGGACCTAGTTAAAGGGCATTGTGTATCTAAAGGGATAACTCTACCAGTTGGCTTCCATTCCTTAACAGGCACTACTCTAGGCATGGTAATCCTCGTTAAAGGGCAATGTTCGCCTAGTGTGTATATCCGGCCCGTGGGCTTCCACTGAAAGCCCACATTGGTAAATATTTTCCCTGTAGGTTTCCAAGATTGCTTAATTTGTCTAGCTCTCCAAACTTTCTTAACTAGGGGTTTGTTGGATGGCTTCAAAAATTTCTCAATACATATATCATGATTACCCGAAATTAAACAATCATTACATGTTTTGCAAAGTGAATTAGGATTTGAATTATGATTCCGTTTGTTCAAATCTGACTTATTGTTCCTCATGTGGTCTTCTACTTTCTTCTTAGGAACACTTTTAGCTGGTGAAGTCCTATAATTCTTTATATTTCTCCTAGGTTTTGACTCGCTAGCTTTAGTGTCTCTGTTAACTTCTGTAGAAGGACTGATGGGAATCTTAGTCTTTTTCACTTCCAGTTGCTGAACATGTTTTGATGTGTTGGGATCTGAAGTTTCCAAGGATACCTCAAAAGTCACATGCTTGTTCTTAGTCATTGAGGATGATGCAATAAACCTATCTTGCTTGTTATCAATCTTAGGACATGTGCCAATGACGTATTCTAAGAGTTCTTGAGATCGTTTAGTAAGGAAGCAGGCATCTACAATTGCACTATCAAGAGGTTTATCTATCCTATCCTCTTCTACGATCTCACGAAGGGTATCAAGGCTATCCTTAAGGTGAGTTAGATATAC
This sequence comes from Artemisia tridentata subsp. tridentata, assembly GCA_021014915.2. NCBI lineage: Eukaryota > Viridiplantae > Streptophyta > Magnoliopsida > Asterales > Asteraceae > Artemisia > Artemisia tridentata. The sequence goes on from CP139501.1 coordinate 209,724,039, forward strand.
TTGATGAACATACCTATTGTTCCTAAGGGGAAGCGGAATAGGCAAAACATCAATTGCATACTTTCTACAAGCAGAAACCTTTGGAACAACATTATCACTAGTGATAATTGGCATTTTCCCTTTCACCTGAGTCTTTAGATTCTCAATCTCATTTAGCAAAGAAGTTATCAAATGAACTCAAATAAGTACATTTTATTATCATCATTTGTCCTATTTATTTGACTTGTTTTATTATATTATATATGAGAATTGATACGTTAATGTTTACTTTGTAATTCTCAGTAAAAACAAGTATTATGTGAAACTTGCTATTTGGACTAATTATGGAGCAAACAAGCAAGATGTTAAGAGTCTACTGAAATGTACAAGATCAAGATCATTCTACTCCAGATACGCCGCAACATACTTCTTACATACGGCGTATCACTATCAAGATTTCACAAGTTATAATCCAAGACAGCAAAGGACATGCGCCGCATAGAGAAATGGAGTTACGCCGCATCTTAAGGCGGTGTACGAATATTCCTGAATATATTAATCTTGGATCCCACGCGAAGTTAAGTCAATGCGCCGCATCTACTTATCCTATGCGCCGCATCTAACCCTCAGACAGAAACTATAAATACCCCAAGGTCAGACGAAAAAGAAAGGTTGGACAGTGCAAGATACCATACGTACGAGTACCAAACCTTGAGACGAATTCAGACGTATTAGCAGCACAAGACACACCCTGAACGAAGATACAAGAGCTGTAAGAAGGTCCTGCATGTATTTAATTCATTAAGTAGTTTTGTTTTATTGTATTAGTACACTTTAATTTATCACGATTGATGGGTTGATGTCATGTGACTACGGAATATCATGCGCACCCCTTAAAATTGTTTTCCCATTAATTAAAGTTTATATGTTGATGTCTTTGGTGACTTTTATTAGTGCATTGATAACCTCTGTGTCTAGCTGAGCATTGCTTGGGTCGCCATGCCCCTTCCTCGCCTATTTGTTTCAGCGTCTCTTTAATAAATAGGATAGACATAAGTAATCATTAAGGGTTTACTCGCCGATAATTTAGAGCCAACGAGAAAGGTTTAATTATATACACTTCATATAAAACTAGCAATAAAACAAGTGACAAGCTACTTAATTATCAGGACAGGTCTTCTTATTGTCTCGAGTATCTATCTGTGTACGTGTGTGCTAATCGCTGATTCGTGCTCTTTAGTTTAGTTTTCTATTTAATCATAACCAAACCGTGCCAGTCTCTCAGGCTGAACCCCCTTGCGTTAGATTAGGTTGTATAGCTAACTTAGATATTAAAATACTGATTAGAATAACTAGATAATACGTTCCACTCTTAGTGATCGACACTCTACTTACCATTATATTCATACTGACCGGGTACACTGCTCGTTAAGTGTGTGTGTTATTGATAAGTCGGCTAAATATAAATTTAAAACTTGAGTAGGCATTAATACTGCTAAACCGCAATGACACATCACGCGCATCAAGTTTTTGGCGCCGCTGCCGGGGAGTGAATTGTTATTATCTGTTAATTTGATTAGTATTTTAATTAGGTTTTTCTTTTTAATTTTTAGATTCTAACCACTAACCCTGTTATATATTAGATAAATTGCATTCATTGTATATTTGCATATTTTCTGTTTTTGAGTGTTTTTATTTTCTGTAATTGATGAACTCAAATAAGTACATTTTATTACTATCATTTATCCTATTAATTTGACTTGTTTTACTATATTATGTATGAGGATTGATACTTAATCGTTTACTTTTGTAATTCTCAGGTAAAAACAAGCATTTGGTGAAACTTAGCGATTTTGGACTAATTATAGAGCAAAACATGCAAGAAGTTAAGAGTCTACTGAAATGAAGAAGATCAAGACTAATCTGCTCCAGATGCGCCGCATCTCACTCATTACATACGGCGCATCTCTATTAAGATATCACCAGATACGATCCAAGATACAAGAGGATATGCGCCGCATCTAATCATGGAGTTACGCCGCATCTTCTGGCGGTGTACGAATATTCCTGAATATTATAATCTTGGACCCCACGCGAAGTTAAGTCAATGCGCCGCATCTACTTAATAGATGCGCCGCATCTTCCCTCAGACAGAAACTATAAATACCCCAAGACCAGACGAATTTCGAGAGCAATATATTAGATTCGAAGACCGAAGCAGCAGAACCCTAGGACGAATTCAGTCAAGGAGGCAGCACAAGACACACCAAACGAAGATACAAGAGCTGTAAGAAGGTGCTGCATGTGTTTAATTCATTAAGTAGTTTTGTTTTATTGTGTTAGCAAACTTTAATTCATCAGGATTGGTGGCCTGTGTAATGTGACAACGAAAGATTGCACTCCCTTTAATACTTGCTTTCCCATCAATTAAAGTTTATATGTTGATGTCTTTGGTTACTACTTATTAGTGCATTGATAACCTCTGTGTTTATTAGTGGCTTGCGGGCATTTGACTGCGGAAAATAATGTGGCTCCCACGGTTATTACTAAATTGATCACTTAGGAATAACTTTTAGACATAAGTAATCATTAAGGGTTTACTCGCCGATAAGAATAGGACCAACGAGAAAGGGTTAACTACATACACTTCATATAAAGCTATCAATAAAACAAGTGACAATCTACTTAATCATAAGGACAGCCCTCTTATTGTCTCGAGTATTTATCTGTGTACGTGTGTGCTACTTGCTGATTCGTGCCTATTGGTTTATTTTATTATTTAATTGCAAACAAATCGTGCCAGTCTCTCAGGCTGAAACCCCTTGCGTTAGGATATTAAAATACTGATTAGAATAACGAGATAATACGTTCCACTCTTAGTGATCGACACTCTACTTACCATTATATTCATACTGACCGGGTACACTGCTCGTTAAGTGTGTGTGTTATTGATAAGTCGGCTAAATATAAATTTAAAACTTGAGTAGGCATTAAAACTGCTAAACCGCAACGACACATCACGCGCATCAAAGTTTTTGGCGCCGTTGCCGGGGAGTGAATTGTTATTATCTGTTAATTTGATTAGTATTTTAATTAGGTTTTTCTTTTTATTAGATTAATTGCATCATTGTATTATTTTGCATATTTGTTGTTTTGTGTGTTATTTGTTTGCTTTTATTTTGTTTTTTGTGTTTATTTTTGTTTGTGTGTTTTAATTTTTGTTTTTATTTTTCGTATTTTTTCTGTTCTGCTATCGTTGTACTGTGCTAAATCAAACGATACGGCGCATCTGATCTCTCAGATACGGCGTATTGCGTTTAATTTTTTTTAATACAACGCGTTTAATTAATTCGATACGACGCATCTTTTCCCCAAGATACGGCGTATCTGTTTTTAATAAGAAATTTTTTTCTAAGCGATAAAGTAATACGACGCATCTGCTTTAGCAGATACGGCGTATCTGTTTTTGATAAAAAAAAATTTTTCTAAACGTTAACGCCATACGACGCATCTGCTTTCGCAGATACGGCGTATCTATTATTTTAATTAAAAACAGTTTTCGAATTATTAAACAGATACGGCGCATCGATCTCTGTCGATACGGCGTATCCTCTGAATCAAAAATCTCGTATTTTTAAACATAACGAAAGTACGGCGCATTAACTTTCGTTAATACGACGTATTTAATTTTAAATAAATATCGATTTTTGATTAATTAATTCGATACGGCGCATTCATAAATTCTAAGCGGCGTATCTATTTTCTGGATAAAGTCTGATTAAATTTTAACGATTATAAGATACGGCGTATCCAACTTTTTGGATACGGCGCATCGTGTGCAGACATCAGAAATTTGTATTCTTATATCCGTTTCTATATTCGTTAATTTCTCTTCTAGCGAACAAATCCTACTGATGATTTTACCTATGATGACAGGTTTTGCTATGGAAGACATCTCAGTGAACGGATATCTTGCTAAGGAACTCTCGCTTTCGGATTCATTCGATGTGAAGGTTTTTGATGATGTCAACTTCAATGTGCTCATGATTGATACGAATTTATTCTTTTGGGAGACTCCTCTTGAAGCTGCTTTTAAGGAATTCATGCGTTTGTGCAACATTGACGAAGGGGTGTTCTCTTATGATGTATTTGTGAGGTACACTGGAGATGAATTGTCGCTCTTATGGCCTATCATTGAATCCAAAGGATTGAACTGGACTACTATCGAAGAAGATGATGGGAAATTCTATCTTGCATACATGGATTCAAGCAACGAAAGCTGTGGTGGAGGCAATACCCAAAACTCTTACATGCCATATTCCGAGCAGTACTGGGGATTAAATGAGAAATATCTGGACAATGATGGAATTTATGCTTTGGCGGAGTTACTATTTCATGGCAGGTTGGTACGATTGATTGATCTCTCCCTCAATGATTGGCTAGAACTTAAATATGGTAGTCCGGAATTCGCCCCTGCAAATGAAGTCAAGCAGATTATGACTTCATGGTTGACACGGAGTTTTAAGAAGCAATTTAACGAGTTCATGGAGATAAGAAGGAATATGATTGGGAAGGCTTGCTTTGACGTTAACCACGATCCTAACGATGTTGATTTTTCAGAGTGGTTAGCTAGTAAGTTTAATAACCATAAGAGTATGGATCGAGCTACTAAGGATGCATTATGGGTATATTGGATGAGAGGAGAAGATGAAGAAGTAGAAAGCGATTATGGGTCGTCACTTCATGATTCAACAATCAATGAAGGCATTGAAGAGTTATTCAGAATAGACATTGATGTGTTCGATTATGAGACACCCTTGTGCAAGCAGTTCAAAGAATTTAACTACCTTCTTCGAGTCGATGATGATGTGCTAACTGGAGATCTACCAGGATTTAAGACTTATGATGATTTCAAAAACACCTGGTGCTACGAATGGAATGACCAAGTACCATGGGTTTGGGATAAACCATGGGATGTTGAGCACATTAATCATACCTGTACACCCTTCGTTTTCAAGGATGGGAGTAGTGTTTGGCCACCTGTGATTATAAGAGTGACGGAACCTGTAATGGGGGAAGTATAATTGGGATGAAACGGGTTGGAAACGATGTAAACTTTGAAGATTATGAATGGTACGATAATGTTGAAGACTGCCCACAAAAATCGGAGGCTTTACAAGAAAATGGGCAGAATTGAACGCTTGAAAGGACTTAAGGGGACATCGGATACTACTTTCTGGGAATGGGTGCATAAACAGTTTGATGATTTCACGAAGCTTAGTCGACGGTTACAATATGATTTGGAAAGAGAATGGTGTTACACCCCGTGCCCGCTTTTACCAAAAACTTTGAACCTTGACGCGGAAACGTTTGACTTTACCGGACTTACACAATTCTTCATTTAATTAACCACAGCTTATAACATTTAAACCTTTAAATTACTTTACAAGGACCTATACTCGAACACCTTTCAAAACATTTCATGATAAATTGTATAACAAAATCAAACAACCTTTCAGACCACAGATACGCCGTATCCCTTTGAGGGATACGCCGTATCAGACCATGCGCCGTATCCACCTAAAGTGATACGCCGCATCACCTGAACCTTCTGATACGCCGCATCTAACATATTAGATACGCCGTACCGCATTAAACTTCTGATACGCCCATCTACCATATTAGATACGCCGCATCTACCCATTTGACACAGAACATCAGCAGAAAGACCGCATGAACCCAACACATCTCAAATACACTTTGACTCCTTTATACAACTCTATAACTTGTGCCAAAACACTCCAATAGCATTAAAAACCATATCAAACTATAAAACACGGCAATTGACCCGTTTGACTCCAAAATGGGTACAAATGGACACTAATCCAAACACCCCTTAACTTTACTCGATTTCACATAAAACATACTTAGACTCGTCAAATGACTTCCAATTCGTTATACAAGACTTGGCATACAATTTACCACTTGACTACACTTTATAAAACATAACTTGACTTGCGGGGGTACAAACTTGACATTGAGCTCGGTATTCTACCTAGCTCTATTTTCTTACCCATTCTTCTACACTTTGCATATCCATCCTTAATCCCTATCCAAGCCTTCACCTTAATACTTCCGCCTACAAAACATTAAACACTTAAACCGTAAGCACGAATGCTTAGTAAGTAAAGCGGGTATAACATAACATTATAATTCATTCTCACATTACACATCATAACCTATAATCCTTCAATACATTGAACATAAACACATACCTTAATCCAACCTTGCCTAATCCATCACTATCTTACACTTACTAACACATAACAACATCACACAAACATTCATTAATCTTAGCACAAAATGATCATCTAGACACATAATGCATAGAAGTCATCATAACATCATTTTATAGCCGGTTTACTTACCTTGAGTCCAAGCCAAGACTATCACTAACATCATCTTCAACATCTTCATCTTTATCATCATCATCATTACATCCTAAACCATTATCATCATAACATATAATACATATTCATTAGCTATAATCATGGTTAACACCACTATAACTAACCTTTAACACTTCTAATCATCATATAATCATATATTGATTATATGATAGCTAATCCCATCATTTACAAACTTTAACCCATTAAAACTCATCACATAACCATCATTACTTCTTAATTATCTTAAAACACCATTTACCCTTTAATCCCAAATTAGGGTTCACAAACCCTAGATTCTTAATCATCAAATAAACACTAATTAAACAACATTACTTACTTGATAACCATGCTAGGACAAACTATAGACTTCACTCTTGAATTATCACCTTTAAAGCACCATCATCTCACCATCTTCTCCATTCTTTCTCCCTTGGTTCGAACACCACAGAAACACACTCTCTTTTACAGGAGAGTGTGGTATCTTATAGAATAATAGGGAAGTTTCTAGTTACAAGGGCAGTTCTGTCCATTCTGCTTATTTAAGGTCGATGCGCCGCATCTATATTTTAGATGCGCCGCATCTATGCCACTCCTCATATACGCCGTATCTCTTTCTCCAATACGGCGCATGGACCATAATAAGTCGGTTCTACTTTCCCTTTTTACAATGCGCCGCATGCCACTTCCTAGATGCGCCGCATCTAGGCCTCATCAGAAGACCACATATCCTTAGTCAAACATACTTAGGTTCGGGTCAACTTTCATCTAGGGTGGGGTCCCACTACCCGGGGAACGGGTCTAACAATTCTACCCCCCTTATTTAGATTTCGTCCCCGAAATCTCTCGTTCATTACTATCCCGAAACTAATTCACCTTATCTCATGCCCCTTATTTAGATTTTGTCCCCGAAATCTCTCGTTCATTACTATCCCGAAACTAATTCACCTTATCTCATGCTTAGCACTTTCCATTCTTATCCCCTTTTTGATTGCTCGATCTAAGCGGTATTACAATTCTAAATCCACTATTCGCACTTCATACTCTTAACTCAACTCGTGTCTAGCTTAACTTCCCAATTCTTTCATTTCTTTTTCAATCACTATGCCGTTCGATGCATAATCCTAGCCACGAATGCATACCATTTAGCATCCCTACTTTTATCACATACCCTTCTAATCGGTTCCATTAAACTTTTTCGTCAAGGACTATATGTCATTCGAACATTACCTACCCCTTTTTAACTTTTCATAAGCCGAATATTCGTTAACTTTCTACTTTTATCGCAATGTTACCACTAACTCATTGACATTTTACTATACGTTACATTCGTTCCTTTTCTTCTCGAAGTTCATAGAGCTTTTAAATCCATATTAGCGTTTATTAGCATTCATTATCTCACATTTTCTCCAATTCATATTGCAACAAGCCTATCGTTTTAAACTTTAATCGTTTTAACTCACACTTAAACACCTAAGTCCTATACTTCACTTGACGTTTCCCACCTAGGGTCGTCATTCAGCTCATCGTCCATCCACCTATCCTAGTTTCTTATGACTTCTAATCCCCCTAGACTACTTCTTCTACCCTTCCACTCTACTCATGCCATGTCGGGAACACATAAGCCCACTCATTCGTACTTCCTCATTTACATGGAGAGGCGTCCCAAACGATGTAAATCAAGAAATACAAACTCATGGTTCGGTGATTTACGACTTCTTTATTTAAATGAAAAGGCATCCCAATCCATTTAAATAAAGAAACCATAAACCATCCTACTTATACACTTCCGACACAACACTCGCATTTTTATTTCACGTTTTAACTTTTCATTTTCATTTTCATATTTAAACTTTTCATTTCCTAGCTTGGATCCGCTTTAATTTAACATTTTCCCCGGAGGGAATATTACACATGCCAAGGATGTAGGCAATATTTGCCGGTGAAGGCAATACATTTTATCCCGGAGGATCTTTAACACATCCCGAAAGATTCTTTACATTCATTGACTTGGTCATCCCGAAGGATACCACCTTTAACATCCATCCCGAAGGATCATTAACATTCAAACCTTATTACTTTCACATTATCACATTGGATCCAAGCTATTAACATTTAACACACACGTACTATTCCATTCATTTTATGTTGTGAACGCAACCCCATAGTGCGTATGAACTTACTTATTATATTTACACACTTCTATGTGTTTATCGTTTTACATTCTAAATTCGCTTTAGTCATTTTCATCCTCTTACTTTACCCTTTAGTCTACCCGACTCTTTTCACTTCTAAACCTTGCATAGGTTAACTTACATTCGTTCGTTAGCATCATTCGTTCTTCTTTCGCGTTTTAGTTATCTACGCATTTTCTTCATCTTTATACTTTTCACATTAGCTTACGTTCTTTAAAACCCGTGCTAGCCATTTCCATCTTTTTACATCATACGTTAGTATACTCACAAGTCTTTACACATATCGTTTCTGCAACACATGCTTTCATTATAATAATTACCTCTAATCGCCTTAGCCGTAATATAATGATTTTAAGTCAATCACTTTAACCTTATGCATACTCATTTCGTTCTTGTTCTTATGCCTTGTCTTATCTTATCTTAGTTATTTATGCATTTAAGCAATATCATTTGATTTCATCAATTACGTTCTATCATATCATTCATCCTCGTTATCTTACGTACCCTTAGCCCGTCTCTATACTACCTTAACGTCATTCATTAGGCGTGTATATGTATAACAAGACCATATATTGGTTGTTACATCTTACGGGTCATAATCATTACATGCCGTCATTTATTAATCTCATTCTTTACCTTTCGTACCATCCAACCCTACTTCATTAGTTCCTTAACTTGTCTTAGCTTTTCACGTTATAGATTAGCACATTTATAATATTCCATACTTTAAACATTAACATTTAGATTTACTTATTAGCCCGTCTCTAATACCGAATACCATTCCTATCCTCATTCCATTATCGCTAGGCTAACATACACTTATGAAATCACAACCAATCACCAGCACCGGCCAAGGTGCACGGTTAACTAATCACTTAACATTTCAAGTCCTCCTTGGACTTACATCGCATACACATTAGCACCTAAGGCACATTTATTATTCATCAACTTTGATCCACTTAACATATCACACATTCCTTCTTATAACTTAAACGCTTACCTTACGCATTTCTTACACCTACGTCCAACATTTCTATGAGTGGTTTAAGTCTAGGCAACCTAAAGGAAACCTACTTCACTTAAACCGAAGCTCTGATACCAATTTGTTACACCCCGTGCCCGCTTTTACCAAAAACTTTGAACTTTGACGCGGAAACGTTTGACTTTACCGGACTTACACAATTCTTCATTTAATTAACCACAACTTATAACATTTAAACCTTTAAATTACTTTACAAGGACCTATACTCGAACACCTTTCAAAACATTTCATGATAAATTGTATAACAAAATCAAACAACCTTTCAGACCACAGATACGCCGTATCCCTTTGAGGGATACGCCGTATCAGACCATGCGCCGTATCCACCTAAAGTGATACGCCGCATCACCTGAACCTTCTGATACACCGCAACTACCATATTAGATACACCGCACCGCATTAAACTTCTGATACGCCGCATCTACCATATTAGATACGCCGCATCTACCCATTTGACACAGAACATCAGCAGGAAGACCTGCATAAACCCAACACATCTCACATACACTTTGACTCCTTTATACAACTCTATAACTTGTGCCAAAACACTCCAATAGCATTAAAAACCATATCAAACTATAAAACACGGCAATTGACCCGTTTGACTCCAAAATGGGTACAAATGGACACTAATCCAAACACCCCTTAACTTTACTTGATTTCACATAAAACATACTTAGACTCGTCAAATGACTTCCAATTCGTTATACAAGACTTGGCATACAATTTACCACTTGACTACACTTTATAAAACATAACTTGACTTGCGGGGGTACAAACTTGACATTGAGCTCGGTATTCTACCTAGCTCTATTTTCTTACCCATTCTTCTACACTTTGCATATCCATCCTTAATCCTTATCCAAGCCTTTGCCTTAATACTTCCGCCTACAAAACATTAAACACTTAAACCGTAAGCACGAATGCTTAGTAAGTAAAGCGGGTATAACATAACTTTATAATTCATTCTCACATTACACATCATAACCTATAATCCTTCAATACATTGAACATAAACACATACCTTAATCCAACCTTGCCTAATCCATCACTATCTTACACTTACTAACACATAACAACATCACACAAACATTCATTAATCTTAGCACAAAATGATCATCTAGACACATAATGCATAGAAGTCATCATAACATCATTTTATAGCCGGTTTACTTACCTTGAGTCCAAGCCAAGACTATCACTAACATCATCTTCAACATCTTCATCTTTATCATCATCATCATTACATCCTAAACCATTATCATCATAACATATAATACATATTCATTAGCTATAATCATGGTTAACACCACTATAACTAACCTTTAACACTTCTAATCATCATATAATCATATATTGATTATATGATAGCTAATCCCATCATTTACAAACTTTAACCCATTAAAACTCATCACATAACCATCATTACTTCTTAATTATCTTAAAACACCATTTACCCTTTAATCCCAAATTAGGGTTCACAAACCCTAGATTCTTAATCATCAAATAAACACTAATTAAACAACATTACTTACTTGATAACCATGCTAGGACAAACTATAGACTTCACTCTTGAATTATCACCTTTAAAGCACCATCATCTCACCATCTTCACCATTCTTTCTCCCTTGGTTCGAACACCACAGAAACACACTCTCTTTTACAGGAGAGTGTGGTATCTTATAGAATAATAGGGAAGTTTCTAGTTACAAGGGCAGTTCTGTCCATTCTGCTTATTTAAGGTCGATGCGCCGCATCTATATTTTAGATGCGCCGCATCTACGCCACTCCTCATATACGCCGTATCTCTTTCTCCAATACGGCGCATGGACCATAATAAGTCGGTTCTACTTTCCCTTTTTACAATGCGCCGCATGCCACTTCCTAGATGCGCCGCATCTAGGCCTCATCAGAAGACCACATATCCTTAGTCAAACATACTTAGGTTCGGGTCAACTTTCATCTAGGGTGGGGTCCCACTACCCGGGGAACGGGTCTAACATGATTTGGAAAGAGAATGGGAGGCGATTCAAGATGATAATAATAATGAGTCGTTGATTGAGGAATTAGATGACTATTTGATTAAGGATCCTTATTTTAAGTTTGTTGACAAGGACGAAGAAGAATTCACCAAAAGAAAGTGTCAACTACTTGAGATCCCTTACAATAAGCCACCCGCAATAATTACTGAGAAATTTAAAATCATCAAATACTCTTTGGGACCCGATGAGGAATATGTTGCAGTAAAGACCAAGAGTTATATTAGATTAAGTCGAACGGAAGAAAACGTTGCGGAGCTATACGGGAACATCTTTCGAATGAAGGAAGAAGGATGGACCGTGACAAGGACTTATTGAAGAGCTGAACGTGAGTCTAACTTGAAGACTCTGGAATAAAGACAAGTGCTTACCGGGAGACAACCCGGAGAATTTCTATTATTCTGTTTTCTGTGTCGAGTCAGTCAGGCCCGCATGAGGATACGGCGCATCTCAATTCTGAGATGCGACGCATCTCCTGCAATGGTCATATCTTAATTTATTTTTCTGCATTTTTATTTTCGACTTTAAAACTATTTATCAGTTTATTTTAATGCGGCATCCCTGGTTAAGGATGCGGCGCATCTTTATTCTGATCCGTATTAATTCCAGGATCGATACGGCGTATCTTCTTCCATAAGATACGGCGCATCGACTGACCTGATGATTTTCAGTTTTAATTTTTAAGTTTTATTTTTCCTAACTACTAATGTATTATGCAAGTTTGAACCTTTCTTATCTTAGGTGTGTTTTAAAGTGTTGGTGGTATTATAGTTTCCTGGATTTCCTGTGGATACATCAAGTATGAAGCTTTAACGTTCTCATCCACAAGAAAGATGATTTTTGCTCTTATCAAATGGAGGATCATACCGAGCAAATCTCAGGGGAGTTTTCCTGTTCTAATTCTTTTATTTTCCAGTTTTTAACCTTTTATACAAACAACGAGGACATTGTTTAACTTAAGTGGGGGGATTGGAGAATTAGAACACTTAACAATTACTTGTCCTAAACTTTTTCAAAAATTATGCTTAAAATGTGCTTAATATATCAAAATCTAAAAATTTTTTAGCATGTTTTTGTTTAAGATCTAAGTTGTATAGCTGCACACATGACGTTATTTTCAAAAATTGTGATTTTTCAAAATTCACAAATCTATGAGTGTGCCGGTGACTTGTAAACTTTACAACTTGGCTTGTATACTATTCGAGACCACCATAATAAGTATTATATTTATATAATTGGAATGACTTGTCTAAATTGGTAAAATTCTAGGATTACACCCAAATAGCCTATTATATGTTATGTGTTATTAACTAACTACACTGGTTAGTTAACCCCCGTATAAACCCTTTTGTTACTCTCATTTTTAGAGTAAGATACCCCTAGAAAAACACTCAGAGCCATTCCTTTCGTTTCTTACACCTATGTTTAAAATGTTTCGTTACACCCTTACACCTTAGCCTACCCTGTAGATTAGAATCCGTGGTTGGTTAATTGCTATAGGCAAAGTGTGTTTCCTTACATTACCTGTGTTCGCGTGCGTAATTCATTATCTTTGGTTAGGTCGGGAAATTGCACAATGCAATTGGAGTGAAAGTAAATATTGTATATCTTTGAGTTTATTTTTCGTGTGTTTACTACTTTCACTATTACCGTTATTTCTGAAGTATGAAAAGTATGGAAAAATTATCCAGAATTATCATTATAGTGATGTGGTGAAATTTTACACATCTATGTCTATGTTTGATGAAAAAAAAAAAAAAAAAAATCGAAAAAATAAGAAAAGAAAAAGAAAAAGAGTTGGATGTTTGTTTTAACCAACTTATGTAAAGTTTTGTATTAAGTGGTCGATATCACCACTATTTGTTGTACTATATCTATGGATTGAATGGGAATTGACAGTTATGGGAACGCCAATTAAGGTTTATTCTTTGATTAAGATCTTGTTGAGTATAATTCGTGTCTACCTAAAGCGTGTGTTTCAAGTGTTAAAGCGTGAGTTATTCGATGATATGAGTCTTATTCATGGGATGGTTGGGATAGTGATTAACCACACTTAGGATTTTAATTTATTTGTTTTGTTTATTTTTCATTTTACACCAATTTATATCCCAAATGTTATCCATGCCCTTTATTATTCTTTATCCAACCAAACCTTTGATTTATTGAGATTAGGGATTTGAGCAATCTTAAGTATCGTAGTCGTGGATTCGGCTATGTATTTATGATTTTGTCGCCCTTTTTGATATATTATTATTGGTGAAGTTTGGACCTATCTTTAGCCTATTCGAGTTAAGGATTTGAGCAATTGCAAGTATCGTGTTCGTGGATTCGATCATGTATTTGTGATTTTGTCGCCTTTTCTGGAATTTGAGATCGATAGTGATCAAGAATAATTAACCCTTAAGCCTACAAACCCTTTTTACCGCTTTAGACTTGTTATTCCTTAGCTTTAGTGGAGGAGATGTGTATACTTGCCAAGCTTATGATAGAATATTCGTCACGATGGAGAGTTAAACGATTAGATTTGCTTTTATCAACTTATTTTACTTTACTTCTAATTCGTTAAGTGTTTAGTTGTGTGATTATGAAATAAACGAATACATGCTTAAATATAAAAATAAATCCTAAAATCTTTTAGGATACATTTTCATAAGAGAAATTCTAAGGTTTACTTGGGGACAAGTAAAGTTCAAGTGGGGGGATATTTGATGAACTCAAATAAGTACATTTTATTACTATCATTTATCCTATTAATTTGACTTGTTTTACTATATTATGTATGAGGATTGATACTTAATCGTTTACTTTTGTAATTCTCAGGTAAAAACAAGCATTTGGTGAAACTTAGCGATTTTGGACTAATTATGGAGCAAAACACGCAAGAAGTTAAGAGTCTACTGAAATGAAGAAGATCAAGACTAATCTGCTCCAGATGCGCCGCATCTCACTCATTACATACGGCGCATCTCTATTAAGATATCACCAGATACGATCCAAGATACAAGAGGACATGCGCCGCATCTAATCATGGAGTTACGCCGCATCTTCTGGCGGTGTACGAATATTCCTGAATATTATAATCTTGGACCCCACGCAAAGTTAAGTCAATGCGCCGCATCTACTTAATAGATGCGCCGCATCTTCCCTCAGACAGAAACTATAAATACCCCAAGACCAGACGAATTTCGAGAGCAATATATTAGATTCGAAGACCGAAGCAGCAGAACCCTAGGACGAATTCAGTCAAGGAGGCAGCACAAGACACACCAAACGAAGATACAAGAGCTGTAAGAAGGTGCTGCATGTGTTTAATTCATTAAGTAGTTTTGTTTTATTGTGTTAGCAAACTTTAATTCATCAGGATTGGTGGCCTGTGTAATGTGACAACGAAAGATTGCACTCCCTTTAATACTTGCTTTCCCATCAATTAAAGTTTATATGTTGATGTCTTTGGTTACTACATATTATCGCATTGATAACATCTGTGTTTATTAGTGGCTTGCGGGCATTTGACTGCGAAAAATAATGTGGCTCCCACGGTTATTACTAAATTGATCACTTAGGAATAACTTTTAGACATAAGTAATCATTAAGGGTTTACTCGCCGATAAGAATAGGACCAACGAGAAAGGGTTAACTACATACACTTCATATAAAGCTATCAATAAAACAAGTGACAATCTACTTAATCATAAGGACAGCCCTCTTATTGTCTCGAATATTTATCTGTGTACGTGTGTGCTACTTGCTGATTCGTGCCTATTGGTTTATTTTATTATTTAATTGCAAACAAATCGTGCCAGTCTCTCAGGCTGAAACCCCCTTGCTTGTATAGCTAAGTTAGGATATTAAAATACTGATTAGAATAACTAGATAATACGTTCCACTCTTAGTGATCGACACTCTACTTACCATTATATTCATACTGACCGGGTACACTGCTCGTTAAGTGTGTGTGTTATTGATAAGTCGGCTAAATATAAATTTAAAACTTGAGTAGGCATTAATACTGCTAAACCGCAACGACACATCACGCGCATCAGTAATTTGGCGCCGCTGCCGGTGTTTCTTTTTGTTTATTTTTTATTTTAGTTTTTAGTTTTTCTATTTTTCTGCATTCTGCTATCGTTGTATTGTGCTGATACAAACGATACGGCGCATCTGTTTTCACAGATACGGCGTATTGCGTTTAATTTTTATAAAATACAACGCGTTTAATAAATTCGAGTACGACGCATCTTTCCCCAAGATACGGCGTATTCTGTTTTTAATAAGAAATTTTTCTAAACCCTAACGCCATACGACGCATCTGTTTTAACAGATACGGCGTATCTTCTATTTAAATTAAAAACAGTTTTCGAATTATTAAACAGATACGACGCATCGATTTTTATCGATACGGCGCATCTACAAAATCAAAAATCTTGTATTTTGAAACGTAACGAAAATACGGCGCATTAGCTTTTGTTAATACGACGCATTTAATTTTAATAAATATAAACGATTTTTGATAATTTAAACTGGATACGACGCATTCTAAATTATAAGTGGCGTATCTGTTTTCTGAATAAAAGTCTGATTAAATTTTAACGTAATAAGATACGGCGTATCCAATTTTTTGGATACGGCGCATCGTCTACAGATATCAGCAACTTTTATTTTTTCTTATTCCGTTTTCGTTGTTAATTTTCTGATATATTACTTTCTTGAACATACCCTACTGATGCTTTTGTGATGGTTTCAGGAAGTGCATGACCAGGAGTTCAACTAAGAACTTGATTAAACCTTTCGAAGATCCTGAACGAGCCTTACATTCGCTTAAAAGGCTTTTCAACACAAAAAGCTTTGAAATTTCAAGTTCGTTCGAGCTTGATTACTTTTTTGAAGAGAAGGAGGAAGAAGAAACAGAAACAATGGCGGAAAACACTACTATGGAGGAATACATGAACAAAACCCGTGCTGATTACAGTTCAGGAGTTGCTAGACCAAAGTTTGATGAAAAGTCAAAGTTTGAGTTGAAGGGTCAGTTTCTCAAGGAGCTAAGAGAAAATGCTTTCAGTGGAACAGAACATGAAGATGCTACTGAACATGTTGAAAAAGTCCTCGAGATTGCAGATTTGTTTACTACAGAAGGAGTCTCTGACGATCAACTTATGCTAAGAATCTTTCCAATTTCGCTTAAAGGAGCTGCTAATAAGTGGCTAAGGAATGAACCTGCTAGTTCAATCACAACATGGGAAGATTTGAAGAGCAAATTCCTGAAAAGATATTGTCCACCTGCTAAAACTGCTAAAAAGATGGAGGCTATCAACAGTTTCAAGCAAGAGCCTGATGAAACTCTTTATCAAGCTTGGGAACGATTTAAAGACTTATTGATGAAATGCCCTCAACATTATCTAAGTCCAATGCAGGAGATAATATTGTTCTATCAAGGATTGGACGTGCCTACTAGACAAATCTTGGATGCTAAGGGAGCTGTGCCTCAAATGAGTGCAGCCAATGCTAGAAAAGCTATCCAAGAAGCTGCTGATCACTCTCAAAAATGGCACGACGGAACCTCTACTAGATCTAAGAGCAGGTCTCAATTGGATTCAATTGGATAAAAGTAGTAGAGAGATGAAGAAGCGTGATGAGAAAGTTTATGCTGCCCAAGTTGGATGTGAAAAATGCGAAGGACCTCACTACACTAAAGATTGCCCTAATAAGAATGAAAGTGAGACTTTTGAAGAAGCATACTACACACAATTTGGACAACCATTCCGACCTTCAGGAAGATTTAGGGAAGCTGCTCCGGGATACTATCAAAAGAACAACTATAATCCCACTTATCAAGAAAGGAGGCAGACTTTAGATGACACTCTAAAGCAAATTATGGCCGATGCTGCTAAAAGACATGAAGAGAACACTGCTATGATCAAAGAAATCCGAGCCTCAACGGATACTATAACAAGAAATCAAGGAGCTTCGATCAAAGCATTGGAACAACAAATCGGACAAATGAGCAAAGTTCTTCAAGAAAGGGGATACGGAAGTTTACCTAGCTCAACTGAAACTAACCCAAGAGATCATGTCAAGGCCATATGCACTACTGAAGAAG
The DNA here is from genome assembly GCA_021014915.2 of Artemisia tridentata subsp. tridentata. Taxonomy (NCBI): domain Eukaryota; kingdom Viridiplantae; phylum Streptophyta; class Magnoliopsida; order Asterales; family Asteraceae; genus Artemisia; species Artemisia tridentata. The sequence continues at coordinate 209,741,837 of CP139501.1, forward strand.
TCACACCTAACATACATTTTCCTAGAAGATTGATGAATGGTAATGATGCTGCAACGCCCGAATTTTTCTTTAATTCTTCAATCAGTTTAAGGAGGCTACTCAAAGAGAAGACAAAGATTGAAGAGGAGATCAAGGCTACAATGAAAGAAGAGAGCTCTGCAACCGACTTACGTGCCTTGCCTCATAAAGAAAAGGACCCAGGAAGTTTTACTTTACCTTGTTCAATTAATGATATATCTTTCAATAATGTGTTAGCTGACTTAGGAGCTAGTGTTAGTGTTATGCCCCTTAAGACATTCACTACCCTAGGACTAGGAAAATTAGCACCAACTAAGTTGCTTATTGAATTGGCTGATAAAACGGTAAAACGACCTGAAGGGATTGCCGAAAATGTGCTAGTTAAGATTGAGAAGTTTGTTTTCCCCGTAGACTTTGTTATATTAGATATGCCCGAGGATATTAAGATTCCTTTAATCCTCGGAAGACCTTTCTTGTCTACCGCCCATGCTAAGATTGATGTGTTTAAAAGGAAAATCTCATTAAAGGTAGGGAACAATAAACTAGTCTATAAGTGCCAAAATCCTGCTAAAAGCATAATTAGAAGCGTCTATGTGCTAGGATTAAGAGAACGTATGGACCTCGATCTAGAAGCTAGATTTATGGGAGAAACCTTGGTAAATAATGAATCACTTGAGACCTATAGTGGAGACTACATTGAATTAAATGATCTTAATTTACCAATAGGAATCAATGATTAATTTATGGAGGATTTTGAACCCGAAATTGAAGAAGGAGAAATTATGGATATACCTAGAATCAATATGATCAACACTAAGAATTATGATGAATTTGAAGGATATCCTAGTTTCTGTGATTATGGTAGAAAGATCCATGTAGATTGTGCTTATAATTTACAATTTCCTTGCATGATAGGATTTAAACAGGTTAGCACGAACTTTTTCCCTATTTTACCAATTAATGTAATATCAAAAGATTTCTATAATTCTATAATGAAAAACAAAATTGAGTATAGAGGGAAAAACGTAGTTGGAATATTCATGAATGTACCTATTTCTGTCGGGAATTTAACTATTGTTACAGATTTCACCGTGGTGGAGAACATGGATGCTTATCGTGATATTGAGATGGGTGACGTGATCGTTGGGAAACCATTTTGTAAGGAGGTCGATATTAACGCTAAAAGATTTGAAGGAAAGATCACCTTTAAAAGTGGAAGCAACGTCATCACTTACATGATGCCTCGTGCTCACCCAAGGTTTAAACATGCCCCTAACAAATTTTGTTACAAATTTACACCATTTCTTTTTGTAGATGAAAATGACGCTGAGAAAGGGATCGAGTATCCGTACCAAAAGATGAAAGGATTCTACAAAGGTGTACTTGAATTGGGGCCGGAATATGTTCGTGACGAAGTAATTCGCAACTACATCGTGCACGGACATGTGGGGATCAATAGAACAAAATAAGGAGCTGAACGTGAGTCTAACTTGAAGACTCTGGAATAAAGACAAGTGTTGACGGGAGACAACCCGGAAGAAAAAATTTTACTTTTTTGTTATGTGTCGAGTCTGTCAGACCTGCAGAAGATACGGCGCATCTCCATCATAAGATGCGACGCATCGCCTGCACTGGTCATATCTTATTTAATTTTACGCATTTTTACTTTTGACTTTAAAACTTTCTGTCAGTATTTTAATGCGGCGCATCCCTGGTTAAGGATGCGACGCATCTTTATTCTGATTCGTATTTATTCCAGGTTCGATACGGCGTATCTTTTTCCATAAGATACGGCGTATCGACTGACCTGATGATTTACAGTTTTAATTTTTTTAGCTTTATTTTTACTAACTACTAATGTTTTATGCAAGTTTGAACCTTCTTAACTCAGGTGTGTTAAAGTCTGAATGGTATTATAGATTCCTGCAATTTTTGTGGATACATCAAATATGAAGCTTAAACGTTCTAATCCACAAGAAAGTTGATTTTTGCTCTTATACGAATAATGGAGGATCATACCGAGCAAATCTCGGGGAGTTTTTCTGTTCTAATTCTTTTATTTTCCAGTTTTTAATCTTTGACACAAACAACGAGGACGTTGTTTAACTTAAGTGGGGGGATTAGAGAATTAGAACACTTACTTGTCCTAAACTTTTCAAAATATGCTTAAAATGCGTTTAATATATCAAAATTTAAATTTTTTATAGCATGTTTTTGTTTAAAGTCTAAATTACATAGCTGCACACTAACATTATTTCCAAAAATTGTGAACTTATCAAAATTCACAAATCTATGAGTGTGCCGGTGACTTGTAAACTTTAGAACTTGGCTTATATACTATTCGAGACCACCATAATAAGTATTATCTATATAATTGGAATGACTTGTCTAAATTTGTAAATTTATAGGATTACACCCAAATAGCCTTTATATGTTATGTGATATTAACTAACTACACTGGTTAGTTAACCCCCGTATAAACCCTTTGTTACTCTCACTTTTAGAGTAAGATACCCCTAGAAAAACCCTCAGAGCCATTCCTTTCGTTTCTTACACCTTTGTTATAATGTTTCGTTACACCCTTACACCTTAGCCTACCCTGTAGATTAAAATCCGTGGTTGGTTAATTGCTTTAGGCAAAGTGTGTTTGCTTACATTACCTGTGTTCGCATGCGTAATTCATTATCTTTGGTTAAGTTTGGAAATTGCACAATGCAATTGGTATGAAAGTAAATATTGTATATCCTTTGAGTTTATTTTTCGTGTGTTTGCTACTTTCACTATTACAGTTATTTCTGAAAGTATGAAGAGTATGGAAAAATTATCCGGAAAAATAGTGATGGAAAAGTTGTGAAATTTTACACATTGATGTTAAAAAAAAAAAAAAAAAAAAAAAAAAAAAAAAAAAAAAAAAAAAAAAAAAAAACCGAAAAAAAATAGAAAAGAAAAAGAAAAAGGAAAAGTTGGAAGTTTGTTTTAACCAACTTATGTAAAGTTTTGTATTAAGTGGGAGATGTCACCACTAATTGTTGTTGTATATTATATTTATGGATTGAACGGGAGTTGGCCGTTATGGGAACGCCAACTAAGGTTATTCTTTGATTGAGATCATGTTGAGTATAATTCGTGTCTACCTAAAGCGTGTGTTTCAAGTGTTAAAGCGTGAGTTATTCAATGATATGAGTCTTAGTCATGGGATGGTTGGGAAAGTTATTAACCACACTTAGGATTTTAATTTATCTGTTTTGTTTATTTTTCATTTTACACCAATTTGTATCCCAAATATTATCCATACCCTACATCATTCTTTATCCAAACCTTTGATTTATTGAGATTAGGGATTTAAGCAATCTTAAGTATCGTAGTCGTGGATTCAACTATGTATTTATGATTTTGTCGCCCTTTTTGATATAATATTATTGGTAAAGATTACTTGGTCCTATCTTTAGCCTATTCGAGTTAAGGATTTGAGCAATTGCAAGTATCGTGGTCGTGGATTCGATCATGTATTTGTGATTTTGTCGCCTTTTCTGGAATATGAGATCGATAGAGATTAAAAAGGATGATGAACCCTTAACCAACAAACCCTTTTTACCGCTTTAGACTTGTTATTCCTTAGCTTTAGTGGGGGAGATGCGTATACTTGCCAAGCTTATGATAGAATATTCGTCACGACTGGACAGTTAAACGATTAGATTTGCTTTTATCAAAATATTTTATTTTATTTATAATTCGTTAAGTGTTTGGTTGTGCAATTATGACAAAACGAATACATGCTTAAATATAAAAATAAATCCTAATATCTTTTAGGATACATTTTCATTTGATTGATTCTAAGGTTTACTTGGGGACAAGTAAAGTTCAAGTGGGGGGATATTTGATGAACTCAAATAAGTACATTTTATTATCATCATTTGTCCTATTTATTTGACTTGTTTTATTATATTATATATGAGAATTGATACGTTAATGTTTACTTTTGTAATTCTCAGGTAAAAACAAGTATTATGTGAAACTTGGTGATTTTGGACTAATTATGGAGCAAAACAAGCAAGATGTTAAGAGTCTACTGAAATGTACAAGATCAAGATCATTTTGCTCCAGATACGCCGCAACATACTTCTTACATATGGCGTATCACTATCAAGATTTCACAAGTTATAATCCAAGACAGCAAAGGACATGCGCCGCATAGAGAAATGGAGTTACGCCGCATCTTAAGGCGGTGTACGAATATTCCTGAATATATTAATCTTGGACCCCACGCGAAGTTAAGTCAATGCGCCGCATCTACTTATCCTATGCGCCGCATCTAACCCTCAAACAGAAACTATAAATACCCCAAGGTCAGACGAAAAAGAAAGGTTGGACAGTGCAAGATACCATACGTACGAGTACCAAACCCTGAGATGAATTCAGACGTATTAGCAGCACAATACATACCCTGAACGAAGATACAAGAGCTGTAAGAAGGTCCTGCATGTATTCAATTCATTAAGTAGTTTTAGTTTTATTGTATTAGTACACTTTAATTCATCAGGATTGATGGGTTGATGTCATGTGACTACGGAATATCATGCGCACCCCTTAAAATTGCTTTCCCATTAATTAAAGTTTATATGTTGATGTCTTTGGTGACTTTTATTAGTGCATTGATAACCTCTGTGTCTAGCTGAGCATTGCTTGGGTCGCCATGCCCCTTCCTCGCCTATTTGTTTCAGCGTCTCTTTAATAAATAGGATAGACATAAGTAATCATTAAGGGTTTACTCACCGATAAGATTAGAGCCAACGAGAAAGGTTTAATTATATACACTTCATATAAAACTAGCAATAAAACTAGTGACAAGCTACTTAATTATCAGGACAGGTCTTCTTATTGTCTCGAGTATCTATCTGTGTACGTGTGTGCTAATCGCTGATTCGTGCTCTTTAGTTTAGTTTTCTATTTAATCATAACCAAACCGTGCCAGTCTCTCAGGCTGAACCCCCTTGCGTTAGATTAGGTTGTACCGCTAACTTAGATATTAAAATACTGATTAGAATAACTAGATAATACGTTCCACTCTTAGTGATCGACACTCTACTTACCATTATATTCATACTGACCGGGTACACTGCTCTTAAGTGTGTGTGTTATTGATAAGTCGGCTAAATATAAATTTAAAACTTGAGTAGGCATTAATACTGCTAAACCGCAACGACACATCACGCGCATCATTATCTTTTCATTATGATTGCTACGTGTGACTTTAATCGAGTCATATAACTCTTTGTAATGCTGTTTGATTTTTGAATTTTCAGCTTGAAAACACTCATTTTCATGTTGTAATTTATTGATGGTGTCGTGATAGTGAAAATTCTGAGAATCTGAAGACGATGGTTTATGGGTGCCAATCACATCACTCTTATTTGATTTTAATTGGGCAATTTGGGCCCTCAATTTTTGAATCGTGTTAGTGTGAGCTTGAATTTTTTCATCTCGTTTGCTTAATTCAAAATATGCATCAAAATCAGGAGCATCCGAAGATGTCTTGGCATTTGAGATTTTAATTCTTTCTTCTAAATGTTGATATTTTAATTGCAAATTAAGATTATCAACCTCTAGTTTTGACAAATGCCTGACCATGTTATCATGGTCATCGTTTTGAATTTTCTCATGCAATTTTAAATTCTCCCCCTCAATCTCAACAACACGATTCTGGGAAACATTTAATGCAATAGACAACTCATGAAATTGACAAGCAGTTAATGTAGAATCAGTAGCAGTATAAAATACATCATGTGCAATACATCTAGCAATCAAATTCTCATTGGTGATGAGAATGTTCTTTCTCTCAATCTCACGACTCTTAAGTTCTATCGCATTTTGGGACACCTCATTTTCCATATCTTTAAATACTTCTTTCATCTCTTTTACTTCAGTTCTAAGGGTATTTTGCATGCCCTCAAAATGTTCCTTGAGGAGTTTAAAGAATGGAATAACCTCAGTTAAGTAGCACTGTTTTGTTTGCTCAAAACCCCTTTCCCCTTCAGTAATTCCCGTTGGCGTAATTCTCTTCTTACATGTTTTATCGAAATCAGCAAATAGTTGACAAAGCACATATATGCTAATTAGAGTTTTACATGCTGTGGGAAGAGTTAAAGGAACTAAGTGCATGGGTGTATTGGGTGGGTACACCGTTGCTGCAGCTATCTTTCTAAAGGGTGGAGTTTTGGCTTGAAGTTCTTCGGCTTTCCTTTTTTCTAAGTCTAAGGACCAAAATATTTGTTCTGGCGTCAACTTAGTTTGAGGTGCAAAAACAGTCAATCGGTTCTCCTTATAGTAATCATGGGGTTTGATTATGACTCGATTAGCTATGCATTTGGGATCCTTCATTTTTTCAGCCATTCTTTCTCTACTTATTACTTCTATCACATTACTCTCTTCAAATGATGACACATCGGGAGGGGCATGACCAGGCTTAATCATTACATTTGTATCATATAAGGCAGGTTGGGCAACTTTAACACTCTTAAGCAAAACTGATTTAGGTTCACCTACATCCTTTTCACTATTTTCATCACACAACCTTTTATGCTTTTGAATCATTTGAGCAGTTTGTCTGGTCTGGTCTTGTGTGTACAACTTGTTTTGCAATCTTGTTATTTAACGTTTTAAGTCTGGAAAAATCATTTAAGAGTTTTGTTTCTTTTTCTTTGAAATCATGTTTTAGTGTAATTACACTTTCTTGGATCTCCTGTTTTTGTTTAACAGTTTGATCAAGTTGTTTTCGTAAAGAATATAACTCCTTTTTCAATGTTTCTTCCCTTAAATTACGTTCAGTTATGAAGTACCATTTGACTATCCATTTTCTGCTCACGTTCAGTTAGCTCAAATTTTGCACGTTGTTCATATATGGCCACTTGATCTTTATAGATATTAAGTTGAGTGGTCAACGAGTCATCAGGGATAAATGCAGTGTACTCATGCAACACATAATCATCATGTAGAACAGAAGATGCACTACTAGGTACAATAGACGCTTCGTTGTGTTTCACATATTGTTCATATGGGATAACATCGCTATTTCCCATATTAGCAGTATCTAACTCAACAACGTTTGTCTGTTGTACTTTGTCGGGAATCTTTTGTTCATGCAACACATTATCATCATTAATAACAGAAGATACCCCACTAGGTTCAACAGATGCTTCGTTGTGTTTCACATGTTGCACGTTGTTCATAGCAGTATCTGACTCAACAACATTTGTCTGTGGCTGATGAAACACTCTCTCTTGAGAATTCGAGCGCACAATGTCCCTATTGGCACTAAAATACTCAAACACGTTTATTTGTTGTACATCTTTGGGAATCGTTCGTTTGTCAATCATGTTGTACAATCTGAGTACCTCAGATATAGCAGAATCTGAAGTAGTAGACATGATGTAAACGTGCACGGGATTTTACAATTCTATGATTTAAACCGAGAAATAGATTCTTTCGCGGGATTTTACAAAAATCAAGAATAAACCATGATTTGATTACTTGAATGTGTTATGATAAAAGTTTGGTAGACTTGGTGATCTGTTGTTTAGTTGTGATTTGGTTTGGTTGATGCAAGTTGTTACGGTGAAATTTTGGTCTGAAAACTTAAAACCTTAATAACTTCATTCCGGAAGGGATTTGGGCCTCGAAAAATTCGTTTCACAACTTCGTATATGAAATTTCACAATATTCAGGTTGTTCCGGTCGTTTTGACAGGTATTTCGCTGAAAACGGAGTTACGGTTCAAAAGTTATGGCCGTTTGAAGTTTTGACGTAAAAAGTCAACTTTGGTCAAACCGCAACAAGTCAAAACGCAACATGCAAATCGCAGGAGCTCAAATCGCAGGAACTCAAATCGCAGAGGCTCAAATCGTAGAGATTCAAATCGCAGAGACTCAAATTGCAGGGACTCAAATCGCAGAAACTCAAATCGCAGAAACTCAAATCGCAGAGACTCAAATCGTAATAGATTCAAATCGCAGGCTCAAATCGCAGACTCATCGCAAGCTCAAATCGCAGAATCAAGACTCAGTATCAAATCGCAGTCAGAAGCAAATCGCAGAGAATCAAATCGCAATATGCAAAATGACAAAACGCAATCAGCCAAAACTGTCGCTTTCTCCTCTTTTGTCTTTTAATCCTTTTTAGCTACACACCAAATCGCAACTCAATATCTAACCAAATCGCAACTCTAACCTACCCAAACTAACTGAAATCGCAATCTAGAATATGCTACCGAGACTCAAATCGCAACCTAGAAAAAACTTTCAAACATTCGAATATGCCCCAAAATATCCAACAAGCTTATGAAATAAGCTAACTAATCACCAAAATAAGCTATTACAGCAATCCTAATCACGAAAGTACATGCTTTTAACTAATCAAACCACACACAAAGTCAAACTAATGCGTTTTCTCTAATAACTAGTCGAACAAAAAAAAACCACAAAAACCAATAAGAAATCCGAGTACCCACACACCAAAAGATCAAACCTGGGCTCTTGATACCAATTGTAGGATACTCATAAATCAAACATGTATGGTTCTTGTGTTTTATGGCCGATTCTAGTGAGAGAGATAGAGAGAGAGTGGAACCTGGAGAGAGAAAGTGAAGATGTTAGATTAGAATGAAGTGAAAGTTCCAACCCTCTCCTTTGGTGGGAGAGGGTATTTATACAACAACCATAAACGCCCCATGTGGGCTGTGGAGTGAGCTGACAGTGGGTAAAGACCTGACCCAACTCCACGAATACTACGATAACTAAACTAATACTAATAATCCTACGAGCTACTTAATGCTAATAGATACTCGAGGTGACCGAGTCTTTCACATGAATATTTATATTCCTAATAGTAGGACTGAGGAAGTCCTACTCTCCGACATTCAAGAAACCTTCGATCAATTGAGGGCAATCAACATGAAGCTTAACCCGAAGAAGTGTTCTTTTGGCATGGAAGAAGGACAATTCTTGGGACATCTGATAACGAAGCAAGGGATTAAAGCTAACCCTTCGAAGGTCAAAGCCATCACTGATCTACAAGCTCCAAAGTCGTTAAAAGAAGTACAAAACCTAAATGGGAAGCTCGCAGCACTTAGCAGGTTCCTGTCGAAAGGGCGGATCGATCTTTGCCATTTTTCAAAACACTCAAAGGGTGTACAGACAAGAAGACTTTTCAATAGAGTTGTGAGGCAGAAGCCGCTTTTCAGAAGCTGAAAGAATTCATAGAAATTCTACCAACACTTACAGCCCCAATCAAAGGCGAAGTGTTATTCATGTACATTGCGGCATCCTTCGAAAGCATCAGTGTTGTACTCTTGGCAGAAAGGGAAAAGAAGCAAGTCCCAATCTACTTCGTCAGCAGGGTCCTGCAAGGGGCTGAATTAAACTATCCGTAGTTGGAAAAGCTAATCCTAGCTTTGGTTTACGCTGCAAGGCGCCTTCGAAGGTACTTTCAAACTCATCCCATTACGGAATTGACTGACAAGCCGGTTAAACAGAACTGGGAGAATCCTGAGAAATCGGGTAGAGTAGCCAAATGGGCTATCGAACTGGGAGAACATGATATAGAGTACTCCATCAAAGGTCAGATACTTGCTGACTTTCTTGCTGAAACACCTTCCGGACCTAGTCAAGACAAGGAAATCCCGAAAGAAAAGCCCCCAAAGACAAAGGAGGGGTGGAAACTATACATAGACGAAGTTTCAAGCTCTGATGGTTCGGGAGCAGGTCTGATGCTGGTCAGTCCGAAGAAAAAGGAGTACACTTATGCATTGCGTTTTGAGTTCGAGGCTACAAACAATGAAGCTGAGTACGAAGCTTTGCTAGCTGGCCTTCGACTTGCAAAGGACATGGAGGTTCATGACCTCTCTATTTTTGTGGACTCGCAGCTAGTCGCCAACCAAATCAAGGGCTCTTACGAAGCAAGGCAGCCCACCATCAAACAGTATTTGGATAAAGCTAAAAAACTCCTTCAATGGGTTCGAGTCCTATGAAATAGCACATGTTCGCATAAACCAAAACAAGAAAGCGGATGCCTTAAGCAAGCTAGCTTCGATGGTATTTGCTCACCTAACAAAGGAGGTTTTAGTGGAAGTATTGGCCGAAAGGTCAATCAAACGAAGTGAAGAATCTGACATCATAGCTGACGAAGGCCCCAATTGGATGACTCCAATATGCGAGTATTTGTTCATATTAGTGATGTAGCAATATAAAAACATATTAAATAAATACACACAGTGGAAAACATCACCATAACAGGATCCATAGTGCCATATGATCAATCAAATAAAATAAACACATAAGTTATACCTTTGTAGCGTGATCCGGGAGTCACCACCAAAACCTATGTGTCGACTAGAATATGAAACCCAAGTGATCAATGGAGATCACCTCTATGCGTATCCACACTACACTTCACCGAATACCAATTGATGCTAGTCATTAAACCCCGTAACCGATCTAGTCTCCTTTGAATCATCAAGAAAACAAAGAAGAGATGAAGACAACACAAACCCTAGGTTTGGTTTGTTTTGTGCCGTCCACAATTAGGAGGAGAGAGGGAGAGATTGCTCCATGTAATTACATACCTAATAACAATTCAAATCCCTTCCATAAGCCTCAAAGTGGCCGGCCCCTATTGGGCTCAAAATGGGCTTCCCATTTGTTTTTCTAGTCCAATGCAATAAGTCCATTACTTATTCATTAGAAGCCCAATAGCGGTTCCTGGTTACTTACGGTTATTTATATATCGTAAATACAATAAACACGACATATAAATTGGCACCTCAGTGTATATGTGTGTGACCCCATAGGCTCACATATGACTAGCCATATAATTAGTTATTATGACAAGAGCATTCTCCAACAGCTCCCACTTGCGACGTCATAATAATCAAGTAATTATACAAGCAATGGTTAGCGTCTAGCAACACGCCAATGCCCCTAGAAATATGTGAGGGTAGTTTCTTAAATGTCTCATTTCAGATGGTTTATATGTCATCTATCCTTTTGTTACAGATACCGTGTTGAATATTAGACATGGATCAAAAGTCATTCTAATAGTTCAACTATTATGTTTCTCGATATAGATATTGAACTAGATTACCAAGTGGATTTAAGATTCATCTTAATCCCAGTTGGGTACGGCCATACAAACATCTGTTCAAATCATCAAGGGGCCCAATAGTATCTAACTCCAAAGCAAGTGGAGGAACAAATCCCATTTTGACTACACGTGTCATTCACATGCTTCATATCACTCCTGAAAATGGCCTTTATAACTACCTTATTCAGGATAGCGTTTAACTATATCAAGGAATGAAATTCCACACATGCAAGACCTGCTTGCATCTCAAGTCTGAGGATAAGAGACATAACCTCTTGCGAGATTCACTATTGACGATGATCCATGTAGTGAATTCTCGTAGGTTGGGTCAATCCAATGTTCATCACAATGAACAACATGTGAGTGTGGCAAATAAATCACCAACACGCTCACATTTGTCTTAATTTGATGATACTCCCGTATCGTCAACCGACAATGGATAATTTTAGAATAAATAAATTATTCATGGGTTAAACATGCAAATATAGAACACAGTAGTATAAATGAAGACGATCATACTAGGTATATCAATTCATTATATAATACGACTGCTTACAGTTCCATTATCCAAATACTAAAAAACAGATATGCATAAGACTACTCATAGGTCGGAATCCGATGTTCCCACCATGATCGAATCATGTTGTACAAGGCAACAAGTAGTCATCTGAGTAAACTTTGAGAATACTTCTTTCAAAATTCATGAAAGATTTGAATGATGATTTTCCTTTGTATGTGTGCAATCAAGTACAAGACGAGTCTTGCAACAATACATTTCATAGGGTGTTTGAAGCTAGCAAGACACCTACTTTAGACAGTCATCTGAATAGTTTCTCAAACTATAAAGTATTCTTATTCTTTTAATGTATAACGCATTAATGCTCTCAGTCGAGCACATCTAGTCAGCAATTTCATCATTCATGATGACATCCTACCACGACTAGGGTTGAGTATCATCTTAGTTAAATAAGCATCAGCATATGCAAACAAAACAGAGTTCCTCATATATCCGTAAACTTTTGAACATATCTTTGGTCCTTTGTAGGTCCATTATAATATTAGTGTAACAATTATCTAACGACCTTCACTTAGATATTTGTTGTTATCAACTCGTCTTGCATTCATGCAAATGATAAATATATATAGTCCAATACTTAATATGACTTACATGATGAATCCTTTAGTCAAACTTAAGATTTCCAATCATGTGTTCAATCTCATCAAGTGTGATTGATCATTGAGACTCCCCTCAATAACGTGTCATATTGTGTTTAGACTTAATAACCGCTTATGTTTATTCTAATAAACATATATATAACAAGATTGTATGTCTTATTTTATAAATCCCTCAAGAGAAACTTCATTCCAAGCTAAGGATTAAAGTCTAGCTTAGATAGAATATTGTTTCTAATATGTTAATGACATATGAGATTTAAGAAAATAAATACAGTGCTCCAACTTGCTATTAGTGTACTTAGGAGTAATCTTGTTAATCAAAATCAAATTAATGATTTTATAATTAACTCAAGATCTCTGCTCCTAGATGCATGATCTAATCCACACATGGATACTTTTATCTTGTATACATTATAAAGATTATATGGATTCATAAACCCTTTTGATTACTTATCGTCCTCGCAAAGGTAATCAACAAGAAAAGTGTTTTGATATCCTATTGTCATATTTCATCTACAAGAAAACAGGTATGACAGTTAATCATCTTTATACATTTAATGTTTGTAGCTAGGAAGATTTAATCATAGTCAATTTCTTGAGTACGAGTAAACTCCTTTTACTACACGTGCATTAAATGTACGTACAAGTTTGTCCTTTTGAGTCTTCTCATCAAGAAACTCATTCTTAACCTCACAGTCTAACTGATTAGTAAGAGATCAATCAAGCTCCAAGAGTGATTGTCTTTCAAGGACTGAATCTTAACATTCATAGTTTTGAGCTATTCATCAGATTCAAGATCTGACAATACATCTCTGTAGTTAGCAGGTTCACTATGATCCTATAACTTATATCTCTTAGCATTGATATAAAAAACTATATCATTCAGGTGCAAGAGGAATCCTTGCGGATTTATGAATGAGAGATATAAATCTGTGGTTTAACATATGCATGTTCAACCATAGTATGACATTAGCAAGTGTACTCAGAAGGTTGTGTATTTAGTTCTTCAATAACTTCAAGGTCTAAAGGTACTCCCACTTGCTTTTGTATGTAGAGACTAATCTCTAGATACTCAGCATCTTGAGTAACAATAAATTGTTTTCAAGTGGGACATCCAAAATACACCGTTAGTTCTTGACTCTAGTTTGTTAATTATTTACTCTTAAGTAGTTAACAAATTAAGAACTTCAATTAAGACATAATGGGATTCATCCCATGCCATAATACAATGGTGTCTTAAATTTCTTCTGGGTTGGAATCATATTGAGTGTACACATGGCACACCCAATTTCTAACCTTGATAGCTTTGGAGGTAAAACAGTTTAAGTCATCAAAGATCAAACAATATCAATAGTGTTTGATTTTCCATGATGGACATACCATAAAGTTGTGGTATTCCATGAGGACTGATGTTGTGAGACTATCACACAACTCATTAGATGAACTTATACCTTTTGGCTTACATATCTGCCAACCAAGTCAAACCAGATGGCATCAATAGTAATTTTAGCCTACTGCATACTTTACTTCATGTGCATGTTTTGACTAGAAAACATAAACATTTAATATTATACATCGTAAGTGTACATGTCTTTAACAAGAAGACATAACAAATTAACGTAGACATCGTAAGTGTACATGTCTTTAACAAGAAGACATAACAAATTTGACGTCTTACTTTACGTTATAAGTCTTTCAACAATTAACGGAATTAATGTTTGTGTCTTTACAAGAGACCTAAACATATTCAACTAAAGTAATTACGAGCGCCGACTCTTGGCCTCAATAGTATATTCAAGTTAATTTTGTACTTCATGATTATGAGTTTACAAGAAAACATAATCATATTTACTAAACAATTCAGTGAATATGTTGAAGTAGCTTTTCATGATATCTTGATATTTGTTCTAATTAGGGCAACATACATTTTATGTGTAGAAGTCCTAGTAGAATTTTAGTTTCTTACCTTGCAGTCAAGAAAAACTATTAGTCATATTGTTATATGTTGTACCTTGCACACAATTAATATTTCTCCCACTTGTGCATGGCACAACATCGTGAGAGCATGCAAACAACACTACGCTCGTTTGTTTGTATGAGCAATATGACAGTGTATAAGATAACATATGATTTTTAGTCAAAAATCAAAATATAGATATGTAGAACTTTATCGTTTGAATAATGAATCATGCATAACAATTTTATAGATAACATTTCAGGAAGCAACATCAGGAACGCGACAAGTTATCATATAAAACTTATGCAATGGTTCTTATATAAAATGTGATGCTTAACACGTGGAAAGTAATGTATTATTTCAAGACAATCTGGAAATAAGATGGGCAACTTGCAAGTAATAAAGCTTACAGCTCCCACTGGATTAGACAACATTACATGTGTTATGTCACCAGTAATATAATCACGTAGCTCCCACTGGATTAGACAACATTACAATGTGTTACGTCACCAGTGGAGAGTGAGTAGCGATTGGATACTTTCCATCTTTCTTTGAATATCTACACATTATTGCTAATGTGAGTCACTTTGACTAGTAAACATGTACTTAGGTATTCAAGAAAGTGCATCAAGTTCTAACATATAGATGATGGGCTAGCCATCATTGCTATTTTAACTTGAAAATAGGCATGCATTTCCTCCATAATTGGTCTACTTTACTACAAGGGTATGTAGGACCTTAGTAGCATATTGGGTTAAGGCAAACTGCTAGGTAATCATGCTAGTAATTGCCTTTACCACATTGCGGTTTATTGATACTTCCGTCTTCTAATTATTTAAACTCATTTTAGTTTGGTAGCTAGTACGAAATAGGTTAACCAAGCAAGAACATGCAAATATCGCCAAAGGTCTGACCAATGAGCAAAATTTGCCATGGGTTGAAATGGCCCTAAGGTCTGACCAAAGAGGTCAAGTCAAGTGCACGTGTTCTTGGTTGTCCAAATATCTTATATTTCTTCAATGTTTCAAAACCGAAACAAGGGTTATAAAACAACGTTGAAGGAATAAGATGTGTAACCATACTTAACCGTTTTGACTTTTACAAGACATCACGATTTCTAGAGTAGGTTTTCCTTGAGTTTGATTAGAATTAGGAAAATTCAAATATTCCTATTATGGCTTTTCCTCATAAAGAAAAAGGATAGGAATAAGTCTCTTTCTTACAAGGAAAGATCGACTTAGTTCGTCCTTTTAACAAGAAAAGAACAAACTCTTGTTTACGGTATGCGTTGCATTAATTGAATTTACAAAGTTCAATTTTAGTATTTTCGATAATTATCCTTTTATAAATTAACTACCCCATGTTTATAATTTAAAACAATTAATTTACGAAAAGGCTAAGATCCTCATTGAGGTTCGACCATTAATGCAGTTGATCTACTAGAAATGGTGGATTCAATAGGTAGGCGACGATCACCAATTGTATTACATGTACAACTCTTAGATCCTTATGGGACTCATGTAGGCATGTTTAGTCCCATCTTTGCCTCGGGTAAGGGTCTGACCACACTACTCGATTAAGTCATCCAATTTGAAAACTGTGAGAATAATCCTAGGTCTGACCATGGAGAATAGTCACCTTGGGTTACAATTCAGCCTAGGTCTGACCAGATGCTAAAAGGTAATTGCAAGTGTTCTCATAATTGGACGGCGTGACTTAAATTTTGACGGGTAAATAGTTTTGATGTGAATCAAAAACGTGTACGAAAGAAGCATGCATTCATTCTTCGTAGCACAAGTTAAAAAACTTTTCTTAACTTAAGTCTAATCATTGTTTTAATTTATGTGTGTCAAGTTGTCCATTTTCAAGACTAATATAAATCCTAGGTGGATTTTAATTAAGTTTGGACAATACAATAACTCAATAAATAAACAATCTTAACTAGTTTAAGTGTTATTTAGAAAACAATGATTTTTAAGTTTCAAATCATATTTAAACTTAGTTAAACTAAATCATAAGACTTAGTTCAAAATGGTTTATGTTTAGTTTCAAGTTTTGAGAAAACATTTTTCGTTTTACATGTAGTCACAACATACATAAAAACAACCAACCAAACATACAACCACAATATGCAAAGCCTCAACCGATGAAAATCCTATGCTTGGCCTCGTGAGCCATCACGAGAACCAATGGTCAACTAGGGACACATAGCACAACCACACGGAGGGCTCCCACTTTCCCCAAGACAATATTGGGCAAGTAAAGGCCCATAATGCACATGAAATAATGAATCTGCCAGCCCAGTTTTTCTGTTTTGCGAGCCCAATAAGTCATTAAAGACGACCTCCTCATCTTTTGGACCAGTTGAAAAAGTTGTAGCCCTATGTCTTGAGGACCTGGAAAACAAATTTTAGAAAAAAATACCTTACCAATCAGCGGGAAATCACGTTTTCCCAACAGGTGTCCAGCAGCAACTTTCGGTCTACAACTCTTCAATCTTTCGCCATTTGCTTCCAAGCTCTTGTTTACAATACATATAAAGTAAAATACAACTAATCTACTTTGTATCTACTGTAAAATGCCTAAACAATGGCTACACCAAAAATGAATTACATTACAAAAGTGCCGAAACAATGGCAAAACCCCAAAACAAGAAAAAAATGCAACCAACAATCACAATCACAACGCACAAGTGGTCAAGGTTTTCATCGGCTTTGCATATACACATAATAATACATACAATTATGATCATTACAAGGTGTTGGCTAACTCCATGGGCAAACATGCATGTATTTTCCATGGATAACAAAATAAATAACAAGAATTAAATTGTTAGCCAACAAATCGAAGAAATAATTAACACGAATTAAAACCCTGAATGGTACACGTGATAAATGGCCATAGACTCATAACCCACTGATATTAGGACCTTCTTAACACCATTTTAACTCAGAAAAATAAGCCTCATGGGCTTATTAGAAATCGGGTTAAAAATCTCTTAAAAAACACGTTTTTAGGCCATTTTACGGGTACCGATCAAGTAAACAAACAACGTATGCATAACAAATGGCCATAGGATCAAAAAATCCAGATATTAAGACCATCTTAAGGTCGACATAATCATGATATATAAACCCTAGGGGCTGTTTTAAAATGACACCTTTAAATCCATTAAAAAAACATGTTTATAGCCATTTTTACGCATACATGATGATCATATGACAACATATGATGGCTCTGATACCACTATTAGTGATGTAACAATATAAAAACATATTAAATAAATATACGCAGCGGAAAACATCACCATAACAGGATCCATAGTGCCATATGATCAATCAAATAAAATAAACACATAAGTTATACCTTTGTAGCGTGATCCGGGAGTCACCACCAAAACCTATGTGTCGACTAGAATATGAACCTGATGCGTGGGTTTTGCAACCTTACAACAGGTTTTACCTCTCAAGGGATCTCAAGAGGCTTACAACCCCACCAGGCAGTGTACCTGACCGATGTAGTATAGTGTAGTGGTAAGTACGGGGGATTGATCGTTCTCCACAGGGAATAGTGTTCGTTAGGTGCGAAAGGCTACTCTAATTAGGTCTAAGGGTTGAGGAAGATTCTTTTTATGTTTTTATATTTTTATGAAAGCAAGTAAAATCTCGGGTTTTGAAGGAGTGGGCGGAATTAGTTGCTAGTCAACTAACCCAAATTACTACAAATGCAAATAAAATAAAATAACAAAAATGAAAAGTGGTGAGAAACTTATGTGTGGAGAAATGTGTTTACTTAGATTTCCTTACTCCCTAACTATCTTTTACCGGTTAATTAGTGTGTATTAGTCGCGTGGATGACGGGTGTATTCCTTAATACCATTCGTGGGGTGGCGTACTTACTTCCCCAAACTCTACAAGCTCCTACTTCACTCCTATGTCGAGCCGGCTAGGAAGCTCCTAACATGGGATCACTAGAATTCGCTTGTGCATTAAATACAACCATAAAAACCTTTAGTACGCATTTGGTTCATGTTTCTTAAGACGTTCAAGCAAGTTACCGAATAGGAAGTTAGCCAGTTTTCTTAAGCCTAACATAGATAAACAATCATCCAATACAACTAACAACACACTAACAACCAATAATCAATAGCTAGGTTTCATTAGATCTAAGCAAACACAAGATAAAATTAGCCTAACATGTTAAACAAAAGACAAGCATAAGGTAGAATCAAACAACACATAGACATATTGAATGATTAATTGATAACTTATCTTTCAATGAAACATGGAAGATCTCAAGGCAAGAAGCCCTGAAAAAGTAGCTAAAATCGTCTTAGGGTTTTATCCCAAAATTCCACACACTAAGCTCTCCTTAATGACAAAAAATTAGAAAACTATATATAGACTTTGACATCTGACGGCGTCACCTTATGCATTGTGACGCCGTCACCTCGCCGCTTTTAGGGTTCCCGGGTGACCTTCTTGACGCCGTCCCTCTTTAGCTCTTCAAAAATCCATTCTGGCTTATCAAGGCTTGACGCCGTCGGACCTATAACGTGACGCCGTCCCTCTTTGATTTAAGCCGTGACGCCCTTGATTTAGTTAAAGCGTGACGCCGTCAGAATTCTCATGCAAACTCACTGGCCCGTCATGAGTAAATTTCACATCCAACTTTTCTTGCCAAGGCATGACGCCGTCTGGAGTTAATGTTGACGCCGTCAAAGGTGACTTTCAGCACAATTTTGAGACTTTGCCGTTTTCTTCACTTTTATGCTCCAAAAACGTCCAAAATGCCTCCTTTTCCAGATTTCTCCTCAAAAGTACCTAAAATGACAAAAGGAACGATTTAGGGCAATATTTGATCAAATAAATACGATTTCGGGCTTAAATGACCCCTTAAAAGCGGTACACTTTTCGCCTCATCAAATACCCTTACACTTGAGATTTGCTTGTCCTCAAGCAAATGCGCTTTTATTCTAATCAAAATACAAGTTAGGGGTCATTTAATGCAAACATAAAAGTAATTACAACAAATAATCGTTCCACTTCAATCATAATAAGCACGGAGATTACATACTAGCACCTCACAAGTAGTGTTTAGATACTCACATCTCTCAAGTGTCATCAAAATAAATCTCATAAATGAAAACGGATAATATCTCTCACTACCTGTCATAGCAAATAGATTACCATAGGCTTGGGAAAGGATCGAAAACCTCCTCCACTAGGCGTAAGCACCTAAGATAAACTATCAAAGAGGGCTTTTAAATGGGTTATAACGTTAGGTGTAGGGAAAAGGAAAACACGGTTTTGTTGGATACGGGATATTTTACTGGTGGCGAGTTAAAGATCTTGATCAATTACATGTACTATACAATGTTGCTAAGCCAAGACTAGACTCGATCTTAAGCTAATGAAAGAAAATAACAAAACATAAACATAAAATAAACATAAAATAAAACGGGATGGTAGTCCGTATGTTTTTTCTATTTTTCTTTTTCTCATTTTTTTTTTGTATTTTTCTTGATTTTTTTCGATTTTTTTTTTTTTTTTTTTTTTTTTTTTTTTTTTTTTTTTGCATACACTTTTACCCTACCATCCAAAATAATACATCATAGGGGCGTTGCATCCCCTTACACTTGAACTTTTACATAACTTTACAAATAACTATTCTAATGACTCGAATTAAGATAATTGAAAAACTTGGAGTACTTTTAAAACATTTAGCACATATGGGGGTAATAAATGATGTTCTTCCCCATTACTCCATTACACTAGTACTTTACCCATGAGTCCCAATCGTCCCAGAACAATATGTACAAGGATATGACTCGACTTAGCAACCATGTAATCAATTAGATAATTAACTTGGGTTTAAACAAATGTTGTCACAATAATGCACTAAAGATGAGTGCATACAAGGTAGGCTAAGGCGATTTGGGTGTACATTTAAGTGGGGTGTAACAAATTCTTCCTTTAAGTAAAATGCTTAAAGGTTGAAACGAAAAGACAGGCTCTGAGGGGTGTACTAGGGGTATCGTGTACTAAAAATGAGTACAACGCAAAGGGTGTGGGAGAATTACTTGACCAATGTAGCCAAAGTAATTATAACAAAAACACAGGTGTAAAACAATGGGTTAATCCTAATGCCTCTTATCATGTAGTAAATCTAACTACACGAATGTAGTCTCACTTGTGGCCTCGGAATGGTCCTAACGCAAGTTCTAGAATCTAAGTGCTACCGGTACACACATCATAGCATAAATGCTTTTCCTACCAATTCTAGGGGCGAACCTCACATATTTGGGGGTGGAAAATTTTTTAGTGGTACGGTTTTTGTGCTAGTCATATAACTCCTATCTATGAGACGCTCATTAAGATCAAAGTTTCACTCTTATATGTTGTAAAAAAAATTTTAAATTTGGCACTAAAATTACCTTAACAAGTATTTCTCTCAGTTTTATTACACATCTACTATTAAATAAACAAAAATCAAACGTAATTGTATTCTCTAAAGTCGTACTTTTACCCTCCCCTTACACTTAAGATGAACATTGTCCCTAATGTTCAAATAACAAGATGTAAAAGAAAAAGTAAAAGAATGAAATCAAATACTCCCCTGATTCGCTCGTTGGATAATGAAATTACACGGTTAAATCTTCCTCCAAAGAGAATGTTGAAGCTCCATGACTAATGCATCGCCATAAGCTTGATTCAAAACATTTCCTTGTCCAAAATAACCTGTTAAACCTGAGAAAACAAACACGAAAACCTGCATAACATCGGCGGGATAAATCTATATATAAGGATATAATGCTTGTGGAATGATAATTTTGCAGATTCCTGGAGATTATAAGTTGGAGATTTAATAAAAACTTTTTTTTTTAAAAACAAAACTTTCAAAAATTTCTGAAAATTAAATCTGACGCCGTCAGGTTATAAACCCTGACGCCGTCAGAAATGACCTGACAAAAATTCTCATTTTAAGTTTCCGGAAAATTTCTAGAAAAACCTTTACCTTACTTCCTGGAAATCCTGCAAAACATCATTATGACTCGATACAAGCATTTGACTCAAACAAATACGAATATGTATGTTAATTTAATATTATTACGATTCATGTTCATTTGTGTTCTAATAAACCAATTTAGATTTCCCTTACACTTATCTTTTGTAAAATACCTTTATATGTAGTTAAGACGAAGTTAAAAACAAAATAAAGCATTTTCACAATTTTAGTTTTGAACATGAATCAATAAGAATAAAAATTAAACACACATACGGAAACAAATAAAAACAAACAAACAAACAAATAAACACACAAAGCAAATAAAGCTTGGGTTGCCTCCCAAGAAGCGCTTGTTTTTGTTCGAGTCACGAGCCTGACTCTACCCTTATTTAACAAAAATAGGGGAGGTTTTCCCTACACTTAGGATTAAGTGCGGGTGAAAGTAGCGATACACACCCTTAGGGTGTGAATATGCCACGTGAGGTGAAGGGGGTGAGTGAATGGCTTCCTTCATCCTAAAACTACCCGGATAATTTTGGTTGATGGGTGGGTCGGTTCCTCTTTTTTCTCCTAGATGTAAATATAAGGATGAAAAGTTCTGTAAAGGTTGAGGTTCCAATTCATCAACACTAGGAAATTCCCTAGAACTATGAGTAAGGTCATCACTAAAAGTGTACAAACCTATATCCTCTAGTTGTGCTTGGTCCAAGGGTTCTACCTCCATCGGGATTCCTAAAGTCTCTTCTACTTCTTCCGGGTAAGTCACGGGCGGTGTGGGTGCCTCAAATGATGGTTGAGTATTTTGTGGGCTTATGGTGTTTACCTCATCATTCCACGTGTCAAGATCACCTATATCCTCGTCAATTATTTTCTTAGGTAGTGATAATAACAAACCTAGTGCTTCATCCAACTTATGGTTTATTGATACGGCTCTATCCACAATTCCTTGGCAAACTAGGTCGCTTTTCCTATTAGCCTCACTAAAACAAGATCCTAAACATGGAGGTTGTTCATAAGAATCTATCCTAGGTGAAGGCTCATATGATTCATAAGTGTCTCTAAATGAGGTATTTTGAACTTCTTGGTGTTCTAGCCACTCAACCATATCTTGCAATCTTAGAAATCTAAGTGAAAAGTCCATTTGAAGCAAATTACAAACAAAATCACAAAGAAAAGATAGACTACGAGAAAGCTACAAAATAAAAAGAAAAAATGTCACTTGATAGGAATCTTGTGAGTAGACCTAATAAAAATAAAATTTCAACCTAAGCAATAACTACTCCCCGGCAGCGGCGCCAAAAACTTGATGCGTGGGTTTTGCAACCTTACAACAGGTTTTACCTCTCAAGGGATCTCAAGAGGCTTACAACCCCACCAGGCAGTGTACCTGACCGATGTAGTATAGTGTAGTGGTAAGTACGGGGGATTGATCGTTCTCCACAGGGAATAGTGTTCGTTAGGTGCGAAAGGCTACTCTAATTAGGTCTAAGGGTTGAGGAAGATTCTTTTTATGTTTTTATATTTTTATGAAAGCAAGTAAAATCTCGGGTTTTGAAGGAGTGGGCGGAATTAGTTGCTAGTCAACTAACCCAAATTACTACAAATGCAAATAAAATAAAATAACAAAAATGAAAAGTGGTGAGAAACTTATGTGTGGAGAAATGTGTTTACTTAGATTTCCTTACTCCCTAACTATCTTTTACCGGTTAATTAGTGTGTATTAGTCGCGTGGATGACGGGTGTATTCCTTAATACCATTCGTGGGGTGGCGTACTTACTTCCCCAAACTCTACAAGCTCCTACTTCACTCCTATGTCGAGCCGGCTAGGAAGCTCCTAACATGGGATCACTAGAATTCGCTTGTGCATTAAATACAACCATAAAAACCTTTAGTACGCATTTGGTTCATGTTTCTTAAGACGTTCAAGCAAGTTACCGAATAGGAAGTTAGCCAGTTTTCTTAAGCCTAACATAGATAAACAATCATCCAATACAACTAACAACACACTAACAACCAATAATCAATAGCTAGGTTTCATTAGATCTAAGCAAACACAAGATAAAATTAGCCTAACATGTTAAACAAAAGACAAGCATAAGGTAGAATCAAACAACACATAGACATATTGAATGATTAATTGATAACTTATCTTTCAATGAAACATGGAAGATCTCAAGGCAAGAAGCCCTGAAAAAGTAGCTAAAATCGTCTTAGGGTTTTATCCCAAAATTCCACACACTAAGCTCTCCTTAATGACAAAAAATTAGAAAACTATATATAGACTTTGACATCTGACGGCGTCACCTTATGCATTGTGACGCCGTCACCTCGCCGCTTTTAGGGTTCCCGGGTGACCTTCTTGACGCCGTCCCTCTTTAGCTCTTCAAAAATCCATTCTGGCTTATCAAGGCTTGACGCCGTCGGACCTATAACGTGACGCCGTCCCTCTTTGATTTAAGCCGTGACGCCCTTGATTTAGTTAAAGCGTGACGCCGTCAGAATTCTCATGCAAACTCACTGGCCCGTCATGAGTAAATTTCACATCCAACTTTTCTTGCCAAGGCATGACGCCGTCTGGAGTTAATGTTGACGCCGTCAAAGGTGACTTTCAGCACAATTTTGAGACTTTGCCGTTTTCTTCACTTTTATGCTCCAAAAACGTCCAAAATGCCTCCTTTTCCAGATTTCTCCTCAAAAGTACCTAAAATGACAAAAGGAACGATTTAGGGCAATATTTGATCAAATAAATACGATTTCGGGCTTAAATGACCCCTTAAAAGCGGTACACTTTTCGCCTCATCAGAACCCCAAGTGATCAATGGAGATCACCTCTATGCGTATCCACACTACACTTCACTGAATACCAATTGATGCTAGTCATAAAACCCCGTAACCGATCTTGTCTCCTTTGAATCATCAAGAAAACAAAGAAGAGATGAAGACAACACAAACCCTAGGTTTGGTTTGTTTTGTGCCGTCCACAATTTTTGGAGGAGAGAGGGAGAGATTAATTTTTATTAGTTATCCTCTTAATAGGAGAAGATTGGTCCATGTAATTTAATACCTAATAACAATTCAAATCCATTCCATAAGCCTCAAAGTGGCCGGCCCCTATTGGGCTCAAAATGGGCTTCCCATTTGTTTTTCTAGTCCAATGCAATAAGTCCATTACTTATTCATTAGAAGCCCAATAGCGGTTCCTGGTTACTTACGGTAATTTATATATCGTAAATATAATAAACACGACATATAAATTGGCACCTCAGTGTATATGTGTGTGACCCCATAGGCTCACATATTACTAGCCATATAATTAGTTATTATGACAAGAGCATTCTCCAACAGTTCAGTGGTATCCTTCCTGAAGATCATAAGCTTGCAAGGAAAGTCAGGGTTAAAGCTCCCCAATATAGGCTCGTTGGGGATAGTCTCTACAGACGGTCCTTCTTATCCCCATGGCTTCATTGTGTGAGGCCAAAGCAAGCCTCGAGGATCATTTATGAGGTACACGAAGGATCATGCGGATTGCACGCAGGTCCTCGCTCCATTTTCTCGAAGATAATGAAACTTGGATATTATTGGCCGTCAATGGACAAAGATGCAGCAGATATAATACAAAAGTGTATGGCATGTCAGATTCACTCCAAAGTTCTAAGACCACCAGAGCAAGACATGGCTTCCCTAACAACTATATGGCCTTTCCGCCAGTGGAAAATCGATATAGTCGGACCTTTACCAGTAGCTCAAGGAGGAGTAAGGTTCTTGGTCGTAGCCGTAGACCACTTCACCAAATGGGTCGAAGCCAAGCCTTTGGCATTAGTAGCAAGAAGGCATGTGGAAAAGTTTATGTGGGAACACATAATCTGTCGATTTAGGGTTCCTGACATTATCATCTCTAACAACGGAAAGCAATTTGCCGAAGGAGCATTCCCAGCTTTCTGTGAAGGACTAAACATCAAACAAACGTTCACTTCCGTACACCATCCTCATGGTAAAGGACAAGGTGAAACCATTGACAAAGGCATTGTGAATGGAATCGAGAAAAGGTTAGGACAACACCATCATGGATGGGTAGACGAACTACCCCGGGTTCTGCGGGCACATAGGAATATATCCTTCGGCTAAACAACGTAAGCAAAGTTGAGAAGGAGGAAACGCTAGGGCCAGCGTCAAGAGGACCCTACGTCATTCGGAAGCCTACAGCAACGAAGCATATAAGTCACGGATAGGACTTGTGATGGTACTAACTTTCGTAAGTTTTACATATGAAACTTACAACTTTTAAAACACTTAGCTTGTTTTCTATTCATGTATTGCATTCTTCTCGTTTGGGAAAGAAGCATTAATGGTAGGTGTCCTAGTGTTCATTTCTTAAAATGATGTAATTCTCCCTACCCAATTAATGATATAACATATTTCCCTCAAAATCTCTTGTTTCGTTCTATACAACAAAGATTTGTTCAGCCAAGTACTTTACAAGTTTCAATGTCGAAGGATGAATCAAGACACATGTCTTGTATACAAATAGCATCCATTATAATTCACATTAACTTTCCTATAAAGAATTAGGGTATTCTAAGCCCTTTGCATCTTAAGGATAAAGACGGAGTGGGTCGCGACCCTCTGTCGCAATCAAATTATACGATTGCTAAAAATCTTGGTCCAAAATACACACAATAAGGTTATAACCTTAGGTTGTATCTTTACGTTTATGCATAAGCGTAAGAGAAGATAAGCATGTTATCAAAAGCGGGACATTATCCCCTGATTGGCATTCATAAGGCTAAAAATAGTCATAAGCCAACAAATAAACATTAAAGCAATTGTCTAAAGTATGGGTCAAAGCCCAGACAGCAAAAGAGATAAATTGTTCAACACATAGGCACAGGCCTATTAAGCATCATGGGACATTGTTCAAAGGGTACATGCCACCCTTGAGGCCAAATTACTGCCAACACGGCAGCCTTCATGCATTTTTCGAGGACTTCGGATCCTCTTGATGTGATGGAGACAAAGGCTTCACGGATGCAGTCTTCTTGGTTGGAGAGGGAGGCTGAATTTTCCTTGGTTTCTTGGACATGAGATCTTCTATTGGGGCTGAGGGGTCCTTGGTTGCTTCGGTGAGGAAAGGGTACTCTGCTGTAGTGTACGCGTTGCCGGCATCGTTATACTCCTGCTCGGACATTGGGCGGTAGTAAGGTACCTCCGACAAGACCACTGGTTTCTTGGTCTCTGCGATTTCTTCCAACGTCGTGCATTTACCGTAAAAAATGGCCGCGTTCACCAGCTTCCCAACTATCTCCCCCACCTCATCACTGTGGTACAATTCCATCTCAACATAAGGAACAATCTTCGACACCACCTCAGCTCTGTCCTTCTTCAAGTTCTTGCATCGGAGTTTTAGTCCATCTAACTTCTCATGTAGCTTGATCTCCTGCTCCACCAACCTAGCCCTTTCGGCTTCGAGACCTGCACATTTAGACTCAAGAGAAGTAACTTGTGTCTTATAACCAGAAACCTTAGCCTCCTCCATCCTCAGTCTACCACACTCCGCTTGAGCCACTTTCAATTGTTCCTCAAGGTTGTCAATCTTGGATCGAAGGGCTTCATACCGAGGATTCTTTTCGAAATCCAACATAGCCGCATCACATCTGGCCTCTAGTTCTGCATACTGACTTTCCCTGTTCTTCTCCCTAGCAACAATCACAGCTATCTCTTCCTTGGCATCCTTCACCATACGAATCAACTCCCTTGTTCGGGTGTTGAGATGATTATCCAGCATGGCTTGTCTTGTATAGCTTTTTTCATGCAAGTCACAAAGCTTCTCAATGGGCATATCACTCAGAGTTCTCCTCCATTTAGGAGGAGCAACATTCTCAACCAGTAGATGGCAGGTGAGTGCATTTGGTAGCTCTTTGGTGTTCGGCAGTCCTGCATAAAACACATCCATCAGATACGGAGCACATTAAGGAAGGGGGAATTACAAAAATTTTTACTTACCATGGATGTCATCATCATCAGCGACTTCTTCAGTCGAGTACATGATTTCCTTCCCATGCGAAGTCTTTTGCTTTGTGGTCCTTGATGTAGGAGTAGGGATGTTTAACTTCCTCTTAGGGGTAGCCTTCGAAGG
This sequence comes from Artemisia tridentata subsp. tridentata, assembly GCA_021014915.2. Taxonomy (NCBI): domain Eukaryota; kingdom Viridiplantae; phylum Streptophyta; class Magnoliopsida; order Asterales; family Asteraceae; genus Artemisia; species Artemisia tridentata. Next base: position 209,769,263 of record CP139501.1, read on the forward strand.
CCTTGCACTTGTCCCCTTTCTTCTTCGCACTCTGTCCGCGATGCCGGAGGACCCTACGATTGTCATTTGGACACCCTCGGAGGGAGGATCATCAGAATTAGCAATGTTTTCAACAAACTGGGGGGCTTACTCAGTGCTTATCGGTTTGGAAGGTGAGATTACTGCAATGGGCTGAACTGTTTCGGCATCAACATCATTTTTCTTCACAGATACAGACGGAGACCCTACTCCGTAGCTCACATCCTTCGGATCCTTGGGAATGAAACTAACTTCCTTAGCACCTCCTGACACAACGAAGTTCCTGAACGCCATTCCTGCAACAACAAAAGAAGAGAGATAAATATCAGCAGATAAGTTATTCGTTTTATTTAAATGGGAATGTACATACTTTATCCTTCATAAACTATCTCAGGCTTTGACGGAGACCCTTCCCAATGGTCAACAATGCCCGCCATAAACAAGATTGGCTCAGGGAATGTTTGCACATCAACTGGATGGCGTGCAAGACGCTGATACATGGGACTGCTTCTTATTTCGTATGGTAAGGGGTCATTGAACCTTTTTTCATCAAACTGGTTCGCTTCATCCAACAAAGCAGGGTATTCTGGAGGTATGATTGTGTTTTGCACAAAGAAAAACTGACCTTTCCAATTTCTTATATTTGAAAATGGTTTTGTTACCAAATAAGGGACATCATGCTCACCTCTCTTTGCTAAGGTTATCCAATCACCACCAGGATACAGGTTAACAAAGCCCCTAAGCACAGTTAGTGAAGGCTCGTAACCATAAGCCTTACACATTACAATGTAGGTAGTCAATTTGGCTAGGCCAAAAGGGTTCAACCTAGAGATGTGTACTTGGTAGTATTGTAAAAATTCCAAAATTAACGGGTGGATTGTTATCCTAAAGTTAGATTGGGTGAATGCATGCACATATAGGCCCACATACCCTGCGGGTGCATCAAAGATGTTCTGGTTTTTGCTCGGAAGCATAACCTTGAACTCTTTAGGTATGGGATATTGGTCAAGAAAATCGGACAAAGCTTCTTTTGTTAAAGTGCATTTTTGTTGCCTGATAATTCTTTTAGCGGCCATACTCATATCGTATTGAAATAATAAGAGCAAGAAATCAAAGATGGATGACGGAATTTTACCTTTCGAATCAACGGAAGCACAAAAAGCACAGTAATGTGTATGTGTATTTTGGGCGGAAGGTAAAAATGAGCTAGGGTTTACCGTATCTAAAGGTTTTTATACCTATTGTCTCTTTAATACTAGCCGCACACGTGTCTATCAACTTTGCCACATATGCGGACTTGAAAGGGGTTTTAAATTTTTGAATGGGCGTTTACATTTACCAAAATCCTAGTCGTTATGGCCTAGGATGCAAGTGGGCGGATCATCATTAGGCGCATTTAATGCGCAGTTAGTTAAGCACTTATTTCTTTTTTGTACGGTTTTGTGACGAAGGGGTTAGAGTGTAGGCTGTTTTTTGAAGTCGAAAGCAATATATACTCGTACGTATATATCACTTTCGACTGGGGGGCTTGATGATTTACCTTCCGAACGGGTCGAAGGACTCCCCTTCGAGCCTGTACGAAGCCTTCTCTTCGAAGGCCCAGGTCAATCTCCTAAAACGTTTCATTGGCGTAAAACCATTCATCTATGAAGTGGTTACCATGTGGGAAGCCGCCAATCGAAGCCCTAAGCCCTTCGGGGTATCTCCTTCGAAGGAACTAGAATGGAGAACCATCTTGACCTGGTCACACCCACGTTCCCTCTTCCTTTAGGCTTTCCCGCCAAGGATGAGATCGTGGGTCACAAAGCCCTAGCGGTTACCACAAATCATGGGACGCCCCCATGATCTCTGAATTATGTGCAAGAGCTCTCTAAAGCCTATTTCATCCCCTATAAATAGCTTAGATGGGCAAGAACAATGGTATGCAGACTAGACTCTCTCATTTTACTACCAATTTATCATATCACATACTTATTCGCACGCCGGAGGTGGTTCGCAGGGTCCAACCCCTGCGCAATCACTTAACGTAGTGTCTTAGTATTTCTTATTTTAGGTTAAGAACAAGCTTGGCGCAACCTCAACACCCCATATATCCTTTGATCATCATCGAAGGTCTGGTCGTGCAATTTATTGTACAATCATATATCACCTAAGTGTCATATCTATGTGAATTATATGTTCGACACTAAATCAAAATTTTCAAAAGTCTCTCTTCGCAAATTTGCACATTCTTCAAACCATCAGGAATAGTATTCCATCAATCCCTCCTCTCTTAAACTCTAAGTCCCAGTTACTTAGGATCATCAACCATATATTCTTAAGTTAGCTCAAAGGATTAGTAACAAACAATACATAGTAAAACCAAACAGTCAAAACCTTTCTGTACCTGCTGTCTACCCGGATCCCTTCATTATAACGGGCCGGATCCATTTTAGAATGGATCCGGAAGAACCGGCTTGACAAACATCAGTTTAACATCTCACCTTATCTTCCTCCTCTCCCCAAATGACCAAAAACGCACATCTCTTCATTTTAGGCTTTCATCTACCTCAATCTCGGACTTCCAACCACCTTCGTAAATAACTACATCTTTCCAAAACTTCTCTCTTTTGAGCAAGGTTAATTAAAACATTTCTACCAACTTAAGTATGTAAACTTAAATTATCTCATACGGATGATCTTTTGAAATAATATCAGCATTGTTAATACAAGTAAAAACATAGCAATCAACAAGCTTTTGCTAATCTTCTTAGAAAACCTCATGAAACTCCTTCAACCAAAACATTCATTTTCCAAAGAAGTTTTCTAAAACGTCAAGAATGTACATCGGATCATAACCCACACTTGTGTTGATGATGTACTATCCCGTCTTCTTCTCCATGATCGCATCCCAAGCTTCATAGTAGGATTGACAACTTGATTGTTTCATCCGAGATACTCAAGTAAATTATTTTGCAATGCAACTATAATTTGTCATATCCGAAAATCCAAACTCAAGCTTTCCAACAACATATGTTGAACTTGCTCATCCAACCATATTTGCTCTCCATACTTGTTCTTCATATTTGTTCTCCATATTTGTTCTCCATACTTGTTCTCCATATTTTTTCTCCATATTTGTTCTCCTTTTTTGTTCTCCATATTGTTCTCCATATGGACTCCTATAAATTTTTGTGTTTAAACATAACTTCTTCATCACCTTAGGATTACTAATCAAACAAGTAGTAAATTTGATTTTTCTTTATTAGTCAATCAAAACCACTTGCCTCATCAAGCGATTATCTTGCTATGATCGAGAAGAGATACATGACTTCAAGGATGAAGTTCATTGTATGCTAATCACCATCCGTAATGACTATACTTAGCTCATCGCCTTCATTAAACCAAAGCAACCTTCTATACAACCTACTTCCTTATCTTCTTTATCTCTTGTTAAACTCATTATGTTGGATGTCCACCAATTATGGGGGAGGGAAACTCATTCACATAATTATCCTTTAAGAACGAATATACATGTGCTTCTTACTCTTCAAATACCAACACATAGGTAAACATCTCTCGGCTTAAATTAACTTTCCTTAAGCCTTTTAACCCAACACTTCCTTTTAACCCAACACTCATTTTTCATCAATATTTCATTAAAAGAAGAACACATCATGTGTCTTATCTCTCTCAAATTTCCAGACCCTTTCACACTAGTTGTTCATGTTTTACTAGTCATAATTAAGCTATCCTTGGTGTTAGTATTTGTCTCATTCTCATATAAATGACTTAGGTTTCTTTCGAGATGTTTATGATTTATCATTTCTAAATAACTCATCATTTTTCCATTCCGCTTCTTATACCACCTTTCTCTAAATCTAATCCACCTACTCTCATATTGATATTATTTTTCACAAATTTATTTCAACCATTTCTACCTCAAAATGCTCTAAAACCTATCTTTTAATTCTTATGATTTTTAAAGAATTTTTAAATTTTTCATACCACCTTTTCCTGAAACCTACAAACATTTCACACTTAGTGATATACTTATCTTAATCCATATTCACTTAATGGCCTACTTAGACCTCTTTCTCACCTCTAAAGATCATTTATGACAACCCCTCATCATTAGTCTTATAACACTCAGAGTTGCCTTCACTAAAACACCATCTTACACTCATTACATCAGGAAATATAGCGTTTCTCACCTTTATCTGATCAGTTAGCCGGTTCCCTCAGCTAAAGCTAGCCGGATCCCTTTTGGGAAGGATCCGCTGGAACCGGGCAAACAGAAACAGATTTTATCACCTATAGCCTTCCAATACTCAACTTTATCCACTCAAGCACTCCACATTGCCTTTAATATATCTCCTAGAAGAATGTATCACTGTAATTGACCTTGGTGCATGCATATCATTGCAATTCAAAGGATTTTAGTGGTTTAGGCTTTAATTCACTTGCTTGATCCTTCACTATTTAAGCCACTTGTGTTTGTGCTTCCAAACCACACCAAAACAAACCATCTTCTACTGCAAACTCACACTCTAAACCTACCTAAAAACATAACTAAGGCACCAAGTGCAAGATCATCCACTAGAGCCCTCCAAGAAAAACTGCACGAATAGTGTATGAAATATCCTCAACCGAAACCTCACCCATCAAAGCACCCTCTACTAGAACACCTCTCCCAAACTACATCCAAAATCCTCCATCTAATGAACCAACTCCAACACAACTAGCTTCCAACAAACCAACCTCACCACAACTTCCATCTCTTAAACCATCACCACCACAACTTGCTTCCACCAAAACAACATCACCACAATCAACTCCTCTTGAACCTACACCTACTAGTGAACCTACATTACCAAACACTCCTATATCCACTCAACCAACAAAACCTTCTCCTCTTGAACCAAGACTTCTTTCTTTCACCACACCTCATTCATCACCTCACCTCTACTTCAAATCATTGGAGGACTTACCTCCTAGACCTTCTAATCCACCACCATTGTCAACATTCTCATCCATTGAGAGAATGTCAACTCAACCACCATTCCATCACCTAAACGTTGACATTAACATACAACCACCTATAACAAACTTGCCTTCCTCTCCTCCACCCTCAAATGGCCCATTTTGGGTAATGAGAAGATGTCAACCATCACAATCACCTCAACCACCTCTACCAAACAATGATACATTTCCTCCTACACACTCTTCTCCACCAACACCCGTGGTACATCCACAACCCTTCCACATAGGTACTTCCACCTCAAACTTACTTCCACAACCTTCTTTCTTAAAACCAACATCACAACAACCAAGCCACAATGACACTTGTGATCATTGTAAACATACTCAAACCTTAGTACATGAACTACGTGATGAAGTACGTTTCATGTTCTACCATCTTCTTGAATGTCTTGATGACGTCATCAAACCAAACCTACCCGAAAAACCTTGAAGTGCAAGCACAAGTGGTCTCACTATTCTAGTATTAGGCCTAGACTTTGTTAGGATTTTTCCTTTTTAGATCATTTTCTTAGTTTAGAGATTTGACCAATGTGTGTAACACTTCTCTTGTTTTATTAAATGAATCTACTTGATTATGTGCTACTTGTCTATGTGAGCATGATTGGTGTGATTATTACTTGTCTTCATATCTTTTCTATTGTTCACTGCTGCTAACAAACTGCATGTAAGCCGGATCCATCACTTTGTACTAGCCGGATCCCTTTTTCAAAGGAACCGGCGGATCCGGACAAACAGAACACTAACCAAATTTTATGCAGCTCCATTTTCTGCAAAGGGACACAATATACTTGTCTTCTAACCTTTGTTTCGTAGATTTTCAAAAATACACATGGAGTACTTGACGTCCTCATTAAGAGGGAGTTTTCGTCCAAGCAAAACCATTGCAAAAACTTGCAATGAGCACATCTAAGTCTCCCTAATTACTTGACGCCCTCAATAAGGGGAAGCAACCATCGAGGGGGAGCAACTAAGATCTTCTTACTCTCTTCTCTCTATTCTACACCTTTTCTTTCACTTACTTTTCTTAAAACTTGCATTAGGGCTAGTTTCCTTTCGACGCTCTTTTTGTTTCGACAAAAAGGGGGAGAAAGAGTAAAAACTACAATTCAAAACTTTACGAATTTTATTTTTTACTTAAAATAATTTTATGTTTTGTCATCAACAAAAAGGGGGAGATTGTTAATACAAATAAACCTTCAAAACGTTTATTTATATTTTACAATCTTTCAATGTTTTGTCGATAACAAACGTAAAATCATTTTAACGGAATAAATAAAATACGTAAAGTTTTGAGCCAATAGTTTACTAACTCATTTCACTAAACAAATAAATCATCAAACATGTTTCGTTAATTAGTTTGCCAAAACCATTTTTATGAAACACTTATAAGTAAATATCTTACTTGCATTTTTCATAAAATACATAATTTGAAAATAACTAGTTAAAAACAATGTACTAGTTAATAGAGTTGGACTATCCAAACCCAAAACCCATTTCCAAGACCCATGACCCATGGAGCACAACCCATAACCCATGTGCTTGACATCATGCATGACATCACAAATGGGTAATATCCATGACCCATGACCCAAAGTCCATAACCCATGACCCAAGGTCCATAACCCATGACCCAAGATGTCTTTGACATCATGCATGACATCACTTGACCCATGGACCTTGACCCATAACCCAAAATCCGGAATTGTAACCCATAACCCGACCTGGTACTACCAGATACCCGGTTCCATGGGATTACACTGGCCGGATCCCTTTTCCAAGGGATCCGTCGGATCCGGGTATACAGTGGCTTTTATTGCCTATAAATAGTGAGCCATTTCTTCTTTCTTTCTTGCACCTTTCTATACATTTCTTCTCTCTATGTCTCTCTCTCACTAACCTCAGATCTTAGATCTTTCTTGTAGTCTTTTGTGTGGTGATTCTATAGGTTCCTTCTAAAGGCGAATCACTACGTTTAGAGTCGAAGTCATGCAACCTCCAAGCCATGGAATGCTAGACTTCATCATCATCTCAAGATCACAGAAGTGACTCTTGTAGGTGATCCAACTCAAGTAGATTCAAGACACGGTGTGTACTTTGGTCGTAGTTGAAGCTTGGATTGCCAAGTCAAGTCGTGAAGGTCTTTGTCATTGAAGAGTGATTCTTCAAATTGTATAGATCAAGATTGTGAAGATGAGTTTTGGTGGCTCATGAAGATCTTGGTGTAGATTGTCGAAGTCGAGGTTTGATACCTCAAGGTTGTCTTGGTGCAAGACATTGTTGTCGAGGTTTGGTGCCTCAAGTCGTATACATTGGTGTAGTCGGGGGTGATCACCCGTATGTTGTGTCTTGTAGATTGGTGATATTAGAGAGTGGATCTCCAAGTTATGTTGTGTTGGGTAGTGGTTCCTCCTTTGTAATGGAACCCGGTATCTAGCCTTGTACCGGATAAAGTGTAGGCGACGTTGTGATAGGTTTGTGTAGCAACCTGTAAAAATCCCCAACGATTTGTAAATATTAATTATGTATTAAATTACTATTACTGTTCGCTATACCATTTTTACGAGCAAATTTGAAATTTTTGTTTATTACATTTCTATTTAAACATTGTTACGTTATTTACGATACGTTGGAACGAGCTCACACGCGGACCACGACAGATCAAACATACTCATTAAACACTAAATGGATCCAATTACTATTCACAGCCCAAAATATTAGCCTGTTACTATTCATGGCCTAAATTAAAGATCCTTAATCTCTTATATACATAGACTGAAACCATTTCACTTTGATTCAATATCTCTTAAATTCGGCACACAACATGGGAAACCCTTTACACAACTTGATTCTCTGAACAACAAGGAATCAGGAACAACTAATATCATGTCATGGTTCGATCATTTGATCACAGTATGAGGCCCAAAGTAAAGCGTACCCGAGACAGTTACATATTCGAATAATTAATTTCCTTTCTAACCAAACTCGACCCAACTTAATTTCTACCTATGCAATTATTGTTTTCTACTCATATAAGAGTTACTAAGCGTGATCCTAACCATTATTAGTCATTGTGCACATTAGAAAAACCATTTGAACCATTTCAAAACATGTCGATATACATATTTTCCCACTTGATCATAAAAACCGAAATACACTAATTCTCACCACTTGAACTAGTCACTTAGACTGAAGGGAGTGGGGCGGTTTTTCAGGCGAACCACCCCTGAAATGCCTCTGGGTCGCCGGCAACACTGCCCCCCCCTAGGCGATCCACCATCCAGGCAACTTATTTGGCTCGGCGGCTGTGTTCAATGTTCGAGAAAAAAATAGCCGTTTCAAAACGGCTTTGTCTTCCTTTTTTTTTAAACCCTCTATTTTCCAAAAAAAACACACACACACAACACATATTTTCCAAAAAAAAAACACACACAACACTCTTATTTCTAAAAAAAAAAAAAAAAAAAAAAAAAAAAAAAAACCCACCATAACAGGATAATTTTTAATATGTATTTTTAGTTAGTGATGGAGAATAATTTTTAGTATTATTAGGTATAACAATTATGTAATATTTATGTTTTATTAGTATTTAATATGTATTTTTAGGGGTTAATACACAAAAAAGTCACTAAACTTTACAAAAAAGTTCGCCTAAGTCACCCAACTTTCATTTTGTTCACTTAGGTTACTGAACTTTGAAACTTTATTCGACTTGGTTACTGATCTTTGAAACTTTGTTCGATTTGGTTACTGAACTTTCATTTTGTTCACTTAGGTTACTCAACTTTGAAACTTTGTTCGACTAGGTTACTGAACTTTGAAACTTTGTTCGACTTCGTTACTGAACTTTGAAACTTTTTATACGTTTTCGTCTGTTTTTATACGTTTTCGCCAGTTTTTCTTTTCGTTTTTTGCCCGTTTTTTATACGTTTTCGTCTGTTTTTATACTTTATCGCCATTTTTCTCGTTTCTCGCTTTTCTTCGCCGTTTTCTTCCGTTTTCGTCTGATTTTATACATTTTAGTCCGTTTTAATACGTTTTCGCCAGTTTTTCTTCCGTTTTTGCCCGTTTTTATACGTTTTCACCATTCTTTTCTGTTTTCGTTAGTTTTATCTGTTTTAGTCTGTTTCCATAAAAACATATAAAAACGGAAGCAAAATGTCGAAAATGTATAAAATTGGACGAAAACGAAAGAAAATGGGCGAAAACAGAAGAAAAATGACGAAAACGTATAAAAACGGGCAAAAATGGAAGAAAAACTGGCGAAAACGTATAAAAACAGACGAAAACGTATAAAAACGTACAAAAACGTATAAAAACGGACGAAAACGAATAAAAATGGGCGAAAAACGGAAGAAAAATGTATGAAAGCGGGCGAAAACGTCAGAAAAACTGGCGAAAGCATATAGAAATGGTCAAACTAACAGAAATAGTGGTTTATGGACTAAATCCGTGATACCAGACTAACCACAAGGACCGTTTTGAACTAATAAAATATGCAATGTCATCATTTTAAAGGTTCAGTAACCAGATCGAACAAAGTTTCAAAGTTCAGTAACCTAAGTGAACAAAATGAAAGTTCAGTAACCAAGTCGAATAAAGTTTCAAAGTTCAGTAACCTAAGTGAACAAAATGAAAGTTGGGTGACTTAGGCGAACTTTTTTGTAAAGTTTAGTGACTTTTTTGTGTATTAACCCTATTTTTAGTTATAAGAATAATTTTTAATATGTATTTTTAGTTATTATTTATATAAAATGTATTTTTAGTTATTATTAATAAGTTAATAGTGAAAAAAGAAGAAAAAAGAAGAAAAAAAAACAATCATTACAAGTGACATGTGTCGCGAGTCGCCCCACCCTCCTGGGTAGCCCCACTCCCTTTTTTTTTTAGGCTACCCAACATGCTGACTAGGCGCCACGGGTCGCGAGTCGCCCCTTAGTTGGGTAGCCCCATTCCCTTCAGTCTTAAAAACCTAGGCTAGATATATTCTTCTTTCACTGCTACAAGATCGAATAATAGGACCACTTGTTACATTTTATACTATGAGGAAAGTTCAATACGTAACAAAAAAAAAAAACAAAGAACATACCGCTCCATCTCAACCATCCATCTATTTTAAATCTAAAGGTCTAGATTAATCCCTATTTTAATATAATTAATTATTAAATGGCACTTTTGTCACTCAAAAAACATATCAATTACTCTAACCAACTAAAGTTTCACACACACTCTCATTCACTCTCACCAACTAAAGTTTCCAGCCACTGATAAAAATTTCCGGCATCATTTTCCATCATGATCCACATCATCATTTTCCTGCGACATCTCGGGTGATTTCATGCCATCATTAACGCCAACTTGATTAAATCCAAAGGTGGCGTCATCACCTTCATTCGATTAGTTAACAGAATCATTTCTTAAGCTAAAAGCTTGTTCACTTGACTTTAAAAAGTCAAAATGCTAGGCTGTTAGATCTCAAAATTCAAACTCTTTTTTTATGCTTAATGCTATTTTTGGATATGTATTCCAGCTGGTCAACGACATAAGAAGTCAAAATGCTAGGTTGTTTGAACTTATTTTGGATGTTATCACAATAAAATAAATATCGTAAATGCAGATGTCTGTGGTTGCTTTTTATGCTGTATAGAAATTTCAAAAATTGGTTACTGCAACAATTGAGATGGAAGTAGCATTACTGCAATTCAGAAATTGGTTATTTGTATAGATAATTTTTGAAATGTTGATTATGTTGAAGTATGGAGAAAAGGTTGCATACCAAGTGTTTGATTATTTGCGTAGGAAAACCTTTGATTTTTGAAGATCATTGCATTGTTTTTTATTGTCATGGTTTGTAACCATGTTACTGTGATTTTTATTTGCACATGTGATTGCAATATGTTGAGGTTTGATATTGGATTCATTGATAATTTGCTTGATTCTTTTGGCATAAAAATCTCATGGGATTCACCAAAGAATCCCATGGGATTCACCAAAAGAATCCCATGGGATTCACAATGAATCCCTTGAGATTCATACTGAATCCCATGGGATTCACAATGAAACCCTTTGAGATTCATACTGAATCCCATGTGATTTCATACAAGTATCAAACTCAAAAACAGTGATTTACTTATTTTTACAAATCACTTGTGATTTTTTAAAAATAACAAATCACAAGTGATTTTTTTACGAATCCCGTGGGATTTTTCTGGACGGAATTTTTGAAAGTATATAAAAGTGCATATCTATAGAAAGATAATTTAATTCTCGTCGCGATGGTGTATTTTTCGTAGCTTGAAGATTTACCGTTTGCAAGATATGTTGTTTTTAAAAAAATATGGAAAGTGAGTTTTTTATATTAAATGAGCTAAAATGCCAATTTTGCCCTCCCTTTGTTTTTTTTTTTTTGTTTGATCTATACCGTTGGATGAAATCAAAATGGATGGCTAGGATGTGCTTATTTGTTCTTTAGATTTTGTTTGTTTGTCATGGATCTCACCTCATTTGTGATAACAGTAGGAAGTATATGCTTTGAAGAGTTTCCATCAAATGATAAGAATATTTAAAATAAAAATATGAGAAGTAACCACAATTACACATTTCAGATGCACTTACGAAAATATATGCATCTTCTTTCAAATTTTCTCTCCTCGTTTAAAATATGTGGCTAGATTACTTCTCAAATTAATTATTCTTCTCATTCGATCTCTTCCCATACTTTGAAAACCCAATGTCGTTTTTTTCCTTTTCAATATAACTACGACAATTACAAATTTGGATCACCAAGTATGTTGATCCAACGGAAAAGGCTCAAGGCTCATTAGATCACATATTGATATATTGATATGTATTATGGGCATGTTTGGCGCGTACGCTTATGAGGACCAAGCTTATTTCTTTTTATAAATGATACGCTAACTGAAAAATAAGCTTTGTTTGAGTGACAAAGATCGTGAAGTCTTTTAGAAATATAATCTTCAAATATAAAATGGTACTTGCGAGTAACTAGTAAAAAATAAGTTTCATTTTCATCTCTATCTCAAGTTTCAGTTCCAAACTCCAGATAGTTTGCCAAGCATAGACTATATATCTGCATAAGCACTAGTAACAGTAAACACTAGCATGGTGTTATAAAGAAGGTGTTTTACTTCTTTTGTTCTCCGTAAAAAGGTATGAATTTGTTTTATGACGCATAATTTCTTTTCAACTTTTTTTTGTCACTTTTACAAGAAACCTTACTTATTTGAAAAATAAGGAATGCATCAATATTTTTTTTTTCGAACGGCATTTTATTAACAAAAAAGAACATAGCAAGCAGCTAACGGGCTTAACAAAGCATTACAAAGTAAAGATTACAATACCACTCTATCCAATTAATCGAGGCTTTCCTACATCTACTTGAAATCCAAGAATAAGTGAGAAGCTTGATGTCATTGAGAATGAGACTTTGGCTTGGACGTTTTAGGTTAAACGTGGACTCGTTTCGAAAGCGCCAAAGGATCCATAGAGTTGATTGGACAACGGCATAAAAAAGCATAAGATTTGCTGTAGAAAAGTCTGTTTGATTTGCAATAGTGAAGACATCATTCAGGTTGTGGATTTGAATGTATTGGACTTTCCACCATTTGAGAACCTCCGACCATGTATCCTTTGCAACGGAGCACTTCACAAGCAAATGTTCTTCCGTTTCGAGATCTTCGTCACACACCGGACACCTAATCGAGTGTAAGTCAATACCTCTCCGATCAAGATTGACTCTTGTTGGAATTCTCAATCTTTCAATTTTCCATGATGCAATATTAACTTTCAAAGGAACAAGTTTATTCCATCTTGTGGGAGTAAAATTCAAAGGAATGGAGGAGTTGGTGATGTAATTTCGCATGCCTTTTACAGTGAAAGATTGTGGGAGTAAAAATAGGATCACAATATATTTAACCTAAAACCTGAAATTAGGTTTTACTGTACATACGTACATGAAAACACACTTAGCATTAAAGAGTGAATCTCTCTATTAACGTTACAGTTTGTTTAGCGGAAAGTTACGGTTCCGATGATAAGGACATGATGCCTTCATTTGTATCTTTGAGATAGAGAAAAGTTTAACATATATCAATCTTGGGATGATCTAGTGAGAAGATAAATTAAAATAAGAAAATAAGAAAAAAATTTGAGTCACATGTTTCAAATGAGAAGGAGAAATTTAGAGGGAGATTCACCTATTTCTTTAGATGCATCTGTGCGTCTTTGATTTCTTTTCACTTTTCTCATTTTAATTTTACATCTCATTTAATCCTAACTCTATCAATCTTAGCTATTTATTTTTTCATTAAATTAAAAAAACTAACTTTTATCTTCTTTCAAAATAAATTAAGTATCTAAAAAACCGTTAATCGTTACGTGAAACGAATTATATCATAACGACGAGAATTAAATAATTTTTTTATAGAGTGGCACAACTATATATTTTCGACGAATATTTTTTTCGATTTTTTTATGTGATAAAAATTCCGCCCTGAAAAGTGACATGTGATTTTTAAAATCACAGTTGATTTATTATTTTAAAAATCACAAGTGATTTGAGAAATCACATATGCTTTTTAATATAACAATCGCATGTAGGGCTGAGCAAACCACCCGAACGAACCGGACCGACCGAGACCGGACCGATCACATTCGGTCCGGTCCTCGGTCTTAGCTTTTGGGCAAATTCGGTCTCGGACTTGGTCGGTCCGGTCCGGACCACAAACCGACTATTTTGCCTTGTTGGACTGGACCGACCGAGACCGGACCGACCACGTTCGGTCTGGTCCTCGGTCTCGGCTTTTAGGCTAATTCGGTCTCGGTCTTGGTCTGTCCGGTCCGAGACCGATGCTTAGCCCTAATCACATGTTATTTATGAAATCACATGTGATTTGAAATAACAAATCACAAGTGATTTTATAAATCATATGTGATTTTTCAAAGCAGAAATTCCTACACTAAAAAAAACTTGAAACAAAAACTTATCGAAGTGACTGTCTACATAAACATAAAAATATTCTCGTCACAATGATATATTTATTGTTACTTGACGATTTATCGTTTGCAAGATATTTTAATTTATTAAAAAGAATGAAATTTTTTATAAAAAAAAGATGAATGATCAGATTTCGTTCAATTAATCTTGTAGAGAATTCGTGACTTATATTTATCTTAATCTCATCTTCGATGTAAAGTAAAACAGGATTTGTGAGTCCAAAGTTCCGATATTCAACCAAAAATTCCAACTCAAAGAAAAAAATGAACTTTAAAAGACTACTATAATTGCAAACTCTTAGGCCCAAAACTTCAACTCTAAAGGACCACCCTTTCAAGGCCGATATCCATGGAAATATTTAATTTTTAAAGCCCAAATTGTAAAACTCCAAAACTGATCATTTCACTTTTGATTGTAAAAATTAACAAAACGATTAAACAATGATGTGTAGGTAATTATTTAAGAAGTTGCACAAAATGTTAAAGAGTTTATTAAGAATATTTTGTAAAAGTAAATAGCATAACACACAAGTTTTCAAACATAATCAAAGTCACGTCTACCTTAGTACCTTTTAATGTTACAAGCAAACACAAAATTCATTAGAGGTGTACACCATCTGGTTTAGCGTGTTTTGGCAAAAAAAAATCTCGACCGAACCAATAACCATTGTTTTATAAAATCTTGAACAACGCCGAGCAATTGAAATGTGGCTGAAACAGCCAAACTGTCGAAACTCAATGGATGAAAGGTCTTTTTAGGAGGCTTTATTATGAATTGTTAATTGATTATCTAGAAATATTAAACAACCTATCAATCTATGTGCGTTTTCTTGTTTATTTCCTTTGACGAAGTGATTTTCAATTTTTGACCGATTAATTTACCGGGCTTGTGGTCACCACCACGACTCAAACGAGGTAAATTTATCCCTTTAATTAGGTTTAACATGCAAAAATACTTGAACAAGTTCTTACTAGTTACAAGTAAGTAACTAACAAATTTCCTAATGGTAAATATCTAATCTTTCCTTAGTTGTCAAACATTAAAATATCAATAACCTCATTTATAAATCAACATTATTGTTTCTCTGATTGTACAACCAACCTCAAAACAATTACTAGAAAATATGGATATGTTTCAACAAGCCTCAAGCAGTCAAAGCAAGAGTTGCTTCTTGACGGTTTCCGTTAAAAGATAGCCACGACTTTTTTCCACATCACAACCGCACACGTTCGAAGAACACGTGCCGACCACCTCCTTCTGATCCTCTCAGCATGTGACATTAATATCTATCTTAAAAAAACATAAAAAGCTAAGGATAACCGAACATGTTTTGTTTTATTGCCATACGACTGGTTTTACTCTTTCAAAAAAACAGATGAAAGCATTTATTTGTAAGTGGAACGTGACTAAGGGAAGTCTAAAACAAGTTAGTGAACTGCATTGTTAAATATAGATTCCCGTTGGGTCCTTCGGTACTCAAGAGTCGTTAAAACAATATTTGAATACAAATTAAGCTAAGTGTAAATTAAACCGAAAACATTCTAAGTCACTGAGTGAACAGTCACTCAGTGAGTTACCTTCAAGATGCTCAGGATGAGTCTAAGAAGAAATATTCACCACACAGTGAGGCGGTACTCACTGAAGTGTTACTTGAGACGAAGAAGAAGGTAATGGATCAGTGAGCTTTAGACAAGAGCTCACTGAACCCAGTCTCCTCAACAAAAACAACTGAAGATTAAAGACAAATGCCTAAAGAACCTAATGCCTGAATAAAAGGCGGGAAAAGAGGGATGGTTTTAAGAAGATAAGAACAAGTCTTATCTGGGTCAGACAAACCATCCCTCAAGTGGCTAAAAGTCAAAGAAGTGTAAGGTCTGACACTCGAAGACTTATTGGCGCAATCCTATTGGTTCTTGGAAATGACAACTACTATTGTAGTTGTCAGACACGCTTCCTATTTATTTATCTAGTTTTAATCTTCAGTACTCTTGATCTGTTTGTTTATAAATAGCAAACAGATAGAGAAAAGTGGGTAAGGTATTCTTGTGCAATTAAAGTTTAGACTTTTACAAATACCCCTTTTCTTCTACAAAGAGTAACGTATCACTGAGATAGCTCAGTGGGTCGAATTGTTACCACTTAGGCATAGCTTGAGTTTAGATAGGAGACATCATACCTTGTCTATTCAATCTCAAGTGTTTGTTCCACAAAACACTTGGGTAATAGATTCTTTGATTCATTTCTAATAAGAATTTAAACGTTGAAAATACTGTGTGTTTTTATATTAACGTTTTATTAACTGTTAGAATTAATCATAACATTGTATTAGTCATAAAACACAAATAGATTAACTTTCTAGTTAACTCTAAGCGCGTTAAGGGAACAACAAGTGGTATCAGAGCCTCTGGTTTATAAAATCTTTCAAAATTAACCAACAGTGCTCAAGGTTTTTAAAACCAAGATCCTACTATGACTGATGCAAATGTGCCCCAGCTAGTCGACAAAAAGGGTGGAAGCTTTTCGGCTGTTGCCCCACGACTTGAAGCTGGTAAATTTAGCAAGTGGAAAAAGCGAATGCTTTGCTACTTGACTGGTATGGAACTACACTACATCACTTGTGTCAAAGATGGTCCTTATGTCCCAAAGACTGCTGAAGGGCTAAACAAGCCTGAGGCTCAATGGACCATTGATGAGAGGAGGGTGGTCAATCAAGACCAACGCCTGAAAAGCATCATTATATCATGTCTTCCTGACGATATAATGGAATCAGTCATCAACTGTTCAACAGCCAAGCAAACTTGGGATGACTTGATCAATAGCTTTGAGGGTCCCTCAGATACCAAGGAAAACAGGGTCATGGACCTGAAACTTGAGTATAATACTTTCAGGGCAAAAGACTCTGAAAGTCTCTCTCAGACTTATACCAGATACAAGACTTTGATAAACGAACTATCAAATGATGGTGTAGTTTTGTCTAAGCATGAGACAAATGTTGGCTTTGTCAACAGTCTCCCTGAGAAGTGGCTAAACTTCTCACAAGGCCTGAGGAATGCTAATCACATTCAGACCCTTGAGCTCCCTGAGATCTATGGGAAGTTTGTCTATAAAGACAACTTAATATCAAGGAGATACCCTGACTCAAAAGCTCTTGAGTCCAAAAAGGCCTTGACCTCCACACCCATATCAACTGCTTTTTATACTAATGGTGTTGTGCAGGACTTTCAAGAGGATTCTGAGGATGAAATTGATGAAAGGACTAGTGATGAGTACCTAAAAGATTTAAACTTGAAATTCCAAGAGAGGGCACTCCTTGCTAGTTCAAAACGTTTCATCAAAAGAAACCAGTCCAACTTTTCAAAAGAAAAAGCAAATGAAACCACTGAATGCTTTAATTGTGGTAAAAAGGGTCATTTTGCTAGGGACTGTTATTCTAAAACCACCTCAGAACTCTCTTACAAATTTTCAGGAAATAGTTCCTCAGGAACTAGCAAGTTTCAACCTAGAATGTTTCAGTCGACCCAACAATTTCAAAACAAGGGTCAAAAAGACTTTGAAGCAAAATATAGGAAAGCCAAGGCTAAACTTGCAATTCTTGAAACTAATCCCTCTATGTCTCAGGCTGCTCAAAGATCCAAATCTGTTCAGGCAAAGAACAAGGTTTTAGTAGCTGAAGCTTATGATTGGGATGAAGAAGAAGTCTCCTCAGATGAGGAAATTAGAGTGAGTGCACTGATGGCACTCTCTGAAGGTGATCAGGTGGCTGTTAGGAAAAGCCATGCAAGGAATGGAGAGTTGGTAAACATCACCATGAAGAAGGTAAACACTTTACTTTCTATGAATGATGATTCTGATTGGCAGTCTTACATGAATTATATTTGTGTAGATCTTAAATTTGTTGAGGAACAAAGGCTTAACATGTTTTCAAAATATAACAACATAGTGTCAGAATTGAATAAATGTAGAGATGAATTGCTTGTACTAAAGCAAGCCAAATTAGAAACAATTACTCTACAAATTCAGAACGCTGAAATTTTGAAACACGCTGAAATTTTGAAACAAAACCAAGCCCTACAAACTGAACTTAACAAAGAAAAGGATGTCATCCAAGGCTGGACCAAAAAGAACCCTAAGGTCTTTGATACTGTGGGTTTAATCCCTAGGAAAATAATAGGAATTGATCATCACATGGTTAACCCCTATGTGAGTCCCAGTAAATTGACCTTTGTCCCAGCTGGCATATCATTTGAGCAAGAAATGCTTCCCAAGTCAAATGACTGGATTGTCAGGGACAACCCGGTCAGTAAGTTACCAAACTTTGAGACTGGAAAGATCTTGCTTCCTGAAAGTCAGGCTTTGAAAAATATGCTTGGACTTACTGAACAACTCAGTAAGCTTGAACTCACTGAACAGCTCAGTAATACTGAGTCAGTGATTGAGTCTGAATCAGAATCATATCCACCACTCACACCACTGAATACTCTTCAGGGTGCTGCACCCAACTTAGGCCTCCCACCAATGGTCTACTCTCAACACTCTCCAAAGGAGAGGTCAAGAATGGGAAAAAAAATCCTGAAAAGACCAACACTTGAAGTCTCAGTAAATACTGATGACTCATCATCTTTAGTCCCTTCTGAAGTAATAACCCAAAGCCCTGACTCAAAATTTGATCAGTTGGCTGAAATGGTCAGGAAGCTAGGTGAGAAGATTGCATCTTCTGAGAAACCTTCTCAATCCAAAAAGGAACAAAAACCAGCTTCCTCAAAGACCAAACCCAAACCCTCAAAACCCCTGAAAAGATGTGAACTGTGTAACTATACCAATCATATCACTGATGATTGCTATAGAATTCTTTACTGCATGATTTGCAAAAAAGATGATCATAGGACCTCTGATCATAAAATATACTCAGTCACATCAAAGATGGCAAGCCTTAAAGCTCAGTCTTTAAACTACCCTTCTGATTCTAAACAGAAACAGAAACAAAAGGCCAAACATTTTGCACCTTGCCCTTACTGTGGGTTCAATGACCACCATCCTAAGGATTGTCAAATTGACAATTGTTGTGAAAATAGTGAAAGTTCCACTCATGATACCTCAGGACGTGATAAGGCCATTCAGGCCAGAAGAAGTATGACAATGTCAGCCTCTCAGTCTACTGAGTCTACATCTGCAATCAAATGCATAATTTGTGGTAGCTCAGTCCACTCCACCACTGACCATAAATCAATTGTAAATGTTAAAAAGACCCCCAAAGCTAAGCCCTCCAAGAAGTGGAGTCCTAGAAAGAACTAACCCAGTTTACTATTTGTGCAGAAACATGCCAGGGATCCTGTTTGGCATCTAGATAGTGGATGTTCAAGGAGCATGACTGGTGTGAAGGAGTATCTACACAAGTATGTTGATGAATCAAGACCCAAAGTGATATTTGCTGATAAATCATCATGTCTCACTGAAGGTTATGGTTCAGTAAACTGCAATGGTATAGTCTTTACTAGGATAGCTTATGTAAATGGTCTTAAATACAATTTGATCAGTGTCAGTCAACTATGTGATGCTAAATACATAGTTCAGTTTGATGATAAACAAGGAATCATCTTCAATGCTAATAAGGAAGTTGTCCTTATTGCACCAAGAAGACATGATGTTTATGTGTTGGACATGACCAGTCTGACTCAGAATGGAACTTGTCTCTTTACCAAGGCCACTGATACTCTCAATTGGCTTTGGCATAAGAGACTCTCCCACCTAAATTTCAAAAACATAAACAACCTTGTTAAACAAAACAAGGTCCTTGGCTTACCATCTCTTGTGTTTTCAAAGGATAAACCATGCTCAGCTTGTGAAAAAGGTAAATATCACAGAGCATCCTTTAAAACCAAAACCAACTTTTCCATCAGAAACTGCCTACATCTTTTCCATATGGATCTATTTGGACCAATTAGTCCTAGATCCATTAACCATGAGAAATATACTCTGGTCATTGTGGATGAATACTCAAGATACACTTGGGTATACTTCCTGGTCAAAAAGAGTCAGGCAGCTGAAACAATAATGTCCTTTGTCAGGAACATTGAAAATCAAAATGACATGAAGGTCAAACAGATTAGGACTGACAATGGAACAGAGTTCAAAAATTATGAACTTGAATGTTTCTGTGATGAGAAAGGAATTTCCCAAAAAAATTCCTCACCATACACACCTGAACAAAATGGTGTGGCTGAAAGGAAAAATAGAACTCTCATTGAAGCAGCCAGAACAATGCTAAATGGATCAGTCCTTTCTAAACACTTTTGGACTGAAGCAGTAAAGACTGCCTGTTACACACAAAATAGATCCATCATTGTCAAGAGACATAGCAAAACTCATTATGAGTTATTCAAGGGAAGGATCCCTGACATCAGCTACTTTCATGTCTTTGGGTGTCCTGTGTTTATTCATAATCACAAGGATCACTTAGGAAAATTTGATGCCAAAGCTGATGATGGATACTTCCTTGGATACTCCCTTGTCTCAAAGGCCTTCAGGGTGTTCAACACTAGGAGACAACATATTGAGGAAACATTTCATGTTACCTTTGATGAGAGCACTGATGCTATCAGTGTCTCTAACAACTCAGTGGAAGAGATAGGTATTGATGAATCATCAAGATATTGTTGGAGTATGCTTGTGTCATAATTAATAATTATATGGCTAGACATATGTGAGCCTATGGGGTCACACACTTATACACAGAGACATCATTTTATAGATTGTAATTATCGTATTTACAATATATAAACGGCTATGTAACTCGGAATCTATAACGGGCCATCAAATACTAAGTTAGACTTAGCGTTTTTGGATTGGACCAACAATGGGCAAGCCCATTGAAGGCCCTTATAGTGGGCCGGCCATTTGGGGGACTAGGAAGGATGAATAAGTCTTTCAAGGGTGCTAAGTGCAACATCTAATTGATTGGATTAATTGCTAATTATATAAAATCAATTAGTTGAATGACTTACCACAAGAGAAGGAGAAAATCTCTCCTCCCTATGCCTCACGGCATCAAACAATCCCCAACCTAGGGTTTTGTTTTTTCCCATCTCATTTTACAACATATATTGTATGTGTTGTTATTTGATTGTTACAACCGTAAGACTAGCATCATGGTGATGATCAAGGAAGTGTAGTGTGGATATTCATAGAGGTGATCTCCATTGGTCACTTGGGATTCTCATTCCATTCGTTCATAGGAGATTGGTGGTGACTCCCGGATCACGCTACAAAGGTATAACTTGTTTGTTTAATTCATTCGATTGATCATATGGCTATATGGATCCTTGTTGGTGATGTATTCCGCTGCGTTTATATATTTGATATGTTGATTTATATTTACATCACCTATAGTGGTATCACGAGCCATCATATGATGTCATATGATCATCAAGTATGCATAAAAATGGCTAAAAACGCATGTTTTTAATGGATTTAAAGGTATATCTTTAAAACAGCCCTAGGGCTCATATTTTCTGAATATGTCGACCTATTTAAGGTCTTAAGATTTGGATTTTTTCATCCCATGGTCATTGGTTATGCATACATCAATTGTTTACTTGTTCGGTACCCGTAAAATGGCCTAAAAACGCGTTTTTTTGATAGATTTATAACCCGATTTTCAATCAGCCCATGAGGCTTAATTTTCTGTGGTAAAATGATGTTAAGAAGGTCCTAATATCAGTGGGTTTTGATTCTATGGCCATTTGACACGCGTACCATTCGGGGTTTTAATTCTTGTTAATTAATTTCTTCGATTCGTTGGCTAACAATTTAATTCTTGTTATTTATTTTGTTGTCCATGGAAAATACATGCATGTTTGTCCATGGAGTTAGCCAACACCTTGTAATGATCATAATTTTAATGTATTATTATGTGTATATGCAAAGCCGATGAAAACCTAGACCACTTGTGCGTTGTGATTGTGATTGTTGGTTGATTTTTTGTTTTTGGGGTTTGCCATTGTTTCGGCACTTTTGCAATGTATTTCATTTTGGTTTTGCCATTGTTTGGGAATTTTTACAGTAGATACAAATTATATTAGATGTGCTTTACTTTATATATCATGTAATCGAAAGCTTGGAAGCAAATGGCAAAAGAATGAAGTATTTTGGACCAAAAGTAGCTGCTGGACACCTGATGGGAAAATGCGATTTCCAGAAGATTGGTAAGGTATTTTTGGCTAAATTTTTTCGTGCAGGTTCACAAGACATGGGCCTACAACTCTCTAGTTTGGGCCGAAGCAAGAGGAGGACTCCTTCTAGGCCGTTTGGGCCTCGCAAGACAGAAAATTTCAATTAATGCAACGCAAGCCGTAAACAAGAGTTTGTTCTTTTCTTGTTAAAAGGACGAACTAAGTCGATCTTTCTTTGTAAGAAAGAGACTTATTCCTATCCTTTTTCTTTATGAGGAAAAGCCATAATAGGAAAATTCAAATATTCCTATTATGGCTTTTCCTCATAAAGAAAAAGGATAGGAATAAGTCTCTTTATTACAAGGAAAGATCGACTTAGTTCGTCCTTTTAACAAGAAAATAACAAACTCTTGTTTATGGCTTGCGTTGCATTAATTGAATTTAAAAAGTTCAATTTTAGTATTTTCGATAATTAATCCTTTTTAAAATTAACTACCCAAGTTTAAGCATATTAAAACAATTAATTTTACGAAAAGGCTAAGATCCTCATTGAGGTTCCACCATTTCTAGTAGACAGTCTACTGTGATGGTCGAACCTCAATGAGGATCTTAGCCTTTTCGTAAAATTAATTGTTTTAATATGCTTAAACTTGGGTAGTTAATTTTAAAAAGGATTAATTATCGAAAATACTAAAATTGAACTTTGTAAATTCAATTAATGCAACACAAGCCGTAAACAAGAGTTTGTTCTTTTCTTGTTAAAAGGACAAACTAAGTCGATCTTTCCTTGTAATAAAGAGACTTATTCCTATCCTTTTTCTTTATGAGGAAAAGTCATAATAGGAATATTTGAATTTTCCTATTATGGCTTTTCCTCATAAAGAAAAAGGATAGGAATAAGTCTCTTTCTTACAAGGAAAGATCGACTTAGTTCGTCCTTTTAACAAGAAAAGAACAAACTCTTGTTTACGGCTTGCGTTGCATTAATTGAATTTACAAAGTTCAATTTTAGTATTTTCGATAATTAAAAAGGATTAATTATCGAAAATACTAAAATTGAACTTTGTAAATTCAATTAATGCAACGCAAGCCGTAAACAAGAGTTTGTTCTTTTCTTGTTAAAAGGATGAACTAAGTCGATCTTTCCTTGTAAGAAAGAGACTTATTCCTATCCTTTTTCTTTATGAGGAAAAGCCATAATAGGAAAATTCAAATATTCCTATTATGGCTTTTCCTCATAAAGAAAAAGGATATGAATAAGTCTCTTTCTTACAAGGAAAGATCGACTTAGTTCGTCCTTTTAACATGAAAAGAACAAACTCTTGTTTACGGCTTGCGTTGCATTAATTTAATTTACAAAGTTCAATTTTAGTATTTTCGATAATTAATTCTTTTTAAAATTAACTACCCAAGTTTAAGCATATTAAAACAATTAATTTTACAAAAAGGCTAAGATCCTTATTGAAATGTTTGTGTTTTCTAGTCAAAACATACACATGAAGTAAAGTATGCAATAGGCTAAAATTACTATTGATGTCATCTGGTTTGACCTAGTTGGCAGGTATGTAAGCCAAAAGTATAAGTTCATCTAATGAGTTGTGTGATAGTCTCACAACATCAGTCCTCATGGAATACCACAACTTTATGGTATGTCCATCATGGAAAATCAAAATTGTTTTCTTAAAACTTAAAACGAAACATAAACCATTTTGGACTAAGTCTTATGATTTAGTTTAACTAAGTTTAAATATGATTTGAAACTTAAATCATTGTTTTGTAAACAACAGTTAAACCAGTTAAGATTGTTTGTTTATTTATTATTTGTATTGTCCTAACTAAATAATAATCCACTTAGGATATATATTAGTCTTGAAAATGGACAACTTGACACACATAAATTAAAACAATGATTAGATTTAAGTTAAGAAAAGTTTTTAACTTGTGCTACGAAGAATGAATGCATGCTTCTTTCGTACACGTTTTTTATCCACATCAAAACTCTTTACCCATCAAAATTTAAGTCATGTCGTCCAGTTATGAGAACACTCGCAATTGCCTTTTGGCTATGGTCAGATCTAGGCTGAATTGTAACCCAGGGTGACTATTCTCCATGCGTCAGACCTAGGATTATTCTCACAGTTTTCAAATTGGATGACTTAATCGTGTTTAGCGGTCAGACCCTGACACGAGGCAAAGATGGGACTAAACATGCCAGCTTGACACTAGTTGCTTGTTCACTAGTGCCATGAGTCCCATAAAGATCTAAGAGTTGCACATGTAATGCAATTGGTCGACATTACCTACCTATTGAATCCACCATTTCTAGTAGACAGTCTACTGTGATGGTCGAACCTCAATGAGGATCTTAGCCTTTTCGTAAAATTAATTGTTTTAATATGCTTAAACTTGGGTAGTTAATTTTAAAAAGGATTAATTATCGAAAATACTAAAATTGAACTTTGTAAATTCAATTAATGCAACGCAAGCCGTAAACAAGAGTTTGTTCTTTTCTTGTTAAAAGGACGAACTAAGTCGATCTTTCCTTGTAAGAAAGAGACTTATTCCTATCCTTTTTCTTTATGAGGAAAAGCCATAATAGGAATATTTGAATTTTCCTAATTCTAATCAAACTCAAGGAAAACCTACTCTAGAAATCGTGATGTCTTGTAAAAGTCAAAATGGTTAAGTATGGTTACACATCTTATTCTTTCAAGATTGTTTCATAACCCTAGTTTCGGTTTTGAAACCTCTAAGAATATAAGATATTTGGATAACTAGAGAACACGTGCATTTGACTTGACCTCTTTGGTCAGACCTTAGGGCCATTTCAACCCATGGCGAATTTTGCTCATTGGTCAGACCTTTGGCGATATTTTCATGTTCTTGCTTGGTCGACCTTTTTCGTACTAGCTACCATTCTAAAATGAGTTCAAATAATTAGAAGACGGAAATATCAATAAACCGCAAAGTGGTAAAGGCAATTACTAGCATGATTACCTAGCAGTTTGTCATAACCAAATAAACCCACTATGGTCCTACATACCCTTGTGGTGAAGTAGACCAATTATGGAGGAAATGCATGCCTATTTTCAAGTTAAAATAGCAACGATGGCTAGCTCATCATCTATATGTTAGAACTTGATGCATTTTCTTGAATACCTAAGTACATGTTTACTAGTCAAAGTGACTCACATTAGCAATAATGTGTAGATATTCAAAGAAAGATGGAAAGTATCCAATCGCCACTCACTCTCCACTGGTGACGTAACACATTAAAATGTTGTCTAATCCAGTGGGAGCTACGTGATTATATTACTGGTGATGAAACACATGTAATGTTGTCTAATCCAGTGGGAGTTGTAAGCTTTAATACCTTACAACTTGCCCATCTTATTTCTAGATTGTCTTGAAATAATACATTACTTTCCACATGTTAAGCATCATAGTTTATATAAGAACTATTGCATAAATTTTATAAGATAACTTGTCGCGTTCCTGATGTTGCTTCCTGAAATGTTATCTATAAAATCGTTATGCATGATTCATTATTAAAACGATAAAGTTCTACATATCTATATTTTGATTTTGACTAAAAATCATATGTTATCTTAGACATTGTCATATTGCTCTCATGATGTTGTGCCATGCACAAGTGGGAGAAATCTTAATTGTGTGCAAGGTACAACATATAACAATATGACTAATAGCTTTTCTTGACTGAAAGGTAAGAAACCAAAATTCTACTAGGACTTCTACACATAAAATGTAGGTTGCCCTAATTAGAACAAATATCAAGATAACATGAAAAGCTACTTCAACATATTCACTGAATTGTTTAGTAAATATGATTATGTCTTCTTGTAAAGTCATAATCATGAAGTATGAAATTAACTTGAAATTACTATTGAGGCCAAGTGTCGGCGCTCGTAATTACTTTAGTTGAATATGTTTAGGTCTCTTGTAAAGACACAAACATCAATTCAGTTAATTGTTGAAAGACAAATAACGTAAAGTAAGACGTTGATTTGTTATGTCTTCTTGTTAAGACATGCACACTTACGACGTATAATATTAAATGTTTGTGTTTTCTAGTCAAAACATACACATGAAGTAAAGTATTCAATAGGCTAAAATTACTATTGATGTCATCTGGTTTGACCTGGTTGGCAGGTATGTAAGCCAAAAGTATAAGTTCATCTAATGAGTTGTGTGATAGTCTCACAACATCAGTCCTCATGGAATACCACAACTTTATGGTATGTCCATCATGGAAAATCAAACACTATTGATATTGTTTGATCCTTGATGACTTAAACTGTTTTACCTCCAAAGCTATCAAGGTTAGAAAATTGGATGTGCCATGTGTACACTCAATATGATTCCAACCCAGAAGGAATTTAAGACACCATTGTATTATGGCATGGGATGAATCTCATTGTGTAACACCCCAACCCGACAAGGGTAGAGATGTCGCAATAATGGTTTCATATCAGAACAAACACAAGCATATGACATAAATAATACAAAATGAATTCCAATGGTTACAAGAGAGAATCTGAAATTGCAAGGTTACAAATGAGAAATACAATAAATTACTAAGTCTAAATATAAGTTCTTCTAGTAATCTCTAATCCAAAATAGCTAGTAAGGTCTTCTAAGTCCAAGGTACTCTCCACTCATACCCAGCTCCCAAACTAAAACCTGCCGCAGGAAAAGAAATGCGGCTGAGCTTAAAAAGCCCAGTGAACAGATATAAAGGTAACAAGCAGTAATAATGGGATAGTGAAGTAAGTGAAACAATGCAAGGTATAACAAGAGTTAGGAAAGAAAGAAAAATAAAAGGTTATGCAGATATATCAAGAGTTAAGAAATAGTTACAATAGATAAGAGAAAAGGGAACAATAATCCCAACCCGAGCCCAAGTCAAGTATCAAGTCAAGTATGTATCCGGAGGGGTGACCTCGGAATACTAAGTACAAGGTTATAAGGTAAAGGAAACAATAATCCACTACGAGCCCAAATCAAATCAAATATCAAATCAAATAGGTGTACGGAGGGGAGACCTCGGTACCAAACGCAATATGAGGGGATACCTCCAAAGGGTGGAGTAGCTAGCTCCCAAATATGTGAAAGATGTGTATCGCACACACCATCAGTCACCAAATATAACAAATAATATAATGGCAAAGCCCAAATAACAAATCTAGGATGCATCCATAGGCCCCAGGTGGCCAAAGTCTGCCTCTACGTAACAAATCAAATCAAATCAGGGACGGGACAGGTCATCACTCTCCTGCCCTAGAGTCATGCCATCGGTGCATCAATAACATGGATATGAAACCCTCATGCCTAGTGAATGCACTGGTACAGATTCTGCCTATCGTCACACTGGAAATGCGTGACTATATGCATATAGTCACACACGTTTTTTTGGGTGTGTGTGACAAAAAGTCGCGCCACCGTAGGTATCATATAGTCACATTGTTTAGTTTGTGGCCGTTTTCATCGAAAAAGAGTGACCAAAACCCGAATATGTGTGACTAATTAGGCACAAGTTTTGTTGGATTCATCAGTATGTGTGACTATTTCCCATCCTATGGCCACACGAAAATATAATAAATGTGACGTTTGTGATGATTTAGTCACACATCGTGTGTTGTTTTTTTCAAGTTAGTCACATACAATTTAAAAAACAGTGGCCAAAAGTGTTAATAAGTGTGACCATATGCTATTTAAAGTGAAGAAATGTGTACTATTGATCATCCAATGGTCACATGAATTCTTAGTTTGTGTGGCCTTTTGTAATATTTAGTCACACAAAGCATGTTTGCTTTGGGTATTTAGTCACATACAATTAAGCATAAAGTGGCCAAAAGTGTTAATAAGTGTGACCATATGCTGTTTTAAGTGAAGAAATGTGTATTTTGTGTGACTATTGATCATCCAATGGTCACATGAATTCTTAGTTTGTGTGGCCTTTTGTAATATTTAGTCACACAAAGCATGTTTGTTTTCGGTATATAGTCACATACAATTAAGTATAAAGTGGCCAAAAGTGTTAATAAGTGTGACCATATGCTGTTTTAAGTGAAGAAATGTGTATTTTGTGTGACTATTGATCATCCAATGGCCACATGAATTTTATGTTTGTGTGGCCTTTTGTAATATTTAGTCACACAAAGCATCTTTGTTTTGGTTATTTAGTCACATACAATTAAGCATAAAGTGGCCAAAAGTGTTGATAAGTGTGACCATATGCTGTTTTAAGTGAAAAAATGTGTATTTTGTGTGACTATTGATCATCCAATGGTCACATGAATTCTTAGTTTGTGTGGCCTTTTGTAATATTTAGTCACACAAAGCATGTTTTATTTTGGGTATTTAGTCACATACAATTAAGCATAAAGTGGCCAAAAGTGTTAATAAGTGTGACCATATGCTGTTTTAAGTGAAGAAATGTGTATTTTGTGTGACTATTGATCATCCAATGGTCACATGAATTCTTAGTTTGTGTGGCCTTTTGTAATATTTAGTCACACAAAGCATGTTTGTTTTGGGTATTTAGTCACATAAAATTAAGCATAAAGTGGCCAAAAGTGTTAATAAGTGTGACCATATGCTGTTTTAAGTGAAGAAATGTGTATTTTGTGTGACTATTGATCATCCAATGGTCACATGAATATTTAGTTTGTGTGGCCTTTTGTAATATTTAGTCATACAAAGCATATTTGTTTTGGGTATTTAGTCACATACAATTAAGCATAAAGTGGCCAAAAGTGTTTATAAGTGTGACCATATGCTGTTTTAAGTGAAAAAATGTGTATTTTGTGTGACTATTGATCATCCAATGGTCACATGAATTTTTAGTTTGTGTGGCCTTTTGTAATATTCAGTCACACAAAGCATGTTTGTTTTGGGTATTTAGTCACATACACTTAAGCATAAAGTGGCCAAAAGTGTTAATAAGTGTGACCATATGCTGTTTAAAGTGAAGAAATTTGTATTTTGTGTGACTATTGATCATCCAATGGCCACTTGAATTTTATGTTTGTGTGGCCTTTTGTAATATTTAGTCACACATCGAATTAAACAAAGAGTGACCAATAATGTTGATAAGCGTGACCATAATACACGACTGCATCTTTTAGTCACAGGGTTATTACTGGTATTTTTAAGTTAGTACTGTTGGAGCAGAGTTGCTACTGCTAGTACTATGCTAGTGCTGCTGGAATGAGTATATTATATATATATAAAACAGAATCATAAACAAAAAGAAATTTGAAATTGAATAAAACTCGAATGTATATAACTGAACAGAATATACAATTGTAATGTCGTACATAATCAAATTCTCAAGTACCATAATTTAAAGACTTTTGACTCTTCGCCGGCATAGCTTGCTTTAGGGCTTCAATAGAGACATTACTTTTGCGCTTCGATGGTGCTGTTGGTCCATAGTTGTTGTCACTTTTCTTTTGCATTGTAGTTGGCAGTGTAACCTATAGTAACAAAAGACGCTTGTATCAAACATTGAATTATATATCAAGAATTATATATATGTACGTTGAAAAAACACATGTATGTACCCAAAGCAACGATATTTGATTTCTTTAAGTGCCACAGTTTGCAGTTAAATGGCTTAAAAAAAGAATTTTTGCATGTACATATATCAGAAATTATTTAAACAAAAGAATAACAAGAAACATGTTGAAATACATACTGTTGGCAGTGCTTGTGTTGGAGACACATTTTGTTCTGATTGGGAATCTGGAGGCCCGTTTTGTCGTGACTTAGGCTTTTTCTCAGGTCCGACAGTTTTAGCAGGTTCCTATATGTATATATAAAACACGTTACATTATATAAACAAAAGAATAACAAGAAACATGTTGAAATACATACTGTTGGTACTCCTTTTGTTGGAGACACATTTCCTTGCGATTGGGAATCTGTAGACCCTTGTTGGCTTGCATTTGAGGCTACTGGCAATTGAGATGACAAATTTAACTGCACCCCTTGTTGACTCAACTGTGCCATCAGTTGAGTAAGTATTCTTTTTGTTTCTGTAATCTCATTGGACAATTTCTTGATCTGGTCATCAGATTCTTTCTGCAAAAAAAAATATAGAAAATGTTGGGATTAAAAGTCTTCTGGATGCTGTTAGAGTAACTGATGCTCTTATTTGTGTCAATGCTGCTCAGATGGAGTTAGTGATGCTCATGAACTTCAATTACAAATATGGCTAGTGTTTACCACTGCTAGTACACAATTTACTACTGCTAGTACACATTTAATCCTGCTGGTATATAAGCATAATAATAGAATTTGCAGTCAAACTTACAAGTGTATCTCCCATTGATGTGATCTCATCATCTGGAAATTCGCCATCGTTGTTTACCCTTCCTTTCAACCACATTATACCACGCGGGGGTTCTTCATCTGCTTCAATCTCTTTATTTTTGATCTAATAAACATCAAATGCATACACATGTAAAGTTAATTAAAACAAGATAAACGAAAATATGAAGGTGCATACACATGTGATCTTACCATTTTCTCTTTCAAATAAACATATCCACCTTGTCCCATTTTATGCTGATAAATATTTTTGGAACGCGACATTTTAGCTTTATCAGCTATCTTCTAAAAACACAAAATCATAAGGCGTTTACATGTGGTAATGCTGCAAACTGAAAATTATGAAATGACATATAGACTTAAATAAAGATGACTAATTAAAACCTTGTATTCATCGGTGGTCGTGCTGTTTACAAACTCGACCCAGTCTTCTGATTTCACAAATCGACTATACTTGGCCGGGACTTCATTCAGTTTGGAAGGTGTATTTAGGTGGGGCAAAATGTATTCTTCTCTGAGCTTCGTTCTGAAAGTCCTTAGCAGTTTACCAAGACGAGTCATTACCAATTTTCTGAATGTCACGTCAACATCAAAATATCGCTGCAAAGATTAACACAATGTTGTTAATTAGTTGCACATAATGTAACTGCATAGATAAAATTATGTAGTACTGGGTTAAAAAATACAGTAGTATATATGTACAGTGATGTCAGTCCATAGTTTATCTCTTTCTTCTTTATTCACATTCCTCCAGGAAAGATTCTTCAAACCTATATGCTCACGAACCAGATCTCCTAAAAAACTCGTAAACAGTGCTCTGTGTAACCCTGATACCCTATTCAATGCATCGAAGGTTACCTTGAGCTTTATTCCACCAGGGTTGCCATATTTCATGCGAAACTTAAATAGCCTGGTCATGCCTCTCTTAGCTAGTATCCGATCTGATTGGTTGGTTCCAGGCGCATCTTGATCTTCCTCATCAGAATACTTTTCGGATTCATAGTCTATGTTGTTATCATCATGTTCATTATCAGCAGGAAGCAAAAGATGATTATCAACAATGGGTTGAATTCCCATGACTCTTGAGTAACAATGGGTACAAGAAAATGATTCTGGCTTTGAGAGTAATGGTGATATAAGAATTGATTATTGTGTTTTCTTGGCAGTATTTTTTTTTTAGGAGAGAAAAGAGGGTATAGGAAGAAGATGAATCGTACCTTATTCTTGGTACCCGCTTCTAATTAATTAGGCGATTTCAAAATTTTGGATCAAAATTTTGGCTCCAAATTCTAATTTCAAAATAACAATTGAATTATTTTAAAAATTTGCCTTAAATTTGAACCTGTTTAGTAAAGCATAAACTTGAAAAAATCAAAATTTTGGCTCCAAATGTTATATATCATTATCTTAATCGCAAATCATGAACCAAGATCTAGAACAAAGATCATGAACACAAACTGCATATCAAATCAAGAACTCAAATTTACATAATTACACCAAAATCATGAACACAACTTGACACCATTTAACACAAACTGCTACCATTAAATCATAAACCAACATGAAAAATGAAGAACACAAACTGCTACCATTATCAAAATTTTGGCTCCAAATGTTATAGTTTCATTATCTTAATCGCAAATCATGAACCAAGATCTAGAACAAAGATCATGAACACAAACTGCATATCAAATCAAGAACTCAAATTTACACAATTACACCAAAATCATGAACACAACTTGACACCATTTAACACAAACTGCTACCATTAAATCATAAACCAACATGAAAAATGAAGAACACAAACTGCTACCATTAAATAAATATGTGCAATCATCAAATCAACAACAGAAACTGCTACCATAAAATCTAACTGTGCAATCATCACATCAAGAACACAAATTGCTACCATTTAACAAACCAAAATACTATCATTACAGTTATAAAATAGATACAGAGTTAAACTACACTAGTTACCAGTTACTGCACCATTAATAATTACATTTATCCAAATTAAATATCAGAACTGCTACTACGTACCATATTAAAGTAATTATCCTCTAGTTCATAATAGTCGAGATGATCACCACCTTTACATAATTCTCAACACATTTAATGTACGAGAAGTCTTCTTCACGGCCATCGGTTGATACAACATCTTCTTACTCGTAACTGCTACTACGTACCATATTAAACTAATTATCCTCTAGTTCATAATAGTCGAGATGATCACCACCTTTACATAATTCTCAACACAACATTTAATGTACGAGAAGTATTCTTCATGGCCCAACATTTAATGTACGAGAAGTCTTCTTCACGGCCATCGGTTGATACAACGTACATCTTCTTACTCATAACTGCTACTACGTACCATATTAAACTAATTATCCTCTAGTTCATAATAGTCGAGATGATCACCACCTTTACATAATTCTCAACACATTTAATGTACGAGAAGTCTTCTTCACGGCCATCGGTTGGTACATCTTCTTAATTATACGGTAGTCCCAAGTTTGGGAGTAGCTTAAGAGGATTCATCTTTGTCATTTACCTACAAGTTGAACGAGTATATATAATGGATTAAGTCTTGAGAATGTGATAAAGGTAGCGAAACAACACTTATTAAATGGACCATTATTACCCCTTTTGTGTCAGCATCAGCAGATTCTTCATCGCTAGAGAAATAGAAAGGGCTCTGTCTCTTCCAATCTGTGTTTTCCCATACCTCCTAATAGTTCAACATACCATATGTGTTTCAAAAAATTTAATTAATGGTATAATTAAGGTATACAACTTTAGCCACAAACACATAACAACTTTAGTATACCTTGTTGGAAGGGATTTTTGTCTTTGAACCTAGTGCCGGAGGTATCTTTGGAAGCAGCCTCTCTACTCCCGGGTTTACCTTGGGGTAGGGGTAGGGTCTGTCTACAGCCTACCTCCCCCATACCCTGCCCCGGCGGGATTGGGTTTGTTGTTGTTTGGATTTTTGCATTTGAACCTGTTAAAGCATAAACTTGAATAAATTAAAAATTCACACAGCAGCTTTACATTCAACAATAAATTCACACCTTTTATGTCAGCATCACCAGATTCTTCATCGCTAGAGAAATAGAAAGGGCTCTTTCTCTTCCAATCTGTGTTTTCCCATACCTCCTAATAGTTCAACATACCATTTGTTTCAAAAAATTTAATTAATGGTATAATTAAGGTATACAACTTTAGCCACAAACACATAACAACTTTAGTATATACCTTGTTGGAAGGGATTTTTGTCTTTGAACCTGTTAAAGCATAAACTTGAATAAATTAAAACTTCACACAGCTTTACATTCAACAATAAATTCACACAACTTTACATTAGAATCGGTAACAACAACCCCAAACATCACCATTTATAGATCAAAAGCCTGTTACTAATTATTGTACAATGAATCATCAACTGATATGTGAAAACATTAAAAAACATACCTTTGTTGTCATTTGGATTCATTGTTTGCGTGTTTTTGTTTGCCACGTCTGTTTTTCAAACTATTACCATTAGCTAAATTAAAAGACAAAGATGAAATGAAAGGTGGCCCAGGATCCTACTGTTACCCGTGGGAATCCGCCGTGGGAATAAGAAGAATCAAGAATGTGTGTTTTGATTAGGGTTTATTGATTTTTGTGTCGGTTTACAATTGATCGGTAAAGGGATTAATTGGCCCTTTACTATTGATCAAGTAGTGGTGGTTTGTTTAATTGCCCCAGGATCCTACTGTTACCCGTGGGAATCCGCCGTGGGAGTAAGAAGAATGTGTGTTTTGAATAGGGTTTACTCACTTTTTTGTCTGTTTACAATTGATCGGTAAAGGGATTAATTGCCCCTTTACTATTGATCAAGTGGTGGTTTGGTGAGTGGCAAGATGTGTAGAAAAAAAAATAATAGTTAAAAAAAATAAAATAATAAATAAATTAATTAATTAAAAAAAAAATAAAAAAAAAAATCTAATGGTGTTGACGTGGCGGTGAAAACCAACTATAGCCGATGGTTCGGGTTCGTGGCGGGTTTTAGTGTACCCGTACCCGAACCCGTTTATAATATACCCGTACCCGCCCCATATCCCACCGGATACCCGTTATCCATCGGTTTTTCGGGTTTCCCCGCGGGTATCGAGGTTATCCGTAATATAATTAAAAGTTAAAGAAAATGAATATCGTATCAAACGATTTAACGCAACATATCGCAACGCACCGTACTCGGCACGATATTCACCAAAAAAATCAAATGCGCAAGAGGTTTCAAAAGTTAATCATTCTCATTTCAAAAAATAATCTCGTTTTAGCCTTTTAAAAGGGTTTGGTATCCTCATTCGTGTGACGGTAGAGAACACGGACTCACGAGTACTCACTCCAAAAAAATGAATAACCGAATTAATAGTCGAGAAGAGTATTGACAATAACTCGAGAAGAGACGAGATGACGAAAACAAGTCGAAGAGATAACTAACAACAAACATATCAAATAAGATGAGTCGATTGGTAATCGTCTGTATTTTCCCATAATCCCGTTTATTAGTACAAGGTATACTCGTTTTATGATTTAAAACAAGTTTGGACTTACGACAAAATTAATCTTTGGAAATAACAAAATTTCGCCAAGACCCTTTCATTTATCGAACGTTTCCAATTCAAAAGACTTTATTGAAAATCAATTTCCCGAGTAATTTATAATATAACGAGTATTTATATAAACCCTAAACCCTAAACCCTAAACTCTAAACCCTAAACGCTAAACCAATCCGTAACTCAAACAATAACCAAACGAATAGTCCAATAAATCCAAATATGTTAGTGTACGGGTAGCATGTCTCGAATAGTCCAATATCCCTCGTGTGTTCCGTTTTTATCCCAAATGTCACACGAAAGGTTTTCAAAATCGAGATCCTACTTAAGATCCTACGAAAGGTTGAGTTTGGAAGTTTATTATTCAAAGCATGATATACAACTTGTTGTTGCATCAACTCATTGTACATGGAAAGTCAATACTTGGTAAAAGGAAATCGTAAAACTTCAATTGACACTTTACTTTTGGCGCGCGCCGTCGATCCATTTTCCCGCCTAAAGTCTTGGCATCTACCTCTCCAGCCTATTTATACCTATCGACTATATATATACCAAAGAACACACACAAACACATATATCCCTTTCAATTCAAAGAAAACTTCAACAATGGCAGCAAATAATGTTACCTTTCAAAATGATGCTGAAGAGTACGAGTGGGTGTTAAACAACAATTTGCTGTTTGACGCAGTGTTAATTGCTTTCGGGGATGAACCCATTGCAGAATATGGGTCGTATAGGAAGGTAGATACGTGGATGAGGGGTCAAATTTTGAACTGGCTGCATGCGCAAGACTTTTACTGGGATGAGGTTTGGGGATTGGGTGACTACGGGGAGGAGGAGGAAGAAGATGAAGAGGAAGAGGAGGAGGAAGGTGAAGAGGAGGAGGTGGTGCAGCAAAAAGAAGAGGATCAGCAGCAAATTGTGGTGGAGCAGCAAAATGGGTTTGTGCTGCAAAACCAGGGGGAGCAACAAGATGGGTTTCAGGACCCTTATAATCTAGAAAAGAGGGTTAGCGATCTTGAAATTGTGTTTAAACGACTCAAGGAAAGCCAGAAATTGATGGGAAGCAGGGAAGAGAGCTCTGGTTCTAACAAGTTGGGGTGAAATGGAGTGAAGCAGTTTAGGATGATGTTTTTTTTTTTTTTTTTTTTTTTTTTTTTTTTTTTTTTTTTTTTTTTTGTTTTTAGTATGTTTAGTATTTAGGTTGGATAATTAGATGTATATACTTGTAGCCTTAAAAAATATCAATGAAATATTTGATGTTTAATTAATTGTCTGAGAATGGAGTGGATGCACAAAGTTATTACTGCTAGGCAAACGTTTGTTCTGCTAGAGTAAAACGTTGTACTGCTGGGTACTGGGTAGCCGTTTCTGGGTTTTAACCGTGGTTTATTTCTAACCGTTGGGGTAACTATTGTCAATTACTTCGCTTTATTTACACTATGTTCTCAAGTTTTTTTAGATGAAGGGAATGAAATGGAGTGAAATTTTATGTGTGTTCTTGGTTTTCTTTGTCCCAACTTTCATAGTGAAGTAAAGTGAATAAAGACAAAAATCAAATGAGTTAATGTCGAAAACAACCTTTGTCTTTAGTGTGTATTTATTATGGAGCAAGGTTATAATAGTAATTCCACAAATATAAAAAGTTTAAAATGAGGCCACCTACTTTCATTTACTTTACAAACATGCAAAAATCTATAAACTTTACTTCCGCTCTTCCCTATTTCTTTACATTACATTACTTTACTTTACTTACCTCTTAAAAAAAAACTCTATAACAGAGTAGGGTTTCATAAATTGGATAACTCTCTTTCTTTATACAATTTATACCATTTCTTCAAACTTGAGAAACAATTAATTGAAGTAGGTCCAATCATAACCCAGCACTCTAATCAAGCATTTACTCAATTTTTATGGCAAATTTAGAGTTTTGTGATACGCATAACCAGGTTGCATTCTTGGAGAAACCAGAAGGGAGTCAACGCTTCCACTAGATAATAGATTTTCTAAACAATACCCACATCAGGTACGCTCTTACAGTCGATCCTACTATCTATGTCTCTCAAATCAAACAGTTTTGGCGGTCTGTTACTACCAATACATTTGAGAATGGAGACAAAGAGTTAATTGCAACAGTTGATGGCAGAAAAATAACTATTACTGAGGCATCTGTTAGGAGGCATCTCCATTTAGCAGATGAAAATGGTATTAGTTCTTTGCCTAATACTGAAATTTTTCATAACCTTTCCAGAATGGGGTATGACACATCTTCTCAAATTCTGACTTTTCAAAAAGGATGTTTTGACCCCCAATGGAGATTCTTCATACATACCATCCTTCATTGTTTAAGTCCAAAGAAAACCGCATGGGAGCAATTCAGCAGCAATATTGCAACTGTTCTCATTTGTTTAGCAACAAACAGGACTTTTAACTTTTCAAAATTAATTTTTGATGGTATGGTGAAAAATGTGGATAACAAATACAAGTTTTTAATGTATCCAAGGTTTATACAAACGGTTTTTGAATATACGGAAAAGTTTGCTTCTATCTCATAAAATTGTTTATCCAACTCCTTGCCTTACTCAAAAACTGTTCAGTAACATGAGCATGGCTTCTAGGGGGTTTAATGGGATAGTAGTTCCACTTTTTGAAACAATGTTGGTTCAAAATCAAAACATTCAGGGTGAAGGATCAACAAGCCCAGTTGAGTCCAATCACACACCCACAGGTTCATCTGGTTCTCAATCAGCCTCACAACCAAATATGGGGGAAATGCCCCACGATTCACCTCGATCGGGAGGTAACACACCTGGAAGTGATGAGGGCAGAGTGTCACTAATGGAATTGATGGATATTTGTACCAAATTGACTCAAAGGGTGACTGGGTTGGAGAAAGAACTCAAGGAGACAAAGCAAGAATTCAAGGAGACAGAGCAAGAACTCTAGGAGACAAAGCAAGCACTCAAGGAGACAAAGCAGTTGTATAGTACTGCTTACAATAAGGTCATTGAAAAAGTGAAGAAATTGCAGTCTAAAGTCAAGTCACTTGAAGCAAAGAGAAAGGCAAATATTGTGGAGTCTACAAGCTCAGATGATGATGACATGGATGTTTCTTCCAAACGGGGGAGGAAGACAGCTAATATTGATCAAGACCCCAATATTTCTTTGGTTGAACAGAATGTTGAGTTTCAGGGGAGGCAAGATATGGGTGAAGAAGATTTGGATGCTGAAAATATTGGTACTTCTCATCAACAAGATATGGATGTGTATGATAGAAGGCAAAGGGCAGATAAAGCAAAGGGCATTATGATTGAAGAAGAGCCACCAAAGAAGGACAAGAAGAGTGTTCTTGCTCAGATTAGTTTTGATGCAGAGGTAGCTAATAAAGCACAGGAAGATGAAACATCAAAAATTGTTGATATTGCATATTTCCTTAATCAAACAAGACTTGCAAATCAAGCAACTGAAGCAATGTTTGATCACGCTCAAGAAGTTCAGTATATGATTGATGCTGATGAAGTTTTAAAGGAAAAGTTAGGTAAACTCAGAGGAGATGAAGTGTTGTCCATTGATGAGAAGTCAAGACAACTTGTTGAACTAATAAATTCCAGAAGAAAGTCTGCTGCAGAACAAAAAGCCAAAGAAAAGAGGAGTAAACCACCTAGTAAAGCTCAGCAAAGACACACCATGTGTGTTTACATGATGAACATGGCTGGATACAAAAGGAAGCAGTTCCAAGGTAGAAGTTTTGAGGAGATCAAGAGTGAGTTTGAAAGGGTTTACACAAGAGTGAACACATTTACTCCCATGGGAACAGAAAAACCATGTAGAACTACAAGAAGACATGGTATAATATTGGAGTCTGAATCTTCAAAGAAACAGAAGATTGGTGAAGAAGTACCTACAGCAGATGAAGAAGAAACAGCAGAGGAATTAACTGACGAAAGACTCAAGCAGCATATGATTGTTATAATCCCAGAAGCATTGGATGTTCATCATCCTATTCAAGCTAAACGTCCAATTATTGATTTGGAGATACACAAAGATACATTTGGGAAAGCTTGGAAGATAATCAGGCTAGGAGGACACTCAGAAATTTATAAGTATTTTGAAGATATGCTGAAGATTTTTTATAGAGAAGACTTGGACAATCTATGGAGTCTGGTTAAAGAAATGTTCAGATCTACATATCGTATACAAGACAAAGAGAAGGAGCTATGGGTGGAATTGAAGAGGTTGTATGAACCTGATCCAAAAGATAACTTATGGAATTTTTGAGCTCATGAGTTGAGTACAAAATGGAGACTGTATGATACATGTGGTGTTCACCATGTATCTACAAAGAATGGAGTGGATGTCTACATGCTGATAGAAAAAGATTATCCATTAAGGGCAGCTAGCTTATTTGTTATGTTAGATGCTAAGCTGGCAGTTACTGATGAAGACTCAGTAATGGCAAGAGAGTTACTGAGAAAGATCTTCAGACAAGCAAAAAGGAAATAATGTTATTACTGCTTGTGTCTCTATTAGTGTTGCTAGGTTTAACGTTGTACTAACAGGTTTAACTTTGTATAGAAGATATTTGGATTTTGTAACAATTTTCTTTAATAAAGTAGATAGTCTATAAGAGGAATACAAAAGAAGGTATAATCGAAAAAGACCCAAGGGCGGAGATGGTTGAGTTGTTGGTGTTGTGAAGGGGAGGTCACAGGTTCGATACCTGTTGCTTCCTTTTTGGTATTTCCCTCCCCAAAATTTTTAAAAAGCCCCCATTTTTTTCAGCAAATTTCAAAATTAAAGCCCCCCATATTTTTTTAAAAAACCCACCCATATATATATTTTTTAAAATCCCACCCATATATATTTTTTTCAGCAAATTTCAAAATTAAAGACCCCCATATTTTTTCAGCAAATTTCAAATTTCGCACATTTCTCACCAATCACAGCCACCACTCACCATCCACCGTTCACCAGTAACCAATCACAGCCACCACTCGCCGGTCCGGCCATCAACAACGGAGGGAGGTTCATTTAGATCTAAATTAGGTAATTTTTTTAATTAGGTTTTTAGGGATAATTACTAAAATAACCCGATTGCCCAACTGCTAAGAGTATCTATCCCGATCTCAAAAAATTCCCCCCTTAGCCCAGGGCAACTCGTATGATCACGTATTGTATGGTAGTGTATTTTGGGCAACTTTTATTTGTTGGGCAACCGTATACTTTACAGATGGTTTTTTGGTCATTTCAAAAATTTTACACTGTTCACTGCTTTCATTACTGTTCATACCGTATTCGAAAATAAAAATTTAAAAACAAACAGCATCTCCTCTATACACTTCTTCCCTCCATCTCGTTTCACAGTCACTGTAAAAAAAAATAAACTCGGTTTATTTTCGCGCTTGTTTATCTTGTTACACTATTATTTCAATCTCCAATCTACTACCATTGTTTTCCCTGATTGTCATCTGAAAACAGAGTAACTGTTCATTGAACAGTGTTCCAATAAAATCATTTAACACCGTCGATTGTTTGTTTGATTAGAAAAAATGTGGTATAATATGGTATGTACAGCGTATTACGAATCTTTATTACATTTGTTTTGTATCTTTATTGATTTTTGTTTATCTGGTATGATATAGTGTTGTTTGTTTGTTTATGCATTTATGTGGATTATGATTTGATTTTTGTTTTGGGATGTATTTGATAAGCCACGATTTTGGGTTGTATCTGATACGCCATGCCTGATTCAAATAAGGTCATAAGCAAAACACCCTATTCTTATGGTCCAACACTAAGTGGTTGTAGTTAAGTTGTAATCATCTGAACTGTGTATGATAGTGTTTACGCTGGCTGTATACATGTGTTCAAACTTATTTTGTTATGAATTGTATGTTCTGAGTTAGCATATTTTTTCCTTTTAGGACTATGAAGCTAAACTAATCATTAGTAGCAAACTCAACTACTTTTGGTTGATAAATCAGAAATTAGACGCAAAACGACGGAACTTGTTTAGGAGTACCTGCTTTGGAAAATGGTTGGATTTGTTATACTTTGAACATGAAACACACCTCATTGACTATATGGTACGGAAACAAAGAAGAGTGGACGAGTCTCATTATGATATGCCCTTTATCTATTACCTAGATGGACATACTCTGCATTTTGGTCGTCCTGAGTTTTGTCTAATGACGGGGTTGCGGTTTGGAAGTGTGAGCTTTGAGTTATACACTTCTGGTGCTCTCAAATTTCGTGATAGGGTGTTTCCTGACAAGCGAGGTTTGATTGTAACCAACTTAGACCTTATTGGTGTCATCGAGGATGAAGAGCAGTTTCGCAAGCTATGTGATGAAGACGCAATACGGATATCTCTTTTGTTAGTCTTAGAGGTGATCTTTATGGGTCGTTTATTGACATCCCAAGTTGATGACACATTGATGAGGTTGGTTGAAAACCTAGAAGCTTGGAATGCATTTCCGTGGGGTGAACATATTTGGACCCATTTATATGACCAAATTCATAATGTAATGGATAAGCACACGGATAACCACCTTTTAGTATTGAAGAAAAACCCAAAATCTGTTCCGACCTATACTTTGTCTGGATTTGTATTTGCTTTCCAGGTTTGTATTTATTTTTATTAATAATATATTTTTCAGCCGAACATTTTGATGGACTGATTGATATGTTTGTGTTTTACAATTTGTTTAGATTTGGATACTCGAGTCTTTTGAAAGATCTGAACGTTGGTGGAGTAAAGACCCTAATGTGATTCCAAGAGCTATTGCATGGTCTATGAAGTCACCATTCAAAAGAAGCGACCGTTCCTACCTTTTTTCAGAGGTCACTATTTTTTTCTATTTGTATTTACGTAAAATAAA